>JBBBDQ010000398.1:615000-1265000 GCA_037127315.1 Ascarosepion bandense
TGTAGAAAACAAACAACAAACAAACATGCACGCATATGAATTTTCTAACCACTTATCTATATATACACGGTATTTTAGGCCATGTAAAGTCACAAATTTATTCACCTGAAGAGAGTCAACTTTGAACTTGAAACACATGTAGCGACACAAATACTATTATGGACACTTAATATATTATACAAAAAGCAAGTAATATTAATAATTATAATAACAATAAACCTACACTCTCTCATTTTTTTTCTTCTATACCAATTTCTCTCATTGGAACAACCCCTGTTTCTGTTTTCAATATAGATATATATCATGTATATCATATATATGTATGTATGTATCATGTATCTGATATATGTATTTAATATATATAGCATGTATATGATATATATATATATATGTATGTATATCATGTATATGCTATAGATAACAGTAGGCCTCTATCAGTCAGGGTTGACCATGGGTAGCATCTTAGTTATCTGCTTGGTTGGATCATTGGTGTCTGTGACTAGAAGTCGATACAGGAGTGATAGTTTTTGTTGCAGTGGCTGTATTTATATTTTGTTTCTGGTCTGTTGGAGCTGTCATTTTCCTTTCTGTGAACCCGCCTCTCCATGGCGACTTGTGTCATTTGCTCTTCCCTTGATTTAAGTTGTTGAGCCAGGTTTCCTCTCCATTTGGTCTGGTTGACTGCTATGCTCTCCCATGACTCTGTGTTGATGCCCACAGCGTTCATATCTTGTTTTATGATGCCACGATACTGCAGCTGTGGCCGCTCAGTGGGTCTTCTTCCAGAGGCCAGCTCTCCATGCAGGAAGTTTTTTGGAATTTGACCGTCTGGCATGCAGTGGACATGGCCTAGCCAGCAGAGTCTGTGTTGTTTAAGGAGTGTGAACATGGTGGGCAGACCCACGCAAGACCAGACCTCAGTGTTGGGCACCTTGTCTTGCCATGAGATTCTCAATGTGTTGAATACTTCTCACATGGAAAGTGTTCAGACGCCTCTCTTGCCTGGCATATGTGGTCCATGTCTCACTGCTGTATAGCAGTGTGCTGATGACACGGGCATTGTACACTGCCATCCTTGTTATCACTGTCAGCTTGGAGTTCGTCCAAACATGTGAGGTGTGCAAGGGTTGTGACTGTCTTCCTAATTTTCTTGTTGAGCTTTATGTCCAGGGAGATGTTGCCAGTTATGATAGAGCCAAGGTAGTTAAACTGATAGACCACATCCAACTCATAGTCATTGATGGTGATGACCGGTAGTGCTGCAGTATCTTGACCCTTTTTTTTTAAGTTAATGGTCAGCTCAAAGTCTCTGTATGCCTGAGAGAAATGATCCATCAGTGTTTAAAGTTCATGCTGGGTGTGGGATGCTAATGTTGTATCATCAGCAAACAACATGTTTCTAACAAGGGCTTGTTGTACCTTAGTCTTGGCTCTGAGATGGGTGAAATTGAAAAGCCTACCATCTGATCTTGTATGCAGGTAAATCCCTTCCCATGATGTGCCGAATGTGTGCTTCAGGAGTAGTGCAAAGAAGATTCTGAAGAGAGTGGGAGCGGGGACACAACCCTGTTTGACTTCGCTGCAGATGCTGATGGACTTCGAGGTGTTGCCATTGAACTGCACAGTACCCTGCATATTGTTATGGAAGAACTCCATCAACCTCTGAAGCTTAGGTGGGCAGGCAATCTTGGACAGGATTTTCAAGAGGCCCTCCCTACTAATGAGGTTGAACGCCTTGGTAAGATCAATGAAAACAATGTACAAGAGCATGTGCTGTTCTCTGCGCTTCTTCTGGAGTTGACAGTGAGAAGATCATGTCTACTGTTGATCGTTCTGATTAAAAGCCGCACTGCAACTCTGGGTAAACATGTTCAGCAAGTTTCTTCAAATAGAACAAGATGACCCAAGCAAAGACTTTACCCATGATGCAGAGTAGAGAGATGCCTCTGTAATTGTTGCAGTTGCTTCACTCACCTTTGTTCTTGTATATCACTATATATGTGATATACAATATATATATATATATATATATATATATATATATATCATATGATATATATATATATATATGATATATATATATCATGTATACAATATATATATATACATGATGCATATACATCATTATACGATAGATATATATGATATATATATATTATATATATATATCATGTATACAATATATATATACATGATGCATATACATCATTATACGATAGATATATATGATATATATATATTATATATATATATATCATGCATACGATATATATATTATATATATATATCATGTATACAATATATATATGTATATAACATGCATACGATATATATTTTATATATGTATATAATATAAACAATATATGTATGTGTATGTATATGATGTATATATAGATATATATGATGTACATTTATATCATGTATACTATATATTTATATATATGAGATATATATCAAATATACGTTATATATATGATATATATATATATATCATGTATACGATATATTGTATATATATATATATATATATATATATATATATATATATATATATTAGCGAATGCCCCCACTATTACAAATTAGCAATCATAAAAAATCTACTACATCCTGCAAAAACCAACTCGTCTACAAAACACATCTTCTACAGTGAACTAAAAAACATAAAACAGACACTCATCAACAATAATTTTCTTAACTACATAGTTGATGAACAAATACGACATTTCCTTACAAACCTGAACATGAAAAAAACAACATATGGTAATAGCCCAACCAACCTCAAACATATCACTCTCTTATATCGTAGCCAAATGCACACCAACTACCAACTAGATGAAAATATCCTAAAAAAACTCATAAACACTAATATCTCTCCGACAGACCCCAACAAAAGAATTAAATTTATCATATATTACACTAAATCCACAACATCCAACTCAATCGTCTGCAACGACTCCTCCCCCACCGTTAGCGATTTGCCAAAAAACCAGTAGTGTATAAATTCAAATGCCCCTTTCGAGAATGTATCTCTAACAAACTAAATAATACCTACATTGGACATACTACTAACTCGCTTTCGCAGAGACTTACATTGCACTTAAATGAAAATTCTAACATATTCCGACATTTAAAACACCACGGCTATCAACACACACTTCTTAGGAAAACACTTTTTTTTTTTTTTTAATCATTTCACCCCGAGCAAGGCGGAAACGCCACTGATGTGCAGGGGGCTACATAAATGTAAAAAGATTAATTAGAAAAGAGTGAGGAGTACAAACTAGTTAGAAAGGAACAATAGAAAGCTGAGAAAGCAGGTGCGATGACAGATACATAGGTGGAGAGAAAGGGAAGGTTATACGGGGGTGGGGAGAGAGCTAGAGTCCAGTGGTTAGTAGATGAGTATTGACTTTGCATTTAAATTTCTGGAGGTTGTAGCCGTCAGGAAAGCAAGAATACGGGAGCGAGTTCCACAGGCGGGAAGTGCGAGAGAAGAAGCTGCAGGAGTAGAATTGTCGTCTGCATTTGGCTAACCTGGTGGGACCCAGTTGCCAGTCTGGTTGCACGAGTAAACACCTGTTGAGGCACCAGTGACTTAAGTTCGTCTGAGCAGAAGCCATGAAAGTATTTATAGAACAGACAAAGGGAGGCCACATTTCGACGATGGGGAAGTGGCTGCAGTCTTGTTGAAAATACGCATATACTTAGACAAGAAAATAATAAACAAAAACTTAAAATTCTAGAAGCTATCTACATCAAACAGTTTAAACCTAGCCTAAATAAAATAAATTTCGACACCTCCACTTCAATGCCTATAATCGACGGGAGAGGTCATAGTTATTATACTTACACCCTACACCATAGTAGCAGCAGTTCCCAGACCAATCCCTCATGCCACTATACACTCAATTGACCAAAAACCCACTACCACCATTCCTTCTCGGCCTGCAGCCATGTGCGACACAAAAAATGGACCTGTCTAATTTTCTCTGTATAACTCCACTCTGTTTATAATAATTTAAATGTTCTATGTTCACTGAACATTAAATGTTCATCCTTTGATAATGGCTTATGTAAGCTGAAAGCTCAGACCTGATAAAAAATCAACAATTATTGCGATTTCTTGTCGTCTTTCCATGACAGCACTATCAAGCTAATCAGATCATACGAACAGATCTTACACAAAATAAATAGACAGAACTTGTCTATATTATTCAATGAAACCTGTATTAATATATATATATATATACGTATAATATATATATATGTATGATATGTATGTATATCATGTATGTTATATATACACTACCAACCATAATTATTAGACCATCAAAGTTTTTTTAAGAGAAATGATGTATTTTATACTATTTTTCGTATTTATTTGTAAATGAAAATAGAATGGTTCTTTTGTTATTATTACTTCGCAAAATTTTACAAGGCAAGGATGCAAAGATAAACTTGTTCGGATCACCCTAAATTTTCTTTATTCTTTCATTGATGAAACTGGAATGTAGGTAATTATTATTGAGCAATATTAACAAAAAACATTCTATTTTCATTTACAATTATTCACTTGGCAATAAATACTATATATTTTTTTGGTAACGATTGCTGTTGTCAAGCGGAGTTTTATGTCAACACAAAATAAAATCGTCGGTGATGGTGGATTTTATAATATTTCAGTTTAAACAACCTCTCTGAAGATGGCTCATGTGAGCCAAAAGCTTAGAAGAAAACCAATAAATAATTATCCAAATGTTGGAGAATTTTTGTCTTTATTTTCAACTGAAATTAAAGCAAAAATACAACGTCTAGAACGGCTCATGATTAAACATAATAGACATTCATTGTCTCTTATATTTAACAGCGTATGTTTAGAAAATATGTATATATATAAGGAAAATGTGGTCTGATGAAATGAGCTCATTGAAATGAATTATGATATGTATATCTCAGTGTGACCGGTCAAACACTAAGTACTCAACTGTCTGCTGAAAACCCACCTGCTCTTGCTTATATTGAGCCTTGCATCCAGCGTGGGTGGGTGTGATGCATTTGGTGTATGCTAGCATTTCTAAATGACCTATCAGAGATCTATCTTCTGGTCACCTGATCAATTTCATCTCCTTCTCTCTTGTGAGTGCCTCTTACTACTTACTGCCTGATGGGTGTGGAATGTTTTTCCAATTTTCCCAAAATCCCACAATGAACTTTTTCTCATTGCTCATCTGATCAACCTCATCTTCTTCCTGCCTTGTGTGGGTGCTAGTCACCATAATCATCTGAGACAGCTAAATCTAATTATTGCTTCAAACTTTCTTTCCTATCAAACCTTGGTGTGTTTTCTTTTTCACATCAATGTTTTATCAACCTTTCTCTCATGGTGTTCAATTGTCGGTAAAAAAAATGTTTTTATTTTAATTATCAGCATTGCAAAATTCCCTAAAATCAAAGAAACTTTCTTTCTGAGAATCTAATTCCTCTTTCTGAGCAAGGGTCATAAAATTCTTTCAATAGTTTTCCATGCAAGGGAAAAGATTTTGTTGCAAATCAAATCATAGTCACAATAACCGAGTGACTCACTTTTTCTTGATAATAGCTATCCTGAATTTGGTGGCAAGAAATCATACAGAATTTTTATCTTTCTGACCAAATTCTTTGGTTATCATCCAAGAGTCATAAAAAACGTAATCTCGAGTGGTTGTTCATTCTCAATGACTGTAAATATACTTACCTATTTTTCTCAGGTGGTCTTTTTAGAATATCCTTCACCTAACTTCTCACAGATGAAGAAGAAAAAATTCAGTTATTATTTTTTTTCCATATATTGATCAGTCTATCCCAAAAACTTCCTTTTTTTTTTTTTTTTTTTTGCACCAGAAATAGTGTTACATATGTAAGAGATATATATGTATTTATCATATATATATATATTATTAAGTAAATCATCAAGCTTTATATTCGATGGTTGAAGCACAGAGATATAATTCAAGTAGTAGTAGGATATAAAGCTCAATGATATAAGAAGTAGTAGGAAGATATAAAGCTCGAATATAAAGCTCGATGATTTACTTAATAATTGTTCAAATCCTCCTCCTACTTTTTGCATTATATCTCTGTGCTTCAACCACAAAACACGCTATGGATTTAGCGGCTTGGTTGGAAAAGTCGTGGCTTGGGGAGGCACTATCTTATGGGCAAAGGAGCTTGGATTAGTTCTACCACGGAATTTGTGAGGAGCGGTGCACTTCATCGCGCTTAATTCGTTACCTCTTCATCACCAAAGGCAAGATGTTTGTATGTGTCTCTGTTTATCTGCCTGTATGTCTATTTTTTTTTTTCAGCCTTTTTTAGTTTTTGCTTTGGGTTTGGCTCTAAGTAGGTATAATTGTAGTTCTTAGTCTCAGCCATGATACCATTTACTCAGAGGACTTATTTAGCATTGAAAATTCAGTTTACGATGAAAAAAACTTATTGGACATAGATAGCAGGAAATCAAAATTTGACTTAACATCCATTCATTTTTCTTTCAGTCAATGGTTTCGCTTTAACTGGAAACAACTATTGCTTTTTAGTCTTTTGTGCCAACGTCCAAAGAGTCTGAGCTCCAGGACCACGTATTAGTTTTAAAGCTTTCATTACACCCGAGCAACGCTGGGCTATACTGCTAGTATATATATATATAATCTTGTATATGGTATATGTATGTACATATATCATGTCTATGGTGTACATATAGAAATATGTATGTATATAATGTATATGTCATATATATATGTATCATGTACAATATATATATATATCATGTATATGGCATATATATATATGTATATAAGGTATATGGCACATGTATGTATATATATCATGTATTTCTCATATATATATGTCCATATATATTTGACTCGTATGGATATTTATCATGTATATATATACATGATATATATATATCATTTATATATATATATATATATCATTTATATATATATATATACATGATATATATATATATCAATTTATATATATATATATACATGATATATATATATATCATTTATATATATATATATACATGATATATATATATATCATTTTTATATATATATATATACATGATATATATATATCATTTTTATATATATATATATACATGATATATATATATATATCATTTATATATATATATATACATGATATATATATATATACATGATATATATATATATATATACATGATATATATATATATATATATATATACATGGTGTATATATCATTTATATATATAGTATACATGATATATGTATATATCATGTATATAACATGTATATGATGTGTATATGATATATATATGTCATATACCTCTCTTGACAATGACCATCAAGATGTTTATATGTCAATTCGGGTATATTGCATTTTCACATCTATGGCAGATACTGGTCATCTGTCCCAGATCATAACAAATGGACAATGATTTAAATAAGAAAAATAATAAAATAAGATTGCTGTTCGATTGGTAATCGAAAGGCAATCTTTTCCCAGGTCTGCTACAATATTCAACACGGGCACTGACAACAAATCAAGGATGAACGTCAAGACAATATAATTTTGATATAAAATTTTTATGAATACAAGATCAAAATAAAAATAATAAAATAGAAAAAAATATCTTAGTATGAATTAGAATGTCTAATAACCTGAACCTCAAAATTAATTTTGGATTCCCAATGTGGTCGAAATATCAAATTACAATACACAACAGCAAATATGAGCGAATACTGGTGATTACGAATGCACGATATTAACATACGATAAAGTGGGAGGAAATCATATTATTTGAAAACACATGGTATGGTGTATGTAGTAACATAATATTTATGGAAGTGTATGCGTGTTCTAACATGGGTCTAATAACTTGATAACTTATCTTTGTATCAGTTCCTTCTCTCTTTCTTTGACTGTCTCTTTTTTCTTTCTTCTTCTTTCTTTATACATTTGAAATGTAGGTAGTTACAACTGTCTCTATATCTTTCAGTTGATTCTTATATTTTCAGCACACAGCTATTCTGAAATGTCTGCACATTTCTTTATTCTTTTCTTCAACTGGCTTTGTCTTTTCTGCACTCAAATAATTTTTTTTTTTATCTTCAACGTAGTTTCTTTTATCTGGTGTCTTCTCTGCGTCGATATTACTCTTTCTTTTCTCTTGATAAATTACTTGGCTTTGCTTTCTTTTTCTCCTTTGAATAAACTGAATTCAGTATACGAATTACATTACAGCTTCTGTCATCATCATCGCTATATTTCCTTTCTTTTTTCAACAAGCATGAATCAACATGCAAATAATGTTACATCTTCCTTTGTCTGTTGCTATATTTCTTTTTTTCTCGATACACGGCATGGCTCCATTTTTGTTTTTGTTTTAACAAATAAGAGTTTATACATCCAGTCTTTTTCGTATCCGGAGTTGCTTCAGATGAAATGGCCTAATTTACGCTATTTTCTCAAAATGCGTTTTCCCTTCCTCCATCATTTATCAGTGCTCAGCAAATATGACTTGCTCTGTTGCGATTCAACCAGCAACTGACTCAAACTTTGCTTTAGGTTTTGCTTCCTACGTGGTTTACTTTTGGTGATAATTCTAACACCTGCTGCTTCCACAATCTGCAACTGACTTCCATGTCTGGTCTATTTCCTGTCTAGACATTTGTTACCAAGGATATCTGGGTCAATTAGCCTTGACCTGCTATTACAAAGCTGGCACTGGTCTTTCACCTGACCAACTCCTTGTTACTAAGCAAAGAGTATTCTCACAAGTGTAGGTGTGTGTGTGCTGCTATCTATATCCATAACAATATCATATATATATCATGTATAAGGTAAGGGTGGTGAGTTAACTAAGTTTTAACTTAGTTAAAGTCCAGTCGAAGAAATTTCTTTGAAAAAAGACAGAATATTTGTTCAAATAACCATGAAAATTTTAAAATTAACCACAACAAAATAAAATCAAAGCAAAATCATAACTTACTTTAAGAATATTTCAAAGCTGAACTCATCCCAAATGCGCGTGCATTGAAGCCAGTAGAAAAGAGAATTACTTTAGAATAAAAAGTGTGAGAAGTTGTGAACGTTTTCTTTAAAGTGTATGTTTATTGTTTTTGTAATTATGCATGTTATGAAACATTAATTGTCCATTATCCTTATTATATATTATATATATGTATATACAATGTATATGATGTGTAGATATGTAATGTATGTGATAAATATGCATACATATCTTATGTATTTGATATATATGTACACACATCTAATCTAAACTTTTTTATAAATGGAACTTTGTCTGTGTGTGCATATATATATATCAGGCATTGGATATCTATATCTACACAGACATGACAGAATTGAATAGACACTCACAGGAACCTTTTTTTTTATTAAACAAGTAATTTATTCAAATTAAGTAATTATAAATGGTCATAAATTTAATAACTGATACCTGGTTGACATCCTCTTTGCTTTTGTTAATGCAAGGACTGTGGTGGTGTTTTAACGTAAAACTGAAGACAGAACAAAACCTCTTTACTAGGCTTTACCGAACTAATTTCACAGCCAATAGCAAAGGCAAAGGCAAGTAGTAAACGCAACACAAGAGCATGCAGTAAACGCAAGAGCAGGTAAACAAAATGCCGAAGAAAGAAAAGACGTCAGCCTTTTTAAAGGAAAAGGAACGTGTGCAAAATCACATGCAATAGAAATTTTTACTTTAACGAAAATATAACAATCTCCCCCCACTAGTAAGAGAGATTGCAAGGTGTATATATTATTTTATTTATAAGTCCAGTCGCTGAACTGGTCTACGAATCCTGCTAGACCGCCGTGGGGGCAGTTCACTATTCGAAGGACTGGCAGGTCTCTGGGAAGGCTGATTCTCTGTTTCCTCCGCATTAAGTGTAGTGTCAACTGGACTTGTTTCAATCAAATGGGCCGGGTCTGCATTTGCAAGGTCGGGTCGAGTATTCTCAGCAGGACCCTGATGTTCATCAGAGTGTGGAAAGTGAGTTCCACCACCTCTACGATCGGGTCATACTTGCTCCTGTTGCTAAACCGTTTCAGCAGTACCCTTCCAGGTTCGCAGAGCCAAACAGGTAAGGCAGTACCGGTAGAAGAGCGCCTTTCAAATTTGAACAAGCGTTCGTGGGGAGTCACATTTGTACTAGTGCATAGTAGGGAACGAATAGAATTTAAAACATCGAGCAGAACATCCTGCCAAGCACTAAGGGGTAACCGTTTAGATTCCAAGGCCAATAATATTGAGTGCCAAATAACGCCATTGTAACGCTCGCACTGACCGTTGCCTCTTGGGTTGTATGCAGTGGTGTTACTGCACCCAACCCCAAGTCTCGTCAGGAAATTTCTGAACTCCTCGGACACGAATGACGTTCCTCTATCAGAATGGATGAAAGTGGGGAGTCCAAAAATAGAAAAAATATTCGTCAAGCACTTGATTGCGGTTTGCGAAGAACAATCACGGCATGGGAATGCAAAGGGAAATCGACTGTACTCATCGACGATAGTAAATAGGTAACGACATCCTTTCGATGATGCCGGGACAGGCCCTTTGAAGTCTACAGAGAGGCGCTGAAAGGGAGCAGTAGAGCGGATTAGTGTATTATTAGTAGGGCTGGAAAATTGAGGTTTTATTTTTGCACAAGTTGTACACTCGGATGTCACGCGCCGAACTTCATCAATTGAGTATGGCATATTTTGTGATCGTATAAAGTGCCAAAAACGTTGAACACCAGGGTGTATTAATGAACTGTGTATGGTCCTTAGCTCCTCCAAGGAGGAAGCAGCAGCACCACACACTCTCTACAAAGCATCGGCAACGGTGTTTTCACTTCCGGGACGGTGTTTTATATCGTACGAGAACGGGAGAAGCTCCATTTTCCACCGAATGATTTTATCATTTTTAATTTTTCCTCGGTTAGCTGGCTTATACATAAAAGATACGGCTTGCTGGTCTGTTATGATAGTAAAGTGCTTCCCAACAAGGAGGTCCCTCCATTTTCGGACACATTCAACTATCGCATAAGCCTCTTTTTCAACTATGTGTAGTCGTATTTCAGATGGGTTTAATGATCGGGAAAAGAATGCTACAGGCCTATCAGCCTGTAAGAGAGTGCCTCCTATAGCTTTCTCTGAGGCATCGGTTTCAATAGTAAATGGTCGTCGATAACCTTTACAGATGATTCGGCAACGTCTTTCTTAAGTTTTTTGAAAGAATTCACAACTATAGAAGGCATGGGAAATTGTTTATTTTCAACCAGGGGACGAATTTTGTGTGAATACTTAGGTATCCATTTCGCGTAGTAAGAAAACATATCAAGGCACCTCTTTAACGAATTTGAATCCGAAGGAGGAGGCATTTGCAAAAGAGGTTTCAAACGCTCAGGGTCAGGTTGAATAGTTCCGTCACAGATTTGGTATCCAAGCAAATTGATAGAACGAAGCGAAAACTTTGATTTTTCTCGGTTTATTTCGAGGTTGTATGTTGAGGCAGCCTTTAAGAAACGTTCCAAGTTAGCGTCATGCTCCTCTTGAGTTTTACCACAAATAGTAATGTCATCAATGTAAGAAAAAGTTCCGGATAACTTATTTTCAGAAATAAAGGAATTCATAAATCGTTGAAAGGCAGAAACCCTATTAGTGACACCCATGGGTATTCGTTTGAATTGATACATACGATTTCCAGCTTGAAAAGCCGTGTAAGGCTGATCTTCGGGACAAATTTCGATCTGGTAGTAAGCTTTAGACAAATCAATCGTACTAAAAATATGATACTGGGCAATTCGGTTTACGAGATCCTCAATCCGAGGCAAAGGGTACGCGTCAAGTAGTGTGAAACGGTTAATGGTTTGGGAAAAATCAACCACCAATCGTTTCTTTCTATTAGGCGATGAAGTCACAACAATTTGAGCACGCCACGGTGAATAGCTGGTTTCAATGACATCGTCTTCAAGCAGTTGAAGAATTTCTTTTTCAATAAATCGGGCATCCTCCGCACGGTAGTTTCGGGATTTAGTAGCAATGGGTCTGCAATCAGGGGTCAGGTTTCGGAACAATTTTACAGGGGCACAACTGATCCTGGTTAGCGCGCAGATTTTTAAAACTTCCTGAGATCCACCAAAAGAAATAGTAATACCCCGGTGTAGTTTCAAAAACGGCACTCCGAGTATAATGTCCATACAGGAGTCAGGAAGCACAGTAAGGTCAATCTCTTTATATTCGCAACCATTGAAGAAAATGTTCTCGGTGCAATATTCAGACAGTTTAAGGGAAACGGCGGATGATGCCATAGAAATTACGGAGTTCCGTTTTAAAGTGGGCAGTCTCATTGTTTTGACAATACGGGCACTGATAAAATTATCAGAACTGCCGGTGTCTATAAGGGCAGTTAACTTTTTCCCTTTTAACTCCACAGTTTTGGTGATAGGAGGGCAACTATCACCACCTTTAGCACGGGCCCCTATGATAGCAGAAGAAGAACGTGAATGTGTCGGTAGAGTAGAACGGCAAACTTTAGAAAAATGCCTGAGTTTACCACAGCTTCGACATACCTTATCGCGGGCAGGGCAGAGGCGGCGGTCGTCCTTAAAGTGACGTCTCCCTCCACAGTTGTAACACTTGCCACGAACAGGAAGGGCAGCAGAGAACAGTACAGAGTCACACTTCATTGGAGAATCAGTTAGAGCAGAATTTTTAGAAATACCGGTGGCCTCCTCGGCAGAATTGGTCAACACATTTTTAGTTCCAGTAATAGAAGTAACGGCGGCTGCTCCAATCTGGGTGGCATACGATTCCGCGCGAAAGTGAGCTTGTTCTAAAGCCCTAGCACATTGAGTAGCTTTTGCGAGAGTTAGTGTCAGTTTCAAGGAGCCTAGCACGTATCAATGAGGACCGAAGACCACGAATAAATGCATCACGGACAGATTCATCCCTGTAAGTGGTGGCCGTTACGTCTTTAAAGTCAGCGGCAAGTCGATTCAAGGCCTGAAGGTATTGGTCGACAGACTCGCTTTCTTGTTGCAAACGCGTAGAAAGCAGATGTCTAGCATGAATAACACTTGGAGACTTGTCGTAGACACCTTTCAGTAAGTCAACAGCATGTTCAAAGCCAGAACAACCCTTGATAACGTCAGCAACAGTGGGACCGATGTTTAAATAGAGAACTTCGAGTTTATCAGGGTTTAACGAAGCAATAGTTGAGAGGTAGTAATTAAAGTTACGATACCATAATCTCCAAAGCTTGCTGGCCTGTGGGTCTGCCGAGGAAACGTCAAATTTGTCCAGGCGAATTATTTTCTCCATGAGGAAAATAGAAACTTAGTTCGGTAATTTGTGGTGGTGTTTTAGCGTAAAACTGAAGACAGAACAAAACCTCTTTACTAGGCTTTACCGAACTAATTTCACAGCCAATAGCAAAGGCAAAGGCAAGTAGTAAACGCAACACAAGAGCATGCAGTAAACGCAAGAGCAGGTAAACAAAATGCCGAAGAAAGAAAAGAAGTCAGCCTTTTTAAAGGAAAAGGAACGTGTGCAAAATCACATGCAATAGAAATTTTTACTTTAACGAAAATATAACTAGGCATGCTAGTAGTGAGTTCACGAATATCATCTTCAGGGATTTCTTTCCATGTTTTGTGCAATAATTATAAAAGTTTGCGCTTGGAAGATGGCTTCCTATTCTTTTTGTGGAGTTTTTGATCTAATATACTCCAAAGGTGTTTAATAGGGTTCATATCTGGGGACTGACTTGGCCATGGAATTTTACTGATCCATATGACAGCAATACTCCATTTTGAGCCTGATTTGATTCTTGTAAAGATAAAACATGGCAATAGATAATTCTTGGAGCAATATAGTGAGCTGATCATTGTTACAATTTCTTTAGTAATGAATTGCATACATGAATTCCACTTGAGATCTGGAGTAAACTTGAGACCCTATAGACATCGAAGAATGGAGTCCCACTGAGAGTGAAACAGTTCATCATTTCTGGAGAAAACTTTTTTGTATCTAAGAGAGTGTGGCTGCTCTAAAGCATATAGCAAACTTGATTGTTTTTGTTTCTTCTTCTTCACTATATTGTAAACAGAATCACATAGGTAGGTATTATGGTTTCATGCATGCATAAACTATTTTTGCTTACTTTTGAATTGGATGTTTTCTGTTTTCAAGTATTTTTTGGACTATTGTTTCACCTATTAATATCCATTTGTGTTCCTTAGAAATAGGATGATGGATGTTAATGGGTTATATGTAGAAACATATTTTTTTAAAACCTATAATTGAAACCAGAGTTTTAATTTTAAATTTCATAATTAATATTAGATATTATATAAATCTAAAATTAATATTAGATTTTTTTTCAAAATCTATTATACTACATATTTCTTTTACTTTTTATAATTAAGATCGGATTTTATGGTGATTTTATTAGTTAATATACAATTTATAATGATATACATGGTCAGTCTCTATCAACATCTTTTTATTTATGACAATTTTTATGAGTAGAATTTTTTATTAGAATGTTTTTGTTGTTTGTAAATAAATTTTCAAAGATTGTTTTACTTATAAAAATGTTCTTGTTTAATTATATATTATTATTATTTTTGTTTTTATTTTATCAAGTATCAGTTTTCTCTAATTTAACCAGATTTTGTTCCAGAGTTTCATAAAAGAATACAAGAGTAATCATTAATATCTGAAATAATTTCTTAATGAATATGTAATTCCATTGTAACATTGAAATTTGATATTTTTTTTATTTCTTTTTAATTACAAAATAAATTCAAGTTAAGCATTCTCTTTTTGCGGCTGTTTCATAAAAGTTACATTTCCTTTATTTTTGATTTTTTTGTTTGCTGATGTTCTAGTTATAATAATCCTTTTAGTAAGAGAAAAAAACATGTGATAAATCATGCAACAATTTTGATAATAGATGTTGAACCAATTTTAGTTCAGAGTAAAATTTATTTGATGAGAAAGTCAGCTCTTCTTTTGTTTCGTATGTTGAGTCATATGGTGTCTGTTTAATTGTGTTCATTCAGACACCAGATAGGTTTTTTCATATTAACTTTCTTCAGGATGATCCACCTAAAATTGATAATCTTAAGTACAGAACACTAACAGAGCCACTTTTGAAAAAAACAAATTATAAGTTGGCACTTAAGATCTTTTTTAGGAAAGTGGTTATTAAAAAAAAATAGTGAAATTGAAAATAAATACTATTGAGTTGGAACAAAAGTTGGTAATTTTTCAATGCATGTAACTTTGTTTCACATGTAACTCAAATGTATGACATACATACCTATTCTGAAAAGTGACTGATGTGGCATAAGCAAAATGAATTTTCTCTATTTTGCATAGAGTCAAGCAACTACTAACAATATGGTGTTGCCGATAGGATTTTTAACACTGTGGGATAAGCTGGACTTTGTGTAAACATGGATTCATTGTTTTGCTGCCAATGCGTGGGCCAAAAAGTTAAAAGACCACAAAGTTGCAAGAGGGGAGAATAAGATTACAGATCTTTTTTTGGATTCAGAAGGATGTGAAGCCATCAGAAAGATCTCTGTAGGGTATCCTAGAGAATTAGAGGATTTAACCATTCACAAAGTTTGGACATTATAAAGAGAAATTTGTGGCTGAAAAAGAAGTTGGTTATTGCAGAGGGGACAAAGTTTCTCAGTAACAGACAAAAGCTAAAAAAATATTAATACAGTATGTACACAAGCTGTAAGAGGCTCCTATATACTGTGGGTGTGAAAAACTTGGCTCTGGAGAAATAACCATCAATGAGTTGATACTGTCAAAATTAATTGAAGGTGTGTGTGATGTTTCATACAAACACAAAATTTTAGAAGGGTTACAATCAACTAAAATGTCCTTGGATGATATAGTGTTTCTGCAATGGAGTTAATTGAGAAATTCAATACGCTCAAGAATAATGCTGAAGTATACAGCATATCAAATTACTTTATGTGATGCAAATACTGTGATAAAATATAAAATATTTGTGCAAATATTAAGGGATAATAAAAAGGGTAGAAAATCTAAACCTTCTCAGGATAATACAACTGTATTTGTGATACAAAAATATAAAGAGAAAAATGCCAGAGAAAAAATTATATTGTATTGTTAACACTATTTATATTATTTGGATTATTGTCCTCATCCTTGTTTCCATTTGTATTGTGGTGATACCAATCGAGCAAAAGCGAGCAAACTGGATGTTGGCTCTATGCTGACCAGAAAGCGAATGAATAAAAATCACCTCTGTGCAAGTGAATTTGTGCAGATGTTCCGGTTGAAAAATAAAAATTAATTAAATATCAAATTACCATTTTGTGAGCCTTCGAATTTTATTTACCAGCCAATGGGAAGCCCGGAACCAAATACAAGGATGAAATTTGAAACTAGCTGTGTTTTGATCCAAAATGCCGATATAAAAAACTGACCTCTTCAAAGAAATTCCTCAAAGTACTTACTGACTCACTGACCTGAGAATCGGCAACTTCAAAATGAACATTAATCACACTACTAAGCTTTTTACCAGCTAATCATTATATCTTCCATGAACATTCTTTTATCTCTTTCAGCTTATTATTTAACCATGAACTCTCTAACTTCCGTTAGACCTTTATTTCAAGTATTGTTTTTATTGTAAAACATAATTGCTATGTATATATATAAATGTTATTTTGTACTCAAAATTGCCTTTCCTGAATTTATAATCATTTTATGAATTATAGTGGGCTATCTTCCCACAAGGCCAAGTTCCTTTAACCTGCTACGGAATCCTACTACAACTAGAAAAGGAATAAGAGATACCCGCTATAGTATGATGTTACAGTCATTGTACACTCTGGCCTTCTTCAGGTGCTAGAAATTTCAAACCAAACCCTTTATTATGATTACAAATACTGAATGGTATAACTTTTCCTATGTGAGTAGATACTGGTGTAACACTATTTAGAGCTGGTAAATGAAAATGAAGGGTTAATGGATACAATGATAGGTATACCAAGAGAAAGAATAAAGATTTCTCTTTTCAAAAACAAGTGAAATTTCTAAAACAAAAAGAATTTCCCACAGACAAGCAAATCACAAGAAAGCCATGTGCTTTTTTGGCTGACACTGAATAAATACTTCTATGCTTAGAAGGGATAGAAAAATCCACTATACACAAAATTGGGAATGATAAAATTTGAGTAATGACCGTAGGATGAATCATGCTAAGCAGCCAACGAACAGGATGTACTGTGACCAGAGTTTGGAAAATAAGGTTTCTTTGTTATTAAAGAAATTACCAACTCTGGCAAAAATGGAGAAATTTAAAGGGCCATCTGGTAAATAATAAAATCTAGATACAAAGATAAAGTTTATTTGGGGGATGAATTGGCAAAATGACTGACAGTAAAGGCCATTTGGTCATCATCGAAAATGAAAACAGTCCAAGAAGGAAAATTTCATCATAGGGAGAAAAATTCTTGAAATAATAAACTTTAATTAATGACCATGGGGTGGACCATGCCAACCAGTTGATAATCACATTAGCTGAAGAGTAGCCAACATGCAGGCAGAGAGGAAATGTGAAGGAAGGTAGAGAAATTATCTACATCTCCTTGAGAGGTAGTGGTGTGAGATGTTAATAAGAGAAGGAAGGAGTTATTAGGAGAATCAATACCTATAACTGCTACTTATGGAAAAAGAGAACTCCCTGTTTTGAAAATGTAATTAGTGGTGGCCAGGCAACAAAGAAATTCTTTGTCAGTAGATGTTCATAAATACACAGGCCCAAAGCATCTGAGAGCGACTTGGAGTAGAGTTAGCAGAGTTGTGGCTGGTGATTGCAGTTGGAGACAAGAGATGTGTTATCACACGATTGTCTGCCTGAGAAGAACCTCTAACTTGAGCCTTGTGCCAGACTAATCAAACCAGCTGAAGTGTTGCAGCCAATGTAAGAAGCGAATTGGGATTATAATTGTCTGCATGAGAAAGTAGTAATTTCAAACCAAATGCTGTCCTGAAAGAACACACATAAAAGATATTTTTTTCTGCCTGGACCAACCCAGTACATCAATTTCCAAAGACTGTTTGACCTTACCAGCCTTATGATCAAACAAAACACAATGTAGGGTTTGGATCGAAGTGACCATCTTATCGATCAGCCACAGGAATTGGGTATTTTGGACGACTGGCTAGGGGTGAGGGCAACAATGGGAATGATGTCACCCTAATCCTAATAAATTTCAAGGAAATTTCTGATCAAACCAAAATTAAAGAAACATTGGCTTAAACTAAGACAGTTTGATATCTTTTTCATCAAAACATTAAGCTGTTTTGAAGGAACTTTTGATATCAACACACACTTCGAAATTATTGCCAGCATGGTAAGTGAAATGTGAAAAAAGTCATGAAATTGTGGAAACAGATGTTTTGAAAGTGGATACAACAAAATTAATTAACAGTGTGAATTTGGAAAGTACTGACACAATGTTATGAAAAGAATGCAAAATGAACATTATAAATACAAAATAGTCACCCCTCTTACTTTGAGTCTCACAGACTGCCAAATTTCATACAATATTTAGTAGTTGCTAAACTGAAAACAATGGTAGATCAAGAAATTTTAGAGAATGTTCTCCCTAGTGGTAGTAATTGAGTCTCACCCATTGTTGTTTTATGAAAACTGGATGGCGATTTATGTGGGGATTACAAAATAGGAGTAAACTACAAAATATTCTCCGATTTGTTCCTTATTTCTAACATTGAATCTGCTATTCACAAGTTGTCGGGAATTAAATACTTTGCTAAAAATTACCTCAAATCTGTCTATAACCAGATACAAATTGATAAAGAATTTAAAAATGTCATTACAATTAATTCTCAAATAGGTTTACACTTATGGATGCATGTGCCTTATGGTGTAAAAACAAGTGCTACTTTTCAAAAAGCCATTGAAAATTTACTAACTGGTGATGTTAAGAATATGATTATCTATCAAGACAATATATGTATTGGTGGTACCAGTAGAGAAAGAGCTAAAACAAAAATGGTTTATGTTTTAAACAAATGCTGGGATGGCCATAAGCTAGGATAAATGTGTATTAAATTGTGACAATAACATCTCGGATATAAAATATCCAAAGACAAAATTTCACCAGACACAAATTTGATAAGGAAACTAGCAGAGGTATCTAACTTTAAAAAAAAAAAAAATGGAATCTTTTTTAGGATTAGCCAATTTTTATAGCAGATATTTGCCAAAATATAGTGAATTACTAGAACCTTTTGCAGAATTACAAAAGAATGAACAGTGAATTTAAATGAACTCAATGACAGAATACCACATTTGAAAATTTGAAGAAAGAACTTATAAAAAACCTACTGTTAAAAATTTTGGCCCTCAAAAGAAAGTGATTTTAACTATGGATACAAATGAACATGCTGTATCAGCGATTTTGTCTCAAAAATGTCATCTTATAATGTATCTTTCTATAAGTTTAACCCCAGCTGAGACTGACTATTCAAACATTGAAAAAGATGCATTAGCTATTGTATGATGCACATATTAGTATTGAGTTGCGAACTGGCGATATTACCAGTTACGCGATACTAATATAAACTTTTAAACAACAAATTAACATGCTGCCGTAGCACATGTAGTAAAAAAGGACAAGTACATGGCAATAACAAATAGGCATTTAATAAAATACAAACAAGTAGTAATACATTACGAACGTTTAAGTAAGTCCCAAACAAGAAGAATGCTCACGTTGTCCCAATGGATGAGAATGTTTTTAGCAAGTGTGGTAAGGAATTACCTACCATTAAACCAGCAAACGGTCCTTATGGCTATCCCACTCCAGCCAGGAAGGGAACTGAACCCAGATAAAAGAGTTCCTCAAAAGGGAAGATAAATATTGTATCTCTACAAGTACCCCCTCCCTAGACAGGTTCATTAACCTGCACTGGAAGTACTACTAAAATGGAATAAAAATATAAATTACACATGCATATCAAAGTAAAAAAAATAAAAGAAAAAAATGTTCTTGCTATAACATAAAACAGGAAGAGTTCCTTTAGAAGTGGAGAATATCCTCCAAAAATAGTATTACTGCCCAAAACCAGAAAAAATTTACTATTTCGATAAACGTTTGGGTCGTCTAACATGACAACCAGATCTGGTCACAGTCACTTTTACTACCTCAGGTACTGATGGTGCCGAAGGAGTCACTGATGTGTCTACACCAAGCCAGGTAGTGTCCAAAAGGCAGGCTTTAATCTGTCCATAGAAATGTTTTGTGTTGCATTGTTAATGCTCACCATGAAATATTTCAAGTGTCTTTCGAGGACTTTAAAAGAACCTCTGTAGAATGGCTGCAATCTATGGGACTTAGCCAAGTCCTGCACAAAAACGTGTGCATGTCTGCAGGAGTTTTGGTACCTATATTGGCCTTTGAACCTGAGTCGAAGACTTATTTGCTAAGTTCGCCATTCTTGCAGTAAGCCAATCGACGAATGAGGTCATATTTCAAACTTTTTGTGGGGGTTGCAGAAAAAACTGTCCTGGGAGTCTGAGTGTAGTGTCATACACTATCTCAGCAGATGAACATTTCAGATCATCTTTAACTGTGGTGTGAAGTCCCAGAAGAACCAATGGTAAATGCTCCAGCCAATTTGCCTGATTCGTTGTGGCCCTTAAGGCTGACTTGAGTGTACGATGAAATCGTTCCACTAAGCCATTTGCCTCAGGATGGTAAGCAGTAGTTTTAATTCTCTTACTCCCTAGGATCCTCATCAGCTGGTTGAATAGGTCGGACTCAAATTACTGCCCTCTGTCTGTAGTAATTACAGCGGGGACTCCAAAATGAGACACCCACCCTGACACAAAGTCTTTCCTGTGGTATATGCTGTAATGTCTGACATGGGAAGAGCCTCATACCAATGGGAAAAGCGATCAACACATGTCAACAGATATGTCTGACCCGCACATGAGGGGAGTGGTCCTGTGATGTCCACATGCACATGTGCAAATCTCTCGTCGGGTGATGGAAAGGTTCCAGGTGGTAAGTGGGTATGTCTCCCAACTTTGGCCCTCTGACACGGCACACATGTCTTCGACCATTGCTGAATGTCAGTTTTCATGCGTGGCCAAACAAATCTGTCAGTAATTAGCCGTATTGAGGCATTGGTCCCTGGGTGGGACAAATTGTGGATGGAGGAGAATAATGTCTTCTGCATTGACTCAGGCAGGAAGGGGCGCAATCATCCGGTGCTGGTGTCACATACCACTTCCAATTCTGTTTTTGGAACATGTATCTTCGGCAATGTCAAGGATATGTGGTTCTCTTGTAGAAGGTGCTGTAGTTGCTGATTCTTTACCTGGGTTTCCACAAATAATTGGTATTCCAAGCATGGATCCAGCACAAAAGCATTGATGCCATGAGACATGGTGTCTGCAGGTATGTTGTTGGCTTCCTTGATGAAACAGATATCCGAGGTAAATTGTAGCAGATAATCCAAATGTCTGGTTTCACATGGGGAATATTTGTCTGGGTTTGACTAGAAGGCTCCTAACAAGGGCTTGTGGTCCGTCAGTAAGTAGAAGGGCCGTCCTTCCAACAAATGTTGAAAGTAACGGATGGCTGAATACGCTGTGAGGAGTTCACATCCAAACGTACTGTACCTGGATTCCGTAGAAGTTAGCTTCTTGGAAAAGAAGGAAATTGGTTTCCAGTGGTCACCAATCTTCTGCTGCAGTACTGCACCTATACCAATGGAAGAAGTGTCAACTGCCAAACACAACTCACTACCTAGAACAACATGAGACAATTCAACTGTTCGGGACAATAAAACCTTAATTTGATGGAAGGCTGTCAAGGCTGGTTTGGACAAAACTATGTCACAATTTTTGACATCAGTTAAAAAATCAGTCAAAGGTTTTATAACCTGCACACAATTTGGCGGGAACCTTTGAAAAAATTTCACCATACCTAAAAACTGCCACAACTTTCTCATGGTATCTGGCACAGGGAAGTCAGAAATGGCCACCACTTTAGATGGGGAAGGTGAAATTCCAGCTGAATTAATGCGGTGACCTAGGAAAATTACATCAGACTTTCCAAACTAAACATTTACTAGGTTGATAACAACCCCAAATTTCTCAAAACGTTAAAAAACAAGCCGTAAATGTTTGATATGTTCTTTTATGGAAGAACTGGCTATAAGGACATCATCTATGTAGGCACAGATAAAATGCAAACCGTGCAATACATGATCGATAAACCTTTGAAGAGATTGTGCTGCGTTACTCAGTCCAAATGACACATGTAGAAACTCAAACAACCCAAATGGTGTTATTATAGCAGTCTTTGGAATATATTTGGGTTCTACCGGAATCTGATGGTAGGCTCTGATAAGGTCTAATTTAGTAAATATAGATTTACCCTGAATGATGGCCATTACATTGTGATTATGTGGAATGGGATAACAGTCAGGTTTAGTGGCAGAGTTGAGTGAATATAATCGCCACAAGTGCGCCAGGTACCCCCACTTTTGGGTACCAGGTGCAAGGGAGATGCCCAGTTACTTTTTGATGGCCAGATAATACCTAGTTCCATCATTTGGTTAAATTCCGCTTTCGCCACACTCAATTTTTCCGGTGCCAGGCAACGAAGACGGCTGTGAACAGGAGGACCACTAGTAGTAATGTGATGTGTGATATTGTGGGGCAGACTATCCTTGTGAAAAGATGGTTTTGTAATGCTCTCAAACTTTTTTAAGAGCTCACAAAATACCGGGTTATCTTCTGTGTTAGCCACAGCTGGACATAATAGAATTACATTATGAATGGCTCCTGGCGATCGCATATTTGTCTTAGGGTCTGTCAGACAACGTCTGTTAATATCAATGAGAAGACCAAATTTGTGTAAGAAATCTGCACCCAATATGGCCCTCTCTACATCTGCAAGGACAAAAAATGGGTGAAAATGGGTGAAAATCCGTCTCAGACCCAAATTCAACGTAAGGCACTGCTGACATAAGTCTGGATGATGGACTTATTTACGGCCTGTAGAGTAAGTTTCTGAGGGCTTTTTAACTTGTCTGCTCTAATGGCAGGAATTAAAGATATTTGCATACCATTGTCTACAAGAAAACGTATACCAGTAGTGCGATCTGTAACAAATAGTAAGCGACAATTATCACCCACGCTGGCGCACTGTGTCACCTCTGGTCGCCAGCTTAGGCTTTTCGCTGTTGTGAATTGAATGAACAGGGGGGTTTACAATAATTAGCCCTATCACCAAATTTTCTGTGCAATTAACACATTGGTTCCTTGCTTGCAGCTCTTGCATGACCTCTACTTTGGGAGCAAGGCATGCTGACCTTTTGCAAACGTCTCTCTAGGTCTTCTATCCTGGCCTCTAACCTCCGTTGTCCTTCTAAAAGTGTACCCAGCGGATCTGGTTCTTTTGTCTGTACAGCGGAAACAGGAGCAGTGCATCCCAAAGTTAAGTCTGCCACGTTATCTGCTATTTTAGCCAGTTTTCAATGGGTGCATCTTCACCCACTGCAGCTAAAACAGTGTGGTACGCAGACGGCAAACGCTAGAGAAAAATATGATGTATAATGTCATCCTCGTTACCATCTCCAGCTAAATGTTGCAAACGCTGTAAAAATTGCGATGACTTGCTATCTCCCAATTATTCCTTGTGTAGAAGTTGGGACAATTTCTATGGCCGTGACATTGACGTTCTTCAAACAAGTTCCTCTTTTAACTTTTGATATGGCTTGTCTTTCGGCAGAGAGATAATAATTTCTCTCACCCCCTGGACGGCTTTAAGAGGCAACTTGGAGATGGCTAAATTAAATTTTGTTTTCTGAGAGGTAATTCCTCTCAGTTCGGACTCCGACTCTAATTGTGCAAAAAATAAAGCAGGGTCTGCTTTAAAATATGCTAGGCTGACAGTGTTCACTGCCGAAACAGCAGCCATTTTATCCTCTTCCATATCAGGTATTTTTTATGGGAAATGTTGCCACACAGAAATATGCTTCACAATGCAAAACACAAAGGATAAAACGTAAAAAACAAAAAAAAACAAACACAAATATTCAAACCGAAGGTCAAAAGTAGCTATCTCTGCTACCAACCTCCTACTCCCCTAATGGGTGTTGTCAACAAAGCAGCAAAAATCAGTCCGCACCCAAGAAAAAAGGAGCAGCGCCATATTCAAATTTGGGATGGGTGAAGGAGCAAATGAAGAAGAAGGACGCCATGTTGCCATGTGATATGGTCATCCTCGGAAATGATTTGTGTAGCGATAGAAAATATTTTTTTATGCACGAAGTTAACAGTTATTTTGCAATTTGCAAAAATAAACTGACACATTGGAGTCACCACTTATTAGTATTGGTTTGCGAACTGGTGATATTATCAGTTACGCGATACTAATATAAACTTTTAAACAGCAAATTAACACACTGACATAGCATGTGTAGTAATAAAGAACAAGTACATGGCAATAACAAATAGGCATTTAATAAAATACAAATAAGTAGCAATACATTACAAATCCCAAACAAGAAGAATGCTCATGTTGTCTAAATGGATGAGAATGTTTTTAGCAAGTGTGGTAAGGAATTACATACCTTTAAACCAGCAAATGGTCCTCATGGATATCCCACTCCATCCAGGAAGGGAACTGAACCCAGATAAAAAAAGAGTTCCTCAAAAGGGAAGACAACTGTTGTTCCACTTAAGGGAAGATAACTATTGTCTCTCTACACACAGATAGAGCTCACCAATTTTTTTTAGGTAAAAAGTGTCTGCTTAAATCTGATCATACACCTTTAGAATTTATTTTTAACCCTAGGAATGAGTTGCCTAAAGTACATCTAGAATTTTAAGGTGGGCCATACAGTTCATAGCCTTTGACGGTATCAAATATGTGAAAAGAAACACTATTCCATGTATAGATGCTCTATTAAGACTGAAGTTCAACAATGAACCATGAGAAGGTTTAGACAATGTAGAAAATGAAAATATTGCATTGAATTGAAACAGATGTATCACCCTAATATCATTTTGCATTTGAAACTTTACAGGATCCAGTAATAAGTCACATTGCATGTAGAATAAAAAAAAGAAACAAATGGGGTGATAGTTCTAGGGCAGAGAAATCCTATAAAGAGATAAGGCACAGGTTAACTATAGAGAAAAGTTCTATACGCAATGGAGATGTTTAAACACTACCAAAGAAATTAAAAACAGATGTAATAAAAAGTGTACATGATGATGTTCATTGTGGAGTAAAAGCAACACTGAGATTATTAAAATTGAAAGCGTGGTTGTCTAGGTATTTGTGTGATGTAGAAAAATACATACAAAAATGCCCTAAAATATATGTGGAAATAAAAAATACTTTTGCTACACCAAAATGCATTTATGGTCTAAAGAAAAAGAGCTATGTGCCTGCATCATATGAATCATGCACAGGTTAAACACATAGGACTATTTTTAATTTTGGTCAACTCATTATCTGGATGGCCTGAAGTTCAGGATAGGAAGACAGCCACACTAAAGCAATTTTACGAGTAATAATTTCCAGAAATGGGTGCCAAAAGTATTAATCTCTGACAATGCACTTGGATTTTGTGATGAAATTTTGTGTTCATAGTTAAAACAAATTCTTTATAAAAATACCATCATACCACTTACAATCAAATAGCATTGCAGAAAGAATAGTATAGATGGTGAAAATGGGGTTGCAGGCATTTTTCCCATCTAGAGATACCATAGATAGTTACCTACCTAGACAAATACTGTGTTATAGAACTGTTCCATAGGCCAGTAAAATACAAAGTCCCTTTGCATTGATGAGAAGACAAATTAGATCATCCATAACAATATCCTATTCACCAAATGAAAAAAATGTGGTATGAAAAAGACAATCATGTCTTGTAAAAGCTAATTTTATTGCACAAAAGGGACATAATATGGTTATAATAGCGACAAGCATACAGAAATTATTGGCTCATTCTGATAAATAAGACCTAGAATTAATGACAAAGAAGTTAAGATGGAAGAGGAGGAGGAAAACATGAGTGCTTCTGATGAAAAAAGTGAACATCATAGTAAAGAAACTGGAGAATAGTTTGCATGAATCTGACATGGAGTTGGAAGATGAGTCCAGATCTAGATAATTATGAATATATACAAGTGTGGATTAGAACATTAGCAAATAAAGCTAGAACAAAAAAGCTAAAGAATTCAAAATCAGTTGGAGGAGAAAACCAAATAATAGACCTCTTGATAGCAACTACAGGTTGTGAGACCATTATAAAATTATCGGCAATTGCATACACAAAACAGATGAAGGAAATGAAGTTTGATGATATAAGTAAACTGAAAAACATAAAACCCAAGAAAAAATTGGTGAATGCAGAGAGAGCTAAGTTTATGAATATTTCTCAAAAAGCAAATGAGTTATCAAATATGTTCTTCATTTAAAACAAGCCACAACAGATTATTAGTGAACAAAGTCAAGGTAGAAGAAACTGGGATGCTAAAAAACTATGAAGCCAAAGTTAGGACTGAAGGAAAATGTCTCCCACCCCTCATATTTTGAAGTACAAAAAGTGCCAGTCCATTTACTATGAATAATTTTAGAAAAACTAAAGAAATTACTGGAATAAGTTCCACAAAGATAGAGCAAATGAGCCTTCCCATTAGTAATTTTAAGAAAGCAGGATGGAAATTTGCATATAACATTCTCTAAAATTGATGTAAAGTCAAAATACCATCAAATACCCATTGATGAAAGTTTTAAAGAAGTCACAACAATAAACATGCCAATAGTCTTATTAATATGTAAAAGAATGTCACATGGAATTAAAAACTCAAGTGTGATTTTTCAAAGGTCGGAGCAAGTTATTAGTAGCGATATAAAAAATATAATATGCTACCAGGATGATATTTGTGTTGGTGCTATTAACAACAAAGAATTAAAATGAAAAATCAGTATGGCTTTGAATAAGTTAAAAATGCTGGATTAACAAAAAAATAAAAAAATAAAAAAAAAATAGTGTGCACAACATTAAAAACATATCATTTTTGGAATATTTCATATCAAAGGAAGGCATATCACCAGACCCATTGTTAATTACTAAATATTAAAAGTTAAAGTAATTAAGAACAAAAAGAATTGCAATCTTTCTTAAGATTTGTAAATTTCTCTAGATGATATGTTGAGTGATACTCTGATTTGACAGAACCTTTTGCTGCTTTAAGAAAAAAGAATGTGAAATTTATTTGGATAAAAGAACACCAAGTGGCATTTGAAAATTTAAAAGCTGTTCTGGCAAAGAAGCCAGTATTAAAAATATTCGACCTTGGAAAGAAAAGAGTAGTAACAGCTGACACAAGTGAACATTCAATCTCAGGGATATTAGCTCAGGATAATAACAATAACAACAAATAGAGCTTGTCAGTTTCTGATTAGAAAGAAATTCCTACTAAGGTCCTACAATAGACTATTAGAATTCCTAAAGTAACATCAACTCGAATTTTAAGATGGGCCATAATATTATTGGCATTTGACTTTGATATTGAATACATGAAAGGCAATACCACTCTACATGTAGATGCTTTAAGATTAAGGTTTATTACTTCTGAAAGTGAAAGAGAAGGAAAAATTTGAAGATAATTTCTTATATTGGGTCGAACTGATGTTTTGTTAATAGACAAATTAGATGAGGATATAAAGCGAGATCCCATCTTGAATAGTATATTGTTCAGGATAATAAAATAAAGTGAAATAATTGCTCATGGCCTGAAAGGCATTTAAAGGGGTTAGACTGTAGAAAAGGGTGTAGCTTGTAATGGAGACATAGTAGTCCCATCAGCAACACAAAGAAGCAAAGTTATAAAAAGTACACATGGAAATGTTCATTGCAGAATAATGTTGTTATATACATACCCACAAACATGAATCAATGTCTCAATCCTCATGAATACATTGGACACTATTGTGATCGGCGGGTTATATTGCTGTCTAGCAGTTCACCACTAGCAGTGGTTATCTACTTCACGCAGCTGGCAAGCATTGTATTTTGTTGATGTTATAATAAAGATTACTATTTCATTTTCCAACCTCAGTTTTGATTATTTCTCATTCAGTAACCTTTTTAGGTTACAACAAATGTTTATGCAAAGGAGGTTAAGGCTAGATGTATGATGACTAGTCTATTCCACAGATATAGAAGAATGTGTAAAAAGGTGTAAAATGTGCAATAACAGGAGAAAATTTAGATAGAAAAAATACATATATGGTCTAAAGAGTCCCAACCTTGGAACAGAGTACACATGAAACTTGCCCATGTTAATGGAGTGGAATTATTAATACTGGTAGATTTGAGGTATGTAGGGATAATGACAAAAAACACACATGTTATTTTTAACAAAAAAAGAGAAGGAATTTATTTACAAATTTACACATTTGAAGTTTCAGTAGCTTGTTTCAGGAAAAGTAATCAAACATTAAAGGTTTGTAGTTTCGATGAATTGTCAAGAAGAGAAAATGTTCATATGAAATCAGCGAACATGAAGTAATATTCCAAAATACTTAAAACAAATTGAGAGAATTCATTTCTAACATAAGAGTTATATGGTTGTATTGTAACATCCACTTCTATTTAGCCTAATAGTTCATCAAGAACCACAAATAGCTTCTTTTTCTCTCCCTGGCTTGATCCAAAATGTTCATCACTATAGTTGATTGATGACTTGATTTCTTTAACCCTTGGTTTGTTCTTTAAATCGTGTCACCCCAAGCAAGGCATTTTACTGCCACTGTTGTGCAGGGGATTACATAGGAGGAGTGAGAGGTTACAGGGGATGTCAGGAAGAGAGTAGGAGAGGGAAGAAATTACTGATGAGAGTGGGGTAGACAAGGAGGAATGTTATGAGGAGTGAGAGGTTGCAGGGGGTGTCAGGAAGAGAGTAGGAGAGGGAAGAGAGTACTGATGAGAGTGGGGTAGATGTAGAAAAGCATGAGAGAGAGGATGTAAGTTAGTGAGACAGGAGATGACTGTTGACTTTACATTTAAATTCTTGGAGATTGTAACTGTCAGGAAAGCAAGTATGCGGAAGAGAATTCCACAGGCGGGAAGTGCGAGAAAAGAAGCTGCTGGAGTAGAATTTGTGTTTACAATTTATTGGTTTCACAGTAAAAGGGTGGGACCTAGTTGCTAATCTTGTGGCTCCAGGAAATTTGTATATAGGGGGTACCAGTGAGCTAAGTTTATCGAAGCAGAAGCCGTGAAAGTATTTGTAGAAGAGACACAGGGAAGCCACACTTTTCTGCCCCACATTGATCACAGACAGATTGAGAATTGTCATTAATATCCTGTCTCAGCTTGATCCAAACAGAGTGAAGGTGCACAGCAATAATAAAAAGAAATGGAAGAATTACTCAGAGAAGAATGATGACTAATAAACAAAAATATTACAATTTACCTTGAGTATATTTTACAATGATCTTAGTAGTACACATGCAGGGTTGTCAATCCAAATCGTCCCCAAATCAGACAGTTATTGGAACTCCAGAAACAAAAAGTTAAAATAATTCAGAAGAAAATGGAAAATTACTTCAATTACTTTCACTCCTGATGCGGAGGCAAATACCATAGCTGAATTCACATACAATTCACATGATGGAATTATCTTTTCTAATTATTTTAGAAGATACAAGTAAATTTACAGAAAAAAATGCAGCAAAAGACAAGAAAAAACAAGATTTTTTTAAAAAAATTAGCACCAGTAGAACATGAAAGATACATAAACATAATTTTGCACTACCAAGAAAAGGTAAATATTCTAGCTAAAATTTTTTAGTGAGAAAAGTTTGTTATTCAAGTGTATGAATCTGATGAAAATATAAGATTTTATCACATATGCTGGAGTCGTTAATAAAGAGTATGAAAAATTCAAATTAAACAATCTGACTCCGGATATGTTTAAAGGAGTAATTTTCATTCATGGATTAACAATGTAAAAAGACACAGAAATACATGCAAGAATCCTAATGTAACTGAGACAGAATTAAAAATTAATACTACAAGAAATATCAAATAAATGTCAGAGAATCTTAAATCTGAGGTGTAATATAGAGGAAATTGAAGAAAAAGAATGCATATATATACAAGCTAAAGAAAAATGTGAAAAAAAAAACAATTAATCCAGGTTTCAGATGTAGAAGGTTACATCTTGGAGAGGATTGTACCTTTAAGAATTTAAAGTGCTACAAACATGGAAAAAGCCACACTATAAAGCTAAAAGAAAAGTTTTCACTGAAAAAAATTTGTACACTGTGTAGTGATGGAAAAAATAATTACAGAAAACCAAAGAAAATTTGTGTATGTGAAAATGAATAATGTGGATGTAAAAATGCAACTAGACACTGGTAGTGATATCACAATCACGAAGACACATGGAAAGGAAATAGAAAGCCTATATTAAAAAGAACTTTGAAAATCACATGTGGCATGTCATGTGAGAAATTATTTGTTATTGGTGAAATGACTTGCAACATTTCATTTTGTAATAAGTGTGTAAAAGCTAAGGCTTATGTGTTAAAAAATACAAATTTATTCAGTAGTGACTAGATAGAATTATTTGAGTTATAGGATTTACCTATAAATATTTATTGCAAAAATATAAGTGGACAAATGACCAATTTAAAAAATCTATGTGAAAATTTAAAGAATTGAAAAATGTTTTCCGGATGTTCTGTTGGATGAGTTGGGTCAATGTTCCAAAGTCAAAGCAAAATTTCAAGTGAAAAAAGGGTTGACACCACTGTTTAAACTGAAATGTAGTGTACCGTTTGCAGCCTTGGATCAAGTCAATAAACAGATTGGAAAAATGGGTGTAAAAATTGACCATTCAAAATGGCACCATCAGCAGTGTATGTAAAGAAAAAAAAAATTGTTTGTGCTGATTTTTCTAACATGTTTAAAATCATATAACCACCCAAGTCCAGAGAAAATTTTTGTGAAACTAAATAGTAGAAAAATTTTTCGAAGCTGGATCTTTCTGAGGCTTATTTACAAATACAAGTTGAAGAAAAATATCCAGAATTAAAAATGATAAATACACACGAGGGATTGTATAAGTTCAATTGACTTCCTTTTGGGATAGAAGTTGCTCCAGCCATATTTCAACAAGCTATAGATGCTATGTTTTCAGATTATGATTTTGCAGTTGCTTATCTGGATAATATATTGATTAAAACTGTATCTAAGGGATAATACATTGAGCATTTAAAAAAAAATTTGAAAAATATGTGAGTACAAGTACAAACTCAGGAAAATGCAAGTTGTTTTTGCCTAAAATCAAGTACTTAGGACAAATTATTGACAAAAATGGTCATCAACCAGATCTGTTGAAGGTAAGTGTAATTAAGAATACGTGTTCTCCAATAAATGTTACTAGGCTACAAGCTTTTCTAGGATTAGCAAATTATTATAAAATCTACTTACCTAATATGCAGAATTTGAGAACTCACTGAACAGTTTGCTCACAAAAGGTATAAATTGGAACTGGACTGATAAGTGTCAAAAGGTGTTTGAAGAAATCAATAAAATACTAACATCATATTTATAATTATTGGACTATGATCTGAGAGCAGAAATAATATTAATTGTAGATGCTAGTGACTATGGCATGGGAATGGTAATCTAAACTTATTTATGAATGGAACTTTGTCTGTCTGTGTGTATGTGTATCCATTACCTATAGACTCCGAAACGGCTGAACCGATTTTCTTGAAAATTTACACAGTTGTACTATAAGTTTCTGTGAGTGTTCTTAGCTAGGTTTTGTGTCAAGGTACCCCCGATAAAAATCGATAATAAAAAAAATCAGGTTATAGAAGAAGTGGTCCGATTTTAATCAAATTTGATACACTCATAGACAAAGACATAAGAAACGATATTCAGAAGTTTCAAGGTTGCAGTTCTTACAATAGTGCAGAAAATCGATAATATATATATATATATATATATATATATATATATATATAAGGCAAGATGTTTGTGTGTGCATCTGTTTATCTGCCTGTATGCCTGTATTTTTTCAGCCCTTTTATTTTAGTTTTTGCTTCAGGTTTGGCTCTAAGTAGGTATAATTGTAGTTCTTAGTCTCAGCCATGATACCATTTACTCAGAGGACTTATTTAGCCTTCAAAATTCAGTTTACGACGAAAAAAACTTATTTGATATCAATTCATTCATTCATTTTTCTTTCAGTCTACAGTTTCGCTTTAACTGGAAGTAACTATTACTTTTTAGTCTTTCGTGCCAACGTCCAAAGAGCTCCAGGACCATGGATTAGTTTTAAAGCTTTCATTACACCCGAGCAACACCGGGCTATACTGCTAGTTCTATATAAAGATGATGATGGTAACATGATTCATTTTTGCTACTATCTGCAGAAAAAACTACAGCCAGATTAAAAAAGTCATTAGCAATAATATTTGCAGTGAAGCAATTTCACAAATTTATACACAGGAGTTTTTGTTTTCAGACAGACCACAGACCTCTATTATCAATTTTTTGGTTCATAAAAGGAATTTCTATGCATAGAGTTAATAGATTACAATGCTGTGGTACTATCTTATTAAATTACGATTTTAGGATAGAATACCAACTGCCTAAAAAATTAGTACATATGGATGATTTATCAAGATTGATGCCAAAAAATACTGAACTGTTTGAGGATACTGTGATTGCAGCATTAAGAAGTGAAATAGAAATTAAAAATATATTATGCAATGTAGTATGCAAACTACCAGTTACCCTGGAAGAAATAAAAGTAAAAACAGAACAAGACATATACATTTCAAAAATAAAAATAATGACTATGTAGAGTACTACATCGGATATATTTTACAGAGGGACATCCTTGAACACAACACCAGTAGATCCCCAATGATATTAGACTAATCTATCCGTGTGTGAGGCTCTAGTAGTATATAAATGAGGCTAGTATAATCCAGTCAATAAAAGCACTCATCATTTTGAAATGCTATATGGTGTTGCTGTTAGGATATTTTGTATAAGACTACAAGAAATTATCAATGTGCAAAATTCAAAACCTTGAAGCATAGAAGCAAGACCAGCTGTAGATCAACTTGTTGAGTTACAGAAAGAAAATATCATGCTACAGAAGGAAGGATTTTATGGACAGTGGAACAAATCCCATGTCAAAAAACCAAATCGACCTTCAGTAGGACCAGATATCACTAACAATGACTGGGCAATATTCATCAATCATGAAACTATTACAAAGAAATGTGCAAGCTGATAGACCTGACAGTTATATGCAATGACCTGAAAACAGTATGCAACCCTGAGGTGAACAGACTGCTATTCAACCTGGTCGGAGCAGAGATGCTCACCTCTGCCACAGAAGAAAGCTATTTACAAATAAAACTTGTCACTGTCAGAGGGCAGCACAAAAAGGTACAATAGCATAACTTTCACTCTATTAGACAAAAAGCTGAATCAATTATGCATATTCTATCTCATTTATGATCTATGGCCAATTTTTTTAACTTTTCAATAACTTGTCCAAACAAAAAAAAACTGCTGTTGGCAAATAAACTATTCCAGCAACAAGGTGGCAGGAGAAATGCTGGCAGGACTTGCTAATGTTGAACACCAGAGCAAAATATTGGCATGGGTCATGACCACTCAAGAGCAGAAGTTTGACAGGTTAGTCAGTCTAGAAATGACAGATAAGTCAACCCCTCATCTCTAAGATACCTTGCATCCCATCACATTATTCAATGTGCAGATGTTGGACTGAGAACAACAGTCCCAGAAATCTATGACCTCTCAGACTCCACAACATGCCAAGCCCTGCAGAGGTTGAGGAAAGAATTCAAGCCCCGACAGATTAAGGGAACGTAAAGGCTGCCTGATGCCCAAGATGGTCTGCTTTAATTGTGGAATAATCAGGCACATGGAGAGGGTATGCTAGAAACTAAAAAAGGTGTTCATAAACAGGTCAACAACAAGTATGGCAAAAGAGGAATCTCACATACTTACCACTAAAGGGCTTATGAAGGGGTCCAGTAGAATGGCCTAACAATATAGACAAAGGAAAATGAGAGCTAAAGCCAACTTGGCATGACCAAAATCCTTGACTCACCTTATTTCGAATGGAAGCAAGTTCAAGAGGGGCCTCTGGATTCACCACCATTCCTGATAATAAAGATAACCTTAATTCTAGAGGCCCATGCAGAGTTTAGGCACATCTCCATGGGACCAAATCAACACTGTTGCTGACACTGGTGTACAAACATATTCTAGTGAAATACAGGAAGTTCTAAGATGCCCAGACAAATACCTAGTACTGACTAGTCACCAAATCCAGGGCAACACAGAGAACCAGCTGCATATGAAAAGTGTGATATTTGCTAGTATCATAGTAGGATCATGGGAGACATGCTAAAACATGTATGTGAACACATCTGGATTCTACCTGTTTAGATCAGCTCTGAAGGATCTAGGTCTATTGCTTCCCAATTTTCCAAACCTAACCTTAGAATACTGGGGAAATCAGTGACAACAGAAGGGTCCCATGCAGTTGTTCTCGAAGAACTACCCACTTAAACTGGCCAGTATTTCATTTACCCCTATGGAAAATAACAGACCACAATTAAAACAATGGATGCTCGTGCATTTTGGATCCAGTACATTTAACGTATGTCAACACCAACCACTACAGATCAAGAAGGGAAAACCCATGGATGTTATATTCATTCTGGGTACAGTGCCAACAGTGGTTCGCATTCCAATCCTAGTTCCACATCACTGGTAAAAGAGGGTCAAACAGGGCATCAACTAGGATGTGGCACTGAGCATTAATGAACCAGTTCTGGTGGGTATGCCTGCAACTTTGTGTTCTAGGTTGGTGGTTGCACTAAAAACTAATAGCTCACCCCGGTGTACAGTAGACTTGCACAAGCTCAATGAATGGGGCAGATATCAGTATTTTCAGATCCCACGAAAATTTCATGTGTCAGGAGATGCATATATATGCAGATTTGATGATATAGCCATTGATATGGTCCAGAAAACCAAATGAATTGATGACAGCATACTCTGGGATGACTTAATAGAAACATCATTCTGGCACACGATTGATTATACCAACTGTAGAAAAAATGGCATTGATTGCAACATGAAAATATTTCACTTTGCAAAAAGAGAGGTGAATTTTGCCAGTTTCCTAAAACACACTAAGATGATGACGGAGCAATTGTGAACTTCCCCATGCCTCAAAACATCATTAATGTCAGATCCTGATTTGAACTTGTGAATCAAGTCTCATACGTATTTCAAGCTGAGATAATGGCTCCCTTCCAGGAACTACTATGAACAAAAGACTGAATGTTCTACTGAGACAGCACACTTGATCAAATATTGAAAGAATCGAAACTGCCAAGGAACCAAATGTTTTTCACTAACACTTTAATTCATTAGGCTCTTGATGAAATTTTGAAACATTAAAACTAATGTGTGTACTCAGATGGTCCAAATAGTAAAGCATACAATAGTGGCTTCTTTATAACTGTTTAGTGCTTGAAGCAGTTGTATATTTCCAGTTATAATATTTTGAGAATAAAAATTTCAAATGCTGATTTCAAAGCAGTACTGTCCATGTGTAAGATTGGTACAACACAACACATCTTGCTTTTTTCTGTTTGGTCTTTTACTAAAATTAAATTAACACATTAAATATAAGAGCTTTTATCAATGAATATATACATACACATTATGGAAGCTAAGTTTATATACCCCAGTGTTCTCTAAAAGTAATGCAGGTAGTAATTTTTTGAAAAGGTGTCAAATAAAACTGAGGATGTTAAATTGAATAAATTGAGGAATTTTGAAAACATACTTGGGTCCAATCTCAGGTATTCTGTTTATAGGTTTATTACAATAATTTTCTGTCAAACTAGATACTTTTTAAAACTAATTATAAACTCTTTGTTTTAATAACTTTTGGAAATTGATAGTTTTGAAGATTCAAGTAAAATGTATTTGCAAATTATACTAATTACTTGACAATTTGTAAGTAGATATTTTTTAATCATTTTGCTCCAAGCAAGGTGATAAAGCAAAAAGATGCAAAAGATGAAAGAAAAGAAAAACACGCAAATACATGCAATATATTTGAAGGTTAATTAAACTACACATCACTTATTTTCATATATTTGAAAGTTGACTTTCTTTTGAAATCAAGTACACGTAACTTTCTTCTAAAATTAAGTACCAAAAAAAAAGGAAAAAAAATAAAACAAATTGATGCAACTTTCTGAAAACTAATGCATTTTTTTAAAATTGTCAATGTCATTTTTTCCATTTTTTAACTTTTAACTTCCTTTACAATTGATGTAATTATTGTTTTATTTTCGATGTTAAGTATAAAAAAATTCTTTACTGTACTACTTATTTCGTTCTTTTTGTTATTTATAATTTATAAGTATTTTCATATATTTGAAGGTTAATTAAACTACACTTACTACTTATTTTCATATATTTGAAACTTAACTTTCTTCTGAAATTAAGTACATGCAACTTTCTTCTGAAATTAAGTACATGCAACTTTCTTCTGAAATTAAGTACCCCAAAAATTGTGTAGTGATTTCTGCAAAGAATTTACAGTAAAGGAAGTAAATAGGCCAAAATTTTCTTCCTACGCCTAAAATCATTCAGCAGCAAATTACTATCAATAAGCCAGTATTCGCTGACAAAAAGAGCGAGAAGAAGTCCGAATTTTTTCTGGTCGTTAACATAAAAAAGTAGGTTTCTTCAATATCTAATTGTTGATTTGAGTTCAGCATATACATTTGCATGGAAATAAGGCTATTTTGGAAAAATTTGAAATGGATAAAAACCTTCAGGACCTAAAATGAAAATTTACTGCAATTTCAACAATAAAATGACTTGAATGCCAGTCTAGTGCTGAATTAAATTTGTAAACACAAGGTTCCAAAGAGAAAAGCTCCTCAGGATATTTGACATGAAAATATCTATAGAAAAGGCAGAGGGAAGCTATTTTATGGTGGTGGTAAAGTGATTGAAGCTGAGATGCCAGTAACATTTCAGATTCTTTGGATTTTGTCAAGAATTTCAAGATACCTAGCAGAAGCACCAAACCATATATAGCAACAATAATAATATTGATATTATTTATATGTAAATTTAAAGTAGATAAAATTTGATATTTGATAAAATAGAGTCAAAATGGAAATTGTTTTTATTATTCAATTTTTTAAAATAAATTGCATCATTCTAAATTTGTGTTTCCTTGTAGATCCAAAATGGGAGCGCGTCCACCCAGTAGCAAATATGCAAGCATATATGGTCGACGCCAACTACTAAGTGGAATGGCCAAAAGTGAAAAATCTACCATTTTATCAAAACAAAACCAGGTCAGTAAGAACAATCATCATCTACCAATTTACATATTTCAGTTTTGTAACATCTTTCATGACAGTTCCTTCATGTTTTTCTCTTTTCCAATTTAAATCTCTTTGCATCTGCTTATTTATTCAAAGTAAAAAGTTTATCTCTTGACAATTTTTTTTCAAACTCCAGTACTGATCATTCAATATTTGAATGGATATTTATATTAGTGAGTGTGTAGTGTAAAATTAGGAGCAGCACTAAATTTTCCACTACTGACTCCATGGGAATGTTCATAAAGTTTTTTCAAGATGGACCAAGTGGGGTAACTATGTTCTGGCTAATTTTCTTTCCTTTGCTTTTTTTTTTGCTTTTTTTCCTTTTTTCCATTTTTTTTGCATCTAAGGCCAACAACTCTGTTTTTGTCCTCTTCTACTTAAAGCAGCTTTGCTTGTGTTTCATTGAAAACTGTTAAGCTAGTTTTATAAGTTCAGTCCTCACTAGCTACTCAAATGCTGTGTCCTTATTCCAGAATAAATATCTACTACGGGAAATGCTGAAAGAGAAACTTATGAAGCTCATTTCACAATAGAAAACTCTGTCATAGATCTTGCTGGTGTCCATACTCTGAACTTCTGAATCATTCAATCTCTGATGCAAGTGGTGGATTTCCCCACGTGTTTCCCCCCAATAACCTCGATGGACTCACTTCACTATTAAATCTTTGCTTCACTTATGTTCCTAACTCTTACCATATCATACAGCTTTGCCCTCTTCACAACTCTGATCATGTCATGGTTTCTGTTAGTATCTCCTTTTGCTCCCCCTCCTTCCAGGAACCTCCTAGCAGCAAAATATCTTACTGTTATCAAAGAGCAGACTGGGGGGTGTTCTACAACTTTCTTTGTGATGTCCCTTGGAACAAAGTTTTTAGTCTTCCTGTTGAAGACTGCACTTTCAAGGTCTCTCCCTGGATGAAAGCTGGCATCAATTGCTTTCATCCCAGCCAGGAAGTTTCAACTTAAACCTCATTCTTCCCCTTGGTTCTCTCTTGCTTACTCAGCCACCATTACCCACAGGAATCACTTCTTCCGGCTTTACCGAAGTGACGCGTCTCACTATAATAGGCACCTTTTTGTCTCTGCTTACAATGAATGCAAGTGTGTCCTAAATAATGCTAAGTTGTTGTTTGAATAATAGAATGAAGCAGCATATAGCATCCCACAAGTTTGGCTCCAAAGATTACTGGTGGCTCTGTAAAAGCATGCTAAACAACAGCAAACCCTTGCCCCCTCTGCTATTCAATAATTTTGAGATCCTCACATCCACAGCGGACAAGGCTGAGTGCTTTACTCGAAAATTCTTTTCCAACTCCACACTTGACTCATCTGGAGTGCCCACACCTGACCTCCCACTTAGAATTGAGGCCCAACTGTGTGATGTATATATAACCTTGTCTCTGGTCTCTAACATAATTTCTAAACTTAACTCCCACTATAACAATATTTTGTAGCGGATCAGAAATAATTAATTTTATTAATTAATTAATAACCATAACTGGAAAATCTTCTAATTGCTATTATAGATCATAAGAGAACATACTAAGAGAAATTTTCTTTATCCTCCGAATATGAGCAAAGGAAAATGGAGGTGATTAATTTTATTAACTAATTATTAACTGTAGCTGAAAAAACTTTATCTTTAAAAAGAAAGCAGAGATGAAAAATAACACCTGTTATTTCTCTATTATTGTAAAACCGGAAAGAAGAAAAAAAAAGAAAGAAAAGAGAAATGGATTTGTTTAATGTCATAGTCGATTTCAGCCCACCTATAAAGACAAGTGTCATTCTTGAACCTAAAAGAAAGATAGATTCAATTGTTATTTTTTTGGCCGGCAAAAGAATAGAAAAAGAAGACCAGAGAAAGAAGAAAAAGAAAGAAAAGACTAAATTAGTTTCAAGCCACAAAACAATAGATGTCAGTTTCGGCCACCCAAGAGAAAGCTAGTATAGTCATTCTAAACATAAAGGAAAGATACATTTAATTGTTGTTCTTTTTCTGGGTAAAGGAAAAGGAGATTTCATTTTGTGTTCAATTGTCTCGATTGATTGTCTCGCTAGCATGAATTGTGAAAAGAATTAAGAAAACACTGGTCCTGAATTGTGAAAAGAATTGAGATAACAAATGTTTTGATTCCAAGTTGAAGTAATTTAGAGAAAAGGTATTTTCACTGACATCAGGATAGGAACAGATAACAAGGCATTCTTGTCGCTTGAAAATATAGGTAACTCAGAGAATGGATATTAAAAACAGGTGCGGAGAAATTATTATTTGGGTAACAGTGTCAATGGACCCTTATCTACTTCTTTTGGGTGAAGTCAGTTCAAAAGTTCTATTGTTTTAAGAAAAAAAAATCCCTGAAATTGTTTCGTGAGCAAGAAAAATTTTGAGAGAGAAAATTCGGTTAAGTCCAGCCCAGAAAATGGGTATGGGAAGATGACGTCATAAGATTGAGAGAGATTCCATTGGTTCTGTGAACAAGCCCCGAAAGGGGGAGACGACTAACAATTGACGTCATAGAAATAAGACTAATCCCATTGGTTAAACCACAGGCAACAACGAGTAGCAGATAACCTTAGGATTTTATTGGTCGCTGAGACAGGGGGTTAGACACCCAGCGACTGTCAGCCCCACACCACGGCATTGGCATAAATACAGGGTCTTGAGGGACCAAAAATCAGTTGGATCGGAGGAGAGTCCGGAGACAAGACGAGTTGGGACCCAGTGGGGGTTCGAGGCAGTTCAGTTTCAATTCCAGTTACCGGAATGACGAAGATAGGCGCCATGTTTTTGGGTGCCAACTGCAGAGCCTGCCGGCCAGCCAAAGTTACAAAAAGAAGAGAAGAGATTTTGCAGACAAAGTTTTAAGTTGGAGTTGCAGAGATCGACAGAGAAGTTTTGAGTTGCAGTTGCAGAGATTGACAGAAGAGGCCTGATGCCGGCTAACCAGAGTTAAAGACAGAAGAGAATTTACAGACAAAGTTGCAGTTGAAGTCAGAGTGAAGTTGCAGAGATCAACAGAGTAGTTGCAGCTCAAGTGGCAGAGAGTTCGATTTCTCGGTCAAGAAACGTAATGACCAAAGACAGTTCCCAACCGAAGAAGTAAAGAGACAGAGAGATGATTGCCATGCCTTTGGGTGCCGACCGTAGAGAAGCCTGTTGCAAATCAACCAACCAGAGTTAAGAGACAGACAAGAGAATTTGCAGACAAGTCAGAAATTGCTAACTGAAAGAGAATAACCCAGCATTTCGGCAAAACAAGCAACAAGTTGACTAGACTTATAACGAACTTAGACTTCTGTTCGAAGCAGCGAGCTGTGGCCAGCCAGATTCCTCGTTATTGCTTAGGAGAATAATTCGATTTACCTAAGAAACATCCGTTCCGCTACCAGTTGATAAAAGCAGGGATGGGAAATTATTCAAGAGGCTATTGTGTATAATCTGTATATAAAGACGTTATTTTACAACACTTTTCATCCATTGGTCCACTTATTTCCTTTGATGTTACATTTCTTTCTTTTATTACTCAATTGTGTGCACACTTCCTGGTTTGGTTTAGCTTGGCAGAGAGACAGCTAGTGGAAAACTCATGTGACTACCTTGTGATTAATCAACACAACATGGGACAAGAGAGAAAACCGTGACAGAGTCAATCTACGACCAGCTGACTGAATCGAAACCAACAGCGACCAAGGTCGGGGAGGTGCCATACCACAAAGCAAGTGGATGTGATGGAATTCCAATCATCGTCCTAAAAAAAATGTACCCCTGAACTCTCTCCTGTCCTCTTTAAACTCTATAACTATTGCCTCTCTGCTTCTTGTTTTCCTGCTTGTTGGAAGTCCTCCTCTGTAGTTCCTGTTTTTAAAAGCTCTGGAGAGCTCTTCAACCCTTCTAACTATCACCTTATCAGCCTCTTACTGCTTTTTGGCAAAGTGTTCAAGGCTATTATCAGTGGTGACATGATTCAACATTTCACATCCAACAACTTATTCTCTGACAAGCAGTATGGCTTCCTCTTTGCCTGGTCTACTACTGATGTATTAACGGCCATCACTGAATATATTTTCAGGCTCTTGATATGAATGGTGAAGCTGGAACTGTTACCCTTGATATCTCAAAAGTGTTTGAAAGGGTTTGGCATGCTGGCTTTCTGTACATGCTGCAGGGCTATGGTGTAACTGGACAGTTGTTTGATTTAATTCAACCATTCCTTTGAAATCATAAAATGAAGGTCGTTTTGAACGGGCATGCTTCCAAATTCTTTCATGTGAACACGGGTATCCTTCAAGGCTCTATCCTAGGTCCTATACTTTTCCTGATCTTCATCAATGATACCCCTGATGTAATCAGTTCCCAAGTAGGCATCTATGCAGATGACATCATCATCTACCATTCTCAATAGAAAATCTGCCAGGGCTGACAAAGTAAACCTTGTTTCTGCTCTTGGAAAGGACTTCCAATCTGTGATGGATTAGGGTAAGAAATGGCTTGTAAATTTTAATGCTTCCAAAACAAAGCTGCTCCCTATTAACTACCACAGAGAAGCTTTCCTACTTTCCATCAGTATGGATCATGCTAGTCTCTCTGAAAGCAATACACTGAACCCTCTCAGCCGATCTCAAATGGAATGACTATATCGAATCAATAGCAACATCTACTGCTAAGAAGGTTGGATCACTGTGTTGAGCCAGGAAGTTTTTCTCTCCAGAATCCATTTTTCACATTTATAAATCTACCATTCGTCTGTGCATTGAATATTATTGTCATATCTGGTTGGGTGCTTCTGCTATTTATCTCAGGGTTCTTGACAAAACCGAAAAGAAGGATCTGCAATGTAATAGGTTTTGATTTGGCAGCTCAGTCACTTTCAGTCACTTTCTCACCAATAAGATGTGGCTTCCCTCTGTCTTTTCTACAAATATTTTCACAATTTCTGCACTGACAGACTTCACTCCCTGATGCTCCGACCACATGAATTTATTTGTGCTACTAGATTAGCAATTTTATCCCACCCTTTTACTGTCAAAATAGGCAAATGTAACTGCCACTTCTACTCCCTCAGTTTTTTTCTCACACTATTCACATATGGAATTCCCTTCCACTTACTTCTTTCCTGATAGCTACAATCACCAAAAGATTATTTGCAATGTCAATTGGCATCTATCTCCTTGACTCTCATTTTTCTCTTATCCTTTCTTCAACATCCTCTGTACCATGTTTTTTTTCTCATCCCTCTCCTTTCACTGAACCCACTGTGTGTGCACCAGTGGCAGTACTGCCATGCTTGGGGTGAAACGATTATAAAAAATGAATTCAATTCTCATTGTGTTCTCTACTTTAGTAGCCTTGTGTCTGACTAATCTAAAATTAATAAATATCAACAAGACAGCCCATATTGATTACCTGTTGTTGGCTAACTGATTCCACAGGCCATTAATAATATAATTCTTAATGAGTTCTCTTTAATGCTGGCCTTGTACCAGACTATGCATGAAATTTTTTTAATTATTACAAATAAAATTTTATAAGAATAAATCAGTAAAAGTTGGTAAACTGTATGAAAATTTTCAAACTATTTTTTTAAAAATATTAATTTTTAAAAACAAATTATTTAACCAATTTACATTTGTTTGTTTTATGCATATATTTTTGTTAATTTAGAGATTTATTCACATTAAAATTTGCATGATATGATTTATGAGTTTTGAATTATAATGGTTTACTCTGATATTTTCAAATATCATAAGTGTTAAAGTGTATTATTAAAAACAATGTCTCTCTTAACCTGTTACTACTGACTAAAAGTAAAGAGAAAAGAAATGGTCATAGGATTTTCTTCATTAGTCAAATATTGTGATATGTTTAAGCTGATTTCTCAAAGGCTTTAATATATTTTTACCAAAAGTCTCCAACAAAGATGATGTTAAGTGATAAACCTGCATTGTGGCGAGGTTTATTGCAAATTTTCCACCACTGTGTTTAAGACCAAATAAAAAGCCAGGAATTTGAATGTTTATTTTCAAGTTAAGTTATTATACACAATGTTCATATCCTCATTTTTCCCTAGGTATACTAAACTATGCTTATTAATTATCAAGATCATGTTAACTGATACAAAAGTATGATTATGCATATTTGAGGTTGAACTTACAATGAGTTATCTACAAGTATCAATATTAAAATAATTTTCCTGAAACATTGTTCTTATCTCATTGAATATTTTTTAAGGTAAGAATTAGTGGATTATTTGTTTTATTATACAAAATTTATGGGCATATGGCTGGATGGTCAGTATGTTAGCATTCCAAACCTGACACCCAGGTTCAAATCTCAGTATAGTTGATTTATTAAAGAGGTGACTTCTTGATAATATCAGCTGATATCCTAGCAGATGACACCACTGGGAAGGGCCCAAACCCATATCACAAGTTGACCAAGTCTTGTGAGCAAAATTAGGGTGAAATTATGCATTCAATATTTTTGCTAATATGGTCAAAAATCTTGACTGGGGGTATCAGAGTTCTTGCCTTGTTCAAAACTTTTGATCATGCCAGATTATATGCTTTCTCTCTCAGAAACTATGACTAAGGTTTGCTTAGTAGTTGCAGTATAAAGTGCAGGTTAGCTTTGTGCATGTAAGAAACACAAATGTATCTGAGCAAGTGCCTACAAGAGGATTTAGCTAGCCACTCTAGCACATGTCTGCACTCTAAAATGATCAACCAGCTATTTGTGTACTTCATGTTCTTATGCAAAATACACCCTTTTGGAAGAAAACCAAATGATTTTGTCAATTTAATTTTGGGTAATTTAAATTGGTTGAAGATTTGAAAAGAAAAAAAGATTTTTTGATTCAGTTTTTATTTTTCCATTTCTATAGATTTTCAATGAACAGAATGTGGATGTGACACCTCTTCCTTTGTTAGACAGTGTTCAGCAAAAGCGAAACAATATAGCTGTTCCAACTTTAGAAGGAACCGTAAGTAGATTTTTTATTTTCTTCTTCATTTAATCAAAATCTCTAGACATTGTTTTATGTTGTTTTATTGTAGACTTAGGAAGATGAAAACAAAAAAGATGGTTTCAAATGGTTTCTGAAATTGTTTTATGAGAAGTTATGTAACTTTTATGCAACTAGACATTCAAGAATTGATCAGGACTCTCTCATTCAGTTCTCTTGCCAAATCAAGAATAGAATGAAATTTTGAATTTTATTCAAATTCCTTAGCTTAAACATTAGTAATTATTACTAGTAAAAAATATATAATAATGGAAAATGAAATTTTATTACCTCTTTTTAGAATATCAAAAAAGAACATGGTTGCATATACAAATACACGAACATGAAATATACAGATTTTCTCATAATTTCACAATTGTAGTTTCTATAATAAAATATCAAATGAGTTTCATAAGGGTCTTTTGATTCAAATATATCACAGATCTGTTGCAGATTTTGACAGGTGTTAACTTATAAAGCCATCTGTAGAAATAGTCTAAAGTCTAATCCTTATTTATTTTTAGGTTTTTGTTTTTATTAGTTCTTCAACTAACATTGACGTTTTACAACTGTGATATCCTATGTAAATTAGCTGAGTTGTATTTAAGTGCTAAGCCAATAACTGTCGGCTCTCCATTATGTCACACGTAATGGTGTACCATGTATCAAGTACTGAAACTGTAAGATATATCAGACATAACAAATGGCGTTGCTGATAGGATGCTTAGATCCCATGGCTGATCTTGTCGAGATTTGGATAAAAGCCTTTGTGGCTACAGCAAGAGTGTTTAATCTCAAATGGAAGGTGAGTAGAACCAAATAATGGACTTTTTTATGGCTTATATGGGATGTGAAGCGTTAAAAAAAATATCCACAATGGCGTACCCACAGGAATTCGAACAGATGTCTTTTGAGGAAGTTGTCAGCATAATAAAAAGAAACATTAGGCCAAAAAGAAAACTTGTCATTGCTGAAAGGACAAAATTTTTAGAAGTCAGGCTGTGACTGAAGGAACTTATTATGCAGTACATACACAGACTCAAGAGACAGGCAAAGCAATGTGATTTGCAAAACTAGGGACTCAAGGCATGTTAATTGAAGACAAGCTGATTCTATTATGAATGATTGAAGGACTTAATGATTCACAGCATAAACGAAAAGTACTGGAATGCATGCAAGGTGACCATATGAATTTAGAATTAAGTGTGAATTATTTACAGCAGCTGGAACAAATCAGAGATTTCAACCATTCAAGAAAAGTGCTAGAATCATACAGGTTGAACGTAACCAAAGCCAAAGTGAAGTGTAGTTATTGTGGAATGATACATGAAAAGAATAAATTCATTTCGCTGGAGAAGTGCTGTCTTAAATGCAGAAACATTAATCATTTTAAGACCATTTGCAGGAGTGAAAAACGTAGAAAAAATGAGAGTAATAAAACACGCCCCTGAAGTACAGCAGGAAGCCAGTGTATTTGTGGTAAATCTGCAAAAGAATGGTTGAGAGAACATGAAAATAAATGGCCGTACGTTTAGCATGCAAGTTGACACCTGCAGTGAGACAACCTTAATTCCAATAAATTTTTGAATAAAGCTAAGCCAACCTAAGTTAAAAGAAAGTGGTTTAAAGTTAAAACAATTTGATGGAACAACAATAAAGATGTTGGATACTGTTGTGACTAAGTGAAAGGTTTAAGAAATAACAAAACATGTGTTATAGAAATATTGTAAAGTTAACAGTAAATACAACAGAAGAGTATTACATAATTAGTGCGTGTGTTGGTTGTTCAGCGTTCAATTAATTCAACTGTTCCCCCAAGGCCTCCTCTCCTACTAATCTTATAGTAGGCGGAAGAGTCCAACATAGACTCCTTAGAAGGAGGACACCACAACGCCCTCCTTTTCAGCCTGACTCTGTATGGAGTCTTTTTTGTTTTTATAATTACCAAACAATAGTTTTTATTCAACAAAAAAAAATTGAAAGTCAGAAACAACTACTTTGAAAAAGCTGTATATAGGAATTACATTCAGAATTTTTTTCTTTAGTTTTACGGCAAACATTTTATGTGTTAACAACAGTTCCTTTTATTAAAGACTCTATTCATTATTCTGAAATAATGAAAAATTGTATAAGTTTAATGGTAAATGTTAATAATTTTCATTAATCCAATGCATATTGTGCTTTTCTGGTAATTCAAAGTTCATAAATAAGGAGACTCATTCTTTTCCTTTTTCTGTAGACTTGGTATGAAATGAAAGATGTTCAATATCATTTCCCTTTTGTGTTAATTTCTAAAGGTTCTGTAAATTTCCTTTTTCTTTTGGGCCTTCTGAGTTCTGGCACTGATTGCAGTATTGGAACTTCAAATGTGTCAAAGATGATGTCTATAGTGTCATCTTCTATGGGATCCCTATCGACTATGCTTTCATACAGTTTTTTAATTTGGTTTATATGATGTTTGTGTATAAAGTTCTGTCCTTGAACCATGTAAATCATGTTACTAATTTGTTTGTCTATTGTTGCTATCTCCCAGTGAGCTTTTAGTCAGTCAGTTAAGTGCCATATGTGATACACGCTTGGGTGATCATGTCTTGAAAGAGACATGACTGACTGGGCAGAAGGTTATCCCGCAGTAGGCTGCCATTGCTTTCTGCAGTAGACTGGTTGCTGACCAAGGCTATAGAACCCAATCTGTTCTATTATTTAACCCATAACTGGAGGGAAGAAGTGGATTAATACCTTTCCCAAGGGTATTTGCATGTAAGTGAATGCAACAAATTCAACTGGAATTCAAACTCGGCTCTCCGATTTCTTGTTCCGAGCCGATATCCACTGTACCACAAATGCACATCCACCAGTGAGCTTTACTATTCCCAAATGCACAAAATAAAACTTTTCACTGATCTGAAAGCACTTCTTAAGCACTTCATTCCTATTTCCTGCTTTCATTTCATTTGGAAGGAATTTGTCAAATGCCAATTTTATTTTCCTGGTAAACATGACCTCCACTGGTGTCTTGGCAAATGGAACACTGTTATTAGAGGTTACATGATAGACCTGCAAAAACTGCTGTATAACTGTATTGGCAGAAGTATCTCTCACATTTCTCAGTGCTCTCTTGAAAGTGTCCACAAAACACTCTGCCTTGGGTGATATGGTGCCATGGTAATATGCTCAATCAGGAATGACTGACAAAAATCCTTAAATTCACAGGATGTGAACTGTGTGGCATTGTCTGTTATGATACAGTCAACAACTCTGAAATGAGAAAACAGCTTGTGCAAAAACTTTATTGTCACCTCTGCGATCAACTTCTTACATTTCAGTATCTCTGGTCACTTGGAATAAATATTGACTACTATAAGTTAGTAAAACCATCAAGTGGACCAGCAAAATCAATGTGTATCTGCAACCACGAACAGTTGGTTTTATGCCAGAGATTGAATTTTATCAGGTGTGCTTCAGCAGCCAAAGCACACCCTTTGCACGATCTTACAGTGTTTCCAATATCTTTGTCCATGTTGGGCCAGTAGACATAACTTCTCATCAGACTCTTCATTCTTCAAGTTCCCAGATGGCCAAAATGGAATTCCTTTAATGTTCTTTTCTGTAGTGTAGATGGGATTACTACTCTGTCTTAGTACATTAGAATGTCATTACAGAGTTAGTAAACTGCTGAGATATTTTGGTCTTTACAATTTAGTTTGTCCTTTACTTTCTTTATGAACTCATCATTGGACTCTTTGTCTATTATCTTGTCAATTGTTATAGGAAGATCCCTGACAGTATTGCACAAGGTACTTTTTATTTCAAACTCTATTCTTATGGCAGCAATGACTGTATCTTCCAGAGATTCAGCATACTTAAGTATCAATCTAAACAACCCGTCAGCATGACAGATTTTAGTGGATGGGAGAAACTCCATTTAGTAGTTATAATTGAGGATAATGGTTCCCCATCTTTGCAGTCTATTAGCAGTATGTGTTGGCTGACCCTTTTTTGGTCCAAAGACAGTTAGGAGTGAATGATAGTCTGTCTGCAACAAAAAATACCTTCCATGAATAAATCTATGAAATTTAGTCACCACAAAAATGATTCCTAAGGCTTCCTTTTCTATTTGCAAGTAACCACTCCCAGCTTGTAATAGTGTCCTAGATGCATGGGCAATTGGCTTTACCGATCCATTGTTTAACTTATGTAAAATGTCCATCCTAATGCTGTAGGAGCTAGCATCGCTGGCTACAATGATATCATGGTTTATATCGTAATAAGTCAGGAACAGATCTGATGTAAGGACCTCTTTCATTTTCTTAAATGCTTCCTATCATTTGGTTGTTCATTCTCACTCCTTATCTTTTCTCAATAATTCATTAAGCGGAGCTCTCAAACTGTGCATTCTTAGGACCAAAATGTTGTAATAATTGGCAAGACCTAAAAAACTTTGGGGTGCCAACACATTTTCTGCTGCTGGCACATTTTTTATTGCTGTTGCCCTATCTGGGTCAGGATGTCTTCCATCTTTGTCAATTATTTGCCCCAAGTACTTAATCCTCTCTAAGAAAAACTCACACTTCCCATCTTTTAATTTGAATCTGTAATCCTGGATTCTCATGAACACCTGCCAGACTTGTGATTTGTGTTCCCCGATGTTCTTGCTTTTCATTAGGATGTCATTGAGATAGGCCACCGCAAAATTCAGACCATTCAATATCATGTCCATAACTTTTTGAAAAATGGAAGAGGCGACCTTAACCCTGAATGGTAGTCTTAAAAATTTGTATAAACTTTTGTGTGTGTTTATGCAAGAGAGCTTTGAGCATTCCTTGGCCACAGGTATTTGCAGATACTTTAGGGTATTGTTCAGCCCTGTAGAGAAGTCAGCACATACACAAATTTCTTTTTTTTTTCTGTTTTTTTTAATATAAACTGGGAAATGTCCATTCACTATATTCAACCTTTTTCAGAACTCCTGTTTTCTCAAGTCGATTCATCTCCTTGTCAATTTGATTTAATAGGGAAAATAGAACGTTATGTTTTTCCTTAAAAACTGGGTTTACATCTGGCTTTAACTCAAACTTAGCAAACATTTTGTGCATGTTCCTAGTCCTCTACTGAAAATGTTGGGAAAATATTTTAAAGTTCACCATTCAACTTTTCTGCTCTGTCAGTCAAATTTTCAACTTTTTGACACAATGTTTTAATAGGCATATTCCAAAGATGAAACTGTTCTTACCAATCAGTCCTGAACAAATTACCTGTATTCTTTATAATATAGATCTTTAGTTATAAACTTTTTACCTGTGAATGATAGATTTGTTATAAGTTCACCCATAAACTTAATAAGGTCACCAGTTACACTTTTAGCTATTTGGTTCATTCTTAAGAGTTAGCTTACCCAGTTTTTTTCCATGTTTAATAATTAGTCTGAACCCGAATCATGCTGTAGCCTTATATTTTTGTCAAATATTTGTACTTCAATATATTTCCTGATGTTATGGCTTTCTAATTCATCAAACTTGGTGATTTTTGCAAAACTTTTTTTTTGTTTTGTTCTTATTCCTGTAGTGGGAACTTTGTGTTTCAATTTATTGCAGTTAAAATATTTTTTATCTTTAAAAAGACAATCTCTATACCAATGGTCTTGACGGCAAAGTAACTTTATTAATTTTTGCTTGACTCTTTTTAATTTTTCTTTGGTGTATTTTTTAATGTGAGCCACACCACTCTGTTCAATGTTTTTTGAATCCTCTCTGACGCTCATGAAATGTTAGCTATCTTTGGCAACTTGCTGTAATGTTGGACTCATTTCAAGCTTGTTGAGTACCTTACGACATATTTTGGCATCTGTCGCTGAAATCAAATCCTGGACGAGAATCAGACATTTAAAGTTATTGGCGCTTAACTCTGCCAATTTGAAGTTATCGCAGTGTTTATTGACTACACTTGCGAAAGTAGTATAATTTTTGTCTTCTTTGCAGGTGAGATTCATGCATTGCCAATGCTTGTGGAACAGTGATGATTTTGGACTGAAGAATTCTATTATTGATTGAACCACCTCTTTAAATTTCAAGTTGCTGGTTTTCTTGCAAAATATAGTTAACAAACTTAGTATATTTTGCTGTGCCTAATTTCCTGAGAAGTAGGCAAACCTTTTTATGATCAGCCTGACTTGCACAATCCATATTGTATAAGTTCTTGTAATGTTTGAAGTACAAAGCAAATGTAATTTCTTCTTCAAGTGCAAACATGAAGTTTTCCATATGATTCCATATAGCATTTTGAGAGAACGCGTTTTCGCTGTCCTCATTTTGGCTTTTGATGAATATATTATACAAGTGCCTTTGCTCATTCTGTATTTGAAGGAGTATTTCTTCAAGTTTCTGTTGTCTAACCTGAATTCTAAGTTGCAATTCCTCAAATTTCTTCTGGTATTCTGCCTGTTCTCGTTGGAATTTCTCTTGTCTCTCCAAATATTTCTGTTCCAACAGTAGTTGTTGTTCCTGTTGGTTTTTCATCAACTCTAGCATTGCACTTTTAAATTTGTCCATTTTATTGTGGTGATACGTAAAATAAGAAATGAGAGAGGGAGTTTTTTCTCCTTACCCTCTTAACCAACAATAAGTTTGTTTGACTTGTACGATTCTTTTACTGAAAAATTTAAAAGCAGGAGAGGGAGTAAATTTTTACTTTACCCTATCAGCAAAAACGATAAGTCTGTTTGTATAGTTCTTTTAGTGACTTGTTGGAATGGGAAAAAAATAACAAGGTTCACCAATCTTCTTCCTAACCACTGAATTGAACTTGTAGAAATCCTATTGTTTTAAAGAGTTTCTTTTTTTTTTTTTATTGTCAGTGTTGTAATTACACTGGATACCCTTTTGTCATAGAGTTTGATTAGAATTCCTTCTTTCACCACTGTTGTAGACACTGGCCAAAAAAAATTTTTTTTATGACCTTACATGCAGTAAACCAACTTTCCAGGCTGTAGATCTCGCAATTGATTCAATATAATCAATCCATTTTATGTTAGTGAAAAATGTTAGCCCAAGAAGGTGCAAAGAGTTGCTCCCCTGGAAGTTAGCATAAGACATGCTGATGGAAGGCAGAAAAGGTTTCCTATGATGATTAAATGAGAGCAGTTTTGTTTTTGAGGTGTTAAAATTTACAAGCAATTTCTCACCCTGATTAGAAGTTATTTTTGAGAGCAGCTGCCAGTTTTACTTTGTTGGATCTATTGGATTTATTATTAAGACAGGTGTAAATTGTTGTGTCATAAACATAATAACTAAGATGACATCAGGAAGGTCATTCAAGATGCTAAGAAACAATATTGGTCCAAGGATAGAGCCATGGGAGACCCCACATTAATGTGAAATGATCTAGAGGCATGTCCTTTCAACACAAACTCCATTACGCAATCTGTTAAGGATGATTGGATTAAGTCAACTATCTGGCCAGAGACAACATATCTCTTGAGCTTGTGGAGAAAACCAGCATGCTAAACTTTGTCAAACTTCCTCAACATATCTCAAGCTATAGACTGAGCATTGCTATTCTTAACTAAAGCCTAGTAGACAAATTCAATGATAGCTGTTAACACATTGGCAGTTGACCTAGAGAAGCACAAGCCATATTGTTTATCTGAAAGAAGGCCATGTGAAGTGAGGTGAGCATCATTTAAATTTTCCTTAAACCTAAATTAACTATTTACTAATATCATATTTGCCTTGAACATCAATATACTATATACAATACTAATATACTATTGATATTTATGCTAAACAAATAAATATGTTATGTACATATCTCTAAAACTTGATCTATTAAGACAATTCTGATTATAGATTTAGAATTTGTATGCTTGATTTGATTCAAACTATTACAGCTTTATTTATTTGGATTTAGTTTTATTGCTAGTTGTAATAAGTAGAATAATGAAATTGTCTCCACCTGAGCATTTCAGTTGGAAATATTTGGTTTATTATGTGAAGCAAAACAAACCCAGCTACCAAACCTGACATTCTCTAGTTTTCTCATCACCATATAACAATAAGAAATTATTTTATTTTATTGAAAATTACAGGTAGCAGAATTTCCCAGCATAATTGGCATGACAGTTGCATCCTCATTTGCAGGTGGGCCCTTTAACAGGTAAGTGTAAACAGATATTCCTACATATAGTCCATATATCATTTGCATGTTATTTCCATGGTTTATTGGCAATTCCTCAGTAGGGACCCCAATGCTGCATTACAGACCAAATGAATGATTTTTTTACAGGTTTTCTTTCTCATTTTATTTTAGTTAGGATATAGAAGGCATTGTTTCTTGTTTCAAGAGGCGGGAGGTTACAGAGAACAGGTATCAACAGTTGGCCAATTACCCATCAGTGTGCAGTGGTTTGTCTCACTCTCATGAAGCCACAGTATGTCAAGGGATTTGGAAGTATAAAGTGTCTTTAATCCTCTATTTCTGCAACAGTATTGACTATTTTTATGCATTTGTGCACTTATATTAGAACTTGAAGACAATTCATCACTGTCAGAATTCTATGTCCGCAGAGTTCAAACCACCCCTACTTGGTTGGGGTTAAAATTTTGACCAGCTTGGTAGGGTTTGTCATTTTTGGCTAACCTATACATTCTGTAACAAGATATACATAGATATTCCTACAGCTAGATATTCCTTTATTTGCAGATTTTGTTGTTATTTACATGAAAGCTTGTGACATTCAATCAATTAATGAAATCTACTGTCAGTTTATAGGAAACAAGAAAACAAAGACTAATTACCAAAATAACCAATCAGTCTTGATTTGTGATATGTAAAGTGTTAACTGTTGTTAAATGACCATAGTAATTGGTTTGTTTGGTAATAGAAAATAGGAGCAGGCAATTTATACCAATTCAGTAGGAAACCCCGAAAAACTGAAATTCAGATTATAGACCTTGTAAAAAGAATATGTCACATGAAAAGATATTTTTTAACCAATCACAGTTGACTTGAAGTAAATTCAAAAACTTAATTTATAAGTCTCATAAGTGTTATAAAAAGATTTTAATAATCAGTCTGTCAACTTTTAATTACCAGTTTGAATCTATACCAGATTAGTTGATTCAACTGTTTACCTCCTTTGAGGCAAGCCAGCAAAGAAATATCAACAATGAGCAAAAAAATTAATTTAGGTTATTCATATCTCCACATGAACATTTTATCAAGCTTTTCAACAAATTTTCCTTTCTAAAATATAAAATCAACTGTAGAAGTTTTATTCACTGGTTTCTTCCTACTCTTAAATTTGCAATCAGAACTGCCATAAGGATAATGGTAGTGGTGTCACAAATCTTTGACCAGCTCCTGACTTTGTCTTAAAGGAGTGAACTTCAATTTCATTGAAGTCTCAGACTTGAACTCAGATTGTAATGGAATGAAAGTAAATATTTTATTTGGCTTAGCTCAGATTCTGTTTATAGTATTGTTGATATCAATGATGGGTAGAGGAATAAACAGGGAAATAAAGAATGATTCAGCAACAACAGAATGAAGAGACAACCAACTGTTTGAATAGTAAAAACAAGTTTTTAATATCCATACAATTCCAACAAGTGATATTTGGTAACAGAAAGGGAATGTATTTGGTGTTATGCGATGTATGCAATACATATAAAAATATTACACTTGTGTTTGGGATAAAAGTATACTGTCCAAAAGATTATGGTTGTCAGCCTTATCTGACCACTGAATGTTCATTCAGATCGGTTTGCAAACAAAACAATGTTAAATATCAGCCTTATCTGACTACCAAATATTCGTTCAAATCTGATTGCAAATAAAACAATGTTCTTACTTTTATGGGATTTTTATCATGCTTCAATTGAAAAGATGAATATCTTTCTGGAGAGACAACTGCTTCAAATAGAAGACAATTCACATTTGAAGTTACTGAAGCTGAAAGTCTGGATGTCTGGTTTCTTTCTTTTTCTTTTGTCTTTTTCTCTCACAAGGCCGGAATCAATTTTTGATTTCTTTTGACTTTGTTCCATCTCTTTAGCAAGGCCCAAATTGTATGTCCAAACAGTTTAATGTCCTTTCCGTCTCTCTCTTAAGTTTTGTACTTTTTTTAACTGATCACAAGGGTAAAGGGGTCTCTGATTTCTATTCCATGGGTGATTGCATCTTCCAAGAAAACAAAAAGGTCTCGTTTTTCTAATTCACAAGTGATCATGTCTTCTGACTTCTTCACCCACTGTCGGTCAGTCAGTCCCCACCACTACAACCACCCAGATTTCTTGTTTTATTTATTTCTCTATGTAACAGTGGTTACTACTAACCATCCACTTCCCATAACAATTTTCAGCATTAATGAAATTTACAAAGTGACAAAGAAAAAATACTAATGTTTTTTTTGTTTAATGTAGTAGAAATATAATTTATGTCCTCTTATGACTTTTACAATATAACAGAAGCAGTATAACTGATATTATAGTTATTCAAGAATAAACAAAAATTACAGCTTATTAAAATGAACAGAATATAACTAGTTGAAAGAAGGGAAGGAGTAAAACTTTTTAAAATGCATTAAATACTTATCTGGTTCAGTCTTAGTAAAAAGAGAAGTGGACATATTTTAACTGCAAAAATATCAAAAAAATTTGAAAAAAAATGTCAGTCTAATGAAAATAAGGGAGATGGAAGAAGCTTTAGATGCTCTATTCAACTTTATGCCAACTATTCTCCTGCTTTGGATTACACTTGCAGTTTTTTTTTTTTTTAATTACATGGGGTGGAGATAATCTAACCATATTCTCTCTAACATAGTTTTATCCTGTCACAAATTCAACAAGATAGCTAGATTTGTTGTGAATTCTCTGAAAGTATCTTAGTTCTTGTTTTGTTGATTCAGGGCCTATTTTTCTATTCATTCTCAGGTGATTGAAGCTCAGAATATTTTCACTTCTTCTGAGTGCAGGATGTTCTTAGTCTGAAAATAAGTTGTTAGAGTTTTGGTGATCTTGCTTTAGTGAAGCCAATGTGGCAGGCTTCTGAATCTCAGCTCTCTAATAATTCTGGGTCTGAATCCTCTGGGAAGTCTGTGGATAATATATCACCAATACTATCAGTGGAGAGGTCCATGGATTCAAAAGACAGAGTACTTTCTCCCTGAGCTGACATATCTCCATTTAGAGTTAAATCTCTAAATGGTACATTTGATTGTCAAGATGATGGATGAAAGCATTGTGTGGGTTGGTCTCTACAAGCTCCCCTCACGCACTGATGAGTTGCTATGGTAAAAATGTTATTAACAACACAGTTCTAGGCTGTGAGCCATGAAAGAAATTAAGTTCTAGCTGAACTTTACTTTTGGAATGCAAGAAATCTGTCATGGACTGCATTAGTATTAGTGCATTGTAATGTTTGAATAGCATCTCGGACTTTGGGGAGTTGACTCTTACAATGGGTGATAGATCATTTGCAGCTTGCAGGAGATAACTGTATTGTCTCTTAGATTATAGCTTTCACAGTCTAGCTTATCATGTTGAAACATTTAGGTTAAGCACTGTCAAACCCAGACAGTACTTAGATGGGTGACCACTTGGGAATACTAGATGCTGTAAGTGTGGATATGGGAGTAGTGTAATGAATAATGGTTCAGAACTGCAAATTAAAGAGCCAAGTTCCAATTTGTTATATTGTTATATTCACTTACAACATTTACCAGCTTCTTCAATGTCTGGTTTCAAGATGAGTCTTCTGATTGTATTGAAAAAAGTGGAATGAATTGTAATGAAAACAAGAGACAGAAGGGGCTGTAGAAATTTTAATTAATTGATGGCAGTTATTTGTAATGAATAGTCAGCATACAAAATTTTAAAAAATACAAAAAACAACAACTGAAAATCACTCCTGAAGTCGTTAGTATTAAAAGATTTATGCATAAATGAAAAAAAAACTGAATATTTTCATACAAAAAAAGCAAATTGAAGTATGGCTGTTGTGTTTCAGGTCAGTATTTAACACAACAGCACAGTATGATGGTTCTGAGGATTACTCTGAGCAGGACATTTCTTCATCCTGGAGAGGTAAGTCAATTGATTTTGAGCATGACTGTCTTTGATTGAATAGATAACTTAGTGATTTGGTGCCAGATATGGGAAATTGTTGGTCATGGTAAAAAAAAAAATCAGTAAATATTTTCAACAAGAGGAGAATCAAAGACAGTTATCTATTTACATCAGCTTGAATGACAGCAGTACTTTCTTGTTTTCTTATTTCAAATTCTATAAAATTTGAATTTAGTGGAAAAAAAAATTCCATTTGTTTTTTATTATTATCACTGCATATCTTTTTAAATATTTCTAATTTAGTGTTGATAGATTTAAATTTTGTGAAAATGAATACTTTAATGTATATTTTTTCTATAAATATTCAGGATTAAGAGTGCTTATCAAAGAAGCTTTTTAAGCAAACATAACTAGTCATATGAAATTATTAGTTTGAAAATACCAGTCTGAGAGAGAGAAATAATAGGAACACCATCTAACAACAGAAATGGCTGTTTTTTTTTTTTCAAGAAATCAGCCAAATATTATTTTGCAACACTATTTCTGGCGCTGAGAAAAAAAAGGAGAGAAGAAGAGATAATAATTGGATATTTTTTTCTTCTTCATCAACTAGGAACTAGGTGAAGGATATTCTAAGAAGATCATCCAAGAAAAATAGATAAATGAATTTATGTCCACCAAAAGCAAATAACTACTCAAGATAAAGTTTTTTTTATGACTCTTGAGTGCTGGCTACACATTTGATCAGAAGGATAAAGATTCTTGTCACAAAATTTAGATTAGCCATTATCACAAAAATTGAGTTTCTCAGTTATTGTGAAAATTTAATGACCATTGATAGAATGACAGCTGTCTAAAATTTGATTTTAAACAGAATCTTCCCTTGCATGAAAATTGTTGGAAGAATTTTATGATCCTTAGAGACAAGCCATCCTCTGGTCAGAAAGAGAGACAGAATTCTCAGAAATAAAGTTTTCTTTGTTTTCTATGGAATTTTGAAACACTGATAATTAAAAAGAGAAACATATGGCTTTTTTTTGACTGAAGCCAGATAATTTCTTATGACAGTTGTATACAAAACAAGAAAGTCTAGATAATTAAAAACACCTTAGGTTGAATGATTGAAATGATAAAACACAGATGTGAAAAGCAACCACACCCCAAAGGTTCGACAGGAGAGAAATTTTGGAGCAGTAATTAGATTTGGCCATTAGGGCTGGACCATGCCCCTTGGGTAGTGGTAATAGGCACTCATACAAAGCATGAAGGATATGGGTTGATCAAATGACCAATGAGGAAGAAGGCCCTGGTGGGATTTTAGGAAAGTTGAAGAAACGTACCACACCATTTGGGCAGTGGTAAGAGGCACTCAGACAGGAGAGAAGCAGATGAAGTTGATCAGGTGGCCAAAAGGAGGATCTCTGATTGAACATTTGGAAATGCTAAGTGTACACAGAGTGCATCACAACCATCACAGCTAGATGTGAGGCTCAATATAAGCAAGAGTTGGTGGGTTTTTAGACAGTTGAGAGCTGAGCTTGAGTCGACCAGCCACACTGAGAGATTCAGTGCAAACTCAGTTGGTGTTCGTTGCCTCCTGTATCCGGGGAGGTCACCTTCTTCTAGTGATTCAGAAGAGGAAAAGTCAACAGATGTGAAGAGACTCAAACTGGAGAGACCTGATAAAGACGCAGTCAAGACAGAGACTGGTGCAGATTAGAAGATGGTGTGTGCAGGCTGGGTAGATCCAGTGGGGACATGCCACATAAGACAGATTTGACACACAGAGCAGAGTTGGTTCGGTAGTTAGTTTGAGAGTGAGATTAAAGTTTTGAGTTGGACCGATACAGGTCAAGTAAACACAAGAAGCATATTGTCACAGGGCTGCCTGCTTTAAAAGAACCCCTGACTTTAGCCTGGTGCCAGACCAACCAATTTACATAAGGTGTTATATCCTATAGAAGCCGTGGGTTGGAATTATAATTGTCTGCATGCAAGAGTGTTAAACTCAAACCAAATACTGTATCAAACAGAACATTTATATATAAACACCTTATTGTTAATTGTGGCTCCCAGCTCTGTCTGGATCACCGATGCAGTGAATTTTGATGACTTTCAACCCAAACTGGCTTTGTGATCAATTAAAAAACATGAGAGACAGAGCTGAGTTTGAAACGAAGTGATTGACTATTGTTCGACTGTGGAGATTTTGGGTGTTGATGTGAAGGACTAGTGGGGATTCACAATTTTTATTTATAATCAATTTTTTAAAAACTAACAATTTTGTTTTAATTTGTTTTGAAAGTATTCATAATTATGATTTTTTTTCCCTTTTCAAATATAACCAGATGCATTCACTGTAGAAGACCTCATAGAAATTTTAATGTTTAAATTCCACAGTATAAGAAAACATTTCACAAAGGAAAGATAAATTTCATTGATGTATGAAATATATTAATATATGCAAATGTTGTTTGGACTTCTACTTTCAGTTTTACATAAGCTTTCAAAGTAAAATAAATTAGTAGATTACATTATATGTTTATCATGTTTGAGTCAAGATAAAAAACAGAATTTTAAATTATTATTTTCAACGAAGACAAATTTTCCTTACTTAGAGAATTAGTGCAGTACAATTTTCTTAAACCACATTTGCATTCTATTTACTAAACTTTCGGTGTATGGTCTTCTACCTATATTACTTGAACATCTGGTGCAGAATATTTGGATACATTTGAAATCATGAAAAGAACATAGGCTGGCAAATATATATACACTGGTGAAATGTATCTTCAGTAATGTTGTTCCCAAGAAAGTTTTCATCAGATGTTCAATGTGGGATAAGATATGTTTTCGGGGCTGGTATATTATTCCTATTAATTCAGGGTATGAATACCACAAGATTTTGTTCAATGAAAGGTTTAATTGTGTAGCTTAAAACATGCCTATCACATCCAACTGGATGCAGTTTCTGTTCAGTTCTACAGCTTTGTAATGTACTCCCTTTTATCTAAGTTATTAATTCCTAGGAACTTCAGATATTATGTGGTTGAAGTAGCTACAAAATCATAACACTTTATCTTAATGTAAAATCTATTGCACCATTAGCCATTTTCTTCTCTTTCTTACATTTTAAATTGTTTTATTTTCCCAACTTATATACAAAGAAGGAAATATGTGTTACTATTTTACACAGATTTGACTGTTAAAGGTATACTCATTGACTGTTATTTAATTGACTATCAAAAGGCAAAAGAAATAAATCATAATCATTTCACAATGCCTCCTGATTGCGTGAAAGAGAGAAATCTGGAAATTTCCAAGCAGAAGTGGTACTGAAGGCTGAAAAGATGGATAGAAAGGCATGCCAATAACCTGAAGATTTTTCTGTTTTTGTTAGAAAAAGTAAAATTGTTAAAACCTAAAGAGATTTTTCACAGAGAGGTAAAATACAAAAAAAGCCATGTGATTAATTTGGACAGCTTATTAATGACCCTGCCTTTTAGTATAAGTCATCAAAATACAGGACCGGATAGAGAATCTTATATAAGTGAAAAGTTGAAATAATAAAAACAACAGACAAGACTGCACTATAAAAAGGGTCAGAAATAAGTATTTCTTTGTGAATTAAGAAATTAATGACCCTGATAAGAAATTGAGAGAGTCATCTGGCAAATCTCTAAGTAGGAACCAGAATTTTCCTTTCATAGGAGAAAATTGAAATAATAAAAATTTCATTAATGACTGCAAGTGAATTTACCATACTAATCAGTTGAAGGAAGACTAAAGGAATGGGTAGAGGTGGAAAACTAGGGAAGGTGGAGAAGATGTACATGTCCCTTGAATAATGTTGGTGCGAGATACCAGTAAAGGAAGGTAAGATTTGATTAGGCAGATCAATACCTGTGACTCACAGAAAAGAAAAAAACCCAAATTGAAAAAGATAATTAATCTTTGAAAGCCAACTGACAAAGAAACCTTTATTAAAATTAGGGGAATCACTGATTTCCCCAGACTGGTCATTCCCCAGATCAGTTTTGTGTAGAAATCAATATAAACGAAGGCCTGAAGTGGCCAGGAGCAGTTTGGCCGAAGCACCAGAGAGTTGTAGTTGAGACAAGAGACCACACTGCCTGATATCATGTGACTGCCTGAAGAACTAAGAAGAACTCCAACTCAAACCCTATGCCAAACCTAACAGAACCAGCTGAAGTGTTATATTTCAAGACGGGGATGTCTGCATGGAAGTAGATAGAATTTGACTGTTGGAATGACTGAATCCTGTATCGAAAATCGAAGATATAAAATTTATGAAGATATTTTTTTTCTTGTGACTTGCTCAACCTGAATGATTCATTTGCAGTGGTTCCTGAAGGTTATTCGACTTCACCCATGTTGTGATCAAATCAAATCACAATGTGGGATAAGATAGGGTGTAGACCGAGGTGATCAATTTATTGATCCAGCTGCAGAAATTGTGTAATGTGACAGAAGCAGATTTGGAGTTTTGGAGGTTAAGGCATCCATGAAAATTTGTGACTGTCAGTAGCCAGTGTTTTTAATGTTCAACTGCTTTTTCAGAGTCTGGGTTCAAGCTAAGCCATTCTGGTTGCATGAAGTGCTTCATAGCAAAAAGTTGAGTGAATTTTACTGAAAAGGAGACAGAAGTGGCTTTAAAAGCTTTATTTAATTGATGCTGACTATTCCTTTAAGAATTAGAATGGAGTAAGTAACATTGAAATTTAGAATTCTGCTTTTAACTGGGATCATAAACATTAATAAAGTAGAGGAAATTAATTAATCTCAGTTTGGTTGACCTGAGTGATTGAAAATTTGTTTTTTTGCAATGAAAGGAGAAATCTGAACAAAGATTGCTTTGTAGATAAAATTATTGAATATTGTTATTGATCATTAAATTTTCTTGTACTGAGAACAAAGAGAAATAAGATGAAGTTTGAAAATGTATGGACAATTTCATTAGTAACTTTGCCAGTATAAACCCACCTCCTGAAGAGTAATGGTAAGCAGTTTTCCAATTAATTGGCTCATGAAAACCTTGAAAAGGATTTTGGAGAAACTTGAAAAATGACAAATTACTGGTTTTTAATAATAAATCAAACTAAACCAAGTGGGGATAACTTAATATAAGTAGGTTGATTCTGGCCCTTGTAATAGTCAGGGATGTGGCAACAGTTGTAGCAGTCGTTCTAGTTGGGAACAGAATTTGAGGTCCAGTTAACAAGGAAGATACTGCAAGTTGATATTGCCACCCGTCTTTGCTAATTGGGAAGGGTCAACTCAGCACTGCCAAATTGTCTACTGAGTGCCAGGACAACTCAGCACCAGAAAAACTTAACTTTTTATAACCGAGCTAAAGTAATTTATTAAGAATTAAAACCTTAATTAGTGAATATTTTTCTTAAAATATAGCATTTGAAAAGACATTATGTAAAATATGAACCAGTTTTTTGTTTTTAATTATTTTATATAAAGCAAATTGTAAATTATTAAATTACTTTTTATAAAAATATTTTATAATATTGATTTACTTTATTAAAAAAATGACATTACAATTTAGTTTATTAAAATAATTAAAAACAAAAAACTGCTTCATTTTGTTTTGCATTTTTCAATTTAATTTATGAAAAAATAATTAAAAACAAATGTATTTTATTTAATTATTTTTTTAAATGTCAATCTACTTTAGTAAAAAATAAATTTCTTTATGATTTACTTTATTAAAAATAATCAAAAACCAAAAACTTGTTCATATTTTACATAATACCTTATTTAAAGAAAAATATTCACCAATTAAGTTTTTAATCCTAAATAAATTATTCTTATTTGGTTATAAAAAAGTTGTTTTTCTGCTGCTGAGTTGTCCTGGCACTCAGTTGGGAGTATTGAATTGTTCTGCACCTTTGTTAATTACTCCACCAATGTTTGTAAAATACTCTCTGAAAAGAGTTGGTCAACTGAGGAAACTTTTCCTAGCTTAAAAAGTCTCTATTTGCTGACTAACTATTAAATTAAAGAGTTGGAAACCAGGTCTTGATGACCAATTTTGTCTGTAGGCCTGGGACCAAACTCCCCTGGTTGAACTGTTGAACTGACTTCCAGTCAACAGTTTGGAGTATTACTGTTGTTTTGTACAACATTGTTTCTCATAAGTTCTTTTCATTTCAAAAAATTAGATTATGTGCTCAAAAATTGAGTTTCTATTTGGATAATATATACAAATTGTTTATATGTGACTAGCAGTATAGCCCGGCATTGCTCGGGTGTAATGAAAGCTTTAAAACTAATCCATGATCCTGGAGCTCAGACTCTTTGGACGTTGGCACGAAGGACTAGAAAGTGAAACCATAGACTGAAAGAAAAATGAATGGATGTAAGTCAAATTTTGATTTCCTGGTATTGATATCAAATAAGTGTTTTTCATTGTAAACTGAATTTTGAAAGCTAAATAAGTCTCCAAGTAAATGGTATCATGGCGGAGACTAAGAACTACAATTATACCTACTTAGAGCCAAACCCGAAGCAAAAACTAAAATAAAAGGGCTGAAAAAAATACAGACATACAGGCAGATAAACAGACACACACAAACATCTTGCCTTATATATATATATTATCGATTTTCTGCACTATTGTAAGAACTGCAACCTTGAAACCTCTGAATATCGTTTCTTATGTCTTTGTCTATGGGTGTATCAAATTTGATTAAAATCGGACCACTCCTTCTATAACCTGATTTTTTTGATTATTGATTTTCAATATTTATCGGGGGGTACCTCGATATAAAACCTAGCTAAGAACACTCACCAACGTTTATAGTACAACTGTGTAAATTTTCAAGAAAATCAGTTCAGCCATTTTGGAGTCTATAAGTAATGGACACACACGCACACACAGACAAAGTTCCATTTATAAATAAGTTTAGATTTAGATAGATAGATATCATAGTTAGGATTTATTAAGAAAATTAGTTAAAACTCATTCTTTGTAATGATTCTCATGTATATGGTGGCATAACTTATCATGATAATAGGAAAAAATGTTTTTATCAAACTAAATATTTTGAGATGTTGGGAAATATTTAGACTATATCTTTCAATTTTTTCCTGAAATTTGTTTTGCTTCCAAATTTGTAATGCTATACATGGAAAATGAAAAAAAATGTCAGTGGTCAAGAATTAATACTAAGATTACTAACAAACTAGGATTGCCATTTTATATATATTGGGTTGATATAGCATTGATGATTCCTTTCCTATGTCCAAACTGTCTATAAACGCTCTATCTTCAATATGAGCACTCTTCCTCTATAAATAAAGCAAATTTTAAACTAGTGTGTGTGTGAGTGTGTGGAAGCTATGATTTGTTTCATTAGTCCTAAAGTAGAAGCACCTCTAACTACAGAAACACAAATAAATACAAACATGGATTTATTGAGTGAAAACTAACAACTATTTATTAGGTGGAACACTGGTGCTGTGGAAAAAAGATGAGTCTCTGTCAATTAGTTTGTTGTGAGATCAGCAAGAACCAGTCATATATCACATATATAAGCTTTTCGAGAGTGTATTGTGTTTTAGTATGTGAAGCCTGTACTTAGAAATAAATCCAATTATTGATCAGCAGAATGTTAGATTTCATGACAAATTCCTTGTTCAGGAGTGATGAGTAGAATTTTACATTTGATGTGTTAAGCAGATGTGTTACTGGTTCATCAATGTGGTTTCTTCTCCTTTGTCATTATAACACTGTTTAAATGCTGATTCTCCTCTTCTCATATCATTATAGATACACTCAACTTGTGCACATTTTTAGATTCTTGATCGTTTATTGATTGGCCAACATTGAATCCTTAATTCTGATTTATTGGTTTTGTTATTTTACTGAAACTACATCCATGTGCTGTTTATGCCATCTAAATGTCAAAGTTAACTAATAATTTAATTCTGGTTACATTTATTTGTGTACTGGAAAATATACATATGTTGTATATCCTAAATTGTTTAAGGAATCTTATTTGGTAAATATCTATCTTCTGGTAGGAATCAAACCTGCATACTCCCAATACTGAGGAGATGCTGTCATTAGGCCTGTGAAAAATTATAAAATATACTGTTTAATTTTATAAAAAAAAAATACAGACTATCCAATCAAATATGAGTATCCATTATAAATAATGTTCAAACAAATGAATTCAAATATGTTGGTTAATGCCAGTTTTGTAAATTTCTGTATAATTTTGTAATATTGTCTTTGGTTGCGTTTGTTTACATTAAGATACAATATGAGCAGATATAAATTGTCCTATTAAAGAAATCAGGAAAATATCTATTTAAAGCTTAAATTGAATCTTGTCTGCCATGAATCTTCTGTAGTCTAGTGGTAAGATACATCAGATCTAATGACAGCATCTCCCCAGTTTTGGAAGTATACACGTTTGATTCCTACCAGAAGATAGATATTTTCCAAATAAAATTTCTCAAATAATCCAGGCTGATGGAAATTATAAAATGTACTGTTTAATTATGGAGTAAAAAAACTGACTGTCCAATCAAATATGAGTATCCATTATAAATAATGTTCAAACAAATAAATTTTATATGTATATTCACTGTTGCTATTGGTTACCTTAGAAAGACAAATCTAATTTGGTAATCTATGAGGTCATTCAGAAAACTGTTATTAACCAGCATTTGTTTCACATTGTTAAGTTCTTTAAAGAAAAGTAAATGAGACGATGAATTCTCATGCACTCATTAAAGAACTTAACAACATGAAACAGATGCTAGGTAATAATGGTTTTTAGAATTATCTCATAGATCATCAAATTAGACTTTTTCTTTCTAAGGTAATCAATAGCAACACTGGATTATGCATATAAAAACAATAAAACTTATATATGAATTTTTCATTATTAGAAAAGCATATTCAGTGTTTTATTCTTAGAGTGTTTTAGTTTCTTATTAATAATTTTTTTGTGTATCTTATTATTTTCCTCATTTCAGTTAGTGATACTCAAAGTGAAGCAGTAGAGATTGTAAGTGATAAAGATTTGGAGAAATTTGTAACCATTTATTTGGAAGAGTCAGATACAGATATTGTGTTTGAGTTGTTTAGTACATGTGTGATGGCTGGCACTGCAGAGGAAGAAGCAGTTTCCAAACGCAACAAGCAATATAAAATTGTAAGGATAAATTTTTCACTATTCAGGGGCAGTGTATATTTTGTACTTTTACCACTTTTTTTACCATTATCTATGCAATTATTTTATAGATACCATTTTCAGTACATTGTTAAAACTCATTCCAGATTTCCACAATTAATTTGCAAATTATCGTTTTTATTATATTGCTTTATATATATATATATATATATATATATATATATATATATATATATTTCTAAAATATCTTTGAAAAAATTTCTAGCAAGATTTTCAGATATAAAAACAACTTGCAAATGTTCATCATAAAACAGAAATCTCTTTATCAAAAAATTTGAATTATTCACAAAATATTAGATGGTATAAAGATGATATAATTAGTCAATTAGCATTAAATATGCTGAAATCCACCCCTGTAAATATTGGTTCTCAAAGTTTCACTGTTTGTGATCTAAGTCTCACAGTTTGTGTGACTTTCTGCATAATTTGCAATGATGTCATCATATATTATAGTAGAGTATAGATGGAATGGGTTGAACATTGAGAACTGGTATTTACAGGGTGAGTTTTTTTATGCTAAAGTGTTAAACACTTGCTTAATTTATTAACTTAGAAAATTTGTTCTGATTGGTGGCTGAAATAGTAGCATTTTTCCAGTGTTTGAATCCAGGTAAAAGCTAGGTTTACAAATGCTTATTTTAAAGGGAGACAAGCAAGCCCTCCCACACACTTAGAAGATTAGCACAATATATTCTTAACTCTTCATTTGACCTTGTGTGATGTTAAGCTAAGTAAATATCAGTAACTTATTTACTTTATTATAGCTTTACAGAAACATTTGAAAAACATTTGAGTGATAATCTAATTTTCTTTTCTTACTGATATCTTCTGCACATTAGAAAAAGTAAAATGATAGTTTCAAGAGAGGATTTATCACAATCCTGTGAATAGTCCTGGCAGGAAACTAGCCTTTATCTCTCACTCTTTAAACCTTTTAATCTTGAGTCATTATACAGTAAAAATATTACTGGCTGATAAGTCAACCTAATACTGCAGACTTTGAAGTGGCTTTTCAGTTGTGATGACTTTAATGTATTGATATGCTTTGATAACTTGGTTAGATATAATCATCAAACTCCAGTCATTTTATAATAAAAACAAACCTCAAAGTGTATTTTCTTTTTGCACAATTTACTTAAAAAATCAATATTTTTCTTCAAATTTTTCACTCTATTTAATGACGATTTTATTTTGATGTTTTTTCCAGTTTCCAAAAGCTTGTTACATTCTTTTACATTAAAAGTTACTTCCCTTGAGTAGCAGTCATCTTGTTAAAAGGAATTAATACAAAAATTTTGAGATAAATTAAACTAAAAATCAGTGAAATCTGGAAAAATTTTAAGAATTGTTTTTAGGATTTTAATCATAACATATTTGAATTATACCTTTCTTTTATGCAATTAATACAGATAAACATTTGGATATAGTAAAGTGGATTATCTCAATTTTAAAACATTGCAATTTTTATTTTTTAATATTATTTAAAAATGTGATTTGAAGAGAAGTTTAAAAAAATAATTTTTCCAAAAATTGTTTTGCTTTACATGTGAGGATATCATTGATGAGAAGTTTCATTTCAATAAATTAGGTCATTTTGAATCTGTTTTGACAAATCTGCACTTGAATGCTCATTTTCTATGTATTTGTTATGTTTCTGTGTTTGATTTAGCTATTTGATAAAGTGTTAGCAGGGCATTAGATTTTTAAGATTTTTTCTTTTACTAGTTGTTTACTAAATACAAAGGCCCAAGAGCCACTCAGGATAGAGAGATACATAATGAGGTTGTTGTATAATCAACAAGAGGAGGAATCGAGAAGTGTAGTTACAATGATATATAGGAAAGATAAAAGTAAACTTGAAGTGGTTAAGATTGTAGTAATCAGGAAAGCATCTTCTCAGGAGTCTGCTACACAAAGTAGTCTTTTTTGTGGGGAGAACCCTTCCAAATGGAACCTCTTCCATAGTAATGGAATACAAAGGGAATGTGGATTTGTCAGTGTACATGGCATGACTGGTTTTAGCTGTGAAGTTAGAACTGTTTGCACTAAGAAACATAGCTCATTGGAACATGGGAACAGCAATAGAGTAATGCAAGGCTTGCAACATTTAATTTGGTAAAGGGTTTGTAAAGTGGAAAATAATTCATTACTCAGTAATTGTAAGATTTTAGATTGACATTTGCATAAATGAAGCAGTATTGTTGGTTTTGGCAATTTGGTGAAGTTTTAGAGGAATTGTAGATAGCTGATGTATAGTAAGATAATAGTAACTTCTTAGATGGAGATTAAATGAAGTCACTTGATTGTTGAATCTATTCAAGTTCATTGGTAGAAGTTGGCTAATAAGCTACTGGTATAACTGTGCTTTGGAGCCACTTCACATGATTTTATGATGTTGGGCTAAGCAAAGACTTGCGCCTGTACTTGTGATACTCGAGTGTGTAAAAATGAAATGTGAACAAAAACCAATAAACAACAATAATGATAACAAAAGAGTCATTATTACCTATAAAGCATATTATAGTGTACAACTTTGTTATTGAATGAATAAGCTGGTTTGTTATGATGTTTATAGTTGAAAAATTGAACCACTATTTTGCTGTGTGAGTAGTGTTGAGTCTTCTTACTTGAAGATGTGAATATTGTTTCACTGCTTTCTTGTGTGTAAATTGTGAAAGAAGTGTATTAATCCCAGGGACTGATGCAGTGGTTCCCAAAATTTTTTACTCTGTGCTGAATTTTTGAAATAGAAATTTGCTCACACCTCATCAAATTTTATGTGATAAAAAGTGCATTTAAAAATAAAAAAAAGCACAGAGACAGTTAAAGGGAGATACCATGGATTTGAAGTCAGAAAATTATCATTGGTAACTATTTCCTCCAATTTGTGGATCCTAGTTACTATATTCTTAGTACTTGATATAATGCAAAAATATCACAATGATGAAATTCATCAATAATTATTTATAACTATTTACATTGGGACTCATGCATGCAATTACAAGTAATCCATAATAATATTTTAAATTTTGATATTTGGCATGTGAATTTTTTTAAACTGTTTCTAAATTTATGTCTTTCAATCATTCTATCTCACCTGCTATTCTTTTTCCCCACACCTATAATAACTAGGGTCTGCAAATTGGAGAAGAAAGTTATCAGTGATAAGGTTCTGATTTTGAATTTGCAGTTATCTTCTTTTAACCCTCTCTCTGGACCATCTTTGTGCCTTTTTCACTAGTACCGCTCTTTGGTGAGGTGTGATCAACTTTTCATTCCCAAAATGTGACCAAGAGAAAAAATGTTTTGGAGTCACTGGCTTAGTCCAACATGTTATCTTTACAACCTCTTTCAGTTGTTATGAGAGGGATGGTATCCCAACTCCTAAATGGCAAGTAAATCTCTTGAGAGGTTTAATGACAATCATTGAGGGTTAGATATCATTGAGATATCCAGCCAAGGGATAGTGTTTAAAATTCTTTCACTCCTTTTTTAATGTAATTTATGGCATTGTGCCATGAAAAAGAGTACTTTGTAGAAAGCATGAATAAAATTACAAAATATATATCAATTTTTTTTTTGTTTCATCATGTTGTGTCCTGCTCTGCCCAGGATATCAGTCCTAACTTTAATTGTCGGATACTATCTCAATTTAGAACCACTGGCATTTCATCTTATAGGATACAAACTTCTTCAGGATCAAGATAACACAACCTGTACTGAGGAGGACATCTAATCAAGAATAACATCCCTGGAGTGACCATTGTTTAGGGTAGTCTATTGGGCCATTCTTGAACCTAAACTAACTATATTATTAAACCATATAAAGAGGGCAAGGAATACTATGTCAAACAGTTATAAAACCTTTATACCATATGATACTTATAAAGAAAATAGGCAATGTTGAATAGTTCCTTCTTCCATTGAAATACCATTAAAAGTAAGATGCCAGCATGCCATTCTTATAACATTTTCCAGTCATATGAGAAATACATTAAAAAAATGACTCTTCTATCTGAAAATCAGTCTTTACCTTCTACCCAAGTATACTTATAGAAAGGAAAGTAGGTTTTTAAAAAATAAAACCAAAAGTTAATGTATGTTTTCAAACGATGTTTAAATAATTTTCTTGTTAGAATTAGAAAAAAAATGAAAGGTATAAAGTGCTGCTGAAAAAATTATCAGTCAGATCTATTTCTTAAAATCATTATTCTGATGTTAGGTCATTTAAATACTGATTTTTGGAAGTGATTTAGGCTAACAACATTTCAATACCAATTCAAAATTAGATTCCTTGTAATTATTATACATCAATGCACAAATTCTTATTAGCAGTAGTTTAAATCTGAACACTTGAATGATTTAATTAAGTTAAATAAAAATATGATTCACTTTTTATTTTACTTATTCACATATTGTTGGAAATTTTTCTTTTAATTCATAAGAAAAGCCATGACATACAAGTGCTAATATTGTTGCAGAATAATTAGATTTTTATAAACTATTTTATTATTTAAACTATTTATATTCAGACTATTGTCCTCATCGTTGTTGTTAACACAATATATCAGCTGTTCTACCCATGTTTAAGGATATTGCCAAGTTCCTTTTTTTTTACTAAAAATAAAAATTAGAACTAAATCATATTCCTAGGCATAGGCAAGGGAACAGAAATATTTTATTCCTGTAAATTAAATAAAGAGTTCAGCAGAATTCCTTGTAGGTTACCCAGATTGATATATACCTGATTAAAGCTGAAAAGCTCAATGGCCAAAATGTTATGATAACTACAATAAAATGAGAACAATAATCTGAATGTAAATAATGATAACTCCTCATCTCAGAAATTCAGACTGAAACTCTTGTGTTTTTTACTGAAAAATAGCATTAAGACCTCAGTTTGCCTTTAAAAAGATTTACAAAATTGAAACTTAATATTTTTGTTATTTTCCAGTTGGTCAATAGTCGAGATGGTAATGATCGATATGTCTCAAAAGAAATGAATACATTCAATAACCAACTGAAACTGAAACATATCCAAACAAATCCAATCAACTATCAGGTTAGTTATTCTAATTTTATAACATCACATTCAATGATATTTTAAAGAAAATAATTTTATATTTGAAATTTTCTTGATTATTGTTTGTAAAAACCATAACACAAAACTATTACACTTAACAAAAAAAAAAAATGAAAATTACTAAAATTTAATGTATTAAAGGTGAACAAATTTTTTTTTAAGTAAGTGCTCAATATCAAAAATAGAACAAAAATAATCAAGATATGAAAAATCTGCCCCCAAATTATCTTGAGATTGACTTCAAGTTTTGCAGATATACTACTCATCACTAGCCAATGATATCACCATAAAATATAATACCCAACACTGAGTTTTAAAAGTATTTGAATATGTCGAAGACAATACATGTACATAACTCTGGCATAACTGAAAGTGTTTGATTACAAGCATTTAGACAATATCTGCACTCATTGGGTCCAAATGTACTGCTTTCTTGTATGTAAACAAGAAAGTTTAACTAAAAGGAAAACTTGTCTATTATTGTTAATGAAATTTATATATATGAATTTCCAACCATCATAAGTTTGCCTCTCTGTGTTTTTTCTATTAATACTTTCATGGTAATTGTTCAGATGAGCTCTTTGCTATGGTACCTAGACTTTTTGATTTAAGTGCAGTACTAAGCTGGTGTCAAGATCTCATTAATTTACAGTTGAGCTGGTTAAATGTAACTGTAAGTCCTATGCTAACAGTTTTTTTCTTACATTTCTTGCTTGTGGAACTCCCTTCTGGCTCCATACTTTCCAGTCAACTTTAATATGCAAAACCTTTAATGCAATGTCACTTACTATCTACTATCGACCTGATTACTCTTTTCTCTACTTACTTATTATTAAGGTTTCTGTTTCTAATTTTTCTACACTCTGTAATGTCTTATGTCTTAGTGACTTTACTGCCTTGCATGAGGTGATTTTATATATATATATATATATATATATATATATATATACAAGTATAGGGTATGTATGGATGGAATAAAATTCTGTATCCAAAGAAACACTATTCTTAAAAAAGTGCTCAATACAAAATAGAACTAATGTTATTTATTTGGAAATTATAACATGAATATGTTATAATATCACTACAAAAGTAGCTATTTTGTTTCAACCCTTCTTGTATCTTATCAAGTGATGAGGTTTATTTCAAGTTGAAGGGTTTTAAAAGGTTAAAAACAAGCAAAACCCCTTTAATCAGGGAGGCATTGTTGTATATACAGTGTGAACCAATCAGAATAAAGCAACTTGTAATTTGGAGAATATGTTAGTAGACTTAAAAATAATTTTGGCGGGCATTAGTATTAATATTTGATTAAATTGAGATCAGCATTATTAATTGACTATTAGATCTACTTTATTATTATTGCGAAATTTTAAAAACATTTTTCTAAGTTTAACAATTTATTAGATTTAGAAAGTTATTCATACATTAAACGAGGAAGAGAAAGAACGCACACATAAATAAACCTACAAACATCCACACATGGAAAATAGACGAGTATATACACATAATTGGAGTAGATAGACTAAACTATCGCCCGGTTCACACTCCACCCATGTCTATTGAACAGGTGAAGAGGCTCATCCCTTGTTTCCTGTTTAGGATGTGGTTTCCGGCTTTCTCTTTTCCAATCTTTTCACTCTTACGTAGCCCCCTGCACATCAGTGACGTTACCGCCTTGCTCGGGGTGATATGATTAAAAAAAAAAAATACACTGGCAAACAGACACATATACATATGCATATATACAAGCACAAATTTCAAAGTTTTATCGACTTGTCAATTTGTCTGTTAAATTTTAATTAGATGTTGCTTTATTCTGATTGGTCCACTCTGTATAAACAACAATGCCTCCTGATTAAAGAGGTTTTGCTTGTTTTTAACCTTTTAAAACCCTTCAACTTGAAATAAACCTCATCACTTGATAAGACACAAGAAATGTCAAAACAAAATAGCTACTTTTATCATGATATTATAACATGTTCATGTTATAATTTCTGAATAAATATTATATATATATATATATATATATATATATAAACACTTTTTTAAAATGTAGGTGAACATGGCTCTCTCAATAAGCTCCTTTTTTATTATTTGTGAGTTGTCATGACTTCTTGGGTAAAATAGAGAAGTGGTTTACTGTTGCCTTTTTCACAGTTTTGAATTTAGAGTAATTGTTTTTCTAGATTGGCTGTCATTCAAGACCAGAGAACCTCGTCTACTGTGTCATTTGACCCATAGCTAGTGGAGGTAGTGATAGATTCATATGAAAGTGAATGGAACAAATGATGTTGGAATTTGAATTCAGTTTGTCAATTAAATTACATTCTCTACTAATAACTGTTGCAGTTACTGCATGTGCACACATACACACAGTTATATAATATCATATAATTATTATATGTTAGTTCCAATCCTGTTAGGAATGACTTACCCCCCCCCCCCCTACCACCACCAATTTATAGTTAGAATCACACAAATGCATGTTTGGATTTCTTCTTAGCCAATAACAGGCTAGATTTCTGTTTCTTATCATTCAGTCCCAGTCTGTCTTGTCTTGAAGCAAGAACACTATGTTCATTTATCCAAATTGCATCCTTTGTCAACCCCAATTTTTAGTTTGTGAACTTTTTGCCATATTATTGTTGCTTTGACTTATATTACTTGCTTGCTTTATACTGTTTTTTGCCTGTTCTTTTCTTTTTCTTGTTATTTCGTTTTTAGGGCAGTTCTACCATTTACATTTAACCATGGCCACTCACTCTACATAATGAATTGTCAAATTATATCATTAAAACATTCAATACTTTGTATTGTCTATTAAAACTGAAAAAGTCATTAACATTTCACATTCAGCTTGAAACACCCTTTTTGTGATATAATGTTTTTTTTATGGAAAAAAACTAGTTTAATCTCTTTCTCAAAGGAGTAAATATCAAATTTAAATGAATATAAATTGTCTGCTGATTTTTCAGCTTGTTATCACTGAATCAAAATGTGTAATGATGTCAATAATTTTACTCCCAAAAGTCTTACTTTTTATTTTCTTATTTTATTATATAAAAATGCCAGTATTTATCTCTGTAAATCTTATAAAATAACTGTCTGTCTTGGTTTTTGATGTTTTCATCTGGTTTCATATGCACAATGTTTAAAGCATTGATCCTCAAGAATTTAAATTGAATAAGGCATCTTTTTACATGACACACAATAATTCAAAAGATCAAAAATTATATAAATTGAAATATTTGGTAAATAGAAAACAAAAATTAGAATTTAATCTTATGGATATTTTCCTTAAAGAATTTGCACCATATTTTATGCAATATATTCCAGAATACTGGTATTATGGCTTCCAACTGGGACATGTATGATAGTTATCGGGGTATCCAAAATCAGGAAGGTAAGGCAATTTCTTTTTATGTTATTTCCTTGAAAGTGCTTACCAAAAGGGCTCCTTTTTTCTGCTGACTGTCAGTCAGTTAAGTGCCATATGTGAAACAGGCTTGGGCGATCATGTCTCGAAAGAGACATGACTGACTGGGCAGAAGATTATCCCGTGGTAGTTTGTCATTGCTTTCTGCAGTAGACTGGTTGTCGACTAAGCCTATAGAACTCAATCTGTCCTGTTATTTAACCCATAACTGGAAAGAAGAGACGGATTAATACCTTTCCCAAGGGTATTTGCGCGTAAGTGAATGCAATGAATTCAACTGGAATTCGAACTCGGCTCCCTGATTTCTCGTTCCGAGCCGATATCCACTGCACCACAACTGTACAAATATAAAATGATTAGATTAATACTTGACTGTTGTAAATTGGATTATCTCCCTTTTGACATTTCCTACTTATGGTTGGGTTACCTCCTTTTTATTCTCATTGTTCTGCTCAGCACTAGGTTAATAATTTGCCATTGATTTAATTTTGAAGATATTAATTTTATCATATGTTAAGAAGAGTTATAGACAAACATTTGTAACTAACAAAAAATAGGGAAGATTATTTTTGTTGTTATTTTAATAATTTTGCAAGAACAATATGGGGCGAAAAAGTATGACAAAGCGAAAAAACTTTTTGTCTTTTAAGATTTCATTGGATAAAATTTGTCATATTATGCAACTATACATGTGCACAAATAAAGAATGCTGGGAGTTTTAAATTAATTTTTTTTTGTAATGTAAACATAAAGAAAAAGTAAAAGAATCTAAATTAAATCAGCTAGATTGTATATATAAAAAAAAACAAAATAGGAAGCCAAGTGTATTTTTTGTATTTGTATCTTGTTGGTACAAGAATAAAGTAATTCAGAATTACACAACCAGTCATTGGCACTATTTTACATGATTTATTCCATCTTATCTGTAAAAATCAAATTTGGAACCATAATGCAAATCTAAATTTATTTAGTTATAAAGTTTTCCAATCCTGTAAACTTAACACATTTTCCTTTCTTCCTATTCTTATAATTATCTCAAACCTTAATTGACTTGTTATTTGATACTGACTCATTTGGATAACATGTTTACTACTATAATTATTATTTACACCAATACAGTTACTACGTAACTTTGTTATTTCAACTATTAATATATTTTTGTTAATTGTAGTTATATGTAAATGACTGCATAATTAGCATAACTAAAGCATATGTGCCCATGCAGTAAGTTGAGAAGCAGAATATGATATACAAAATTAACAACTACCACTAGACTGAGAAATATGAAGAAAATCACATTTCATTATTAAATCTTAATTCTTGTCAGCAAAATTTATTTTAATTCATTTATCAAATGATTGTTCATTAAAGCATGTTTTATCTTGCTTTTAAGAAGTGCTTTCCCTTATGGCTGTTTTCTGAAACTTTTTTATGATCAACTAATAGCCAATCTTTTATATTTCACTTGAATTATTTCATTAATTAAATGCTGCCTTGTAATGAATACAGACTGATCATGTTAAAAAAATATAATCAAACTTTTCTTAAGTCATTTGCTTTAATAACAGAAATTTGAACAGTTAATCAAATGTCTTTTCACATTTTTTTTATTTATTGTTAAAACTAAATTGATCAGAAAAGTCTGCTACTCATTGATATAATGAATGATTATTTCAAGAGGACCATACTTTTATCTGATAACATATTATATCTTTACTGCTGCCAAATTCATGTATTATTAGCAAATTTGCCTAAGTGAAGCACATAAGATGTCAGCATTTCATTTCTGTTTAGTTTCAGCATTAAACGTTAATGAAGTGGCGGATGAAGATTTTCTAGAGAAGCCTTCTGATATGAAAATGTTTAAAGGCAACTGGGAAGCTGATAGTGGAAAGGAAAACAAAAAGTCTGTATCTGAGGGTAAGAAAACTATTTTGATAGCATTTTCACCAAAATAAGCACTTAATCTATTGTGCAAACTTGCTATGAGAAACAATTGTTCCAAAAAACTCAAATGACCTTATAGACATATTTTTGCTGTCTGCTGTTTTTTCTCTTCTTGGCCATCCATTCAAACTGTATTGATAGTGTTATATATATGTGAGTCAGTCAGTTAAATGCCATACGTGATACACACTTGGACAATCATGTCTCAAAAGAGACATGACTAACTGGGCAGAAGATTATTTCACAGTAGATTGCTATTACTTTCTGCCAAGGCTGTAGAACCCAATTTGTCCTGTTATTTAACCCATAACTGGTGGGAAGAGACGGATTAATACCTTTCCCAAGGGTATTTACGTGTAAGTGAATGCAAAGAATTCAACTCGAATTTGGCTCCCCAATTTCTAGTTTGAAGCTGATATCCACTGCACCACAACACACATGACATTACTCAATTACCACCCTTTAATATTAATTCAGAAAATAATTCAATATGTTTATACCATAGATATAAAAACGATTGAGTTTTTTTAATGGTTTATCAATCCTTTGTAGGTTACTTAAAGTTACTTACATTTTAGATTGTAGGAATAAGTTTGTTTTTTTTTGTGAGTAAATATTGTACTGACAATTTCTTTTTAGAATAACAATGATTTTCCAGATACAAGTTCTATTATTTAACTCATGGACATGTGGAGGAGATAGATTCCTACCATTCTCAAGAATATTTGTGCATAAGTGAATGTAATGAATCTTACTAAAACTCAAACTCAGTTCTCCAATTTCTCATTTGGGCCACTATCTATTACACAACCTGCATATCTGTCATATAAATTGGAGACAAATGAACCATTCTGTAGAGATATGCTTGGTCTCAAAAACAGCATATTGCTGCTACCATTTTTTATAGTGGGCTTGAACTGAAGGTTAACAATCCCAAAACTTATAAATGTAGTGAAGTGGACTTATTTTTATTTTAACATTCATTTTTTCTATTCAATGAAGTTACATAACTTTGTTTTTCAGATTAGGACTGAATTTAAAGAAGTATATTTAAGATTGACAAAAACTGTTTGAACACCCGGCATCAGTAACTGATTCTAAACCAGTTATGCATTTCATGCAAGACATCAGTTTGCAGCCTGGAGAAGTGATATGCATATCTAAATTTTAAAAATAGTCAGCTTAAAACATTATCTTTTCATAGAAATATTTAGAGAAATTACATCTACAGTTTCAGTTTGAGACAAATTCATTTTATGACTTACTAAGCTAGGCTAAAGAGAGGGAAAATAAAGGGACTAGAAAACTTTGTTGTAGTAATCTTACAAATAGAAAATCAACAACATTTGAATTCCTGGCTTTTAACTAGGTTCAGACACTGATCACATCTGCTGCAGCTTCAAAGCAAATTTGTTTTATGTTTATCATCTACAATGCAATTATTTTTATCATTTAGCTTCCACTTATATATAAGCAAGAATGTCTGCATATGTCCTTTTTTATCAACAGATACTGTGTTTTCATCAGTGACCTCCAGCCTTACATCACAGAATCAAGTTGTGATATTAAATGATAAATCAAGTGATGAACAGATGAAAAATGCTGAGAAAATATTGCAGGCAAAATACTTTTCTTTCATTCTTGTTTTCAAGTTTGGAACAGTTGAAATGTTTAGATGTGTCTCTTCTTAGTTGGAAATAATGACAGATTTATACAAAAACAAAGACACAAAGTTCCTTTTCTATTCTTCTGCAGGCACACACACACACACACACACACACATATATGAAAGGAATGGGGGAAAAGAAAAACACAGACAGACAGGTTTGTTGTCTTAAGTTTTATTACTCCTTTAAAGTGAGTGAAGCTTTCTTTAATACATTTTTATTTTGGAGTTTGGCACCTTTACATAGGTAAGTAGGTACTATTCTATTGATATATAAATATTTAATTAAGCCTGATATTGTGGTTTGATTCTATAAAATGTGTAAGGAAATTATATTCCTAACTAATCTCTTTTCTTTATTCTTAAAATGAATTTCTATTTCAACTATCAAATCTACAGTTTTGTTAAATGAAGAAATAGTCACCAGGCCAGTGATTTTCTCTGTTTATATTTTGTATTTATACTTAATACAAGTTTATAATAAATAGAAATGGAAAATGTTCAGCTTGCACATTTGTGCTTACTTCCAAGTAAAAATCTTTTGATATTATTTTTTGTGTGTGTGGTTACAAAATGTGTGATTAGCGCCAGGATTTTCTGAAAGTAAGCACTCTCCCTGTCTGCCTTTCCTAAAATATGTTGTAAAAATTAATCTTCACAGAATTTGAAATCTTCTTAGGCATAGAATCGCATTCATGGGGCATCCAGTTAGAATGACATTTATTACACTACTGAACAGTCTACAAGATTTGGTAGCTCTATGAATCTCTCTCTCTTTCTCTCTCTCTCACACACACACACACATACACACTTCTTTATTTATAAGTAATATGTTTGTGGTCATTCCAGCAGGTGGAAATTTAACTTTTTGAAATGAATTCATGCAAGGTGAATCACTGAGATTCTGGGAAGTCTTGTCTTGTAAATTATTAATTTTCTTACTTAATTCTTTTTTTTTTTGTCAATGGTTTGATGAAATCTTTTTCAGAAAATGGATTTGATGCTACCCTCTGATTAGGTGTCCCCCTTCCCCATGATTGAACACTTCCAGATTTCTTTTTTTGGAGTCATGGAAGACCTTGTTTATTATCATGCATTTGTTTTGTACCATTCAGAAATTGAAATTTTAAATTACTACAGAGTTTGAGGAAATTGATATCAAACTCTGTGAGTATTTGTGTCTTCATGACTAATTTTGCATTAATCTTCAGTGAACTTTTAACATTACAAGTAAAACAGCTTGGTACAATTCTTTAATAATTTTCCCCTTTGAATAAACAGTTCAATAAAAAAACTTTCATTGATTTCTACTTTCTTATATACTTTCATACAAATGACAAACAATCAAGTGACAGCCAAAAATGCAGAAATCAGGCACTACTTTTCACTCGCTCTATATGTTTATTGAGTTTATTACTTTTCTATTTAGCAAACATTTTCAATTAATTTTTTCTGTTTTCAAATATTTTCTATTTATATGTGAAGCTGGTCATTTCATCTTATATTTATGAATTGCTGTTTGAGAAATCATTATAGCAATGATAACTTCTTTAAATTTCTTCTTATTGTGTATTTTTTTATGAGAGCTTTTACAATATTAATATTATACACTTAACTAGTTTTTTTTTGTTTTTTTTACTTATTTTGAAGTCCTGATGACAGAGTATGCACATTTTTATTTTCATACAATCGTAAACAGCATCTGTAGTTTGATCATTGTTATATTCTCTTGTGAACAATGCTGATATATATTCTCCAATGGTAAAGGCTTATATTTGTTTTCAACTATTAGTAAACAAAGCTTGGGCTGAAAACAATCAAATAACAAAAGATATTGCAATGACAATGATCAAGGGAGCACTAATAAAAGTAGGTACCTCCACTCATTTTCAATATCTAAAGTTTAAATTAAATTTTTAAAAATGAAAATGTTTTCTTGAAATTATTATTTTAGTTTTAATTGAAAGCTAAATGATTAAATTTACTATTTTTAGTAAGCAAAATACTCTGGTGTATTCAAACAGAAATTATATTGACTGGAATCTAAAATTTAAAAATTTTTTTTAAGCTTTCAGTTTCTCAGCAATTTTGAAGTGATCGACACTTTCGTAAACAAAAGTTAATTCTCGGTTTTAAAAATTCTTACAAAATAAAATATTCATCTGTGACACATAATTTTTGGAAAATTAGCAAATTTAATGATAAATTAATCTGATTTACACAAGTATTACTTATTTATAGCATGAAATTTAGAATAAAACTATTTCTTAAACACAGAGTTCAACTTTCTGATCTTTCCACCATATGTGTTCACAGATGTGAGATAAGTGTATGACAATCACAAGTGACAAAATTGTACAAATTTTTTTCCTTGTAAGTGGAAGAAACTCTGAAACACATGATGTTTTAATTTACACATAGAAATTACCATACAAAAAAAACTTGAAATACACCCCAAAAAAAAATTAAAAATTATTTTAAAAATAGGAAGGCATGATGATTTCTTTTAAATTTTTTTAATTTTCGATTAGTAAGTATAGTCTTTGCTTAATAAGTTTTTAAACTAACCCCAGCAAATCTTTGAAGTATTTCTAAAATATTTTTGAAAATTTATAAATTATTATAATTAAGAAAAAAATTATAATTATTTATTTATAATTATAATTAAGTAAAATTTCATTATTAATTGAAAAAATATTTTTCTTCAGACTATAATGTCCATAATTTTTATTATTTATTCACGCAATTAAAAGCTTATCAAATAAAATAATGTCATAGTTATATTGCATTTTTTATTTTATTATTGAAAGCACATTTTTAGAAATAAAGGCAAAATTTTTCAAAAAAATAATAGATGATTTACATTTCCCAATAAGTTCTGTTTAACTAATAAAACCAATTTTCCCAACAAAATTTAATTAAAATCCAACAATTATTTGATTTTTACAAGATTTTCCAATTTAATGTGTTTGTCACTGGAAAAAAAACTGAGTTAAGTAATCTTACATTTCCCATTGTAAATTCTTGTAATGATTTGGTTATCTGTTAATTAAAATCAAAACAAGATTTTTTACCGAAATTTCAAACATGAGATTAAAAAAATATTAAAAATAATTAAAAAATACTTTGATCTTTTCTCTTAATAATAATATAAACATTTTGATGGAAAATGTTTTTATTAAGTTTGGGTCCTTTTTTTATTCATACTATGCTGTTTTTTTAGTGATTTAGTGGAGGCACCTAAATAAAAGTAATAGGTATTCCTTCTTCTTCTTCTATGTGCCCTGTCCCTTCAGGACGTAGGCGATCATGGATCTCCACGTCTCCCTATCCCTTGTGGCTCTTAGTATGTTTGCTCCTGTTGCTCCTGGCAACCCCCGTTCCGTCATCCACCTGATCAGACTCTGCAGATATGTTATCCGCTGCCTTCCTCTGTCTCTCCTTCCTTCTATCTGACCAGTCAGTATCAGGTTCTCCAGGCTCTCCTTCCTCATTGCATGTCCCAGGAACTTCAGTTGTCTCTTCCTGATGCTCAGCATCAATTTCCTTTTTGTTGCCATTCTTTCTAACACTTCGTCGTTGCTTGTATGCTCAGTCCACGATATCCGTAGCATCCTTCTGTAGAACCACATTTCGGCCGCTTCCAGTTTTTTCCTCATTTTCGATGATATTGTCCAGCATTCACAGCCGTACTGAAGAACTGACATCACGTAGCAGTCTAGCACTCTTTTCTTCGTTTCTATTGAGATCTTCCTGTGTGTTAGTATTTTGCTCATCTTCTGGAACGCGTCCTTTGCCATGCCAATTCGCCTTCGGATCTCCGTGTCGCACTTTCCATCTCCTGTTAGAACACTTCCTAGGTACTTAAATTCTTGGACTTGTTTGATTCTGTTATCCCCCACCTGTATTTGGCATTTTGGGTTGTATCTTTTGCTGATGACCATGCACTCAGTTTTCTTAAAGTTTATTTGTAGTCCCTTCTTGTCACTCTCCACTGCTACTTTCTGTATGAGATCTTGCAGTTTCCTTTCCGTGTCCGCAATCAGTACTGTATCGTCCGCGTATCTTATGTTGTTCAGGTTGTGGCCTCCAATAATAAATCCTGGTGTGTCATCTAGGGTCCTCAAAATATTCTCGCTGTATAGGTTGAACAAATCCGGTGAAAAGACACATCCTTGTCTTACGCCTTTTTCTATCTTTGTGTATCTACTGAGATGCCTATTTACATTCTTACTCATTATTGTGAACAGAACTTCACTGGTAAGAGTCAATGAAAAATAAAGTGGTGAATATTTTTTGCTATGCTTTTGATATTATTTTTGTATTGTACATCTATTATGTGTGAGCAAAAATTTCAAGTTTTTATTAAAAAATGGTTTTCTATTGTATATTCAACATGTAACCCACCTACATATTGGACAACCTGTTTTGATTAACATATCTATCAACACACCTATCGCTTCTCAACTCCCCTCCCCCAACTCTGTCTCTTCTCCCTCTCAGTTGTGGTTCACTATCTCTGCTAGCTTGGTTGTGTTGTATTGAAAAAATTGTTTGGAAACAATTATTTGAAAAAAAATTATTTGAATTGTAAATTGTTTGAATGAAAATTAATCGAAAGAACAATTATACTAAATGATAATTATTTGAAATACAGATGTTTGAAATATGTATGTGATCTTGCTTTGAGAACATCAATGCTGATTTACCTAGAACTAATAATGTACTTAAAGATTGGCTGGAGGGCTTTTTGCAGCAAGTGTCATCCCATAATATGAAAATTTGTAAGAGAACAGAACTTGCAAGAAATTCATATTGCACAAGTAAGAGCAGGTTGACAAAATATCAAGAGCACCAAGAAATACTATGATGTAAATAGAAAAGTTAAAAAATTAGTGGCATCCTTTAACAAGTACTCTTCAGTAGTTGACTATTTGATAGCAGTATCATATAACTTAAGGTTATAAGGATTTTTCTTATTAAATTGTTTTAACAATATTTGTATTTCAAGTAATTATCATTTGTATATTTTCTCTTAATTTTTGTGTTTTATTGCATTAAAGAATTTTGCATTTCAAATAATTGTCATTTAGTATAATTGTTCTTTTGATTAATTTTCATTGACACAATTTACAATTTGAATAAATGCTTTTTGAATATTTGCTTTTGAATAATTATTTTCAAACAATGTTCACATAATCAGTTGTGTAATGCTAACCTTACATTCTTTTCCCTCCTCTGTTTTGGGCTGGTGTATCATCTTGATAGGGTTGATTTGAGTTTCCCCAAATCTTATTGAGATTGACAGTGAAGTCTAGTGTGAACTCTTTAAATATGTTGTGTACTATGGACAAAACTGAACAACCCTTGCTGAAGACTATATAATTCCTGTTGACAATTGTACAATTCCATTCGCAGACATGGTAAACTTTTGTCTCTTTCATCCAGGCGCTTGTTGGAACTCAAGCTGGAAAAAGAACTCCTTCAATGAAATTCACAGCACTATTGATAACTCTAACAACAGGTTTATTGAATATAAAGAAAACTGATTGAATAAAATGTTTTTATTAGCTACTGTAATTCAAAATACTCTACTGCAGGAGTGGTGATTTAAAGATTCTGGTTGCATCTATTAAAGTGATGTCCAATCAATTCTTTGGTTATGCGTGGAACATTTCTATTGATATCCACTCAAGTCAGCTCGTCAGCCTTCTTCAATTCTTCTGTTATGCTTTTGTCTGTGTTTTTGTATCAGCCCAGAAATTGTGTGTGTGCTCTTTAGTAATGAATGTCTTACAAGAAATTCCAGGCCATACTAAAATGCAGGTCTTCTCAAGTCTGATGTTTGCTCCATGCTCGGGGAAGAATGACTACTTAGTGAATGTGTGCTGGACATATACAGAAAAATCTTTCCAGATAACAATGATTGATGACTTCCTTCACCTACATAGATGATGAAAAAATGACAATTCGTAATGACTGAATTTTATTATCTCCATATTCTCATAAACCAAAACCTGGTTTTTCTCATTTAGGCCAAAAATCCAAAATAATGACAACTATAAAAATTTTAGATGAATGTAGCAAAAGGAAAAAAAACAGATCCATCCCTAATCTTAGTCATTATGGTGTTTCCATTGTAATCTTTTTTTTAAGGATATTTTCTTTAGGGTGGTCAACACAATCTTTCTCCATAAACCAGATATTTCCAGGTGCTTTGTCCAGAATAATTTAGATCACTATTTTTGGTGACCACACATTTTCTCTACCAATAAGGTGTTGTAAGCAACATATGTTTCTTCTTTTCTCTCAAGTCCCCACAACTTGGATGATGTGTTAATCATCTCATTCTTATTGGCAGGAAGTGGTGGAAGGATTGGTTGTCTTGGTTTTGCTCAATCTTATTGAATTTTGTTTAGCTAAATTTGGGTTCAATTCTTCTTGGAACTGTTCTTAATTTCATTTTATTATTTTAAAACATAATTTTTAACATATTTCATATTTAATTTTCTTCTCCACTATTTAATCAACTTTCCTGAGAATTTGAACAATTATTATCCAATTAATAGTCTCCCCAAATCATCATCTTGTAATTTCATGCATTTTAAAGATAAACAGGGCCAGTACCTTGTTACAAACCGAGTTTTAAAAATACACATGCTAGGGACTTTTGCACACACTATTATAAATATGAAGAATATACTCTAATAAAATTTAGTCTAACAGCATAGTATTTATAATCAAATGAAACAACATTAAGAAAAAATATTTCTTTTGTAAACCAGTGATCCTCTTCTTACTGAGTAGCCAGACAGTTTGCCAACAAACAATTCACAGACAGGACAATTGGTCAATGCTTTAAGTCTTTTCAAGTTCAAGCTCTCATCTATTTTTTTTGTTATTTTGGAACATTCTTTCTAAGCCCTTTAGTCATCATCATGGAGTCTGTCAAGACATGAGGTAGAAAGCTTTTATTTGAGGAATATGCCTATATTGTTGACAAAACTAGAGAATCTAAAAGTTACTAGGGGTGTGAACAACAGAAACTGTGCAATGCAAGACTGACAACAATCGGTGATGTAATTAGCAGAACACCTTTGGAACACTTGCATCCACCAACACCTGAACAGTTTGCCGACAGTTTATGAAAAAAGTTGGTTGAGAGCTTGAACTTGGAAAGGCTTAATGTGTCGATCAATTGTCTTGTCTGTTGTTTTGTCAGCGAATGGTCCATTGGCAAACTGTCTGCACACTTCTTACTGGTTGTACTGTCAAAAAAAGTTCTGACATCTTCAGTTTATATTGTTGAGTTTTCACTTTATTTAAATGAGAAGTATGTATGAAATTTCTTCTTCTACCAAATCTTCTGATCATTCTAACTGCAAAGGCAAGAGTTAGAAGCTGAGTGAAATTTGATGTTTCTACTTCTCCTCTGCACTGCCCAGGTATACTATTCTCTTAGCTGGTCACTTTTTTCTATACATATCTATAACCAAAATCACACATATACATAAATCACAGGATCTGACTATATGCTTTGTTTTCATTGGATTATGCTTAAAGCAAACATTTTACATTGACATATACCTTTTGAAGTCAAACCATGTTACTGAATATTTCACAATAGCGTGATGCTTTAATTAAAAATTAATTCAATATATTCATTAAAATAAAGCTTTCCCATTTGATAGAAAAGGACAAAATGACATTTGATAAAAGCTTTCATCTTCCTTCTGTTCACAGAATGAACGATTTAAGAATGATCTTTTTATGATAGAACGCATCATCAACTTGAACACTTACCAAATCAAACTGGCTGAGTATCGTAATCTTCCTATAAGTTGGGGTAAGTGCTGTAATATCTTTCTAGTGGTCAGTGAAAGTAATGGCTATAATAGGTCAATCAAATTGTTTATCTTCAGTTTACATGTAAACTTTCAGTCAGAATAAATGCTTATTCCAACATTGATGATACTGAGAATCACCATGTGAAATTAAAAAGAGAAGCAATGAAAACAATGCAATCCATCTACAACAGAAAAGGAAAACAAAACTAGAGACTAAACAATGTGAATATGGAAGAAAAAATATATATGCAATGCTTAGAAAGTGAAAGGATACAGAAGTTTATAAATTTGGAACCATGTTGATGTATGTCACTGTTTAAAATGTTTTCCCTGAGTCACTTTCATCACTTACAGAGCTGTCTTCTACTCTTACTCCTTTTACCAGAAGGAGAAATCAAGATGTTCTGAAGTGGAAGAGAAAGAAGGCTGATTATTGCTAAAACAAACTTAATAAATAGGATAAAATTAGCAGTGATGAGTGAAATGTTGGTATGATGGAAGACAGGTAAATGCTTTATGATCATTTCAAATTGACTTTGTCATAAATACTGTATAAAGTTCAAGTGTTCTTGTAACTGACCATGGGAAAATGTGTTCTAGTATCAGTGGTAAGTAGAATTAAATAATCACTGCACTAACTGGGGACAAAAATCATCTAAAATGTGAGTGACCATTCTTTGTCAACGGTAACCACTAAGCTTCCGTAGTAGTGGTTAGTATCAAAGTATTTTCTAATGTGGTTTTCATGTTTAAATATTTGTTCCAAATCTGACCAGCTAAGTGTGATGGCCAGTGAGTTTAGATTTGCTGTGATTATCATTATGAGAAAAATGATTATTGATTGTTTGTGCGGTATCCTATGCAAATTAGCTGAGTTGTATTTAATTGCTAAGCCGATAACTGTTAGTGTTAGTGATCTCTTATGTCACACATAATGATGTACCACATATTGAGTACTGAAACTGCAAGATATACCAAACATAACAGTTTGTATGAGTAAATTAGTACTGACTGATAATTGGAAATTAAATAACCAAGACTATTAACTCTGCAAATGGTTATTGTGGCTATAGTGTGTAAAGGACTTTCTTCTTTTTGGCAATATTTTAACCAGTTGTTGCTGTCAATAATTTGTGTGCATATATGTATTTGTGAGTATTCCACTCTATCATAGGGAATTATATTGAAAAAAAAATGATGCTTTGATTTGTTTTTGTTGTCACTAAAAACTAAATGACAATGTTTGTATAATGAGTTTTAGTAACAAGTAAGACTTAATAAGACATTAATCTCTTTGCAGGGATTTGTTTTCAAATCTCATAAACACTTGGCATGTATCTTTTTTTTTGTAGAATTTGAAAATTGATTTGTGATATCAAATTGACTGATATTATTTACTACTTGCTTTTTAGTTGCTGAAAAAGATGCATGGGGTTCGGCTACCAGTCAAGTGAAAGATACAGCACTAAGTGCCCCAAATCTCCACAAACTCTGGTCATTTGTCTGTCCACTGACCAAAGGTCGAACAGTCAGTTGTATGGCATGGAATCCTAATAATCCAGTAAGTCTAGAAAAAAACTCTTTCTTGGAATCTTTTTTTTGCTTCAATCTTTAAATTTTTAAACTTACACACACACACACATACACACACATGATAAAGATATAGTTTAACGGTCAGCTATATTTATGAGTTAAAGTGCTCAATATTAGAGATAGAGCATATGTAAATATAAAAGAGAACATTGAGGTCAACATCCACCATAGTCTGCTTCATGTCTAAATGCAGTCATGGCCTGAAGATTATGTTTAAACATGAAACAGATTGTCATTGATGGGTATTGACCTGTCCACTTACATATACATGTGTGTGTGTGTGTGTGTGTGTGTGTGTGTGTGTGTGTGTGTGTGTGTGTGTGTGTGTTGTTCATTTTGCTCCAAGCAGGGTGATAAAGCCACTAAAATGCAAGGGGTTATGAAAAAATCTGTGAAAATGTTGAGGAGAGAGAGGACAATAAAATTCTAAGATATGATTGGATGGTATGCAAACAATTAAGGACTCTATAATTTTTATTGTTAAAAATGATAAATTTAACCAGAATCCAAATATTTCTTTCTCTTGTTTTTCTACCTGAGGATCTGATTGCAGTTGGTTATGGACAGTTAGAATTCAAAAGCCAAAAATCTGGTCTCACTTGTTGCTGGTCTTTAAAAAACCAAGAGGCAAGTAGAAAGAACTTTTCTTTTCTCATTACAAATCAAATACAAAAAATTAATTATGAAGTATAAAGCATTTACTCTATTAAAATTTTTTGGTAATACTTATGTATTTAAAATATACATTATTTTTTTGTTAAGAAACAGCTTTAATGTTATAGTGACTGTACACTAATTTTGGAAAAAGTCTTATTTTTGTTTTTGACAAAAGATTCAAAAAACTTTGGTATTAGAATAGACATCTTGGCTCTAACTTGAAAGGTTTCTTCTTTCTCAGTTGCATTTCCACTAAATGGCCAAAGATTGGATTTGAAACTGCAACATTCATTTCAAATTGGTTTTTGTGCTGCCCTCTGTATGGGTCTGTTTTTAGTTGTGAGTTGCTGTTTGTAATTCAGGAATTTCTGTGATGAACACTTATTCTCATAATTCTGTTTTACTCTTCTGTATGAACATTTTTCTTTTTCTTTCCTGTTTAATTAACAATCCCAAATCTGTTACATTAAAAATATGCAGAAACCACATTCACATTTAAATCTAATAACTGATATAAATGAATTTCATCTTCATCTTTCAAACAGCTTTATTTCTGCTAGCTGTTATGTACCGTATGGTAAAAATGGTAAACTTTACAGAGATTTGTTCTTTTTAATAATTTGCGCTTTAAAACATTAAGCAAATAAAATGACTAAGAAGTTTCAGTTGACATTTGAAATTAGAAAAAATCTGAAGGAAGTCCATGCAAGATTTGAGCACTACACAATTTCTCATGCATAAATTGCAGGCAGATTAAAAAAAAACATTTTCCTATATAAATGGTGGAAACTAAAAGAAAGATGTGTGCAAGTTTACATATTGTGAGATGAAACATAATTTTGTTATCTATCCAAATCTAATTGTAAAAAACAAGATGAGTTTCAGAAACATTAAATTTATTTAGTTTTACATGTAAATTAATTTAATTTAAAAGATATCATCAACAACTTGTATCATGAACAGAGAAAAGTACTAAATAAAAAAATTCTAAATAGCCACTTTAATTATCTGATATGTAATTGATTTTCTAACACAAATCCTTTTTGTGAAGTGACTTCCATTTTGATGATGGTCCAAAACTTTCTTCCTGTAGAATTTTGATGTGATGACATTTCCCAAGATTTAATCAACATTTCTTTGATTTTTATTTCAGTATCCTGAAAGAATCTTTCCCAGTGAACATGGAGTCACAGCTGTTAATTTTTCTTCATTTAACAGCAACTTATTGGCTGTAAGTGTCATTTTTGTTTTTTGTTTTTTCAACATGAAATTCTCCAAGTAACTCTGTGGTGAATTCAAAATAAAAATAACTTGTTTTTTTCATGGTTTGCAAACTTACAAAGGGTGAAAATTTATTTTGACTAATAAAGAAAAGACTACCTCTGTGCTGAGAAAAGATCAAGAAAAGTTTTTGCAAGCAAGTGTAAATTAATTTTCTAACCAATGAAAATATATATTGGAATGGTCAATTTTTACAAATGATTAATACCAAAACTTACTGACTAAATCTTCCCACTCACAGAATGTATCCATTTGAATCCTAATGTAAAGCAACTGATTTTAACTGCAGAGGAATTAGCTTCTTTCCAAGCTGTGAAGAAGTTATTGTCAAGTATAACAGCATTAACCTTTCTGAATTTGGACATTAAAACCTATCAGCTTGTCACAGATAGTTCGAATCATGTGGTAAGTGCCGCTCTTCATCAAATAATAAATGACCAGCCTATTCCCATTGGTTTCTTCTCTAGAAAGTTGTCTCAGACCGGACAAATATATTCCACCTTTGAGCGTGAGTTGCATGCTGCATATCTAGTGGTGTTGCACTTTAAACACCTCACAGAATGTAGGAAAACACTTTTTTTTTAACAGATCATAAAACTTTGTGTATTGCTTTTACTAGCCATTTGCCTTTAAAGTTGGATAGACCACAGCATCATCTGAGCTTTATAAGTGAATATATCACAGACATTGCTCATATAAGAGGACAGGAAAATGTTGCAGACTGCTTATCTAGGCCAACTAATGTTGTAACAATAGATCTTTGTGATTTACAGGAAATTGTCACTCATCAGTAATCAGATGAAAAACTTAAACAGTTAAAAGACAGGTTGAAACTTTACCATACAAGTAAAGACCAAGTTATAATATGTGAAATATTGTTACCATTTCTGAGATATCTTGTACCACAAGAGCTTAGGAAATCTATATTCAATAGTCTGCATGCAGTGTCACACCCAGGAATTTCAGCCACATTATGCTTATTAAAATCAAGTTATTAATAGCCAGGAATGGACAAGTCAGTTAAAGAGTTCTGCAAGGAGTGCCAAAATTGCCTGTGTTTTCTTACTGAATGACATCTCCCTGCATTGGCCAGTGCAAAATACACTTCTTGGCAAAATTCCACACCAACCAAGATATTATATAACAATTTGGCAAAATCCTGTCATTTTCACTGGCAAGCATGAATAACTTTTAGTATTATTCCACACCAACCAAGATATTAGACAACCCTCTTTCCATAACATTTTTCAAAATGTTTAAAATGTTCTCCATGAACATTTTAAATGCTTTTTTCTACAACCAAAACCTATCTACAATACCCCTGTCACTGTACAACCATTTATATGACTCAAAAAAAAAAAAAAGAATCAACAATTACACTTTGCAAAAATAACAAAAAAAAAATATCAATATCAAAGGTGACAACCCTTTCTCTCCACATTGTGCATTTGTGTCTCTCTTGTTAATTTTCTTGATGTAAACTCTAAGTTAGTCTCTAAACTAAACCCCTGTCTTCCTTTTTAATTTCCACTGAGTAGGTGGCCTGTCTTCACAAACTGAGACTCATTGGCACTCCAGCATGGAGTAATGGTTAGTGCCAGAACAATTGCAGCCAAGGAGTGACCTTCAACCTCACAAGGTTCTTCAGAACTTTGACCTTACGGCACATCTAAGTTATAGAAAATCATCATTCTGAGATGTGTGATTACATAACTTATAACCATAAGAAAATTTATCTTCCATATACCTTTGTCAGTTCCAAAGTTTTCTGCATGTCTTAGAATCCTCATTTCACAACTGACTTATAGCATTCTTCTGCCATGGTCATAATTCTTCATCTTTTTCAGTTGGACATTAACCCTGTTTTTTATTCGCTTTTGTTCCTTTACTCTTTTTTTTTCATTTATGTATTTGATCATTCAAATGCTAACCACAACCCACATACTGGCCACTAAAGGAATGATTTGCATCCTTTGCCTCTTTTTATTTCTTTTTCTTCCTTAGTAAGTTTGTTATCAACTTTGTAGTATTGACCAACTATTTTGTGATATCCTGAAGAAAACCTTAAACAAAAACAAAAAAAACCCAACAACAATGCATTGGAAGAGAAAAGTGAAGAGCACCTAATTTTTCCTTTTTTTCCTCCATATCACTATTATCATTATTTCTCCTGTTATTTTTTTACAGTTTTAAAACACAATGTCAGAGAAAGTTCTGTAATGTCTGAAAAGTTTGTTTTTTCTTCTTTTTTTTTCAAAGAACATACATCAATAATTCTATAATGCTCAAAATGTTTGTCTTTTCTTTCTTTTTCGAAGAACACACATCAGAAAGTTCTATAATGTTCAAAAAGTTCATTTTTTCTTTTCCTTTCCAAGAACACATTAAAATGTTATACTGTTCACAAGTTCATATTTTTTGTCTTTTCCTTCTCCCTTGGAATTTCATCACACTCACAGACACCTGGTGCACAACTGTATGTCGTAGACAGTAGCTGCATTTTCAATTTCAAATTGACATTGGGTAAATGACCATGCATATCCATGTGAAAACCCGCTCGAGTTTCCATCACACATGAAATTTTCTAAACTCCAATCATACTATGATTGAACATGGAAATCTATTATCTGCAGTGTATATCATTTTAAGTTTGCCTGAGGAACAACAACAGCCAAATGAGAGAAAGCTAATCTAATCCCCCTTTTTGAGTGCTGTTCTCTTTTCCAACATCTTAAGCCACAACAGATTTTTCTATGCATGTCTGTCTTTTTTTTAAATCCCCAATTAACCTCACAGAACTTAACTATCACAGCTTTCCTCATGTTCTTTCTCACAAAGCAGCAACAGGAGGTAATTTCAGAGATGGCTTTTATCTGCTTACAAATGGTTAAAGCCAAAACCAAACTTAACTGGAAGAGTTAAAAAAATGTCCTGTCCTTCACAATGGCATCATCTCTTTCAAAAGCTCTACTTTCTCTAATTCTTAATCTTTTTTTTTCTAAATTTAATTCTTTTTCCAACAACTGTACCTCTTCTGTATGTATTATTAACTGCCTTAAATGTGCCTAAAAGAACCACACCCACTAAATTCATGGCCAGATTCGGCACACAACTGTAAAAAGTATGCTATTCCACCAAAGATTTTGGCTGAACTAGTAACTTTTCTTATAACAAAAAATACAAGCAGAGCACACATAGGCAAATGAAAAATGTCATCTACTTTGACTTGATGTCTTTATTGCAACCATCTAGCTTTTCTTTTGTTTTTTTTTCTTCTGTGCCATGGTAACCAAGGTTCAATCAATCTGTTTTTTTTTAAAAATCCAATTTGAGATTTATGTTGCATACCAACTGGGAAAATGACAATGTTGAAAATAAACTTGAGACTGAAATGATGGGAGAACAAAATTGCACCTCAAATTTTATGATGATATAATCTGCAACCAATTTTGTGAAATGCAAAACTAGAATCAATTTGGTTAGAATATGCTCGAACCAAATTTTGATTATCTTTTCACATTGATAAATGACAGAACATAAATTGGACCCAAATTTTCACTGTGCAAAATGACAGACATCAAGACATATATATAAAATATACAATTATATTTTATTTGCTCTTCTTTGGTGACTTGGCATAGAGTGGGGTTGGTCTGGTTGGATCACACGTGTATATAAGGCAGCCAGCCAGCAAGATGGCTGGCTCCTTCTGTTTTCTGAACAGCTGTTGTCTGTAAACTGCTGAATTCAACTCTCTCTTTGTGACAACTGATGTCACTTAAATAGTTGTTCACCTGAGATTTGTTATTTTATTGTATTCTGTCACCTCCCGATTGCTGACTTATTCTTGACCCTGGTCATCAAAACAAAATTCTTGCTCTTCACCTGTGTTTTCTGATATCTCCTTGCATTGCCTAGTGTAAAATACACTTCTTGGCAAAATTCCACACCAACCAAGATATTATATAACAATTTGGCAAAATCCTGTCATTTTTACTGGCAATCATGAATGACTTTTTGTATTATTCTATACCGAACACAATATTATGCAACTCTTGCTTTTAATATATTGTGTGAAAATTAAATTATTTAAACCCTCCTTTTTCATTATGAGTCCCAGAAATTTTAACTGTCTCTTTCTGATTGCAAGTTTAAGTATTCTTTCAATTTCCATTTTCCTTAAAACTTCCTTATTATTCACATATTTCATCCACAGTATTCTTAGAAACTTTCTGTAGAACTACATCTCAGTTGCTTCAAGTATCCTCTTCATTTGTGAAGAAATTGTCTAGCATTTACTGCCATGTAGAAAGGTAGATATTATATAGCAGTTCAGCACTCTTTTGTCTTTTAATAAAATTATACTATCACTTAATACTTAGCTTAATTTTTGGAAGACATCTTTTGCTATTACAAAATAGTTTTCAGTTTTATGTGTTACATTTTCTGTTGTCTGTTACAACACTGTTCAGATAGTTAAATTTTTGTGCTTGCTTAACCCTGACATCTCTAATTTGTAGCTCAAACTTATAATAAATACCTGTAGATATTCTATCTCTCTTAGGATTGCTTTGTTGTACAGGTTGAATAAATCTGCTAAAAAGATTCATCCTTGTTCTATGCACCTTTCTATTTTTGTATATTTAATTTGTAAAAAAATTAAACCCTAAATGCTAAACACAAGAAATATTTTGATAATAAACAAAGTTGAACATATTTATGCAGATAAATCATGGAATAATGATAACTAACAAACAACATTTAAACACTGAGAAAAGAAAGGGTTTTTTCCTGTTTTCACCAATGTCATCGCCTCAAGCATCCAAAACATAATTGAATTTAATGATTATATTACTGCTTATGTTGATTGCAGGTTGGCTTCTACAATGGAGGCCTTGCCGTTTATGATATGTCCAGCAATTCAAATGAACCCCTTCTTCATAATCTGTAAGTTTTTTATGTTCTTTTAATCCCCTAAAATTATGCTGGAATTAACTTTCTCAATAATGAAGGGTAAAATAATGAGTTATCTCCCTCTTATCAGTATTCTAATGTTTTGTTCGAATTTTGATAAAATTTAGGTGAAAGATATTTTTGAAACCCCAAATTTTGAAATAGTTAAATTTGGCCTGTTTAAAGGCTTCAAATTAGTGAATAAAACTTTTTCTTTAACATTCTGAAGTTTAAACATGCCTGTTTACTAAAACAATTAGGGTGTTTTTTACATTTTTTATACCTTGAAATTTCTGAGACAGTTTAAACAGATCTTTTACTCTCCAAACCCTGACTACAAATGTACATAATAAAATTAAAGTATGCACTTATTACTTGGACAGAAACAAGTTATTCAGAAATTCAAAATATTTTAACAGTTATTATATTGGTTATACCATTTTTGTTAAAATACAGTGAGCAAAAGCCATGAATCCACCCTCCTTACACTTATCACATTGCCAGCCATTTTAACTTTAGTCTTATCACTGTATGCCACACTAGTAGACAGAAAAGGATGGTGAGAGAATAATTACACAATCTAGTTCAGGTAGTGCTACTAAAATGGCTGCTGTATTTATTGCTATTCTTGACAGATGGTGGCTATGAAAAGAAAAACAAGTTATACTGAAACTCATTGCCAACCTGAAGAACGCACATACATGATTTTCAAACTAACAATCAGAACATTATCATTAAAGGAATCGGAAGGATAGACTTGTTTATTATGTTGTTGATAAGTTGAGAAGATATTTGTTGAATGTTTTTCTCTTGTCTTTTCAGAATATCACCTTTCAAGCATACAGGTCCTGTAGGTCAGGTGAGGTGGATTGAAAAAGAGACCAGTTCAGAAGTGTCTGAAAAGATAGAAATTCTGGTCAGCATTTCCAAAGATGGACGAGTGACTTCATGGTCAATCAGGAAAGGATTTGAAAGCAATGGTATCATTGTCTGCATATTTTAGCATGCTTTTAGCAAGATACTTTTAAAACCAATTTGAGTATTTTAATGGCAATTTTCAGTGCTTGGTCATTATGAATCTTTTTTTGGTGATGTTTTTTATTTTTCACAAATTTTTCACAAGGTTTATCTCCTGTTTTCAGTTCTTTCTAAAGTCTGCTTCAGCTCTGTAATCCTAAGGCTTGTTCTTTCTTATATAAGTTCACACAGTAACCCTCTTCCTTGAGTGGCTCTTTGGTCTTGGTGAACATTAGTAAAACAAAAAAAATACTGAAATGTAGTGATTACTTGCAATGTGTATGTGTGAATATTTGAACATTTTGTAATTATACCTTTTTCCAATAATAGACATGACAAAAAACACTTCTTTTATTAGACAAGAGCCTTTTTTCAACAGTTTAAACAATTCAATAATATTGCACAAGTTGGCCATAAACAAATTTTAAGATTTTTATTCTTTCTAGTGAATTTATCAAATTTGCTATCTCTTCTTGTTTCATATCCAACTGAGCTGCATTGAAAACATGAAGTAAATTTAATTTTGTAGAATATTATCTGGGCATTTTTCTTACTGCATGATTCCTGATGGTTTAGATAAGTTCGAAATGATTCATCTCAAAATACTGCCTTAGAAATGACAGATGCTCAGCATGTTTTCAAACCTGCTATTATTAAGTACTAGGTTACATAGTACCAGTAGCAGAAATAATTTTGAACTTTTTGAGAAGTAGATCTTTGCCTTTATAAGTGCAAAATAAACACAAATAACTTCAGCCTGAAATTGAACTCAATTTGCCAATTCCATCTTTCCATGCTGTTAGCCATTAAGTCAACTATTCACCTCCAAATATAGAGTAATCCAGCAATATGTGAACATTTCTTGGCTTCCCAACTTACAAATCTCCAAGACTTTCCTTTAGCATAAAATCTTCATGTCTTTCTCTGCTGGATTTTCTTATTTTCTTACATTGCCATTGAGAAAAGCAATGAGAAACTTTCCAAGTTATTGAAATGCTTTAAGATGTAAATAAGAGTTCAGTTAATTAAGCATCTTGTAAAATATATTCAGTAAATAAGATCTTTGTGATCCTTACTATGAAAAAGAGGTGGCTATACAAAATAGGGACTATACATCATACACATTCATTAGTCAGTTTGAGTAGAGGAAAAATGTTGTAGACCAGAGACAGAAAGTTCATTTCTCACACCACTGCTCTTATAGTAATTTTCATCCTTATTGAGTGCTCTAGTATTATGAACTTGCACCAAACTACGATCAGTGAATATCTATAAATATGCCTTGAACATCTATATCAATGTGAATTTATCAGAACACAAATTGAAAAAAAAAATGCAAAGAATTTGGCAAGAAAAATCATTCTAAAAAATTAATGATGAATTTAGGGCTGACTTTAATATGGGCAACAATAAACTTGATTTTAAAATACAACATTAATGATGATTACTTTAACCAGGAAAAAACTCAGATATTGTGTTGATCCATGAGGCTAGATTAGTGAAGTTTGGTGTCAGTTAAACTTACCAACACCTTATATAGCTTTGTAGAGAGGAAATGTATCTGTTTGAAATCATTAGTGATAATGTTGTCTTTTGATTGTCTTTGGTTGATTATTCTTTAATCTGAGAGTTTTGTTAATTATGCTTAGATTTGGTTCAAAGAATGCAAGCATGACTTTAGGTTTGTCTTTGTTAAAAACAAAGAGATTATATACAAAGTACTGAGATGAAATTTACTAAAATTAAATTTCTCCACTGATAGTAATTAATATTAAAGAAACATTGACTTTCTGATTGACAACAAATTAAGCCTCTTAATCCAATGTATTTGAAACACAACTTCAATACTCTTCTACTAGATTTACTTGTTATTTATAAAGTGCAGAAATGATTGTCAACATCTACCTTTGCTTCAAGCTACCATCCTTGTTATTTCTTAATTTTATGAAGTGAGAGTATCCCTAGCTTAAAAACACCCCCTGCTACAGATATTGTCTTTTCCTTTTAAAAGTTATTTTGAATCTTATGCTTTCTTATTAACACTTTTAGTAAACCTGAAAAATGTATCTTTTTAAAAATTCTGTGCCTGTTTCAGATCTGATGCGTTTGCGCAGAGTTGGTCTGAGTGCAAAAGTTGCTGGCAAGAGTCGAGAGAAAAAAGTGGAAATGTTTATCTCTAGATATGATGGTGGAATGTGTTTAGATTTTCATCCAGTTGCAACAAACATGTAAGTAATTTGATTTGAATTCTGTTTTTCTTTTTTTTATTTAAGAAGGTATGGTTGATTTATTGTTTATATTCATAATTTACAGCAGTTTTTAATCTGTGTGTATGTAATGCTTTCTATGTTTAATAAAGTTTCATGAAAATGTTTTTCTTGTTGGTCATTGTTTCTTATTCCAGTTATTTGGTTGGTACAGAAGAAGCTTATATTCATAAATGTTCCTGTTCTTACAATGAGCAATACCTCGACACTTATATTGGACACTTGGTAAGACTTTATTCTTTACAAAATAAATACTGAAAATATTCAGTTGTAAATCCCTATTTTACAACTATTGTATTTGGTTGAAAATAATTTAAATTTGAGAAGTGCAATTTATTATTTTAATTGTTCATCAGAATCAACTTTAAGCCAAATACACCCTGTACTAGAGTAATCAAATCTCCTCTTGTTAAATAAACACAATACATTGTGACATCACTTAATGTTACATTACAGGTTTCATAGAGAAAAGCAATGATTTTAATTTGATTTCAGTTTGGAAAGTCTGTAGTGTTTGTTTATATTCTGAAGTATTTTACTATACTTAATTTAAATAATGTTAATTAATTATAGGACAGAGTAAAAATGTAATTCTCTGAAAGAGTTAAAAAGACAAATATGTAAATATACATTTTATTAAGATCTTAGCAGTTAACCCGAAGCTCATACAAAAAATATTTCTAATTGATTGCCTCAGTTTCTAAGGTTGGTCCTCTTATTTATCAGGTGATATGAATAATTCACATTATTTTGTTTCATTTCAATTGTTTTTTTTTCTTTTTTTTAATCTAAGGCTCCTGTATATTGTGTTGTATGGTCTCCATTTCTGCCAGATGTGTTCCTTAGTTGTGGTGCTGATTGGACTGTCCGTTTGTGGCACCAAGACAGATTGACACCAATTCTTACTTTTTCTTCATCCATTGTAAGTATTCTCAACATTTTCTTAACCATTTATATTTAATCTTTACCTTCAGTTGCCTGCCACAGAACAGTAGTTAGTAGTCATTCTCAACCCATGTGTAGAGAGTTTAATCTTCACCGGGTTCCCTGTTCTTGTGGTTCTGTGCCAGAGGAAGCTAATCTTAGGGAAAAGGACTTGTACCATAGCTGATTTAATTGTGTACTTCCCACTGGCATTCTGATTTTCTAGGTAGGTTCCAATTGAAGTTTAGCGTAACATTTTTGATAGTTTTTGACATTTTGACTCTAGAACCAACATTGAAATTTGTCTTTGATTTGTTACTTTCAGGTTTTAGATTCCAAATTCGAAGCCTACAAGTCCCAAAAATCAGTTCATGTTGCAAGAACAGGAGAAAAAACAGTTTATCGTCTGGTAAGATGGGAGTGAGGAGAAGAGGAGCTTAAGTTATTAAGTCATTACATGTTTTGCAATTCAAAGAAATTAATTTTTTATATGATGTTTTCTGTTATAACAATAAGAAAGTAAATTTTTTCCCATTAAAGCATCAAATTTAATACTAATAATACAATGAAAATAGCAAATATAATAATGTCATTCCTAAATTATGTGACATCAAAGCATATAGATATATGTATTGATACACATAGAATGATTTGGTTTATTATGCTTTCCTTTATATGAAGAATTGCAGGAAGTAATGAAAAACTTTTAAGAATTTGTTCTGTGAACATAGAAACTAAAAAAAGACTTTATATTAAATCTTTCTGATACTTGGTAAAGGTTACAAACATATTTCCCTTTTGTAAGTCATCCCCATTCACCCTTTAATATGTTTTGTCCTCTTAAAAGACTGAGTGTATATCATATATTCAGTACTTCAATGTTCAAACTCTGTTCACATTTGCATCTATTCTTTGTCTTTTTTTGGCTGCCCACTTCTTGTATCAGTCGGTCAGTTGGATGTGTGTTGTGGTGCAGTGGATATCGGCTTGGAATGAGAAATCGGGGAGCTGAATTCGAATTCCAGTAGTATTCCTTGCATTCACTTCTGCACGAATACCCTTGGGAAAAGTATTAATCCATCTCTTTCCTCCAGTTATAGGTTAAATAACAGGACAGATTGGGTTCTATAGCCTTGGCTGGCAACCAGTCTACTGCAGAAAGTAATGGTAATCTACTGGGGGAAAATATTCTGTTCAGTCAGTCATATCTCTTTCGAGACATGGTCGCTAAAGAGTGTATCACGTATGGTACTTAACTGACTGACTTCTTGTATCGTCTTGCACATCTTCTTGCCGTCCCTTGAACCATGTGTGTCACTCACTTTATAGCATGAAGAAATCATAAGCTGTCTTTAATAGTGCTGAAATTTCACTAGCCCTTTTACTAATATCCACACCAAGCTTAATGTTAATTTGCTGATTCAAATTTTTTTCAATCATTTTCTACCAAATGTATATAACATGAACACATACAGTTTCCTCTACTGCTTGACATCAAATATTTCATCTGGTCTAAAAAAAACAGAAGTTGGAATATATCCAGATGTGCTCAAATTACAAATGTTCATCTTACTCAGTAATCTGGCAACATTTTGGGGTCTTTCTGAAAATTAAATTTTCATATCTTGTGTGTGTATATAATACACACACACACACACACACACACACACACACACACACACAACAGGTAGCAAATGCAAGAATGCATCAAGGTTAGGACTCTTTTTCAGGCTGAATGTATTCATTAGTTTTTAAATATAATCTGTTACCCTAGTACCTTTATGTAGCTTTTAGTTAATTCTTATATTTTTCAAATCTTTGGCAGAAAAATGTTTTTTCAATTGACTGGTCTCCCAGGTCTTCTACTGTATTTGCTTGTGTCAATGAAGAAGGAGTTGAAGTGTGGGACTTGAGTAAAAACATGTAAGTAAAAAAAAATAAAAATAAAATCTTTTTAAACTCAGGAATTTATCTTTTATCAACCATTAATGCAAACAACACTTTTTGTTAATATAAAGTATAAATAAAACTGTAATATTTTTTATTGTAATGATAATTCATTGGTCAGCAGGCTATAAATATCTATCTGAGGCTACAAGGTTCAAATAGTTATGTCACAATTAGTTCTTGTAGGAGCAGAATTAAAAACTAATATTAATATATTTAGTTATGCCATATGACATAAGACTGCCGCTTCAGCTAAAAGGAGGAAGCAATACATATATACACATGTATATATAAAAGTAATCCTGAAGGCTTTGTCCACCTTCTTTTCCTTGTTTTGCTTTGCACGAATGGTACATGTCTGTCAATTATGAATAACATAAAGAACACTTCTTGTTTCTCCTCTCTTCTTTCCATCTAACATCAGGGTTAAAAACTTACTATATAGATATTACTGAAAATAGTGGTGATTTACAAAAAAGATTCTTTTGTGAAAAAAAATAAAAATTAAACATCATTATTCTGACTTTATATAAAATACAGCAAGTACGTTTATCTTTTTTAGCTCTAAATTGATGCAAATTTTAATAGAAAACTTGTTACATTTTAATTCCTTAAAACACAAATTCAAATTTTCTTTGCCAATTTTCATATACAAATGCATGAATACACACACACACACACACACACACACACACCATAAAGTGGCCACTTTAATTGAATATTTGAAACCCTAGACAGAATTTTGTTTCTTAGTTTTTCAACATTCAGTCAATTTGGCCACTGTTTCAGTCTGGTTGTCCATTCTTTGTTTACACAATGGAAAATTGAATAAAATTTACTTTTACATTTCATTTTCTTTCATTGAATCATCAACTCCTGCTTCCCTCTCTTCCCACTTCTCTCTCTCTCTCTGAAAAGCTTGATAATGGTAAATTGAATTCTTTTTCTCATTTCTGCCTCATCTGCAGAAAAAAGCTTTTCATTTTCTTCACAAAATGCACATCCTTAAATTTTCTATGAAATTGCAATGAATTAAAAGGCATTCTATATTTTATTATCAAAGCATTAAATTTTCAGGTTTCATAATATTGAGCTGTTCTGAATAAAGGTTTTCACTTTTCATCATAAAAAAGATAAGTTAATGCCTCACTGAATTTTCAGTTAACCAAAAAATTAATCTGAGATGTTTTTATCTATCAGTCATAAAATATCCTCCTTTGAACTTTTCTAATTCAGACTTGATCCTATTATACACTACCCACCAAAAGATGCTCCCAGAGGACCAACCCCAACACAGATTACTTTTGCCAAAAATTCAGATGTAAGTTTTTTTCTTTATCTTGAAATCAAGAAGGATTTTTGTTGGATAAGTTTTACAGTGGACTTACTCAAAGTAGTTTTTCAAACTTGCATCTAAAGGATTAACACTTTTACAAACTAAGTCTCAGTATGTTGTATCTGTTGTTTTCCTATTGCCTATCAGCATATTATTATTATTGTATATATTTTCAACCTTGTTCATCTCTGGTCAAACTAAGTAACAAAGAACATCTAGTTGGCTGAAATGTAACTCCAGTTCACTATGTGCCACTCATGAACAACTTGTCTTCTCTCTCATTTTTGTTAACAATCATCTTCAACCTTTGCTCTTCTCAAAAAGTGACATCACACAAAATGAGACTCAAAGCTCAAGAATCACCCACTACTCTACTCCTCCATTTATTCACTTGATATTCTGTTGAATAAAATTGGTAGAACGTAACATTACAGAAGTGGTGAGTGTACACATTATCTACCCATAGTTAAATTAAATCTACAATATAGGGCTACACCGTTTTTATTAAATATTTTGCCATCTTTTAGATTAGAAATCTATATCATTCAGGCATTCTCAATTGGTAATGAACTTTAATTTCACCAATCAACCAGAAAATAATTTTAAAATTTTATATTAATTTTCTTTGGGTATTTTATTTTAGATTTTACAAATACTTTTACTTCCAATCTAAGCCTACCAATAAAAGACAAATACTTTTACTCATGATGCAGCTAAGAAAGGCATTTAAGTTTTAAGGAGCAACTTTCATAAAGAAGTAAGTGGTGATCACTGATGACATCTTTAGTTCAATACAGAGAAAAATTTATCACAAAATTTAAAATTTTAAAGAATAACAATAATCTGTTGGTAGTTGCACAGAGATCTTTCAGGAAAAGAAAAAGTCAGGCAGCAATGACAGATATATTTTCTTAAGTCTTTCTAAGTTTTAAAACATATGTAAAATTTGCTAATGGCCATGTTATTGAATTAAAATGCTGAATTACTTAGTTTTATGTTGGTGCATTTTGTTTTAATTGGTAACAAAAACAACTCCCTTTTTAAAAAGCAGATAGTTGATATCTCTTATCATTAAAAAAAAAACAAAAATCATAATTTATACAATGTCAGCAGAAATGAAAAAATGAAAAATCAACTTTAGATTTCATGATGGCTATGAGATAATGATAAAAAAAAAGTAAGTGAAACTCCATATATGCCAAGATTAATTTATGGTCAATGCATATCTCTTGTGATAAAAGATAGTGTAAATATAATTCTAAGAGAAAAGTGATAAAATCTCCCAAATTTTGTCCAAATTTTACCTACTCTTAGAAACAATGATTGTCCAAATTTTACCTACTCTTAGAAACAATGATTGGCTTTTACAGGCACTACGAAAATCAATAAAACCAAGAAATCAATAAAGATTTGAAATCCAGTTTCACTTAATACACTTTAAATGTCAAGGTGTATTTTATAAGTATATGTATGTGCATATTCACACAATTGCTTAGTTGAAAGACCAACAGCAAATAAAGGCTACATGTTAAAGGCCTGGTTCTTCAGTGATCAAAGCTAAAAGAAAAATAGTTGTTGATAGCATTAAACTTGATTAAGAAAGTCAAAGCAATTGTTTCTTTGTATCTTTTGTTAGCTAAATATTTAAAGAAAATTTTCTTTTTTATATTTTGTTATTCACAAATACTTTTGGATTAACATCCTCATCTTAGTTGTTGTTATTCCAATGTTTTAACTTTTGTACCCTTTGTAGCTGTCAGTGATTTTGAAATGAACCCTTTGTGTTGTTCAAATGGGTCAATTCTGCTCGATTTTTGTCACATCTGGCATTGTTCATGGTGATTTTAATTTGTAAATTCTACTCTTTCTCCACTTCTTCACTGTTTAAATCAATGATTGAAATAACAACTTCCGAGAAAGGAGAGAAACTTAACTTTTCTTAACTTAAGAAAAGCTGAAACATTGAGAGCAATCTAACAAAGATGGTTCTTTGAAATTAAATAAAAACTACTTTGACTAAGAAATTCATATAAAAGTAATTTACTTGCTAAATTTAGAATACTTAGTTGACGTGAATATTTGTTGTTTATGCCAATAGCAGGTTACTGCTTGATTTTTAAAACATTTTTCAGTGATTGCTTTCTCTCTCAAATGGAATACAGAATATACTAACTGTCGAGGGGTAAAATTTAAACATCCCATTTTGGTTTTGACTTGCTCTAGACAAGCATTCAGAAGTGCTTGATCTGATTAATATGCTGGTTATGCCAGGTTCTATGTCAGATTTTGATATTCCTGGTACAACATCTCTGATATTTATATTTTTATTTTATGTGTGTTGTATACAATCTCTCTCAAAAAAAGAAATCACAATCTGACAGTCAATCCTATTGAAAGGCAGAGTGCTGACATTGCTATATTTTCATTTAAATAATTATACAGTTGGCTTACAAATGATCTGGTTTCTTATATAAGTGTGTAGCTCTGTTATGCTAAGGTGAATGGGTTTTCATCTATTTCCTTGTTGGACTCCATATTTAGTGGGATGCACAACAAATGAATATTTTCTAATTTGATGATAGCTTCTAAAACACCCATACAGATTCTGACAGGGATATAGATAGACCTATAACCTTTTTTCCAAATTTCATTGTTCTTCAGTCAATCAAAGAAACATTAACAAAATTATCTTTTGTTGTAATTGAAAAAGTCTTTTTTCCAAGAGTGGTTCCTAAATATGTTAAGAAAAATGAAAAAAAAAAAAAAGGAAATGAAAAACATCATTTGAAGATTTTAATTGAAAATAGAAAAAAAGATTTGTTCAGAAACACTTTTGAAGATGACATCATCCTTTAACCTCAAGCACAAAACTTCTCATCAATCTCTAAATTTGTCCAGAGTTGAAATGAGGAGTTCAGAACACACACACACAAACCAAAGCCAATCTAACAAAATAAAACAGAATTTCCCTAAAAATGACCAAGTCATTAATATAAATTAAAACATTTCCACATTTTGCACATTACTACTTCTATCTGAAGTAAAAATTGGTTACTCCATCATCAGAACCAAGCATAAATTCCAAAGCCACTTTGTTTCTTCAACTGCAAACTGTTTGAAGATCATAAAAACTGGTTGCATTAAGAGCCTATTATGCAAAATTGCAGAGAGATCAGCTCAGACCATTCAAAATTCATTTGAGAACAACAATTGAAATATGCAAACTCTAAAAGAAATCATTTGGCTAATTCAAAAGCTTGTGAACCTTGGGAAAGAGAAAATGAAATGATGCACTCAAAAATTCTCATTTCCAGAAGCATGCAAGACTGTTGAAACCATCTTCTCAACATCCTACTACTTAAGCAAAAAAAATCTCAACACTAAACATCAATGCCTATGAATACCTAATATTACCAAAATTGAAACCAAATAAACTGCCTCCTCTACTCTAATGAATTGAGATTTATGACAAAATTTGAATCAATTTATTCAGTAGAACCAGAAACTTTTATAGAATCTATTTACAACAAAACCCAAACAAAATATACCATCAATATCTTCCTAACAGGAACCCTTTTCAAAACAACACAAAGTCTCCTGATAGAACAGAAACTTCCAAGCAAACACCACAGAAGTATCCACCCTGATCACTTCCTTCTACAAGGATTTTCTCAGTCATTCATCACAAGGAAGAGGTTTTCAAAGAGGCATGGGTCTCTTAAAAAGTAATCTGAGAGTAAATCATACCAACAATCTACCCTAAAAGAAAAATAATAAATTAAAGGATCTGTAAATTCTAAAGACTCTTTGAAAAAAAAATCATTTTGTTTGACTAACTAAAAAAGATAGAAACAAAGAATAATTATCCATCTTGAAAACATAAACCATCTAATCAAAATGTTAATTTATAATTGCTAACTTTTTTAATCATTTCACCCTCCCTAAGCAAGGCAATAAAGCCACTAAGATGCAGGGGGGGGGTATTGAGTATAAGAGAAAGAAAACATTAAGGAGAGAGAACTATAAAGGAACAGGAATTAAGGATCTATGAAAGTTAAAATTGTCATAAGTTAAAGCTAAATATCAATTAATTACTCTTGTTATTACCAGTTTGTGTCTTGCTACTGTTTGCTTACAACTGACTTGATTTTTCTAAAATGAAATATAATATCAACATGAAAAACTTTGAACAATATATATATATATAAGGCAAGATGTTTGTGTGTGTGTCTGTCTGTATGTCCTTTATACAAATCCACAATTTTTATCTGATTCTCATCAAATTTCACACAAATATTCTTTGGGCTTTCGGTTAGGTCATGGGCAACTTATTTTTTCTGATTTCCCTCTGATATTGAAAATCGATACCCCAATATCCAATCAGGTCTGATCAAGATCAGGATTTCAACCCTTTTATCGTGGTTCTTGCTACAGAATTTGCTCTAACTTGGTAAAATTATAGTTTTTAGTTTCAAACAATAGTAGATCTTCTTAGATGACTCATTTTCTCCAATATCTGAAATCAATACCTCCAATATTCTATCGGATCTGATCAAAAACCAATATTCAGCCATCAATATGGTTCATTTTCTCCAATTTTACTCCCGATGGGTACGATAAGTTTTCATGGACTTACTTAGGTTAGTTTATCCTTGGATGACTTATTTGACTCTGATATTGGAAATCGATACTCCGATATCCTATTGGGTCTGATCAAAATCAGGTTTTATGCCCTTTTATTTTGTTTTTTGCTTTGGGTTTTGCTCTAAGTATGTATAATTGTAGTTCTTAGTCTCAGCCATGATACCATTTACTCAGAGGACTTATTTAACCTTCTAAATTCAGTTTGCAATAGAAAACTTATTTAACATCGATACTGGAAATCAAAATTTGACTTACATTCATTCATTTTAGTAAGTTCTATGGCTTCAAGATCAAGCTTTCAATAACCTACATTTTTCGTGCCAACATCCAAAGAGTCTGAGCTCCAGGACCATGGATTAGTTTTAAAAGCTTTCATTAAGTCATCCCTCTGGATTTATTACAAAATACTTCGTCCGGATAATTTCTTCTCTTGATTGATTGTTACAACCACAAACCTACACCATCTAATATACACGGTCAGGAACTTTTCCCATTGGATTTAATTTTACATCTCTAAATCCACACAACTAGGATATCCTACCATGGATGTATTCACACCTGATTACTCTCTAAAAAATATTCCGTTTCCACACTTACATTCTTTCTTATTATCCTTAACAGACAAAACTATTGAGTTCATCAAGCGACTAAGATGGAAAACATACTTTTACCTCCAATTGACTGATAAGTCCACCTCGCCATATGAAACTTATAACCTTAAATCACCTAAAACTCCTCTTAGTAATAAAAATTTAGAAGCCTTCGAATCTGATATGTTCGATTTAATTAGAAAAATCCATTTCAATAAATTATGCAATAACTTCCAGTGTAACTTAGACAAAGATATTAAAAATATAAACAAATCTAATACAATTTGGGTCAAAGCTGACAAATCTCATAACATTTATAAAATCAGCCCATCAGAATACAACAAACTAATGAGAGACACTGTTACCAAATCCTACAAATTGGATACTTCTAATACTCTGTTTAATATAGATGATGAAACCTCCACACATGCTAGAAAACTGAAAGTCGAAGATAGAATGGGAGAAATTGAATTGAAAAATGCATACATTCTACTAAAAGACCACAAAGAGGACTTTGCTAGTACCAAACCAACTAGATTAATTAACCCCACTAAATCTGAATTAGGTATAGTATCTAAACGTATTATCCAAGATATAGTCTCACAAGTACAAACCTCATTGAAAATTAACCTATGGAAGAACTCAGATGAGGCTATTCAATGGTTTAAACAACTACGTCATAAGGACAAGGCCACATTTATTCAATTCGATATCAGAGACTTCTACTCTTCAATCTCCGAGGAATTGTTAATAGATAGCATCAATTTTGCTAAGAACTACGTCACCATCACTGAGGACCAAGTAAACATCATTATGGCCTGTAGGAAAAATATTTTGGTCCACAATTCCTCCATTTGGATTAAAAAGGGACGCCGGAACTTTGACGTCCCTATGGGTGGTTTTGACTCTGCCCAGTTCGGATCTTGTAGGTTTATATATATTAAAAATTATAGGTAGATTTTGGGACCTAGAACTAGTCGGATTATATAGAGATGACGGTTTAGCAATCATTAACAATAGCACCAGTCCAAAAGTGCTAAAAAAACAAAAACAACTAACCAACGCCTTTAAACACCTAGGTTTTAAATTAGATATCCAGACCAACCGTAAAGTAGTTAATTTTCTAGACATTACCTTCGACCTCTCTAGTAACAGTTTTAGACCCTTTCAAAAACCCAACCAAACGCCTTTATACATCAACATTAACTCCAACCACCCCTCACACATATTGAGGCAAATTCCTAATTCCATTAATGCCAGAATCAATAGACTATCCTCCAACCAAAAAATCTTTGACACACATAAGAAAACTTATAACGAGGTTTTGCATAGGAGCGGATTTCAAAAACCGCTTTATTATGATGAATCCTTGAAATATAGTAGTACCAATAAGACCAACAGAAGAAAGAAAGCAATTTGGTTCAACCCTCCATTTTGCAGACTATGTAATATTAATATAGGTAAATACTTTTTAAAACTCGTAGATAAACATTTCAGCATTTCTAGTCCCCTTCATAGAATATTTAATAGAAAAACCCTAAAAATCAGCTATTCTTGCACTAGAAATATAGAAAATATAATCAATTCCCACAATAGGAAAACCTTAGCTAGATATAAAAACCAAACTAATAACCGGAAACCTACTACCACTAATCAAGCCAGCTCCAGAGGAACAACCACCAGCCGAGCCAGCCTCAGCCCCACAACTCCCAACCAAAGCAACCCTGAGGTTGCCAGAAATTCACCAGACATCAATAATACAACTGGACATTGTGATAACACTATAAAATGCAATTGTAGGATTAAAAATGATTGTCCGATGGGTGGTGAATGTATGACGGAGGGGGTGGTATATCAGGCCATGATATACCCCAAAGAAAACATAAAGTTAATAAAATACTACATTGGTATTTCGGCAGGGGCTTGGAATCAATGACTATATAACCACACGCACTCATTTTCCAACCCTGAACTGAAACACCAAACAGCCCTGTCGAAGTATCTCTGGTATTTGAAAGACCATAACCTAACCCCCATAATTAAATGGAGCATAGTTAAAAAATCATACACACCCACAAATTTCAGAGAGTGCTCTAAGTTATGTCTGGATAAGAAAATAACCATCATTAGACACAAAAACCAGTTGGATCTGTTGAACCTGAGGAAGGACCTAGTGTTTAAATGTAGACACAGGAGCCGGTTCAAGCTATGTTAATCTTTTAGCCCCCCCCTTTCACTATTGTTTAAATGTAAACCATTGTGATATATGTTAAAAGGTTTTTCTTTTTTTTTTTTTTTTTTTAAACATATTGGTTTTTTTCTTTCTTAATGTATTGGTTACATATTTGTTTTTGCTGGTACTTGAGTGCGTATATATATGTGTGCACGTTCGTAAGTGTATATATGTATCTGCGCACGTGGGCATATATGGGTATACGCATGTGTGTATGAAGGAAATTATGCACACATTTACGTGTGTATATGAGGGGTGGGTGTGCAAAGATAGGTTCCTCTTAGTACTAAATGTATACGGCATTATTATTTTTGTTTAAATCAAAGTGTAAAATTTTACCTCTATCTCTCTCTCTCTGCCTCTGCCTCCCTCTAGAGCTTTCTCTTCACTGAAATCTCTTTCTTGTATTAACAATAACTACAAAATTGATTTTTAGTCAAATTTAAATGAATTTGTTTTTTAAAACTTTGTTTAAAGCTATAATTTCTGAATAAGTTCCGAAATTATTCTAAACATAAAGGGCTTGTAGTAAAAATTCCTCGCAATATTTTTCTGTTGAAAAATATTACAAACAATACATTTTTGAAGGAAAATTATCACCAGCAATACATTTCTGATGATAATTAATTCCAGCCAGACATCACTGTTAAATATTACAGATAATACATTTTTAGAGAAAAAATATTACGAGCACTATATTTTAAACGAGAAAACCTTAATATTAATACATTTGTAAAAAGGAAAAAAATACAAGTTAAAACAAATAAATCTAAATAGAATAATGAGGTTCCTTTAAATTAAAGATGTAAAGCTCTATTTCTCCCTCTCTCCTTTCTTTTCTTTCTTCTCTTTTCTTTATCACTCCCTCTTTCTCGTCTGACCCACCCGCTACCCTCGAACTTTCGTCGACACTGACCGATCAACTTTGGTTAGGGGCGATGAATTAGCATCTTGACGTGTTATCTGATGTGGGTTCTATGCGACTTTTATATATGATTATGTAGGAATGTCTGTGGGTTCGACAAACGGATGGATTGTTCTTATTTTCTTCTTTAGAGGAGCGACAGTTATATTCTTATCATCTTATATGTTTTTATTTTGTTCTTTATTTTTTTATTCGCCGGATCAGGTCTTTGTGAATCCCATTCATGTAGAATCCTTCGTTGAATAAAGACGGAAGCCGAAGATGGCTCGCCTGAAATAGGCCTATACTTCCAAATTACCATGAAATAACGCGTCTGTCTTAATTTTTCTTATATTTGCTCTATTTGTATTTATATGCATATATGTTTAGAGCTCTCGTAGAGAGTTATCCTACCATTATATGTAAAGGATACTCCTTTGGATTCTTCTATGTCCACAGGGCATGTTAATATATATATATATATATATATATATATATATATATATATATATATATGATACTAAAATAGAGCTTCTGGAGGTGCATCAATCCTAATATATCCCAGAAGAAAAAAGAAAATTAAACTTGATAATAATCTTGAAACAATTGTTGTAAAGACAACTTGGCACAGAACAGTAAATATTTATCCTCTATATATCCCATTACAAGATCATATATATGAAAATGAACTACAACAGTTTTCTTAGCTCTTTATTTTATTTGGTGATTTTAAGTCATAACATTACATGTAGATGTAGGAATGCAAAGCAAAAAGACAGAAATTTAATTTATGCCTTTTTAAAGCATTTTCTAATTGAATGTGGTTATCTTGTTTTCACAAGATAACTGTTTAATAGTTAGTTTTCATGACTTCCTATCTTCGCTGAGTTAAATTTATAACTAATGTCTATTGTAGTAGCATCATAAAGCAGTTTACTTTGACTGCTACTTTGTTTTATCTTTTAAATATTTAGACACCCTAATTTATTTGGAATTACATAACCCTAAATGCGTTGATATGTTACTAAAATCAAATTATTGGTTGTTGTACATTAATAGACAGATGCCAGACTAAGCTAACAGTGGTAATTAACTAACTTAGATACATAGGCTATTGCTAGTGAGTTCAATTCTCACTGGGTGCCTTACATTTTTAGCCTTAAACCAAGCCTTAAAAATGTCTATTGTGAAAGCCAAATTTTGCATCAAGGAATTACTAAATATTTTATCAGGGTTCCTTTTTCAGAATAATTTTAGTTATTATTATGTAAGTTATGTGTAAATATCCACTTGTTCTTTGTTTTGATTCATTTGTAGTGTGTCTATGTTGGTGATGATGAAGGCAATGTGATTGTTCTTCAATTGCAAGGTGTATCAACCCCTCCAGACCCTGACAAGCAGGTGAGTTAAAGACAATTTAGCAGTAACTTATTATTTTTTAAATATATTGACTGCAGACAGTTGAATATCATAAAGTTAATGGGACTGAATCTATATCAAAGTAGTGACTACAGCACTACAAGTACAACTGGAAGGACATTTTCAATGTAAAAGAAAACTATTAAAAATTATTATGCAGGTGGCAAACAATATTTATTTTCAAATTTTGTTTGATGCATTAAAAATACAGGTGGAACATTTCTGTGAATGAGGCAAGAGGGAAATTAGAAGATAACGTAGGTTTCTCATGAAAATTGGACATGTTTTTATATTGGTATTGCAGATTTTGCAAATAAAAAATTGTTTAGGGAGAAAAAGTTTAATTGGTTTGGGTTTTTAGAACTAAATATTAACTTACTGAGTTTACAGTCCTCTGGTATGTCTATTGAACCATACACACTTGATATTTTTGTCCAGAAAATTATTAAATTAAAAATAAAGCCATGTATCATTTTTACTTTGTAAAGGTTTATTACTATTAAACTTGTCTAATGTATAAAATGATTCAATTTCTATAAAAAATGAATACTACATACTTATTGCTCATTTAATGAATATTACATCTCAAAATAGTCTCAAGATTTAATACAGTGTAAAGATTTTTAGAAATATCTGTTGATGAATTTTTAATTTTCTTTTTATTAACCATGACATAGTATTAACAAGTCAACTGTTGTTGTTATCCATCAATAATAAACTAACCTTTAAGAGAATAGTTATAGTTAAATAGGCAAATATAATTCTTATATTTCTCTAATGCAGTAAATATTTTTCATGACTCTCAGTCAATTCCAGATTCCACATAAAGACAAATACAAACACAAACAATGCTAAATTGGTTAGTGTAATTTATTCAGAATCTGAAGGTTTCTTCTGTTTTTTTTTTCAATTCTGGTTGATAGACAAAAAAAATTCAAATCTCTTTTTCTAGTCTCTTTCATCTTTTGCCTCATTTGGAGATTATGTATTGGTCATTTCAGTTTTATTTCTTTTAATTTGGCATTTTGTCATAGTTTTTAGAGTTACTTCACTTCTCTTTTGACCACCTCTTTCTCTGGGAATTACCCAGCACACATTGTGTAAAGCCTGGTTTTTGTCTCAGATGCTTGCTTCTATTCTGCTGCTTACAATAATTTTAGAAACAACTCATCTATTTAAGAATTTATTGGTTTTGTGTGTCCATGAAAATATAAAAAGGAAGAAAGACTTAATGAAGTTAATTTTGTTCTTTTTTATTTTTATTATGATGTTGATAATCTGAAGAAAATAGGATTGAAGGAGACTCATTTAACTCTCAATGATTTATGCCAGACACAAAACTAAGTTTCACAATTATCCAGGAACAACCAACATGATCATTAGTGTTTAATGAGACCATCTTGCTGTTCAGTATATTATAAAAAAAGTACACTCATAAAATTTGTTACAAATTTCAGCTACCTAGAAATTGTATGTAGTAGAAATGTCAGGTTAGCTGGCATCAACTCCTCTCTGGCCCAACACCAACAGGACAGTCTTCATTAAATGACCTGGTAATCACTTGGGAGAACACAATTTCAGAGGCTGGATATCACTTTAAATTAACATTTTCCTAATCAAATGAAAGGGTTTTTTGAGAAACACATTTCTCTGATAAATTGGTTAGCTGAGGTTTGAAGTCAGGAATGAACATCTAAATCTTTGCCAATAAATCCATAAATGATTTATTTCTTTACTTTGCAAATTATTTGGTATTAAAGATTTTCTGGAGATATAATTGATTTGGTGATACTAATCTTGAAGATTACAGAGATTTTCCCCTTCTTCTGTTAGTAAATCAATTATCACAAGTTATCAATTTTAAAGACAGGTTAAAAAGAATGGATCTAAAATATGAAATGAGCAAAAAGCCTTCATGTAAATGTTTATCTTGAGTTAACAAGTCACAAGCTAGTTTCTATTTGTACTCATCAATTCCTTCCAAAAAGATTTTTCTATTTGATTTTATTTCATCTTGAGAGAATAGTGTATCTTTTAGTAAGTCATTAAGTTTTAATGATATTTATTAAAGCTATAGATATCCTCAGTACATGTAACCAACATCAGACTTGTAAATTTGGTACCTTGGTACCTGTTTGATAGCATCACAAGCAATCATTAAATCATTCTAAAGTAGATGATGTTTGACTTTCACAAAATTTATTATCATTGGTCTGTTTACTGAAATGTCAACAGTTGACAAATGTCTATTAAAAGTTTAATCAGAGTAAAAATGCAAATCATGTCAGAATTATTATAAGGAAACTTTAAAAACTAATTACAATTTGTACCCCTTCAACACTATTCTATATTTCAAAAGTAGAATTCATTTTTAATCACTTGATAATAAGCTGTGAATTGTCTTTTATCAACAAATTTACAATCTGATTATTTGCAAGTTATTTCAATTTAATTTCAATGCTTTGTTTTTCCAGTTGATTGCTAGGTAATGGAATGATAAAATAGAAATATTCTGTGTAATATATTTTGTCATCTAAAAAGACTTTATTAGACTAATGTAATGTTCTTATTGACAAAATTATATATATATGTAGGGAGATATAAATGTAAGCATTGGTTATAATTATGCACCAATGTTGAAAACGTAGAAACATTAAATTTTAACATTTCTAGTGTTGGGCATGTCTAGATGCACAGCCCCACCAACACATTTTTTATTGCAAATATCCCACATTGTGACAACAAAAGATTTGTTAAGAAAATGTTCTAAGAACCAGAATGTAAATTGACCCTGGAAGGTTTTAGAAATCAGTCCACTTTCTTACATTTTCACCTTAGTAAATTACTTTCCCTTTTAACTAAAGCAGCATTTTAAAATCAAAATTATGGTCAGATTCATGACTAATGCATTGAGTGTATTTTGTTAAAGATCTCTTCTGTGTTTATATAATCTTTTGTTTAAATCCCTGACTGATTGTACCTTAATGTGACAAGTTGACTAATTTAAGGGATCAGTTTTCTTCTCTAAAGACAGAAATTGGTGTTATAAACAAATGTATGGTTGCAAGAAGAATTATGACAGAAGCAGATGTAAATTTATCTTGTTTATTGGATAAATAAGGTTGAGAGAATAGGAAAGGGAACAAATATGTCTCACACGAAGAGTGAAGTGGGTAGTCAGTAGCTCTGTGATGTTCTCTCATTCCATAGTAGTAATCGGGAAGTTGACTGGTTGTTCCTTCTTTCTTCCTTGCCAACAATGTGTGAGGAAGAGGGGTAAAGACTTGACGTGATGGTGGGTGAGAAGGTAAGGCAGGGGTGTTGCTGATTGACCAGTTGCATAGTAGCCTGTAAGCCCTTCTGATGAATTCAACTTTCTCCGCACTTTATATAGTCAAACCAAACTTCGCATAGACTTGTTAGATTTCTCAGGTTTTGTTTCCATGACATGTCTATTTACGGACCAATCAAACAACGGTATTTAGCAAGTGAAACTCGGAACCTGTTTTAATGGGTTTCTAAGCCAAAATTGTATGTATGCTATGCAGATTTTGAGTGTTTTCAATAAGTGACTGTAAATCAGAGAAGATATGACATTCAGTTTTATAACATTGGTGATTATAATTACAAAATGCAACAACTCTGTTTCGAGAACCATTATTCTCTCAGTGCATTCTTATAGAAATAATATTTTGTATACTAACAAAAAGCAAAATATAAACAAAGTTCATTCTTCATGTGGATTGATGTAAAAAAAAAAAAAAATAATAATAACTGGATTCTTTTGTTTTTAATGACCACCCATAACAAACTACTTAAAGAAGCTGTCCTTTGATCAACTGAAGCTTAGAATGATGACAAAAAAAAGAAAAGTGAAGTTCTGCTTGAATCTAACTCTTAAATATTACAGCATTAAATATTTGTCAATGTCTTAACCAAGTCTTTTTCAGAATGTGAAAACATTTACCATTTGTTTAGTGAAATATGTGACTGGTCATCTTTCATACAAAAATCTCGTTCTTTACAAAACTGGCTTTTTTTCATAATGAAATGCTTTAATAAATAAAGCAATGGAATTGTGCAGGTTCTCAATATCATCAGTATTTTCTATAATAATAATAATCATAAAAACATCTTATGTAATGATCCCATACATTCAATTCATTATTCACCCATTTAATCAGGATTTAAGCAGTTGCTGCTGGAAAACAACTCAAAGTACTGTTCTTATTTATAAAAAGAATTCATTCAGTGTCTTGATTTGATCTTGCTGGCAATTTATACTTGACTGTTTTTATTCTTTGCTCTAAAAATCCAACAAGCAAACAAGAATTCTTTATAAGAATTTTTTCCAAAAATATTCTTGTGATAAAATCTCTTCAGATCTTTCACTATTTCTTAATATAATACTTTAACCTATCAATTACTTTAGGATTGACAAAGCCCAAACTGTCATATAAAACTGAAACATCTATAGTACCTACTATGACATGATGGCTAGCAAGCTAGCCTTGTAGATCAAACAACTATTGTCATGAATTTAGTACTAATGAACTGCCTGTTATGTGCAAAACTAAGTTAAGCTTGTAAAAATCTCTAAAATCTTTTAGTGTATTGATTTGACAAATAAACTTCAGATGATTGAAGTATTAGAATCACTTTAAGTTTTTCAATCACTGAAAAGCCTTATAATTACTTTAGTTGTAGTGGGATAAGAAATTAAGAATTAAAATCAAACTTCTTCTTCACTTTTACAAAAATTCATAATGATGTGTGATATCCTGGTCTTTCCCAAATAGAAAAAGGATTGACCATGTGCTTAAAAAAAGTTGAAACCAGATTTCGCAAGTAGGTGTTAAATTGATTTTGACCAATGGGAGCGACTTGCAAGATTTAGTGATCTAGTGCTAAATTCAAAAGGACTCTAAAAGGCCATCAGTCAAGACAGTCACAGATGGGAGCAGGGAGACAACAAGCTAAAATGTACCGGGAGAAACTTCAACCACAACCAACCCGGAAATAAGGTCATGTCGTACTTTGTTCTCTTTCCTTCTTGCGTACTGATTCCTTTTACTTCTTCTCCATCCAAAGACATTCCTATCAAATAAACGTTCATATATATATATGTACATATGCATATTCTCTTTCAACAATTACTACTATGAACATTTTCTTCAACTCTTGATACCCTTAACTTTCTAAATGAACATTAATTTCTATGAATTCTTGTTATTCCTTCTTTTAATAAATCTCTATTTTAAAATGAAAAATGTATAATTTTATTTTTACACTATTCCACACATTCCAACCTGCTGACAACCAACCTTCTGATGAAAACCTGATGATAATTCTGGATAAAACTTGTAAGCTGTAAGGAGTTCGTTTAAGTATGACACAAGGCCAAATTAAAGAAACATTAACCATCTCCTTACAGCTACATAGTTCTATGCTTTTTATTTATTAAGTACATTATTATTTTTTTTTTTTTCACAGAAACAAGTGCTGATCCAAATCTTGAATTCTTCACTTGCAAGCCAGCTCAATGCAGGTGAAGAACAGTCAAATCTCTTCAAGTCAAATTCAGACACTATGACATCAAATTTGTAGGCCAACATTGCCTGAGTGAAAAAAAACATCTATAACTTGCCTTTTCTGCTTCCAAATTTTTAAATGCAAAGTTAACAAGGCCCCCAAAAAATAAAAATAAAAAGAACATTTCTAGTAGAATCAACATTCCGTCCATTGAAAACTTATGTTTATCAAAAGATTTTTGTTTTACCATGATACTCACATATAGTTGATGATTTTTTTTTCAATGTTTTCATTATGAGAAAAGAAATAGGAAGTCTCACAGATTCACTAAAAATGGCAAAGTTACTGTTGTATTTCTTCATAGAAAAGGTAGATAGCAGTGTGCTTGATGGCTGAGATAGTTGCCAATTTCCCATTAGTGCCAGATGTTAAAGGTTTGATCTTTGGTAAGAGTATAGATTTCAAATGCTGATTTTCAAGATAAGCAAGATTGGTGAAACACAAGAAAAGAATGACAGAGAGAATTGTTTACATATCATTAAAAATATTAGTCAGTGTAATTAATGGTACAGAACAAGAAATTTTCTCTTTGATGATGGATTTAATTTTTTTTTGTAAAACAAATTAAAACAATTCTTGGTATACTAAAGATGATATCTAGATGATATTATTATTGACAAGTTTAATCAATTTTCAAGTTTATTTTCTGCCTGTGCAGATGAATTTCTTATTTGTGACTTCATTACTGATTTGTCTGGAGTCAAACCCAGTAGAATGAGTGAGGATTGAATACATGACCAGTGATTTGAAAGACTTGCTAACCATTGCACTACAAGTGCACTTATTTATTTTCTTTAATCTGTTTGTTGGTTTTAACTCATTTTGAAAAACTGATCTTTTTATATTGTTATTGTTTTTTTTGTTTTTAAATAAAAGCTCTCAATGTCTTAACTGAATTGTTGATTGAGTTGATTTGATGACCCCTTTCTTGTCTAAAATTCTGAGAATGTATTTTATTCTATGAAATATTTAGACCAGTACCTTAAGTTCTATTATTATTGCATAATTTCAGCCAGTATGTTATTTGGCTTTTCTCAGCTGTAAATTGCATTCAGTCCTTTTTAAATTTGCCCATTCTGTATTCATAAGAACAGTTTTTCCAACTCACAAATCCAAGGTTTAAATTCTTGTAGTGATGCAAAAACAAAACAAAAAAGGGGGTCCTCAAATAGTGCAAAAACAAACAGACATGTGCTATTTTTTTTTCGTAAAAGCCTCAATGGCCATATATATATATATATATATATATATATATATATTTAGTATTAGCCCTCATGGTATTCAACTCAACTCAATTTTTTTAGTAGTATTGTGAAGACATTCCCACAGGATGGGTTGAGCAAGTTTTAGCCAATTCCTGTGTAGTCATTGCAGAGTTTTGAGTAGTTTTATGATAAGGTTTCTAATTCTATCAAGTCACAGAACTGCCAAACTCTGGATTAAATGTAGTGTTTGGCTTAATTTAGACTTGTTGTAGAATACCTGCAGATATGGATGTTTGAGCTACTAAATTCCAAAACAGTGTTGAGTTTTTACCAGAACTTTCTGTTAACTGAAATACAGCACTTCACCACTAGTGTTGATCTATCTACCATACCCCAATTGTATGGTTCAGACATGGCCTCATTATGACTATCCCATATTAAGATTAAAGGATGGAATCCTGTTCTGACAAATACATATGCTGCTGCTTTAATTTCTTTTTAGTTGGTTTCCTGTCTATTATTTCAACAAAGTGAATGAGAATGTCATGGAATTACTGATCCTTTCAGAGATTCAGAGATGCACATATTTACATTGATATTTATATGCAACAAATAATTCACATTCAATTTTGTATATACACAGGATTTTATGTGTGCAAGTGGAAATAACAAAATGAGGCAAAACTGCACTCACACATATTCAGTTCTATGCATACAAAATGTCTGCATCTATCTGTATCTACAAACTTTGTTAATATTACATGGGAGAAAACAATATTACTGGTATGGCTGATTTAATTTCCACCACTGACAAATCCTAAAAGAAAGAAAAGAATTTTCGAAATTAACAAAAATTACAGTTGAAAGGTTCTTTGTTGGAATAATTGAACTGAATTTTCATTATGAGAATAGTATGAAGGAATGAAAATATGCACTGTGTAAAATACAAATATCCATTTTCAAATAATATAAGACGTTTCTACACACAGAAAAAATTAATACATGTTTATATGCACCACAAACATGCAACATTTGCAGACACTGAGAACTAGTGTGTATGTGTGTATGCATGAGAGAGGAGTGTCTGCTACAGAATACTGATTAACAAGCTAGTTTTATTAGCCCCTATAAGTACTGAGAATTTGATTATTATTAGTACTTTATTAATATGGCCTTATGCTACAGTATAAGAAACACACACATACACACACACATATTATTTACCTCCAAAACTTTCTAAAAAAAGACCATACCATAATGAAATAAACCTTTCTAGCACATTCTAAATTTTGGTTAATTTTTTTTTTTTTTGTTTTGCATCACTAGAAGGCCAAGATAAGTTTTAGTATCTTTTTTTGGTGTTAAAACACATTGTTTTGGAAATTCTTGCAAAAATCAAATAATTGTCAAAATTTAATGAAATTAAATTTTTTAAAATATTTTTTTTTCACAAAAATCTTGGTAAAATTTTTTATTTTTTCTTACATCTGTTACCCCTCACTCTTAATTTCATGAAATTTCAAGAAATTAATATTTCAGCCTCTTCATATTTTTTGTTTTTTAATCATTTCACCCCGGGCAAGGCATAAATGCCACTGAAAATATTTCAGCCTTCTTGGAGAAGTTAAATCATCAATTTGTTTTTGTTAAACAGAAACACGATTTACTGAAAAAATGCTCTGAATTGTAAAATAAAAAATACAATAAAACTGACATTAATTAGAAAAGCTTTAATGAATTTTTATAAGAACTGTTTTCATTTTTTAAAAATTTTAATCAGAAAAAATTATTCTTATAAATCTTTTAAAACTCTGTATTTATTTCAGCCTTTTTGATGAGTATTTAAAAATTATATAAAAAAGGTGCTCATGTCATTTTCTTTAATAAAACCTGTAAAACCTATTACAAATAAAGTCCCCATAAAAATTGGGAAGGGACGAGTCAACACCGCCATCTGGCTGCCAGGACAATGAAATGTCCCCGCAGTCAGGTGGCAGTATTGAGTGGTCCCATCAGAAAAACATAACTTTTTATAACCAAATAAAAGTTTATGAAAAATAATTAAAAACAAAAAAAAAATGGTTCATATTTTACATAATGCCTTTTCAAATGCCTTATTTAAAGAAAAATGCCTTCATCTTGGTTTCCATTTGTATGATGTTTCAGTCATTGTACATTCCGGCCTTCTTCAGGTGCTAGAAATTTCGAATCAAACCCTTTATTATGATCACTGTGATATATTGCCATTATCACCATCACTGGCTAACATATACATGGAATATTTTGAAGAGATGGCATTAGAATCCACAGTTTTAAAGCCAACTCTATAGCTGAGATATGTTGACACCTTCAGACTCTGGCCATGCCAGGAGGAGGTTCAGATGCTACTGGACCATGTGAACTCAATAAGATCATCAATACAGCTCGCTATGGAAAAAGAGTGACAACAAACTGGGTGTGCTAATAACTTGAACAGAAAAGGGGTTCAAGATATCTGTATACTGCAAGCCAACATTCACCAAACAATACCTCAACTTCAACACCTACCATCGATACAATATAAAGAAAGAGATTGTTCACCTCCTGCAACATCAAGCAAAAGTCATAAGCAACAACCCAGAGACATATGAACAGGAAATGGTCATTATAAGCAGTACCCTACAATGTAACAATTATCCAGGGTACAGGAAAAAACTCCAATAAACATGGAAGGGAGGGTGGATGAGGATAACAACTCTCAGAAATCGTGTAAAATCTTCTGTACAATAAAGATGGAAGCTGATGATGGGTCGCCTGAAATAGGCCTACACTTCCGATTTAACATGAAATAGCGTGTCTGCAAAAATTTTTTCTTATATTTGCTCTATATGTATTTATATATATATATATCAGAAAATTATAAATTTTTTACTAACTAGAACAATGCTAGGAAAATTAAATTAATTACAAAGTAGAAAATATTTTTTGTGTGACACACTTTATACTTTAGAACTTTAGAATGCATTTTATACTTTAGAACTTCATTGGATGAGTGATATTTACACTGATGTAATTACACATGTGCATGAAGGAAAATTTAAACTTTTAGCATCCCCTCTTCTTTATGAGAATATGTAATTAAATCAATGTAAACATAACTTTAATCCGATGATGTCCTAAAAAATGAAATGTGTCACATGAAATATTTTTTCCATTTTGTCAGCTGCTGAAACCTGATGAGTTGACTGAACAATTACAAAAATGCTTCATTCATGAAATTCCAGAGTTGAGGTACTGAATATATAACATCAATGAACTAAGTGACAAATTTTACATTTGTAATATATATATAATTAAATTTGTTTTTTATTTAAAATTAATTTAATTTACAATTTGATACAGAAATTTCTATGTTTTGAGATTTAAAGCTTTTATCTCATCATCAGACAATGCTCAACTTACTTTGGTGAAAATGATTTACAGTTGAATGCAGAAAACAATATGTTTGCTTATTAAAGAGTTAATTGGAGGGGTAAAACAGAAAATTTAGATCATATGGATGCGTTTAATGAAATTAGACTCTGAAAATTTAAAATATAGGTTAGATGTTAGGGATGTGACATGTTCATACATATCAGATGAAAAATGGTCATTTTTTTGACTAGACTGCTTTCTTCTGGAAAGATGTATACATTTTAGTTATGAAGAAATGTTCTTAGAGTTATATGTATTTCTACTCTTTAAAAAAGGAAAAAAAAACTTTATTTATTTCAGAGTACATTTCTTTAACAATTTCTCATATATTCTTAACCCATATCTATCCTAAAACCCATTAAATTAATATTATTTATATCATAATACAAAATAAAGTAAAGGATATATGTAAGTTAATCAATATGCTTATATAAATAATTATCAACTATATTCTAAGATGAACATTATGCAATGTTTATATATGACAGTAACTTCATTACGTTTATTTAATAGTTCCTTATTTGTTAGAAATTTAATAATATATAGTTTTTCAGATAGACACAGAAGGCATGGGCCATTTAAAGACTTACATATTATTGCTTTTTTTTAATTTTTCCATTTTATTGTTTTCTTACAAGTACCAAAAATATTTGGATAGGAATATTTGATTTCGGTACTTATTGTTGTTAAAGAAAGAAATATGCTGATAAAACCTTTGTTTAAAGAAATTTTTAGTACTCCCCCACATAATTTTTTTTATTACAAGGGTTTTCAGCAGAATAGTACATTAATAAACAATAGATTCTATAAGGCATTTATTTTCCAATGGACACTCTACAGGGTTTCTACAATTACATTTTTCATTGTCTAAATTATTGATTTTCAGTTTTGGAATTATTCTTATTTTCGTTTAGGTTTATATTTTTATTTAAAATGTTATCATTTGTTTTGTTTTTTATAATTTTTTCTAGATTATCAGTACAACTATAACTTACTTTTAGTGTATTTTTATTAAATATCTCAATGAATTATTGTTTGGAAAATGTTTCTCTTTCAAAAAGAAAAATTTTTGGCCTAATTTACTGCTAACAATTTTGCTGAAAGGAGGTGTGTACGAAATAATTTTTCTATTTCTATTTTTTCTTTGGGGGTAGATATTCTTTTACATATTTAATATGAGTGTATTTACATCAACTATTTTTTAAAGCATTATTATAAAAATTATTATGTTTATTACATACATCTTCATTTGCAGATTTTCTACTAATTCTATATTCTATGGATGAGATACATGTTTTATAATGGATGGAGGATGGTTAGATTTTCAGTGGATATATAGAGGATTTGTATTCGTTTTTTATGGTTAGTATATATTATTTACTAAATCTAGTCACATCGAGAAAATTTCCTTTTTTATATTTGTATTAATAGTAACTTTCATATTTAGGTTTTTAAACTTTCTATATACTAACTTTCTAATTTTATCAGTTTTAAAATGTGAAATTTCTCACAAGCATAAGACCATCATTCCTGTATAATCCAATATCTTCTGATTGGATTATTCCATGTTGCAATGTAAATTAATTTGAAATAAAAAACAAATTTAATTATCATTATCATATCACTCTACAATCTAATAAGTATTGAACATTTTTTAAAAAGTAAATGGTAAAGAACTCTGGATTCTAAACCAATTGGTTCTCTTCATCTGTATATATATATATATATATATATATGGTAATTATTATTATTATAATAACACACTGCAACTCAATAGCTATAAAGTTTCAGTGCTAAAACTCTTTCATTAGGCAGTAAAATGCGGTTAATTTATTTGGTAATATATATAGATAAGGAAATTTAAAATATAAAAACATAAGAATAAAGAGGTCATCTAATGACATGAATAAAGTGGGGTGCAAGGTTATAACATTTTAAAAAATGGTTTGTGTACAACTCATAGAAAGTAGTATTTCAATGTTTTGCCACTGAAAGCCAGACAGGTCTAAAAATTTTAAACCAGAAAAAAAAAGGAGAAAAAATAAAACAATAAAGGAGAAAAAATAAAAAGGAAAAAAAGAGAAGATAAAATAAACTAAAATAAAGTAAATATAAAAAATAAAATAAAAACCAACATAAAAAATGAGAATAATGTAAAAAAATCAAAATTAAAATTAGAATGAAAATATAAATAAAGATAAATTCTTAAGGGGATTTGTTCATAAGAACAAATAAAAGAATAATAGTAATTCAAAAATTGCCATTTCAGTAAGCTAATTTTTTTAAAAAAGTGGATATAGTGCAAATATTGAGAGAGACCTGAGATAATTTCAGATATATTTAAAGGTATGGAAGATTCTATAGTGGGAAAAAATTGTGATTTCATTATGTTTGTTCAATAAGTCAGTTTTGGGCAATTTTATTATATGGATTTTGTCTTGTAAGCAAAACAAACATATTTCATGTAATGATTTACATGTTCTAGCTTTAGTTAAAATTTTCCATTTAATTGTAGGAGTTTTATTATTATATAATGTTTAGTAAGATTAGGATTTTCAGTCGGAGAGATAGTAACTTGGAATCTGTAAAGTATTTATTTTATATATATAAGAGTTATTACAATTGCAGGAACTTGTTTTATTATCATTATTTATGGTAAATTGGTTATAATTAATATCATAATGTTGTTTTAGGATTTTATTATTGTGCTTTTTTATCAAGATTATCAATGCAGCTACGATTATGTTTCAGTGTATTTTTATTAAAAATTTTACTAAAAGGATTAATTGTTGGGAAGTGTTTTTGAACTAGATTAAAGAACTTATTGCCTAACTTGGTACTAACCATTTAGTTAAATGGTGATGTGTACCAAATTATTTTCCTATTTTGATTATGTTTGGTATTATGATTAATTTGTTTATGAATTTTAATGCCCTTGCAATTATAGCCACTTTTTTTTCGGACTGAATTGTAGTAATGACTATGCTGATAGAAAATGTCTTCAGTAGGTTGAACAGAGAATTAACAATAATTACTCTACTGAAGACATTTTCTATCAGCATATATATATATATATATATATATATATATATATATGCTGATAGAAAATATATATTACATGGAAAAATGCGTGCATGAAAAGTAATATTCTTAAGATCATATTAAACCTGGGAAAGAACAGGACACGTTATTAAACCTGATTTAAAAGTAAAAGACAAGATACTAGTGAAGTAAAAAATAAGAAATTTTACTTTTTAGCTGCAATATTCTAAGTAAGAAATTTATTATTCTTTACTTCACTAGTATATATCTTGTCCTTTACTTTTCCAGGCTTAATAACTTTTCCAGGTTTCATATAATCTTAGGAATATTGCTTTTCATGTGTGCATTTTTCCATGTAATCCATGATTTTTTTCAGGCATTGCTATTAATTTAATATAAATTTAATGCTGAAAACCGCATATAAAAATTATTAAAAGGAAAATTATTTAGATGCAGTTGATTAAAAAAAAACAATAAAATATTGATTATTTATAATTAATTATGATAATCAATTCTGATAAGCAAAGTGATAAGCAAAGTTTGATTGACAAAAAATAATAAAAGATATCATCAGAATTTAAATCAAGAGATGAAATGAGAGGAAAAAGAAAAATGAAAAAAGGGGAGATAATGAAAAGATTATAGGAGAGAATGGGGAGAAAAAAAGGAGAAATGAAAAAAGGGAGTAAACTATGTTGAATAAGCAACTGTGACAATTGTTAACCAAGGAGGGTGGAAAGAAAGAAATAGATACATAAAAAGGGGAAAGGATAAATTTTTTTCTTTTTCTCCTCAATTCCCCGTTTCACTTTCCCACTTCCATTCCTGTTATACATTTATTTTTATTTCTTTACACATATGTAATCTTTAAATATTCTTTTTAAAGATTTGAATCCATTTCACCATCTGTTTTCCTTCACACTTCCCTATCCCCTGTAACAACCTCTAGACACCTATTTTCTAACATAATCTTCTTTCTTTATTAACTCCCCTCCCACTGTTCTAATTTTTTTCTTTTCCTTCTTTTTAAGTGAACTTCAAGGTATATGAATTTCTTTTTGAATTTTACATAATAAACAGTAGTTGATGAAGCAAATTTACTTTACTCTTATTTTTTTCACTTGTTTCAATTTCGTGAGCCTGTAAAAATTTTAAATAACTTTCTTCTGAAATTAAGTACCAAAAAATAAAGAAAAACAAATTGTGTACTGATTTCTGCAAGGACTTTTTTGTACAGGAAGTAAATAGGCCCAAATTTTCTTCCTACTTTTTTAATAGTTAGGTTTTCATTTGATGATATTGTACATTGGTAAACAACAGAATTTGTTAGACACCTATTTTCTAGTGAGCAATTGTTAGGATTTGGACAATTAGATAAATTTGTTATTTTAATTATTTGGATAATTATTGTTACTTTGGTTTACATGTTGATTTAAGATTTCATTATTATGATTTTTAATATTTTTTTATAGATTATTTGCCCAACTATAACCTAATTTAAGGGTATTCTTATTGAAAAATTTATTTCAATGGTTATTATTAGAGAAATGTTTCTTAATTAAATTGAGGAACTTCAGCCCTAACTTAGTACTAACCATTTGGTTAAAAGTGGGTGTATAACATCTTTCACTCTACTCCATATGTTTCTCAAAGGTTTAGCTGTTAGACTCAACAAATTTCTAAGATAGGATCAAATGCCAACAAGCCACTGTCCACCATGTTGTGATTTTTGATCTAGGAGATTTTTTATCTTGGCCACGCTAACTCTGACTTGATAGGACCTGAAGAGAGTGCAGGAAAAAATGATGTGGATGATTAAAGAGATTGAAGCAAAGACCAAAGTTGTCTCACAAAGTCAAGTCTTTATATACACACAGTATTAACATTAAAAATAGAGAGAAAAGAGAAATTGGCAACAGGTGGGATCAGCTTCCACGGTAGTTTGATGCTATTGTTTGCTTGACTACTTCTGTAACTGACTGGGGCTTCATGCTCTTCATGTGCCTACTTCTGATGCATTGTTTACTGGGCTTTCATTTGCTTCCAGGAACTTCTGTTCTTAGGCCTCCAGCCACTTTGGGTATTCTCAGGGCTTTTGAAATCAATTCACCTAACCTCTTGGCGCTTTTGCAAATGCTTTTCCTCAGTTTACTGTAAGCCATGGCACATCTACTCTTGTCTGGTCTCTTTCATCTTCTCTTCTACCTCGTGTGTGCTCTTTTCCGTGTGTCGTCTTCTCTCTCTGATCCTCCCCTCATTTCCACTTTCTGTGCTCTGTTTGCCTGAGTGTGTCGATAAGAGAGCCGTAAAATATTATATTACCAACGGGTTTCTAAAAGCATCCAACTTATGTTCTTTATTATAATACTCTGTTAAATCTTAACATTGAGTTCTCTTTGGATTTAATCACATGTGGAATGTATTTACCAAGTACCAAGGATTCTACTTATATATATATATATATATAATTAGTCATCCACATACAAGCCTGTTTCACTGTATCACAGCTCATCAGTGTGGCTAGACACATCCTCTTGCTTCCAGCCGGGATCAAAACTCAACCGATTTGGTGTCAGTCGGAATCCCTACTCCCTAAGCCATGGGAGCATGGAATGAGAGAGGGGGAAATTTTAGCATATTATATATATGTGGTGTATACACATGCCAATCACCAAGAGAACTCAATTCATTACCGAAGAGTAATGCAGAAATTGCAGAAGTTTTAACTGTTTTTAAAATTTTCCTCTCTCCAGAGAGCTTAATCGTAATAAGACCAAAAAATATATATATATATAATGTAATGGTTATTAATGGAAGTACATTCCACAGTTAGATATTTACTTTTAAAAAGTGCTCAATACAAAAGTAGAGCATAAATATATGGTAATTATTATTATTATTATTAATAGCATACTGCAACTCAATAGCTATAAAGTTTTGGTGTGAAAACTTCATCAGACAGTAAAATGTGGTTAATTTATTTTTTAATATATAGATAAAGAGATTTAAAAAAATCAAATAAAAATCATAAGAATAAAGAGGTCATCTAATGAGATGAATTAAGTTGGGTGGGAGGTTATAACATTTTAAAGGATGGTGTGTGTACAACTCAATAGATAGTAGTGTTTCAGTATTTCGCTATGGAAAGCTAGACATGTCAAATATTTTAAATCAGGAAAAGAAAAAGATAAAATAAATAAAAAGGGAAAAAAAGAAGAGAGAGAGAGATGCAAGATAAAAAAGAGAGGAAAGGAAATACTAGTAAAGAAAAATACAAACGTTGGTGAAGATAAACAATAAAAGAAAAGAATATATGCAAAAACTGAAACTCAACTCTGACACTGAGTATTTTGTGTCGTTCAATATAACAAGTCTGTTCATGAATGTTCTAATTTGTGCCAGCTTCTTGTATCATGTCCTTACAAAGTCTCCATCCTTTCCTGAGAGTGTCTTTTTTGAGCTGATAAAGATGGTGATTAAGTCTGTCACCTTCAGCTTCGACAGTTACATGTATCAACAAATAGATGGAGTAGCTATGGATAGTCTACTGGGTCCTCTGATGGCCAACATTTTTGTTGGCATTCATGATGAACAGCTTTTCAATAAGATTGATAAACCCTATTGTTACTTTCACTATGTTGTAAGGCAGAAGAGTTCTTTTCACATTTGAATAATCTCCATCCAGCAGTAAAATATACTATGGAGGTAGAAGAGAACAATTGATTATATTTCCTGGATGTCCTAGTGGAAAGAACTGTCTCATGCTTTCTTACTGGTGTTTACTGTAAGCCTGCCTTTTCTGGGCTTTACTTAACTTGGGATTCTTTTGCTCCCAGAACCAGAAATGTTAATCTTATTAGCTGTCTTACCAATTGGGCTCTAATGATATGTTCTGAGTGCAAACTCAATGCTGAGCTAAAGAAAATTAAACAACTGTTTCTGATGAATGGCTATCCCAAATGTGTGATTATATCTGCCATTGAACAAAAAATTTCTAAGTTCAATGTGACTAAGACTTATGAGCCATCTAAATGTCCTGTATATGTCAGACTACTGTGGATTAGTCCCGTTAGTCAGACATATGCCGATAAAATTTCTATAACCATTAAGCGGTGTTTCAATGCCATTATGGTCCAGAACATTTTTACAACTAGAAGGGCTTTCCTTCCTTGTTGTAAGAATGTTTTGCCTGCTCATCACAGTTAGTTATTTACCAATTTAAATGTTGATGTGAGGTTGACTATGTAGGCAGAACCATCCAGAGGCTGGAAGTTAGAATTGCCCAATATAGCTCAGGCCAGGTGCGAGGTGCGTAGACATGAACCAGTGACATCCAGCTGTTTACAGACTCATACCTCTACAATTGGAAAGCATTTATTAAATTCTGTTGCTTGCAGGACAAATTATTCTCCCGACTTCTCTGTATTCTACAGGGCATGGAACAGACTCCATTTGGATATTCTGGAGTCTGTTATTATTAATATACTGAGATCTGCCATGTGCATACAAGAATTGAACTATAAATTGGTTCTCTTTGGTGAAGCCATTACCTAGCGGAGGATAAAATTATTTTTTTTTACCCTGCCATTCCTTACATTTTAAATTTTGGTTGCTAATAAAAATTTTTTATTAGCTATACAATTTTGGTTCTGATCAAAAAGTGCCTAACATATTTTAAGTGTTGATACTTCTATACTACACTTTATTAGTAAAAAATGATCCCATTTTTTTCAAATGAAATGTATTATATATATCTGTAGTAGAGTTTTTCTTATGCTTTCTTTTTGAATCTTTTCTTTTCCTTTTTCTTTTCTTGATTTTTCATCTTCTTTTCTTCTCTTTTCTTCCCTCTTCTTTTTTTTCTTTGACATTTTAATAGACAAACAATAACACATTTACTACCTATCAATATAAAAAAAACAACCAGCAAAAACTCTCAGCTATAAGAGTGAATGCCTTAACTACTACAAAACAGCACTTATACACAACTTAATTAACGGAGCACAAAAAAGATATTTTACTCTGAACTAAAAAATATTAAGCAGATTCTCATTAATAATGACTTTCCAAACCACATTGTAGATGAAGAAATAAGACGATATTTCAAAAACCTCAATACACATCAAACAAAATATGATACTTCTACAAAAGACCCTAAACATATCAAACTCTTCTATTATAACCAGATGCATGATAACTACAAACAGGATGAAAATATCCTAAAAAATCTAATTTGTACTCATATATTTCCCATTGATCCCAATAAAAAAATTAAAATTAATAATATATTATAAAAAATATAATACTACTAATTTAATTATCCATAATAACTCCTCCCCATGAACTGATGTGTTATGTAAAACCAACATTATATATAAATTCAAATGTCCCTTGGTAGAATGTATTTCTGACAAAAAACAAAATATATGTTGAATTTACAACAACTACATTAACAAGACACCTTACTTGGCTGACTATTTGTCCATTTCTAGACATCTACAACATTCCTGTCTACTACATTCACAATATAAAAAAATAATGATCGATAATACAACTGTCCTACACCAAGAAAACAACAAAAGCAAACTACAGATTCTCGAGGCAATATTCATTAAAAAACTTAAGCCATCACTTAATAGAATCAGCTATGAATACTGTAGTAATGTTCTAAAATGTTTGTAAAAAGAACAGTTTTTTTTCATGCTTTAACACGTGTATGACTATGATATTACGACATATAAAAAAATTCCATTTTGGATAATTTTCACGTTCTAATGAACACTAAGCAATTTGTCAACTGTTATATTTGAAGCAGAAAAAAATTTACAGTAATTTTTAGCAACTCAGTTTTGCGGTTAGTTTTTGTTACCATAACTCACACCCCTGAAGATGATATCGAAAGGAGATTGAAAGTACTTGGGTATATTGAAAAATGAATGATAATAACATCTGTCAATGTTACAGCTCATTTCTGACATCTTTCAATTATAATACATGAAAGATTATCTGTGAGTATGAACGGATTTTATTAAAAATAAGCAGATATAATGTTTGCAATTTATTTAATCTGACTATATATATATATATATATATATATATATAGGGTGTTTAAAAATAGATGGTATAACTTTAGGATTGCGTTCTCTATATCTAAATAATGAAAAAACTCCCCATGAACATGTCTGGAAATGCTTGGTTTCTGAGTAATAGACTTTTCAAACATGTGCTAACTAGAATGCCTTTATTTTCCACATCAGACACATGCATTGTTTTCAAATGCCCTATAGCAAGTGTTCAAAATGTGCACTCTTTGCCTTAATGCAGGTGTCACATTGACATCTTATGGACTCATAAACACTCTCCCAAATTCCTGGTGTGTTTCATATTGCTTTGCACCCTGCTACAATTTGTTTGCAGAGAGTGTCCACACCATCAACTAGAGATGAATACACCAGTCTTTTCAAATGCATTGCTGTAAGAACCATTAACAGAACACAACTCGTGCAGGGTAATCTCGTAGTGACGCATTGTAGACAATGTGGGTACAACTGTTGTTCTCACAATACTCTCCAGACATTCAAATGGGGAATAACCACTTGCCATGCCAACTGCCGTGTGCTGATTTCAGGAGCGTCATGCACAGTATCAAGTATCTGATCTTTTTCTTCAGGTGTTGTAGACCTTGGTCATCCTCTGCCACCAGCATGTGGTTTAAAGGTCCCATGTTTACAGAAGTGTTGAAGGATAAACAAGGGAGAAGTCCTGTGTGGTTAGTAGCAAAAAAGCAATCTGACTGATTGTCTGATCCACTAATTAGCAAGTTAGGTGCCACCTGTGGGGTATAAAGTTATTCTGGTTAGCACATGTTTGAAAAGATTATAACTTGGAAACCAAATGTTTCCAGACAAGTTCATCAGGAGCTTTTTCATTATTTAGATGTAGTGAACACTGTCCTGAAGTTATGCCATCTATTTTTTTAAACAACCAGTATATATATGTGTGCGCGTGTGTGTGTGTGTGTACATACCAGGAATATACATTTGTATAATGTATATTCCTGGTATGTATCTTACCCAGACAAAATAAAAAAGTGTCATGTTTTGAGATAATTCAACAATGCTCCCAATGTGACCTAAATGTTCAACTCTATAATTCAACGTAATTCTCACTTTTGATTGAGTAATACTGACACACTCACAATCATTTCACAATTAACTTTCTCTAACCACCCACTTCTTAATTTTCTAAATAACCATGAATTCATCTGATATTTTCTAAAATAAATAATTTTTACAATTTATTTTGAAATATCATCATCTGAAGAAAATATTATTTTAAAATATCATTTGAAAAAGAACAATATTGATCTGAAACATGAAAATTTTTGTGTAGTAATATAATGCTTTATAAACTATTGTAATAACAAAATCACAATATTAAGCTCTACTCTGTATTGAGCTCTGTTTATAAAAGTAAATGCATGAACAGTAGGTTTTTAATCTATCTGTTCTTTCCATTTCTTTTACTATATGAAAATATATATATATTCATGCTCTCACACTCTGGAGGAAGGTAGACTTTGAAAAAACAATAGCTACCCTAGCATCTACGCATTGCTCATTCAGTAATGAATTAGAGCACTCTGGCTATTGGCGTATGATACAAAGGCTAAAAAGTCTGCCTCCTTCTACCGAACACTCATAGTTCGAAGGTAAAATCGCTGACTGACACCAATTTGGTCAGATTTCAATCCTGGGTTAAAAGCAATTGGATGTCGAACCGTACTGATGAGCTGTGATACAGCGAAACAAATCTGTCTGTGGATAACTATATATATAATTATGAAATGATTTGTTTTGAACATGATTTTTGAGAAATACATTATACATATGTATATATATATGTATGTATATATATGTATATATATGTATATATATATACATATGTATATATATACATATATGTATATATATATATATATATATACACATGTATATATATACACATATATGTATATATATACATATATATATATATATATATATATATATATATATGTTTACTACCTGATGAGACATTGTTCTTTCAATGTTGAAACAAAATGTACACTTTTGTAGTAGATTGTAGTTTGGACATGTTTTAAAATATAATTTATTTAGTTACTTAGTTTTTGGTTATAATAAAATTAGACCAGTTATTGCAAATCGTCTGAGGACACCACATGGTAGCAACTCGTTTACAAAAAAATATATATATATATAATATATAAACACCCACACCCACACACACAGTGTAAACATACTAATCAATGCTAGTTAGTGACTGTCAGTTTCATGTCTCAGAGCAATCGTCATATCAAATAGAGCAAATTTTAACCAGTATATATATATATGTTAGGAGTCTGCATAGTGGCCATGGCATTATATATTTCTAGTCAATAACAGTGCTTAGCTTTTAGACCTTATAAAGATGGGATTTTTTAGGCCAACTTCCCTCAAAGCATGGTGTAAAATCATGGTTATTATTAATCTATATGTACATGTGTGAGTTTACATTATGAAAAACATTCACTTGTTGGCAGTATACATTGCCACTAATATTTACTCATTCTCTCATTATAGGACTGTATTAAATGCATAGATTTGGATTTGCATGCAGGTAATATATTGCAAGCTGTATAATATATATGGTGAAGCAAACATTTACTCCCTCCACCACAAAATTGCTATTTACATGTGTTGATGCACATATGCAATCATTGTAAAAGAATAGACTTAGCACGCCTACAAACAGAAGTAGGAAAGGAGAGAGAGAATTTCACACATCGGGGAATCTCCCCACCCTCTTAAATTTGCTTGCCCTTCCCATTCTGATTGGTTCTTCTATTTTGCCTTTATTTTCAATATTGATTCTTGTCTAAGCCACTGGCCAAAGCCTCACTGGCCATCCAACCAGTTCTGCTATCATTTCCCAAGATGCTTTACAAATAACAGCATTCCATCATATCGCCCACCCCCATATCAACTTTGATCGAAAGTGGAAGGGGATTTTTTTCCAGCCATTTGTATTTTACCATATTTATTTTTTTCAGAAAAAGTGATTTGGGAATAAAATTTGATTCAAACACTGATTAATTTGAGAATGTTTCTAAGGCAAGAGTGCTTTTAGAAGTATACAAATCAACCACTGCACATGTCATGTTAATATGGAATTATTTGTTAGACATTGATATTTATGTTCTAATCAGTTCTCCAATCATTACAAGGTGACATATTCTGCAACTAAAGTATTTCTTTTTTTGAGAAAAAAATAGAACCATTTCACACATACACATTACTGATTTGTATATTTGGCTTCCCTTTTTTTATCTACAAATCCAAAATGCATATAAATTCACATCTCACAAAAATAAAAATAAACCATCAGTAATTTATGTAGGATATATCCTTTCCTCTATGGAAACCAATTAGTGGATTAATTGAGGATTGGGATAAAAGGTTTTCTTGGTTTAAGCACATTTAATGTTTGAACAAAGATAAAGCAATTATTCCAAATCAACATTATATTGCGAAGATATAAACAATAATTATTTGAGTCTTATTTTTGTTAATAACAAGAACTGAGTTGATATGATATCTCAGCAACAAGACAATAGAAAAATTTTCACCTGAAGAAGGCTGAATTAGCCAAATCACCATGAAGCAAAAATCAATATGAGGATAATGCAAAAGAACTAATTGAGCAAATTTTAACCGATATATATATGTTAGGAGTCTGCATAGTGGCCATGACATTACATATTTCCAGATATCTATCTGTTCTTTCAATTTATTGTACTATATGAATATATATATATATTAAAATTAATATAGATATATATTAAAATTAAGAAGGGGTGGTTAGAGAAAGTTAAACAACATGATTGTGAGTGTGTCAGTATTACTCAATCAAAAATGAGAATTACGTTGAATTATAGAGTTGAACATTTAGGTCACATGGAGAACATTTAGGTCACATGGAGAGCAATAAGAGAAGTTCTAAAATTTGACAAACTATATATATTTGAACATGTGGATGAGTGCTTACAACATTAACTTTCTGATTGTGAGACTTGGGTATAAATCTCACCATAGTCAATTGGCACTTCTTGATGCTATCAGCCTAGGAATACAATCCCAGTGTATAACACTTTTAGAAAGTGCCTGAAAACCATACCATGTGTTAATCAAGTCACAAGTCATGGTGACCAAGGTTTTGTGTGCACTGATGTTGTTCAAACTGCTGATCATACCATATTGTGCATGCTCTCCAAGAAACTATTTAAGCAACCACGGGTGAGTTGAGTAGGTGTTGAACAAATGCAAATATGTTTGAGCGAGCATCTGCAACAGGGATTGGCTAGCTATGCTAGTAGATCAGTGTATCGGAAAAATGAGTAGCCATCATATATATATTTTGATCCCCACTGGTAGCACTGAGTTTCATGCATTATGCAATCATCAGGTGAGGATTGAAAATTGATTGTTGTAAAATTTAAATATCAACGTTTATAACGTAGTTATGATAGTCCATTAAGTTATTACAGTTATCAAATGGGATAGTTCGTGATTATTAAGTTTGATGGACAAAAAGCAAATACTTAAAATGAAAAATAAAATACACCAGATAACTACATGCCATAAACTGGTAAAACTTTTATTTTCTTCTTTTTCTAAGTGCTGTAATTCTTCAGGACGTGGACAATCATGGTGCTACATCATTTCTTGTATTCTGTATTCTGTAGCACTTGATTGTCTATCTCTGTTAAACCTTGTTCTGTCATTCATTTACACAAAAAAGTTACATAGGTTAGTAGCTGCTTTTCTCTGTCCTCCTTGCAAGTGTTAGTAGCTGCTTTTCTCTGTCCTATGTCTTGCAAGTGTTAAATCTATTAAGTCCTCTTTCCTCATTATGTGCTCTAGAAATTTCAATTGTCTCTTTCTGATGTTACATATGTGCTCTTAGTTTCTATTTTTCTTAAAACTTTGTTGTTGCCCACTTGTTCATGCTATTCTCAGCATCCTTCTGTAGAACCACATTTCTGTTGACTCAAGTCTCTTCAGCTGTGAGGAAATTATCCTGCATGGATATTACAAAACAGTTCAGTACTCATTTTTTTGTTTCTAACAAAATTTTCCTGTTTCTGAATATTTTGCTTAACATTTGGAATGGATCTTTTGCTATTCCAATGCACCTTCTAATTTTGGTGTAGCAGTTTTTGTTCCCTGTTAAAGTACTTATAAATATTTAAATTTTTGTACTGGCTTGATTTTGGTGTCTCCAATTCATAGTTCCTATTTTGGGCTGTTCCTTTTGTTGACAACCAACATTCTGTCAAGAAGGAAATAATTTTCATGGGTATCTTAAGGTAGCCAGACAATTCGTAGAAAGATAATTTGCCAATGGATAGTTCACCGACAGACAATTCACAGACAGGACAATTGGTCAAGGTTTTAAGTCTTTTCAAGTTCAAGCTCTCATCCAGTTTTTTTTAGAACATTCCTTCTAAGCCCTTCAGTTGTCATCATGGAGTTTGTAAAGACAGAATGGGAAAATAGAAAGCTTTTATTTGAGGAATATACCAGTGTTGTTGACAAAATTAGAGAATCTAAAATTTACTGGAGGTGCAAACAATGAAAACTGTGCAATGAAACACTGACAACAATCGATGATGTAATTAGCAGAATGCCTTCAGAACACTCGAATCCACTAACACCTGGACAGTTTGCCGACAGTTAAAAAAAAAACAACTGGATGAGAGCTTAAACTTGGAAAGTTTTAAAGCGTCAACCAATTATTCTGTCTGTGAATTGTCTGTCAGAGAACTATCTGTCGGCTAGCTGTCTGCACACGGTATTTGAAACAAAGTAACAGTTCTGAAATCACATAACCATGCAAAGTTATTTACAACATATTTAATTTCAATCAATAACATGAATCCTTATCATTTAAAGTTTTTATTTCTGACCCTCAATATAATTTTACATCAGTATGTTTATTTATACTTGCTTTTATTTTTAAGAAAAATTACATAAAAATGGTGCATAGTTTGAAGAGTGTGAAATATTATTTTTTTTGCATACTGATATAGATATTAAGTTCAGGTTAATGAGTAACTTACCACAATAGTGAGGCACTAATGAAGATTGGTCACCATCACATAAAAATAGTCACCTCCATATGAGTGGTTATTACCTAAGTAACAGAATTATGTGTCTCTTGATATATTCATTAAATATTTAGAGAAAGCAAAATCTGGATTATTTAGTAAGTATTAACATGACAGTACATCATAATAAATAGTTATATTGTGACTAAAGTATATGTACTAAAATATAATATGATTTTACAATATACATGGAAGAGGCTAATATGATGTAACTGATGTCAAAATAAAATAATTGTTAATCACCAGTGAAATGAAAGCTATGGATTTGAATGACAGGCAGATCATAATCTTTTATGTTTCTTCTCAGTTTTTGCATTATCAGCATTAGGCCTTCATAGAATATTTCATCACTTATTGTAATTTCTTAAGTAAAGGAATATTTCAGTTTACATAATGACCTGTCCATATGTCTCTGTACAGGCTTGAACACACACAAAAAATAAAATTTCATTTTTTCTTAATTGCATCAACAAGATGAAAGAGCTTGTCTAAACTCCAACCACAGTTTTGATATACTCTCCACATAAATATTTACTGATTTACTGATATACTCTTGTGACAAAAAACAACAACTTTTGTGTGAATATCAGCAGGAAATAAATAAATATTCTTGAAAAACTTTAAACTCATCTTCTAATCATTTTCTGTCTTATTTCTAAATGCTAGATGACAAAACTGCAATTTGTGACCTGATACTAATGCATTATAATAAGTATGTACAACTCAGTGGAATAGGCAAAATCTACATGATCTCAATGGCCAAACTGGTGGAAGAGTCAAGCTGGCATAACCAATGCAGACCGTTACAGACCAAACATCTGACAGACCAAACATCTGCCAGCCTGATGCAACCGGATTTACCAGATCTCACCTATCTCAATCCCCTTTGAGCAGCAAGGGAGGAACTTCTGGTCAAGTGTATGGGTTACTCCATTGTACAGAATTGTCCACCAAAGTCAAATTCACACAAATGGCCTCATCAAACTCTTTGATTCACAGCCATCTCTGCACTACCACCAGAGATAGAAAGGGAATAGGGAGAGTGGATGATGATCCCAATGCTCAAATGCGAACAGGTGCTAACAAAAATAATAATATATTAACTTCATTGAACTTTATCATATTTGATATCACCAGTGCAGATATTATTATTATTATTATTATTATTATTATTATATTTGATACTTGTATTATAATATTCAGAATGTTGTGTTATTTTTTGACTGTTAAATGGTGTAATATTATGATGAATGTATACCTCAGTATACCTCAGACAAACTCCAGTATAAAGTGAGGTGATTAGAAATACATGAGCTGAGTAGCAAATGGGCATACTCAAAAATAAGTAGCCACTAATATAAGCAGAATGAAGAATATATCATTAATATAAGCAGAATATAGATTTTAATGTAGCCAGTGATCAGAAGAACTATTTTTATCCATTCACATGTCTGATAGATAACCTTTTTGCAACTCTATAACAAGTTTATAAGATCTGAGAACATACACTTATTATCAGTCACACTTGATAATTTTCTTGAAAGTACTAAACTATGATAGGTATTTTGATAATCTCTCTAATAAAATTGTGGAGTTCTTACTGAAAAGTTAAAACAATGTCTGAAAAATCTTATACCTAATGAAGGCTAAAGAATATAGTGATTTACTAACATCACTCAATAAGTTCCAGACCTGACATATAGATGGTGTGACTAATAAAAAATTTTAAAAGATTTTTATGAAGTATTAACCTTCAAATGGCATGTGACAAAATTTGTGCCTAATTGGATTATTGGCTTATAAATTACAGTTATTTAAGTGAAGCTATTATTGCAAATTTTCAAAACAATGGCAAAATCTGAATTTCGTGTGTTGATAAAGCATTGCTTTCTGATGGCAAAAAATCCTGTTCAAACAAAACAATTGCATCATAAGTGTTATTCAGACTCTGCTCTGTTGGAAACAATGGTTAAGAGGTGGTATGCTGAATTTAAATGTGGTCATACAGACATAAATGATACTGAACGCTCAGGTCACCCAAAATTGGCAGTTGTCCAGGAAAACACCAAAAAAATCCACAAACTCATGGTCAATCGTAAATTGAAGTTGCATGATGTAGCAGAGGAGTTGAACATATCAAATGGTGTATTCAGCAGTTTGCATGAACATTTGTCAATGAGTAAGCTATGTTCAAAGTGGGTGCCACATTTGCTCACATTTGATCAAAAACAACAATGCGTTGAGAATTCAAAGCATTGTTTGCAACTGTTTCATTGCAATAAGAAGGAGTTTTGCATAAATATGTGACAATGGATGAAACATGGATCCACCACTTTACTCCAGAATCAAATCGGCAGCCAGCTGAGTGGACAGCAGTAAGTGAAAGCTGTCCAAAGTGACCAAAGACACAAACATCAGCAGGCAAGGTCTTGGTCTCTGTATTTTGGGATGCGCAAGGTATTTTATTCATTGATTACCTTGAGAAAGGAAGAATCATCAATAGTGAATATTATATAGCATTATTAGTGAGTTTGAAAGAAGAAATTGCCAAAAAATGGCCACAAATGAAGAAGAAAAAAGTGATCTTTTACCAAGACAATATACCATGTCACAAGTTGATCGCAACAATGGCAAAACTACATGAATTATACTTCAAATTGCTTCCGCATCCTCCCTATTCTCCAGATCAGATCCCCAGTGACTACTGACTTTTTGCAGACCTCAAAAGAATGCTTCAGGGAAAGAGATTTGGCTCCAATGTGGAAGTCATATTGGAAACTGAGACGTATTTTGAGACCAAAAACAAATCATTCTACAAAAAAGGTATCGAATTGTTAGAGAAGTGTTGGAATCAGTGTATCACCCTAGAAGGAAATTATGTTGATGAATAAAGTCGAATTTTGCCTAAAAGTTGTTGTTTTATTAGTTAGGCCTGGGATTTATTGAGTGATATGTTAAGTGTTGCTTAGTTGTGGCACAAAGCTGTTAAGTATGGGACACCCAGTGAGGATGAAGTCTAAAGAATATATATGATAAAACAGGAATTAAAATTACAATGATGAAAATAAAAGTATGAATCATGTGTAAAATAAGAGACTAAATTTTTTTTAACAAAATAATAATAGCTAATTTTTCTGATTTCCCCAAAAATTTATTTTGAGGAGCACAAACAACAGCTGAATTGGAATTTTGAATATATAACTGACAATGATTCGGTTTATTCTTTATTTGTTAACATAAGCTGGCAGAAAATAGAGCACTCAAAATATTTTTTAATTTACTAAAGATTAAATGTAAAAGTAATGCAAAAGAGTGCTAAAAGTTCTCAAACTGACCAAGAAAATAGTAAAAATGTTAATCTTTGGTTAGATTTTGAGAAGTAGATCAGGTTCAAAACATTTTAGCACTCTCTTGTATTGCTGGATTGAAATAAATGGTTATATAAACATATCAATATATATGCACATTTCAAAATAAATGATGTAACAATAGTACTCACCTCATATTAAGTGAATATGCAGGTGGTGTAATGGATAACAGCTTGGGATGAGAAATCAGAGAGCTAAGTTCAAATTCCAGTTGGGTTTGTTACGTTCACTTAAGAAAGATATAAATCCCTCTCTCTCTCCAGCTATAGGTTAAATAGTAAAGCACAATGGCCTCTTCAGCCTTGGTTAGCAATTAGTGTAGAAGAAAGGTAATTCTGAATAAAATAACATATGGTAAAGCACATGCTATGCAGCTAAGGAAAAGATTGTGGAGTTCACAATGACTCCATGCAATGTCTTCATATTAATATACTGTCTATCCTACTCGGTCACAAACTCTTGCATCTGTTGAGGTAATAAAGCAAGACTTATAGGTGGGCTCATTGACATTCTCCCATCAAATCCCTTCTATGTTCAATGGGGGACAGGTCTGGTATTGTGCTAGCTAAAGTTTTAAGCATTTTGCAGAATATTTTTTGGTTAGGTATTATCCTGCTGAAACACCACATTGCCTTCCTGCTGCAGAAGTGGCAGCAAAATAGATTGAACAATTTGTTGGATGTACATAGCACTGTTCAATATTTCCCCCAAAAACATCAAAGCTGAGAAAGAGAAAAAGTTATTCCACACCATTGAATATGATGGTGAATACACACTGGAACATGTTGCTTCCCAGGTCTATGTCACATTCACAAATGATCCACATTTGCATGAAAGCAGAACCTGCTCTCATCATTTAATTCCACGGGTGATATATTTGTGAAACCACTGGGAATGTGCACGAAAATGTTGTGGTGTAAATAAGAGTCTGACTAGATGTTGTTTGTGTTGTCATTTTTGGAGGCCACATTTGCTCTGTTCTGTGCTGTGGATGTCATAAAATCTATACATCTTTATTGTTCAGAACATGGTCTGTGGGTAGAGAAATATTAATTTGACTACTGTTATCAATGTTGAAGCACTACCAATGTATCATGTTCTCTGAAATGGTCATTCAATCTCTCAAAGGTTCACAATCTGAATACCTCTCAAATTGAACAAAAGAAGCATATGTTCATCTTTGTGGTATGACACCTGCTTACACTTGACTATTTCACTATAAGAAAAACAACTTTATTTACTGCATAGATCACTGTCTAAAGCTCAGACACAGATGGAGCACTGATATGAGTGTTACTGTATCATAAAATGATTGAAGGTTTTGAAAATTTTATCAGAATATCTAATAATTCCTTGCACTCATCTACTACCTGCAGATCAAAATCAGCATCATCCTTTAGGGTGTTGTTATTTATTTTCCATGTGTATTTTCAAATATTTCTTTAGTTCTTTCAATGCAGGATGATTTTAGCAAAGAAACTTGAAAGAATACTTGGGTTCCTGTTATACGTGGTTAACAATCTAATCTCATAAATTATTTACTTGAGTGTCACTACAAAATAGAACTCATGTGCCAATGAAATCATTATAAAAATTCAATGCAAAGTTTTCATAGCCTTCGCTTACCAAATCATCTTCAATAGATGAGCCACATTAATTATCCTTGATATTAATTAAGATCTTTAGAGTGTTACAGATTTTATAATCACACAAAAAGACTTGCTGCAGTGATTCTTCTTCTTCTTCTATATGTGCTGTCCTTTCAGGATGTAGGTGATCATGGTCTTCCACGTCTCTCTATCCCTGGTGGCTCTTAGCACACTTTCTCCTGTTATCCCACACAGCCCTTGCTCTGTTATCCACCTGCTCAGGCCTGCCAAGTATGTTACACACTGCTTTCCATTGTCTCTCTTTTCCTCTATCTGGCCTGTGAGTATCAGATTCTCCAAGTCCTCCTTCCTCAAATGATTATGGAGTATGAAAGATTAGAATGGAGATTACATAATGGGCTCAAACACAAACAGCCTATACTTATTTTACACCTAAAAATATTTTTAACAAATAAATCTTCTTCCATTTCTTAGATGGTAAATTGAATATAAATAGTTATTATGCTTAGTCTAGTCTGAACAAACACACATGGGAGAAATAAAAGAGAAGAATGTATTGCACCAATCTATGAAGCAGGAAGAGCTTTCTTGCTTTTAAAATCAGTATTTGAAATTACAATTCTACCTCGGTTTGAACACTGGCTACTGACACCACTAGGAAATATGCTATTATCTAACCCAATTGAATTAAGTAGGCTAAATATTTACTAAGTTTGTTTCATCTGACATAAGACAACAAATGTGGAGCACCTAGTGAATAGTAAACTCACTACACAATAAACTTGCTAATCACTGCACCAAGATCTTGAGCACATTTTAAATGCACACAAAAAAAAAAAATTAAAAAAAAAAAATTAAAATATGTACCATAGTAAAGATTATTTTAAAGAATATCTTGACATTTTTTAATATTAAATTAACACATAAAAGAAAACTATGTAGCACCAATTCTCCAAGAGAGGAAAGCTTTGTTACTTAAAAAATCAGCATTCAAAATCTTGTTTGTTTTTTTAGTTTTTTTTTTTTTTATTGGGGATCAAATACTAACCACTAGTATGGATGAACAACATACAACAATCTTAAACACAAGACAAGTCCAAAAATATTGAGCTTATCTGGAACCAGTGGTAAGGATTAACTTAAACATTTCTTTATACAAGATGTTTAATAAATTTAATAAATATCCTTATTTCTGTTTTTGTTCTTTTTTAACTATTTGGTATATTGTTTGCATCAGCCTGCAGGTACTGAACATGCAGCATTTGTTGAATACAGGGCTAGAAACCAAGGATATTGGGCCATGGAAAACAAAAAATAAAAAAATAAATAATAAAAAATAACAACGCAAGATAGTCAATAAGCAGAAATTTAATGTTTGCAAACAGAGTATCACTAACATTAAAGCTAGCCATTTTTATCACTTCTGCCTCTGCTCATATCTCTAAAGCCTTACAAAATGCTGCAGAGAACACAGTTGCTGATGTGAGTGGGGATGGACAAAGCCGCTGGGAGAGACAGAAAACCAATTCTTCAATATCTGGCCTCTACTCTCATCCTAACACAATTTAAACTCTTCTCTTTCTCTAATCATGGTAATTTTTGCTTAGCACCAATCTCTATATCAAGGAGGGGCACATCAACAGAATAGTCACTTGAATAATTCTATGATTTGCTGTTGTATTGACTACCATTCTAAAGTACATATCTCTATTGGTCAAACTACTTAATTGCTTCAGTACTATGCAGTAATGCCATGTTGACTACTAAATGGACAAATTAATCAGTCAAATTTCTCTTGAAAATTATCTTTCAGCATAATAAATTTTGGTTCATCAAAACAACAACAAAAGCAGTTATTGAATAAAATGCATCAAAAGACATGTTTTTAATTTAAAATCATTCAACTAATGCTAATGACTTAGATGCATTTGTACAAACAACTTTCCTTCATATTCTAGCTTTTTGAATATTTTTCTAATTGTAACTTTAGTGTTTCCAACCCCAATGCCATCATGATCATGTATGACTTCAATTCCCAAAGGATGGATGAAATAACTGGTCTTCATTTCTAGTGCAACCATATTTATTAAATTTTCATTATTTATATTGCACTGTTGTCAGGGCCATGTCCTTACTGGCCTTGTAGGTTATAACTACAACTTGATAGGGCACATCTATCTGAAGATATTTTTTGCTCTTATAATCCTGTACTAGCAAACTGAAGTTGCCCCTCACTGGGTTTTGCATGCTAGTGCCTTTGTGCCGCATTAAGTTAAGTTTAGTAAATATCAATATGAGTATTTCACTATAGAGTATTGATACCCAAAACAGTCTTAGAATTCTAGACTTCTGACCTTGTACCAGACTATACTAAACTGAAGAACTATATATATATATATATATATATATATATATCTTTCATTGAATACAGGTGACAAGGAAGGTTTGATTCATTTTTTATTAAGTTTTTCCAGCATTCTAACATTTCTCCATTTTGTTGGAAAAAAAAGGAATATAATAAATATCCATAGTTTTTAATCATCCCAAGCACTTTCGACCACTTCTATAGCCATTTTCAAGGATGTTTATGTTTCTGCTGTTGTTAATTTTTGTTTGTGTTCACTGTAACATAATAATTTATTTTGTTTTGTTTTAGAAAAAGAAGCATTCATTCCAAGCTCTCACTTGCCACACAAGACTGGAGATCATGTGAACATCCTTCTATTTTAATAAACTTTCAATACTACATTTTCACTATTAAATACAGTAAGATTGATGGTAGGAGAGAAATGTTTGATATATAGTGCAGCTTTAATAGTGAGATGTTTTTGATATTGTGATTTATATAGAATTCTTGTGTTTTTGACCAGAATTTTCCTTAACAGTTCTTGTAAATTATGGGTTAATAAATGTTTTTTATGGCACTTTGGTTTGATAAGTGACATCAACTTTACATTACATAATAGTGAAAATGAAGTATTGAAAGGATTTTAAAATAGAAAGATGCTTACATGATTTTCAGTCTGTGACAAAAAGAGCACCATGATACAATTCACTCCACCAGAAATTAGGAAATGGCATGTTATACTGTTTAGCATTCATACCAGAAGATCTAATATGAACATTTCAGAGTGTTTGGGTGTCAATTTGAGGTCATTGCAGAGGATACAGAAAGAGCAGGATGAATCTAATTGTGATTACAAAGGTGTTTGGAGTGATCACTAGTGATGGTGACATTATGCCTCCATTCTTCTTTCCACAGGATCTCAGACTTAACATGGAGGCCTACATTGAGTGCCTTAAGTAGGTAGTGCTGCCCTTGGTTAAGAGGATGGCTGCTGGAAAACCCTATGTCTGGCAATTTGACTCTGCACTATGCTACACAAGCAAGAGAACCCAGTCATAGCTGTCAAACAATTTCTGCAATCACATCACTCCATACATCTAGCCACCTAACTCAATTCCCTAGACTACAACCCCTTGGATTATTATATGTGGGGTGCAGTTTAGCAACAAAACTCCTTGTAGTACCAAAGATGAACTGAAAGCAAGGATTATGTCTGCATTCACTAACTTAAACAAGGAGAACATTCAGAAGATTTGCAGGAGATTTCAAAGTTGTCTGGAGGCTGTAGTTGCATCCAATGGCTATTCTATTGATTTCTTAGTATTTAATACTTTTAATATTTCAAGATATTTTTGTGTAATTTTGATAAATATATCTGTAAAATGAGATGTCAGTGTTATTTTCATTATAGCATAATTTAGATGACAGTTTATCTATCACACTATATATATATATATATATATATATATATATATATATATACCCACACACATACTGAACCTGCTTGGTGACTGAAGTAGTATATTTCATACTTGTACAAGATGTCATTGTTTGAGCCTAGTTAAAAACCAGAATTTTGAATGCTGATTTGCAAAACAGGCAGGTCCTTCTCACATAGAAAATTAGTATAGCACATTCTTTCTATTTATAATTTAGCTTTCATTTGTTCTGATGCCAAATATACTAAGCTTAATAATTATCTAATTACAAACAGATAAGCAGTTTCTATTGATTAATTAAATACTTCATTAGGGTCACAAAAGGCTACACAGTACATAACAAATAAGAAATAAATGAACTGAGCTAAAGTTCACGCTAAAACAGTAGGTATTTTTTCCTTAATTCCCTGTTGATTGAAAGGTAGGGTTTCACTGTTAATGCAGATATACTTTAAAGGCTGAAAAAATTCTCTGACCATAAATTGTACAACCATATCCCAAAACAATCATTCTGCAAGTCTAAATGAAAAGCAAAATATTTGATTAGTCATTATCACAATTTCATTTCACTGTTAATATTGTTTTTTTTGTTGTTTTTTTTTATAAATAAACTCAGTTTTCACACCCATAAATTTTGCATTCATAGATTCAATCAGATTTAAAATATTTGAAAAAATTCCAAAAAGTAAAGCTTGAGTTAATTATGTGCCAAGCATTGAATCCATGCAAATGAGGTAATAATTAGATATACCTTGCTATTTCCCAGATTCTCACTGTCTTTTTAGCACTTATTGTTTGTCTTGTGTCTTATTCATTTGTTACTTTCCTTATAGACAGTATTGTATAAAGTAGGATAAAAGTAAAGGGAACAAACATGCTCTCTTTCTCTTTTCACACCACAGAATACGAAAGTGACAGAGTGTGTCTCATTTCTTTTCTGGGGAACTTCTTAATCCTCAGATATACTATCAAACCATATAATAATTATCAATGTGCATTAATTTATATATTTCCTGTCCCATCTGTAGTGGGAACTTTAGTAAATTTATGAGTGATTACTTCCCTTAATCATTTTAGTAATATATACAAATAAAGTATTTATCTGCATTTAGACAAAATTAATTTGTGAGCAAAATGAACCATTTAATTAATTGGTTCCTTTACTCCAACATTTGTCTATTTGTCTTATTAAGTGATCGTCTTGCTTCAACTTGGTTTTGAAATAGGCTTTTTCATTACTGTTTTTGTTGTTAATTCTTTTCTTCTGAGATATATTTCCATTTCACTGTTATATTAAACATATCAATATTTTAACATGTAAAGATATTGAACAAAAAGTGATTTATATAATTCCAGGGTAATCAATGAATTATAGATACCACTGAATGTCTAAAAAATATAATGGGAATGAATTAATTAAACGGTTCACTGGCCTTTATTGCAAAGTCTTGAAACAATGTATTGAGATTCAATGAAGAATCTCAATATATTGTTTCAAGACTTTTGTTTGTTTCATTGTCTCTATGAAAACTTTATAATAATTACTATCATTTTGAAGGCACAGGCACACACTAGTATGTTGTATAAAGCACACTACTTTATCCCATTTGAAAGGAAAAAAATACAAACAAAAATAAACAAATCTCATGCAATCAAAATATTCCAGTTCAACATATGAGATAATGCCATTACAAACTGGACTCTAAGATTATTATAAATTTTTCAAAGAAACATATTGTCAGTCACTTTTTCACTCACAGTAAGTTTGTTGAAGAATTTTTGTCTCCTTTTCTGGGCCATGTTACACCTAATTTTGTATACAAATATATATAAAATCACTATATATGTTGTATTCATTTTTAGATTATTAAAATTTTCAATTCACTTCTCAACATGATCTGAACATGAAGTTACAAACAAAACCTACCCCCATTACACACTGTTTACTCATTTTCTTTAAAATTTTGAATTAGAAGTTTCTTTTTTTAATTTTTTTATCACTTTTTTTTTACATCATTTTACCCCAAGCAAGGCAATAAAGCCACTAGGACACAAGAAGTTACTGAGTTTTATAGAATATGAAAAAAACTACTATTAAGTAGAGAAGTCAATAAAAGAATAAGAATTAAGAAGACAGAAGATAATGATTGACACTGCATTTAAATTTTTGAAGGTCAATGTTGACTGGGAAGCAAGAAGTGAGAAAAGAATTCCACTAGTAAGAAGTGTGATATATCCCGAGAAGAAATATCAGGGAAAAGAATAGTGTAAGAATAATACTTAACAATGAAGATAGATTAGAAGAGATTTATTATACAACAGTACAATAAACCAATAGACATACAAGAACAATCAACAAATAGTAACAGGAATAACGATCAAGTAGCAAATGTCTCCACCTATGAAGTATGCGTCTATCTAGTGATGGATGCTGACGTATGCCCCTAGTCACAGTCTTTAATAGACTAGACCATATCCATTACGGGGTAGGATAGGCTGTTCCTCGACAAAAACTCCCCCTGAGCTAAATTCTTCGTGGAATTTTGCTCAATATTTTTTCTTTTGGGATCTGGGCATCGGTGTTTTGTTTTCTTTCTTTTTCTCTTACTTCTTCTCCTTGTGTCCTCACTTTCAGGAGAATCATTAGTTACCTCTATCAGTACTTCCACGTCCGCAGGTGGTTTAATTTCAAACATATCATATACTACCTCCATTGGTATTTCATATTCCTTATTGACGGTTTCCACGAATCGGGATCTTAACTGATTTAGGTGTCTTTTGCAGACAAACTTCTGTCCTTCCACAGTATAGATCACTTTACCAATTCTCCGACTTACTATTCCGTCTTCCCACAAACACTTTCCTGACTGATAGTTTTTAAAGAAAACTTTATCGCCTTCTTTGAAATATCTTCTATCTGAGTTTGGTTTTCTCAAGTCTTTTTCTTTTCTTTTGGTAATAGCCTATTGAAGATTGATCTAATCTTTCTTGCATACATTACCTCCACAGGTGATAAATTACCATTGATGTTGTGATTGGGTGTAATTCTATACACCATCAAAAAAGTTTGAATATTTTTATCATCAGTGTCGATTCTGTTCACTTTTCTCATTGCTCTTTTGAATCTATCGACGAACCTTTCTGCCTGCCCATTTGACCTCAGATTATATGCAGGTGTCCTTATGTGTTCCATAGCTAATGCCTCGCAATAACTCTTAAACTCAGATCCTGTGAACATGGTACCATTATCACTTACGATTGTTTTTGGTATCCCCAGCCGGCTAAATACTTCATTTAAAGCCTTTATTGTGTTTGCCGCTGTTGGTCGCTTGAATTTATATACTTCAGGCCATTTGGAAAAACTATCCACCATGATTAGATAATATTCTCCTTTTATTGGTCCTGCATAGTCCATATGTATTCATGTATTCATCTGTTTTAGGCCACAGCTGCATTTTTATGAGTGGTGAATTAGTTGCTAGCTGACAGCCTTTACACTGTTCCACCAATTCTTTGATATCTTGGTCCATTCTAGGCCAGTACACATAACTCCTCATTAAGGACTTCATTTGTGATATGCCTGGATGACCCAGATGAAATCCTTTTAAAATCCTTTTTCTTAACACCCTTGGTATTACCACTCTCTGAGCATACATCAGTGTCTCATTACAAATTGAAAATGGTGAAATTTTTCCTCCTTTATTTTCTTTATTTCCTTTCACTTGCTTAATCATTTTAGCAATATAGTCATCTGTTTTCGCCATTTATTCAATTTCGTCCAGCGTTACCTGTAATACGCTAATGGTGTTTACTAGTACATCTTTTAGTTCCTTTTCTTCTTTCAGCACTGCTATCACCATTTCTTCTAGCAACTCAGACTTTTTTGGAATCAGTCTTGAGAGACAATCCGCATGTGCAATTTCTTTAGATGGAATAAATTTTATTTTGAAATTGGTTTTGCCTGTTGCTTAACTCTATGAATTCGAGCATCGCTTTTTTCTTCAATACAAACATTATCTGTTTTAATGTTTATCAATTTTTGGCATTCTTCCGATACTTTCTGTAGCGTTATTTCTGCATCCTGATCCAACATTGTGAGAATCTTAGAATATACTTCCTTATCTATCGGTGCTGTTAACCCTTGTACAAAGATTAAACATTTAAACATATCTTCTTTGATATCTTTAATTTTAAGCCATTTGCATTGTGAGTTAACTTTTCCAGCGTATGTAACACAGTCTTCATGTTCTTCTTTTACGATATTTAAACACTTATATCCTGTATAGAACAAACTTTCCCTTTCTCCAAACATTTTTGACAAAATTTCGACTGTTTCATCGAATGAAATGTCTTCAGGTTTTTTTGGTGAAATAAAGTTTGTGTATTTCATATTCTCCTGAGTTCCTATCTTTTGTAATAGAAGCATTATTTTTTCCTCATTGGTCCATGCATTGCACCGTCTCGAAAAAATCGTTTTGTATCTTTTATAGTACGAAGGAAAATTCCTTCCTTCTTCAGGATTGTATACAAATTCTGTAAGAGAGTTTGAAATACTCTCTGCAGAGAAGACTCTAGAACCTTCCTTCGGTTCGCCCTGCTTTAATACCATTTTTTTCAAAATCTCTTGTTGAAGTATCATTTGTTTTTGGAGATCTGTTTGTAATTTCTGTTGGCTTTCCTGTTGTTTTAATAGTTGTTGTTGTTGTATTAACTGATGAACTGCTCCTTCCAGCGTCTTTGCAAAATTCAGCTAATTGTTCCGTATTTTTTATATGTACAGCTGACAAATAAGTCAGTTCTTCGGCAAGAACAATAAACATAGTTCTTTTTTTATGAGGGGGTAAAAAAAGCTACCTCTTACCTTAACTTATTTCTCTTTACGCGTCAACCTTTCCAAATTTACGTCGTCAATCCAATATATTGCCAGAAGTTACTACCTTTTTTTTTTCAATCGCGTAAACTTCCAAATCTTGATCACCAAACTGATATTTGGTGAGCTTCACGTAAATGCCAAATCTTTTTTACCAATCTGATGTTTTGGTGAGCCCCACGTAACTGCCAAACCTTCATCACCAATCTGATATATCCCGGGAAGAAATATCAGGGAAAAGAATAGTGTAAGAATAATACTTAACACTGAAGATAATTTAGAAGAGATTTATTATACAACAGTACAATAAACCAATAGACGTACAAGAACAATCAACGAATAGTAACAGGAATAATGATCAAGTAGCAAATGTCTCCACCTATGATGTATGCATCCATTTAGTGACGTATGCTGACATATACCCCTAGTCACAGTCTTTTATAGACTAAACCATATCTATTACAGTGTAGGATAGGATGTTCCTCTACAACAAAGTGTGATAGAAAAAACTGTTAGCATAGAATTTACGGTTACATCTAACCATTTTAATTGTAAATTGATGAGACTTTGTTACCAATCTAGTACAGTGCCTAAATTCATAAAGTCTATTTACCATAGAGGAAAGTTTGTAGGAACAATTACCATGAAAATATTTATAGAAAAGGCACAGGAAAGCTGTGTTACAGTGGTGGGAAAGTGACTGAAGTTGAGATGCCAGGTCAGGACCAATAACATTGAAGATTATTCTTTATGAAATAAATACTGAAAATTTTATTAAAATTCATTTATTAGTTGATTTTTGGTACATTTTTAAACTTGGTGTTTTTCAGTTAAAATTTTGATTCCTAATTACTATGATTTTTATTTTTATTTACATGTAAACAACTTTCCACATTATCAGTTTCTCAAGTAACTTCAGTTTTATAAAAAATAATTTTTACAGCAGAATTTTTTCAATATTTCTTCTTCTTAATGACACAAAGATTTACTGAGAAATTTACACTCATAAAATTCATCAGGTGTCAATTTCTTGCTGAATCTTTCTGTTCACAGCATTTACATTGCATTGGATACTACAAGTTGTAGATAATTTAAAGCATAAATTTCATACTCATATAAATGATAATTGCAAACATTACAGCAAATAACAAAGTATTTTCTTTATAAATGCCTTAAATGTTAGAATAAATTATTAGATTTGGAGATCTGTTTTTTTTGTCATTTAAATTTTGTAAGAAGAGAAAGTTCTTCTTCTTAATGATACTAGAATAATGTTAGTTGATAGATTACTACCAAGTAATATGCCAACAATAAATAAGGGGTCTATATAAAAAATTCTACCACTGCAGATGACCCTACCAAGAGGTTGGTTGATTGGAACAAGTTTTTCAGTGTGATAAAACTAATCCAAGTGAAGGATATGAAATTTGGTTGGTTTGTATTTTGTTATAAGTAAGGGATGTACATTGTAGTGCAGTGGATATTGGTTGAGAACAAGAAATTGGAGAGCCAAGTTCTAACTTCAGTTGAATTCGTTGCATTCACTTTCGTGCAAATACCCTTAGCAAAGGTATTATTCCATTGTTTCTCCCTCCGGCTATGGGTTAAATAGCAGGACAGATTGAGTTCTATAGCCTTGGTAGGCAACCAAACTACTGCAGAAAGTAATGGCAAACTATTACAGGAAAATCTGTCCAGTCAGTCATGTCTCTTTCGAGACATGATTGCCCAAGCGTATATCATGAAACCTAACTGTCATTTTGAATTTGACTTTGCTTAAAAAAAAAAAATAAAATAAAATAAAAAGGATGTTTAGAATGCAGATTCTAGACTTACAAATCTGTAAATACTGAGTTATACATTTTTTTAATTAGTTAGGTATAAAATAAGTAAAAATAATAATTAATCAGAACGTGTATATAAATACTACATCGTTTAGGTTTGTCTAATACACTTACTTTTATATTAAAATAAAGCTAGATAGGCTGTGAAAAATTGTTACATTTGTGTCTAAAAACTTTTTTATTTAGAATTGGATCTAAAAAGACTGATATATAACTGTCATGGCAGACTGATTCTTTTTTTCAAATAAAAAAAATCCCTCTTGTATTTATTGTCCAATGAAAAAATGAGCTCATTTAAGATGGGTCAGCAGATGATATTTAAGAACACAGGTCAGTGGATGAACAGCAGAAGGGACTTAGGCATCAGATGTGAAGGAAGCTGGCTGGCTGCAGGGAGTGGAAAGGTCACTAGTCACTGCTAGAAAAGTGAAAGGCTAAAAGGTTGCACCATTCTTAAGCACTATGCTGACAACTTCTATAATGACAAACAAGAAGAACAAGAACAAAGAGAAACTTTAAGCAGCTACCAACCATGAAAAGGAAGCTCAAAATAAGCATAAAAATTTTTCGAAAATACCATTAAAAGTTCCATTGAAGCATGTTGGTAGCCAAGCAAAAAGAAAACCAAAAGACATTTAAAAATTTTGCTAAAGGTTCCAGAGATGCTTGTGGGATAAGCCAAAGTAGTTATTTTTGTCTCGCTATTTAGGTGTGTGCACCATTTTATAAAGAGAATTGTCTTCCTTTTATCAATAGTTTTCATATCACTTGCTCAAGTTTTTTTTTAATGATTTGAAAAATTGTAAATATTTTTTATAGCCTATAATTTCAATAATTTTGTTGTCATCTTGCCTTGCTCATGGTATGGTGCAAGAAAGAAAATGTTTTGTGTAAGTCTTTTTGTCAAAAATGTATTTTATTATATCATTTCATGTCTATGTAATAAATGTTCGTACCTTTCAAATTTCATATAGCAGTTTTGAGTCTTGTTTGTTACTGTATGCACTTTTTTAATATAAAAGAAAAAGGTGATGTACTCTCTTTTCTCATTTCCTCCTAAGGAAAAATATTTTTTAAAGTAGAGTTTGTTCAATTTTTTAAGATATCTATAAGTCTATGAGACCCAAGAGGTCTTCAGTGAGCTTTCAATGAAAATATATTCTGAAGATTGTTGTTCTAAGATCCTCAAGAACTAGTCTCTGCTCACAGGGAGAACCCTTGTTTGTTAATTCCCTTAAAAATATTTTTTCAATCTCAAAAACAAAAGAGAAAGAAATATTAGAACCCCACAAAAAGTCACCTCGAAATAGATTTGTTTCAGAATTTCCAAATGTTATAAAGGGTTTGATCTCATTCAAATGTCTGGAAAAGGTTGTGATGGATAAACTATAAATTAGCATAGTAGTCACCAAGCAGCAATTTAAGACAAATATTGTTTTAAGCTTATATGACTTCCACTTAAGTATCTGGTTTCTGTCATATCGAAGAGGCTACCAATGCCAAGTTGAAAGCAATACTTAGATGCTTTCAATAAAATGAAGAAAATCAAAGACAATGAATGATTTAGCAATGGAACAGTTTGTTTTGCCAGTTTTTCAAAAGAGTCTGCCTGCAAAGAAGGGAATTGGAGAAACAAGAGCAAATAAGAAAGCGGCAAGTGAAAGATTGACATAAATCAATACTGTTATTTGATTACCAAACAGACACACTTACAAGCAAAATATGAGAAACAATCAAAAAGTAATGCCTTGTCTAACATAAAACCATTGTGGATCTATATAGATCTAGTGTAAATATCCTTATGCTACTTATGTGTCTGTTATATAAGTGTATATTTTTTAAGGGATTTTCTATTCAACATTATTTTTTATAACTATAAATGTTATTTTTAGTGGCTACAAGTGCTTGAATTGCTATCTCTGTTTTTATTTTCTTATTGAAATTAATAACCAGCTTGAATTGAGAAATCCTACTAAAGAAAAAATGTTTCACTTACAGGAATTGAACCTGTATCCCTTTTTTTTCTAACAGGGAAACTGTTTTTTTTAACCAAAGCATGTTGGCCACAAAAATCCTGACAGGTATAACTTTCTAAGGATGTACTTTCCTTAAAGAAGTAATTCAAAACTTGCACTGTCAGGCTGGTTTCTGTGACCAAACTGTTAATAACATGCTTTGGCTAAAATGGAGTTTCCCTGATGGATAAAAAAGATACAGATTTTGATTCTTGAGATACAATTTTTCTTTAGTAGAACTTCTCAATCTAAGCTGGTTGTTAATTTCACTGTTTAAGAAAATTATATATATATATATATATATATATATAATAGCTAGCTAGCTAGCTAGATAATGAAATAAAGAACAATAAGCAAAACCTTTATAAAATTAATGTTTTGCTATTTACTTAATGCTATCATTTTTTTTGCAAATAAAATAATATGGAAGAATGATTTTATTTTTTAAATTCTATAACTTGTTTTTATTAGTGTATGTGCATTGTGGTGCAGTGGATATCGGCTCGGAACGAGAAATCGGGGAGACGAGTTCAAATTCCAGTTGAATTCATTGCATTCACTTACGCGCAAATACTCTTGGGAAAGGTATTAATCCATCGCTTCCTTCCAGTTATGGGTTAAATAACAGGACAGATTGGGTTCTATAGCCTTGGCTGGCAACCAATCTACCACAGAAAGCAATGGCAACCTACTGTGGGATAATCTTCTGCCCAGTCAGTCATGTCTCTTTCGAGACATGATCGCATAAGCGTGTTTCACGTATGGCACTTAACTGTCTGTACACATCATGTACCTATTTTATGGCATTAGGTGTGTATGTGTATGTAAACAGAATTTAAAGATTTTAATGTATGTATATACCAATTTAAAAATTGATACATAGATACATACAAATGTAACTATTCATACCTTCTAGTATATAGAAAAACAGTTTCCAAAACTTGCATTATGGATTATGGTCTTTTAAATTGGATTTATTTTCCCTCTTGATAAAATTTATCCAGGTTTGGCATGATGGCAAATAATGATAAGGCAGTTGTACAAAGTAGAGAGAGTTTATTTACTCAGAAAAATCAACATTTAAAATCATACTTGTCAGTGGGAAATATACAACTACTTCAGCCACCAAGTAGGCTACTAGTGCATTTTTCCTGTAAACTTAGTAAGATACGTTGTTTCTGACATTTTAATTAAACTGTTCCTAATCTGAGCCCAAGTAACATTGACTACCCCAAGAAATGCTATAAAGGAGTCAGTATGGTAGCCCATAAAAGGTGTGAAAAAAAATAGTCGTCATTGCTCACAAAGGATGATCATAAACATGGTAGCCCAATATTCTATTACTAGAGCTTGATCGATTGTTTGATTGATTTGTCTTTTATACAGTTTATCAACACTTTGAGGGTTATTTAAATCCCAAATATATTTTAGATTGTAAGAATATTTCATTTTTTGTGAGCGAATGTTGCATTAATAATTTTTTGATCATAATTATTTTTCTACATACAAATCCTACTATTTAACCCATAACTGGAGGAAGAGATAAACTCATACCTTTCCCAAGGGTATCTGCATGCAAGTAAATGTAACAAGCCCTAATGGAAATGGAACTTGGCTCTCTAATTTCTCACTATCTGTTACACTACCTGCACACCCATCTACTAGATCTTGAGATATATTGACTTTGGAATCTATAAAAAAAAAAATAAGAAAAATCATGGCAGGAAAAATCAAGATTTCAAGAAGATTCAAAATGGAAATTTTCATTGAAATGTTTTTTTTCTCTCTCTATACTTGAACATTTTAAATATTTTTGCTTATTGCAGTTTTGACTTTTCTTTAAATCTAACTGAAATTTATTAATTTAAGAGGAACTGTTTTGTACAAAACATTCAGAAATGAGGCATGACACTCTTTAGCTTCACAAGTGCAGAATTATTCTATACCATATCTACTAAAGATCATACTGGCATCTTGCACAATAGGACCTAAGAACAAATGCAGTCATTTCCTTATATATCCAGAGGCTTATTTATTTTTCAAAAATAAAATTGCCTTTTATACTCAAAAAATAAATTAATTTATAGAAACATAAATGATGTCTCAAGATTCACTATTTATCATTCAATGAGATTTACAATGAGATTTATATAATACAGGAGGAAAATTCTGGACCATTTGCAGTTACAAGGGCAAAGCTAAGAAATTTTATACCCGACAATATTTAGCAAACTGGTGATTTTTCCATCTAAAAGGTTCATAATTGTCACAAAGATTTAGTCTGGATAAAGTTTACATTAAAGCAAACATTTTTATAGTTACTTTACATTATTTTTATGCAGATATTTTATTAGAAACAAGAAAAAAGTTTGTTTTGATAACAAAATAACTTTGACTTGATAATACCAAATACACTTTATTCTGACAGCATTCTTTAGGTGCTTAATAAAACTGAGATGAAAGATTATTTAAGCAAAATAGAATTCTTAAAGAGAAATAGTTGGGAACAGTTTGAATATTATTGGTTAACATATATGTGTGTATTATATTTCTCTCATCATTAGACTAAGGAAACAGTTTAAAAATACACAAAGAATATACAAAGAGGCAGGCCATCTGCCATAGAGCAATGGTAAGCAAGCTAGTGTAGTGAGTTTTGTTTAAACTAGGTGCTCATCCACTTTGATCTTGTACTAAACTAAAATAAGCTTATCAAGAGTTCTGTTGTAGAACTATGGGTGACAAATTAGATTTACCTCATCAGGTATTTCACTGCTGTGGCTTTGCACCATGATAAGCTAAATAAATATCTTTACAGCAAAAATTGATATGAATTATTTCACTACTTCAAATAAGGGAAACAAATTTGGGGAGAAAAAATGAAATACTAGTCTTCTTCCATTTTAGTGAGGAATTTTGGTGAGGAAACTGTCTGAACTACAGTCTGTTGTTAACTGGGGCAAGGAATGGTGTGTTAATTTTAATGCCTCCAAGATGAAACTGCTATCATCTGAGTAGCCCCCTTCTGCTTCCCATCAGCATGTCTGATGCTAACCTTGAGGAGAGTGACTCACTGCACCTTTTCAGGCTAACATTCTTGGCTGATATGACGTGGAAAGGCTATATTGGATCTATTGTTAGGTTTGATGCTATGAAAGTTGGTTCATTGTGTTGTGCCAGACAATTCTTCTCTCCAGAATCTATCTTATGTTTCAATATCTTATATAGAAATATTTAAAGCGTAGATAAATGGTTGACATGTCTACCATGCTTTTATCCATGCTTTGAATATTGCTGCTGTATCTGGTCCGGTGCTCCCACTATGTATTTAAAGATTCTTGATAAAATTTTTAAAAGTACCAGCTTCAGTCACTTTTCCACCACTGTAATGTAGCTTCCCTGTGTTTTTTTTATAAATACTTTCATAATTGTTTGGATGTACTCTTCACTATGGTACCTAGACTTCATGAATTTAAGTGTAGTACTAGATTGGTAACAAGATCTCATCAATTTACAGTTGAACTGGCTAAATTCTATGCTAACAGTTTCTTGTATTGCACTTCTTGCTTGTGGAATTCTCTTCCAGCTACATACTTTCCAGCCGAATTTGACCATCACAAATTTAAATGAAATGTCAATTGTTTTTCTGTCTTCTTATTCTTTCCCACTAACTAACCCCTTGTGTCTTAGTGGCTTTACTGCCTTGCATAGGGTAAAAGATAAAAAAACAAACAAACCAAAAGCAAAAAACTTGTAGCGATAGGGACGGTCAGCCATGTCTGGTCAAGGCCAATTCACAAACATATACGACAGTCCCCACAACTTAGGATTATTCAGAATTATCAGAAGGTTATCAGAAGTTGGATTTGTGAAAGAATAAAAGTATACCTTTTCTATGCTTAAATAGAAATTTATTAATAGAACAGAATAACATGAATTATTAGAAGTTAAACATTCAATGAGAAAATGTAGTATGTAGACAGGAATATATGTATGCATGAGCATTATTGTTGGGTAGGAATGTCTTTGAAGTTATTTTTTCCAATCTTTTCACTCTTTTCTTTTTTTTTTTTTCAATTGGAGCAGATAGACTAAACTATCGCCCGGTTTACACTCCACCCATATCTATTGAACAGGTGAAGAGGCTCATCCCTTGTTTCCTGTTTAGGATGTGGTTTCCGGCTTTCTCTTTTCCAATCTTTTCACTCTTACGTAGCCCCCTGCTCATCAGTGGCGTTACCGCCTTGCTCGAGGTGATATGATTAAAAAAAAAAAGTTTTAAAGTGTTCCATTTTTTTATCAAGTATAAGAAGAGGCATATGGGTGAACAGTGAAAAGGAGAGAAAGATAGAGATAATAACGATTGTTTGACGTTTGTCAATGGACGTGTTAATATGTTCATCATCTTTTCTCTGGTGACAGATGAACTTGCCCATCTTTTATTTTGTTTGTAAGGCTTGAAAAGGTCATTTGGGAATTCACTCCCGGATGTGATTCCAGCCTTTCCATTAGCCAACGAACAAACTTCATGTCGGCTTGCAAAAACGTCTGTAAAAGAATTTGTTTCTGAGAATTGAAGATTATTTGAATTTTGTTTTTAGATGTTTCCTAGTTTTTTATTAGCCAAGAAACATTTTGTATCAAGGTGTGAAATTTCACGAGTTTTGTTTTGGATTTATTTTTGCGTGTATACGAAGTAAATTTGAGATTTTTAAATTCTAACAAAATTAATGAGCATTTGAATTTTAAATCTAGATCTTGTTTTGTTCACTACAAACTAAGCACACTTCTCATTTAGGCATTAATTTATTCCAAAGAAACCAAATTTTTATTAGTTTTTTGAGTTGGTGGTGGGCTTTACAGAAGGTTTGGAAGGGAATTGACTCAACTATATATTTTATAATTTATTCATTTATTAAAAGGAAATCTCTTCTACTTTCTTGAGTATTATACTAGTATTATTTGAAAAAGAAATGTTAAAACACATAGGTTCCTCTAAAAAAATAAGAAGCTATACCTAAGGTTTAAAAGGTAAATTTTTGTTTTAGGTCCCGAAGGCTTTTCCCCCCTTCAAATTTATCCAAAATAGCATTATTTCTGTGCAAATGTATATGCTGAACTCAAATCAACAATTAGTTATTGAAGAAACCTACCTTTTTGATCTGAACGTCTATAAAAAAAAATCGAACTACATTTTGTCTCTTGTAACTCTAATGCAGTCATGTAATTAACTGCTGAATGACTTTCTGCATAGGACAACAAATTTCTGTCTATTTTCAGTTGATTTTCTTCCTTTACTGAAACTTCCGGCTATTTACTTCCTGTAATGAAAGTAATATGCTATTGTATTTCTACATGTATTACTTTCATTACAGGAAGTAAATAGCCAGAAGTTTCAGTAAAGGAAGTAAATCGACTGAAATTTGTTGCCTACGCAGAACATCATTCTGCAGTTAATTACATGACTTCATGAGAGTTACGGGAGAGAAAAAGTGCGAGATATAGTTTGTTTTTCTTATGGACTTTCAGATCAAAAATAACTAATTGTTGATTTGAGTTCAGCATATACATTTGCACAGAAATAATGCTATTTTGGATAAATTTGAAGCAGGAAAAGCCTTCGAGACATAAAACGAAAATTTACTGATTAAAATGCATTTTAAAAATGAAAAAATCTTTCTTATAGATTTTATTTTAGTTTTAACTCTGAGTTAATAGATTAAATTTAATATTTCCAATAAGCAAAATACTTTGCTTTATTTTAAACTAAATTTAAATTGATTGGAATATTCTTTTTTAATATCAGTCAAATCTGTCAACACAACATAATTATCTTTATTAATAAATCTTTCAAAAATAATATACTTTTCTGAAACTTTATTTGAGGAGGATTAACTGATTTAAAGGTTAATTAAAACAAATATTACTTACTTTTAGTTTAAAATATTGCAGAAAAGCATTTTTTAACACTGAAGTTGGTATTTTTATGAGGTGCTGATAATTTGTCAATAGCTTAATGAATGGTAATCTTAAGTCAAGGATACATAACTGTAAAAATTACTTGACAAATGCTTTTTTTTTAACTATCCAGTAATCTTAAAAATTTAGGAAAATATATAAATAATCTAATTTGACTTTATAGACTTACTTAAGACATTTGTTGAAGAAATGTTAGAGAATTACCAATAAATTTTAAATTTACTATATTTACTACTTTATTTTCTGATAATGTTATAGATGGACATCTGTATTTACGAAAATTGGCAATTTTATACACATGCAAAAGAAATGAAAACTTCCCTGGAAAATACTGGGAGTCACTGAATTGTAGTAAGCTTTTCCATTTATGATTAGTAAATATAGATTTTATTTAATAACAATATCAATTGATGCTACAAATTAATATAGAATTTTAAAAGATTTAAAAGTTTATAAATTACTCTAATTAAAATTTAAAAAGACGAAAACAATTTTCATAAAAAAAATTTTTTTCTTTAGAAAATTGTGTCCATAATATATTTTATTCATAAAAGCAATTAAATGCATTCTTAATTAAATTATGTATTAGTCTTATTGCATTTTTTATTTTAAGACTCAGAGCAGATGTTCTGTAACTGAGGGTCTTCGTTGACCAAATGAATTTGATGATTTAAATTCTTCTAAGACTTGTTCTTATAACTAATATAAATATTATGTGCTATACAAAAGAATTTCTCATGGTTTCATAAAAATAAATATATGTGGGTTAGCAAATCTTTTTACCAAGATTTTCTAAAAAAGAAACGTTTCTAAAAGAGTTAATTTGTGATTTAGTTTTGAGAGTTTCATTAAAATCTGACAACTATCTTTTTTGCAATTACTTTCAAGAATTTTTGCAAGAACTTTCAAATCAATTTGTTTTCCTTACAAAAAGATGCTTAAATTTCCCATACTAATTTATGATTTCCAATTGATGCAACAAAATTGGAAATAATTTTTGTAGATTAATATATGAACCTTCCTTTGGCCACAAACTTGAAAAAATTGAAAAATATTCTTAACTTATATATTTTTTAATGGATTTAGAGGAGGTCCTGTTCATAATATTGATACAATATCAAACTAAACTTTGACTATTACAAAGTTATTGGAGTTGTTTTGTGCATGAAAACAAAATTTTTCTTGGGAGGTGGAGGGGTGATATAAAAAGAATTCTTTTAAATAAAGAACAAAAATGTACATAAATTAATAAAAGTATATAGGATATTACTTTATCTAAGCTAAATAATTATTTAAGACAAATATCCCATACAAAAAAGTTAAAGACAAAAAAGATTTAAAGTTAAAAAATATTTTGTAAATAACAGTGACATAGCTTAAGACCAAGAAAGTAAAAATCAGAGATCAATTTGACACTATATTGATATTATAAACCAAACGCTGCCTTCTAAATCAATAAAAAAGTAAATATTTTTGTGTTGTGGCTTACAGAAAGTATAAAGCTAATTTACAAACATTATTTCCAAGAAAAATTTTCCCTATTTGTTACAAGTGAACAGTTTATTTAAGTAGTTAAATTATTTAAGTTTTAATATCAGCTGGTGTTACCTATGCTCGCATCGCTCTTATGAAAGGCATGAATCTACTTGTCCCTATACTTTGTTCACTTTTTTTGCTCAATGTGCCTTTTTCACCATACACCAGAATGTCATTTCCAAGATTATCTAACTCAAATGGTGCTTTTCAAATCATAAGCATATTACTGAATGAAATGAAAATCTTTTATACTTTTCCATATTAGTTCATTATGAGCACTTCAATCTGCTGTAATGGTTAGCAAGCTCATTAGATCAATTACATCTAAATCATGAATTCGATCCTCATTGGGTGCTCCATACTTTCAGCATTGTGCCACATCTAAACTACACTTAAAATCACCATATACATACAATATACATTTTACAATATTTTATAAAGTTTTTTTTTTTACATTTACAATGGACTCCAAATTCTGTAAATAAAAAAAGAAAAAGTAAAAGTTACTTATGCCCTACTCCTGATATTCCTCTTTGAGTGAAATTTCTACATGTTTGAGAACCCCTGTTCTAATCACCGAATCTTGACAAAACATCTCATCAATGGCATATCATAATGCTTAATGAAGAGAATAGGTAAGAAATTAAGCAAGCCACTCTCAACTGTTTCTCGGGCAGTTTACACTCCTTTTAGAAGATGGGAGAGGGCAGTAGGTGATGTCTGATGTCAACAAAAAGAAAGCTAGACTTAGCCAAATAATAAACTTGTTTCTAAATGCCTACCTTCAGTACAAGAGAAAGTGAAATACGGAATTGTGTAGCTGTAACTGTTTCAGTGTTTATCATTTGAACTGTCATGCCTTTCATTTAAAGAAACTTTATGCACACATTTGAAAAAAAATGTTATATGTGAAACTCATCATGAGTTCCATAGCGTGCATGTGGGAATATAAGCATGGAACAGTTTCACACACATATACGCACACAAACACATGCACACACACATAGGTCCAAGCAGACAATAGAGGTGTCTCAGTGTGGATATCTCCGAAAGTTATTCTGTTACAGACACCTACTGCTACTAGAAAGTAGCGGCAGCTAGGAGAAGGAAAGCACGAAAAGGTGACCACAAATGAGGAAGAAGGAGACACGTGTTTCAAAATCACAACACAAAGGCAAATACACTCAATCACATTCTCAGTAGAGTCGAGGGCTTTATTTCAATTATTTGAGAATTTTATCACCGTTAAAAGAGACAAATTATGCTAATTTCTTTTATTTGACAACATAATTACTTTTATCATTAAATATTCACTTTAGTTTTACTTTATGATGATTAAAATATACATTTTTTAGCAGGTGGGAAGGGGTATGTCTTACTTTTTTTTTTACTTTCAGTTACACAATACAGCTTAACATTTTTTTTTACATTCGAACTGAAATTTTAATGCAAAGTAAGATATTTGGAATTATTTTTAAAAAAGTAAAAGATTAAAAAGATACACACATTTCCCCTTTCCAATTTCATTTAATGAATTTAATTTAACGATTGTATCCCTGGAAGCTGTTGAAAACTGGTGGAAATCTTGAAATAAGTAATTGTCATTATTAATTCTAAATGTTATTCAAACGAGTATCTTTATCTTTGCTATTTTTGTTGTTGTGTGTTGGTCAGAGGATACTTTTTGAAGTGCTTAAGGTTGTCTGATTGGTCATTGTCATAATTGCACAAGTTAACTAATATCCTCATCTTTGTAGACAATACTACAATGATTGGTTTTATAAACAATGGTAATCAAAGTATATCCAATTCCAAATTAATAAACATTGAATAATAAACATGTTGTATAGTTTGTTGGGTTGTATAATCCAAGTTATATCATATACTTTTTAGGACCAAAGTTTGAAGTGATTTGAAAATGGATTTTAAAATATAAGAACATTTATTTCTGATATTGTATTATTTGCAAAAGGGGGCCTATTACCAAAGTCAGAGTCAGATTTCAGTTAAGAATTTTCTTGGACATGTAAACATTTAAAAAAATTTGATGGTTTATAAAAAAAACCCCAAAAAACCGATGTTCTTTTATATAAGGAATGACAGGAAGTGATGTAATATTTTTTACTAAGAGTTCATGTTGAAAATATAAAACCTGATAATAGATTTAATAACATCTTTTTCTATCTGAAGAGAGGAGAGACAATATCTCTGATCATTAGAGCTCAAAACAAACACAATGCCAGTAACCATTAAAAAATTGTCAGAATACAAAAAAACCATCATTTATACAAGAAGAAACTAATATAAACTACATCATAGTAAGCTAAATGAAATGGAATATAAAAATGGATATGATTGATCAGGGACAGTGAGTCACTGAGAATTGTGCAAATGAACTAATTTTAAACAACTAAAATTATTCCTGAATCTAAAAAAAAATTAAATATTTAGGTCCTGTAACATTTAGACAAGCCATCACATCTGATCAAAAAAACAAGGTTTGGTTGTTATGCACAAAGAAATGGAGATGCATGAAAGAGATGAAATCGTTCAAGCCACAGCACTGCTGGGGGTCAAAGAGAGTGCTGAGAAAGATGTAGTTATATTTGTATTTTCATACAAATCAAGACAGTTATCTTCATCTTCATCTTCCTTGCAAATATATATAATTTAAAAATTAAGATGTATTATTAAGTATATTGCTTGGATGCAAATTTACTAATGTCTTTCAGGTGTACAAAGTCTGGTGAGTATTAATAATCTTAAACCAGGCAAATGACATAAACAGTCAGATTTATAAGTCTACCATTCATCTATGCATTGAACATTGCTATCACATTTAGTCTGGTGCTTCTGCTATATATTTAGAAATTCTTGATAAGATACAAAGAAGAATCTGCAAAGTTATTGGTCCTAATCTGGCATTTTGGCTTCAGTCACTTTCCCACCATCATAATGTAGCTTCCCTGTGCCTTTAAATATTTTCATGGTACCTTCTGATGAACTTTCTTCTTTGGTATTGAGACTATGTTTTTTATGCACAGTACTAGATTGGTGATAAGGTTTCATCATTTTATAGTTGAAATGACTAGATGTAACTGTAAGTTCTATGTTGATAGTTTCTTCTCTCACACTTGTATAACTCATTTCTGGATTCTTGCTTTCCAGTTAAGGTTGATCTTCAAAAATCTAACTACAATATCAATTGTTATTTTCTGTTTTCTTAATTCCTGTTCTTTTATTGTTCTTTCTCTTTAATAATGTTTTCTTTTTCTAATGTTCTCTCACACTCAGTAACCTCCTTACTTCTTTATTACCTTGATTGAGGTGAAATGATTAAAAAAAAGAAAGATTTAGATCAAATACATTTTTTTAAGAGAATCAGTGGATGTTAATATTAAACTCCTATATTGATGTACAGGACTATTTTCATTAAATATTCCAATTTTTGTATTTCCAGGCATAATACCAAAAGTTTCAGCAATTTGGTTCAAGGCTGCATTTCTGGTGCAAACAACTCACTAGCATTTGTCTGGCAGACATTCTCAGCAGATACTTATTTAAATTAGTTTAATCTAGCACAAGGCCCAAATAAAACAAATAGTAGTGAACTCACTACATTTGCAATAGTGTAGAAGACTAATATGCTAACCATTGTTCTCTAGCAGGTATTCTTTCTGTTGATATAGAATTGCAAAACAGCATATCTATATGAGTTTGATATATTCAGGCTTTATATATATATTACAATGAGACAGAGATACACAAGTTGATTTGATGTGCTAATTTCAAATTACAGTCAAATTTGTTGTGTTCACTTTGTACACTTGTAACAGGTATAAATAATCTACATGTCCTCCCCACTAGCTCAGCTATTGGTTAAATAGTAGATTTAAATTACCTTGATTAGCAGTCAGTCTAGGAGATGCACAATGCTAAATTCAAAATTGTTAAGATGTGGGGTCAGCAACTCCAGCCTGTAAAATACCTTACTTGCTGTAAAAAACCACAGCAGCAACACCTAGCATAGTGAGGCTGTAGCATTGTACTCCACAGGTATGTGGAGGGTGTTTCTAATGACACTAAAGAGGAGGAAAGGAAGTATATTTGTCTAAAATCAGAGTCTGAAAGTATTATGTCACTTTAGTACATGTAAGAAAGTCATGAACTTAACCATCACTGAAAAAAAGTTGGGATCAAGTTTGGCACATAAGGAATTATTACTATCAGAGCTTTGGGAGGAGTACTGTAACTTTATTAAAACATCCAAGGAAACTAAAAAAAAAAAGTGGTAAATATAGAATGGAGTATCCATATACATTTTTAAAGATATAATTTTATGTCTATGAATTGGTTTTGATGAACTGATGTGAGGAACTAGTACATTCATTTTAAGAATAACTACCCTCTCCACATGATAGAACTACAGAAAATATTTACTAAAATTCCTCTTTCATACAAATAATTCTATAATCAATTAACACTTGTTTATTATGAAAAATTATCAAATTACTCCCCTGCCACCATCTCCTCCTTACCTCCTTAATAGAAAGGAATAATTTTGGTACTTTCTTGATTCCATTCAGATTCCACAGACTGAGCACTGTGAATAACAACAGCATTATACTGAGAGGTAAAGTGGGGAAGATGTCCTGGCTGAGTGAGAGCTCACAGCGTTTCATAGTTGCACGCACACACCCACACACAGATACACATCAGAGTTCATTCTCCAGTCGGTAAATCATGGTGCTATTGATTCCTGAATGTTAAAAAAAAGAAACAAAGTCTTTTTTCTTTCTTTCTGCTAACAGAGCACAATCAGTCAGTATGCAAAATTTATTCAACTAACACAACTATGACCAAGCTAAGGTCAGTATCATTAAGATCATTATTATTTGCACTAAACCAAGTTATGTATTTTCTAGATAAACAGTTGCAGTTGTGAGTATGTTTGACTGAAAGGAACCAAGTCAAACAGCAGATTCTTTGGACCATTTTGCTTTCTGTTAAATCAGGAGAAAGAACAAAAGAGAAAGAGAGCAAAGTGCAGAGCATTTATTGTTAGTGCCACAACCCAAACTGAAGAATGGAAAGAGTGGCAGTGGTTGGCCACTTTAAACTTAGAATATTACATCATGCAGATGTCATTGAGATCCTCCAACGTCTTTGAGCTGCTGCAGCTATGACAACCGTCACACACACACAAGTATGCAACAAAACACTTCTTTTTTTCTTTTTTCCTTTCCTTGTCTCATTTTCCAAAGTCTCCAAGATTGTTACTCATCCACTTTTTTCTTTCCTTCTTTGGTTATGGCACTTAATTCTTCCTCCCAACTTCTACCCAGTTCAAACAGCAGGGCTAAATGACTTGAGCAATATTTACTTTGTGTAAGATTCATAACAAAGCTTGCGAGATTCAGTCAGGATTGGAAATCACACACGACACTGGGCTGTTAAAAAGTTTTGGCCCTACCTTAATTCCAAAGTCTGACCAAATAATTATATATAAGATGAGAATATTTTTAATCACTTCTTGGCTGATTTGAGAATTTTTTGTATATATATATATATATATATATATATATATATATATATAGTAAAAAGTATTGAACAAATTAAATTTTTAAGAAAATAATAATTTCTATTATTGTTACTAACCCAAAATTTGATCTGAATATAGTAAATACTTAGAATATATTGGTGTAAAGAAAAATAAAGACAGGTTTGCTAACATTAATTTATTGATAAATACAACAGAAAATAACATTTAAAAATCTTGAGCACATTTTTGAAAATATAAATGAAGCAAAACAAAAATTGTTGTTTTTCAAAAATATCATAGCCTTTCAGTATATGGGTGATCATGGCTCTCCACAAATTTCTTTTCTTTATTACTTCCTGAGAATGACTAGAGGGATTTCTTATTACTTTCTTTATGATTTTGAACTCAGAGTAAGTGTACTAAACTGGATGCTGCCTAAGGATAGAGTTCAGTCTAAATTGCTTTTTAACCCATAAGTGGGTGGAGAAGAGATCCATACTGTTTCTAAGGGCATTAGTGTTATATAACCCACACATTTATTTCTACTTAAATTATTATTCTTCAAATGTTGGTTGAACCATCAGAGCACACAACACACCATGATCAACTACTTATAATATCTACAAGAATTTTCTAAGTTGATTACTGAGTCATAGTCTTGGAATACAATATTGAAAAATCTCCAATGAGCTTAAGATCCTCATTAATATGACTAGAGGATCATTTAAAAATGTAAAGAACATAGCTTGAATACTGAACAGCATTGAATAGCATATCCGCATAAAGGATAAGGATAGTGTCATAGTAAGTAAGACTTACTATTATACTAACTATAACCATATCACAACTCCAAGGACTAAACAACTGTTGAGCCAAAACCTAAAACTAATAAATTTTCTCTAAAAGCAAATACTAAATTTTAGAACCAAAAAAAGTATACAAAAATGAAATAGAATAATAAATAAAAAATAAAATGAAAATAAATAATCTGTCTGAATTTTTTAGATAAATAACTATCATTATTTATTATTTGAACAAATGTTCATCTTGGTTGTTATAACATATTTGTTGCACCTTCTGGCCTTCTTCAGGTATCTGTTTTCATATTTGGGTAAGCTTTTTAGAATTTTAAACTGAACCCTTTATTCAATCCAAAGCATTAGAATGTTCTCATTCTGCTTCCCATGCTTAGGGAATATTTCATATCTGTTAATACTCAGACTCCTAGACAAAACTTTCAGAGTGTTTAGGTATCAATCTGAGGACAGTGCATAGGATTTGGAAAGAATTGGAAGATATATCTAGTCAACATCATGGTGTTTAGATTGATTACTAGTGATGGCTACATTATGCTTCTATTCATTTTTCCACAGCGCCCCAAACTCCATACGAAGACCTACACCAAGTGCCTTGGAAGTAGTGTCGTCTTTGGTTAAGAGGGTGGTTGCTGGAAGAACCTATGTCTGGCAAGAGGATTCTGCACCATGTCACACAAGCAGGAGAACCCAGTCATGGTTGTTAGACAATTTCTGCAACCACATCATTCCTTATATCTGGCCACCTAACTCCCTAGACTGCAACCACCTTAATTATTATGTGTGGGGCGCAGCTGAGTAAAAAAACAACAAAATTCCTTGTAACACCAAAAATGAACTGAAGGCAAGGATTACACCAGCATTCACTAAGTTAAACAAGGAGACCATCCAGAAGAGTTGCAGGAGATTCTGAAATCATTTGAAGGCCATGGTTGAAGCCAATAGTGATTTTATTGAACAAATATAAATTTAATCTTTAGTATTTCAAGTTATTTTTGTGTAATTTAGGTAAATATATTTGTTAAAATGAAAGGTCAGTATTATTTTCATTCTTAAAACATTTTAATGACAATGTATCAATTGCACCCTATATATACATATATCATATATAATTCAAAATGGGGAATATTTAATTTTATTACATCCATGCATAAATTTAAAACAAGTGAATAATTTTATGACATCCATACATACATACATACACACACAAAATGTTCTAAAAACTATATACATAATTTGATTGTTAATAGCAGCCATGGTTAAAATATGAAAACTGATTAAACATGTTCAAAAAAAGAATAAATTTTTATAATAAAGCTCAACTAAAGTATTTCTTTTTATTGCTCAATAATTTTTCATAATTGCAAAAAATATCAACAGATCATCAGCTAGGAAATTTGTGAGCCTTTTTTTCAGAACATTTTGAACTCTTCAAATAATACATCATTTAAACTGCAAAACTGAATGCATTTCTTTCTAAATTTTTATTCTAAAATTTACTATGAAAGTGTTACTAGTTAACTTTCAGTCTATGAAACAAAAAAAGTTTTGTGAAACACACACACACACACACACAAAAAGATGTAAACATTAGCATATACTTATGCATTTACTTAGCTTAGGTTGGGCTGACATAAGTTGAGCTAGCGAGGAAAAGAAATAGCAAGAAGGAAGATTGTGTGTAAAAACATTTAAAATGGTAAAAGTCTGACTGCCTTGAAAATCAGAATTTGCAGTTTTAACTAGGTTTAAATACTGATGACTGATACAGGTAAAAAATATATAGCAATCACAGCCATCAAGAAAGTTGGAGGATTGGGATATATTTATAAGAGATGATTAACACTATCAGCAGAGTTAATCATTGTATGCTAATCTTTTATGATAAATCCATATATATACACTGCCGACCATAAGTTTGGGACCACTTAGATTTATTCTCTAAGAGAAAGAAATAACACATTTTATATCTTAGAAGAATAAATATAGATATATTCATTGTTGCTCACAACTGTACAATAATTAAAACCAAAATTAGCATAGAGTAATTTCAAATTTAATTAAAGTTAATTCATATTTTCTTTTCATCAAAGAAACCACCACGAGCCTTTATTGCTGCAGAGCAAATCCTTGGCATTCTTTCTAATAACTTATAAAAATAAGTTGGTGAAAGTGATTTCCAAGCATCCTGCAAGCATTTAGGAAGTTCATTTCGAACTGTACAATCAATTTCATCCCTTATTCTCCTTCTTTAATAATGGTTTCTTAACTGCTACACAGCCTTTAAGCCCAGCAGAATGAAGTAGTCTCTTAAGAGTAGTAATAGATACTGGATGTTGCCGAGTAGAATTCATTTCAATTGTTAATTCTGGAGTGGTTTTTCTTCTATTCCTCTTGCTAGATATGATTAAGTACCAATCCTCTACAATAGATGTTACTCTGGGCCTACCAGATCTTTTTCTGTCAATATTTAATTCAGTTTCACAAAGTCATTGAAGGCAATAATGCACACCATTTTTTGATAGGCTTAATTTTTTAGTGATAACATGTTCAGAATATCCTTCTTTTGAAAGAATTTCAACCTGAGCTCTTTTTTCAATGCCAATCTGTTTCTTCCTTGCCATTTATACTGTAGTAATATGGTTTACAAAAATAAATTATATTGTAATTATAATATCGGAATAAATCTGAATTTTCGGCAAAACTTGATCACAATAAAAGGAGTCAAGTAGCAAACTGAGTAAATCTTTACTTTAAAGTTGAAAAGAATACTTCGTTTTACTTGACATCTGCATAAGAATAACAAAAAATACAAACTCAGCGAATTTGATTCTGCTAAAAATTTGGGTGGTCCCAAACTTATGGTCGGTAGTATATATATATATATATATATATATATATATATATATATATATATATATATATATATATATAAACTGCCACTTTTTTTAGAGAAGGCTATTTAAACCCTTCTCATGTAATATGAATGAGCAGGGCATCCATAAAAAAGGCTGTTCAGTCACTCAAGATGCCACCAAAGTATGTTGCTGTTCAGTCAACAGTGTAGAGACACTAGACTAAGTTTTGAGGTGTTCACATGCAGATTTGTGTTTGCATGCTTCTAATCAGTTAATTCTGCACATACCACCACTCCTCCATCACCATGGGACTTACAAAGAGTTGTCTGCATGTACAGATAACAGTGCTTGTGCTACACATATAGCACCCTCTCCATCCTTACAACTATGTTTTCATTAACAATCCAAAGCAAAATAACAGGACAGTTATGGGGGTGGGGGTTGCATGTGTTATTGTCATGGAGTTGAACCTCTCCAGAAACTGCCAATGGTTTGTGTGACAGATGGCTATTGACTTCCACTTGAAAATTCATCCACCCTTTGACAGGTCTTGTTAATTCTACTGGATGTCTAGCCACCCTCCTCATTAGAAAAGCCTGATAGGGGAACTGGTTTATTTGCTGATAACTCAACGATGCAGTAGGTAGTATTGGGTTATTGTTCGACATGGGTGCATGGATAAATCTCTACTATTCAATTATCTTTGTAATAATTTTCAATACATTAAAAAAATCATATCCTGCCATAATAATTTCAGTCAATTGTGTATATGTGGGTGAGAGTGTGTTCTCTTAAATTATATATCAGCAAAAAGAGACAAAATTAATGAGATGGAAAGTTAGAAAAAATGAGGAAGAGAAAGTAAGAGATATATTTTCTTTTTCTTTTAGAGAGTAATAAAAAGAGGTAGAAAAATGACAAAACTTGTGAAAACAAAAAAAGAATAAATGGATATTTTCTCTTAGAAGGAAACAAAAGACATAGGCAGAAAATTAATCATAAAATATAAAAATCTTGTGAGTGAGTGTGTGTGCGTGTGTGTGTGTGCATAACATATATATATATACAGAGAGAGAGAGAGAAAGAGAGAGTTATACAAATTTAGATATTTGTCATTGAACTAAGACATCTTTTAGTACAAGGGCACATTTATGAAGTTTCCAGTCAGGATCAAATTGATTATCTATGGCTTGTGAGAAAAAAACATTATCAACTCTATGACAGATGCGCATCCTTCCTCTCTCTCTCTCTCTCTCTCTCTCTCTCATATATTATTTGGTTGCTCAGAGAGGATTAAGCTTTAAACTTACATTATTACTGGTAAGCAAGACTTGCTTCCTAACAATCAAACTACAGGAAGTGTCCAGTAGATATTTACTCAGTTTATCTTTGCCTGGTATAGGGCTTCAATAAATAAAATTCAAAACAATTAAATGGGTGCCTACCAATTCTCACACACCAATTCACTTGTGTCATGAGTTTGCTCTATCATTATTCTGCACTAAACAAAGATAAGCTAAGTAAATATCTTCCCAAATTCTTTCAACAAAGAGTAAACATTTGTTGAAAGAATTTGGGCTTCTGGATGAATTCTGACAATACTGAATTGATATTTTCTTTACTTTTTCTATGAAAAATATACTTAAGTGATCTGAATAAATGAAAATTCGAAAATGTTAAAATAAATAAACAAGGATATTTGGATAGATCCTCTCAAAGATTTGTTCTTGCCACATGCTTATTTTAATGAGTGTTTTCATGCATTGTCATTTTGAAAAATCTTTCTCTTGACCAAATCAGAGCCTTTCTTGTATCAATTTTCAGTTTTTTTTTTTAATCATTTTAGCCTAAACAAAAAAATAAAGACACAAGGGGTTATTGGTTGTGAAATAATCTAAAAAAATAAATATTGAGAGAGGACAATAAGAGAGCAGGAATTAAGGCGATAGAAGATGATGCATTCAAATTTTTCAAAATCAAAAAATTTAAATGCAATGTTGCTCTTGAAAATAAAGGTCTTCTGCAATTGTCTAGTGTAATTCTAAGAGTTTATAATAGATGAAACGTACTTTATTTCCTGACGCATTTCCAAGATCTTATGGTTTGGTTTAGATGTTGATGAGGTTTATTCAGAATCGCACAATACTCATTTGAAAAAAAAAAAAAAGAAATGATGTTGCTTATCATTATTTTTGTCTTTACACCAAAATCTTTCTGGTCTCAGTTTGAACTGATGTCTTCTTTTTTCTTTATATTGTTACCATTTTGCTTAAAGTTCATATTTTTTTGGTTTCAAATGAACACTTGGAAAGTTTCCAAGTTATCTGAGTGAAATTTTCTCTTTAAAATTATAATTTGTAATTATATTTTAGATACATAAACACATATGGTATCACTTTAAACAGACACCAAGAGGATATGGGTTTAGAAAGAAAGAAAAAACAAATGAGTGAAAGTACTACATCATTTTAAATGCTATAAAAGATAAACTAATTTATGAGGGTGGCTGAAAAGTTCAATAGGCTAACTATGAAGCAATGTTACAGCTGTGAAATCTTGCATGCATTAATTTCAGCTCTTATTAATAACTGTATTGTTTATTTCCAGGTAAACTGATGTCTGGCTGTTCAAAGAAGACTTCAAAAGTTAGTGACTTCTCTTTAAAATGGATAAAATTTGGCATCATGGTGTTATCAGATACCTACAGAAAAAGGGTTTAGCTCTCAAGGACATTCATGCTGACATGATTGGTACATTAGGATAACACCACAACAAACAAAACATTGAACCATGGTGATGGATGACAGGTGATAGTCAATTCAGTGCTATTAGCATATCCATAAAAGAGTTGACAATATTCTGCACAATGAACTTGACATGACAAAAGGTGGGTGTCATGTCTTCTGACACCTGATCAAAAGTGCACCAGATTGATCACATCATGGTAAAATCTAACATTGTTTGAGGCAGATCCAGCTGGTTTCCTTGAATTTTTTCTAACCAGGATGAGTGTTGGGTTCATCACTTTCAGCCAGAGACAGAGAGACAATCCATGCAGTAGAAACACCTCTTCTCACCTGTGCCAAAGAATGGCAAGATCGTTTTATCTGCAGAGATATTGATGATTAAAGATTTTTTTGAATGACTTCAAAAAGGCCATGCCATTAATAGAGAGTACCATGCAAATTTGCTGAGATAGTTATGAAAGGTTGTCAAGACCAAACACCCAGGAAAACTGAGAAAAGGAGTCATGTTTCATCAGGTTAATGCTCCAGTACAAAAGTCTTTGGTTTTAATGGCAGTTGTGCATGCCTGTAGCTTTGAAATGGTCAATCACCCTCCCTATTCCCTATGATTTGGCCCCATATAACTATCATTTGTTATCCAAGATGAAAAACTTAACTGGGAACCAGTATAACAGTGATGGTGATGATGTCATATCTGCTGTTGATGACATTTGACCAACAGGATGAAAGCTTCTTCACCAACAACACTAATGGAAAAGTTTGTAGACTACCTTAAAAATTTAACCTCATTTGGTCACATACCATGAGTCTCAGCCTATAAACTATTCAGTTGACCCTTGTATTTTTCCTTTTAACCACTTTTTGTCTTAAGAAGAAAAGCCTCTCATTATAACATGGATGATGAATTTTTTTGCCTTAAAAGAATAAAATCCAATGATGTTGAGGTTTCATTCAATAAATAAGGAAGTGACCTATGTACTTACATTTTTTCCATAGGCTTTACAGGAAACTAGATTCCTCTGAGATCCTTTTCATATCAAACTCAGTATTATTTTTCAAGTGAAGTTTATATAATATAAATATACTATATTTGATGACATATAAAAATGTTCATTTTAAAATTATTAATAAAACAAGAATTTATTGTTTAATCAATTCAAGGCACAAGAGCCATTCATAGTAGAAGGTTACTAAAAGTTGTTGCATGAGTATAATAGGAGAAAGTAAGAAGTACAGTACTCAAATTTCAACTTTGTCGTCAAATATGATAAAAAATTAAAACTGTATAAGAAGGTAGAAATACAATGTATAATTCTATTGTTTGAAAAATAAAATATTTAGAATTTTATTTTTAAATAACTGTTTGCTTTTGGAATTATTGTAAACTATTAGTTTTACTTGTAAAGTAGTATTTAAACCTGTGAATAGCATGCTAATATTTTAGCTTAAAACAGTTTCTCTGGAATCAGGTGTTAGAGGAAGAATTGGTTTGTATAAAATTCACATATGTATCAATTGTCTTGTGAATCTGTTGCATTTTCTTGCTTTAACAGGTTAAGAAATAGAATCTTATTTAGGAATTCTCCTCTTATCTGTATTTAGAACAACATTCACCAATTGATCTTCTTCTTTCCACCCAGCTGACTACTTTGTAGTGCAGGCATTTAATGTAATATGTATTTAAGTGTCTCACCATTGCCCTCCTTATATTTACTGTTTCACACTTGTATCTAGAGAAAACTCAATCACCCTTTTTAATCTTTTAAATATGCATGTCTCAGAATGTGAGAACATGTGGTGTGTGAAGTAACTGTGCATTCCCAACAGTGTGAATGGCTGTTATCTTTGCTCAGGTAAAAGCCAAGTTTGGCTAACCACAGATCATCCCCACATGAAAGATTAGCACACTACAATCATTTTAATCTCCATTTCATCAGAGTTGGCCTTGTGTCGGACTAATCTAAGTTTTAGTAAAGTTATATATTTCCCACTGTAAGTTAGTGAGGAATGTTCAATCCCAGATAAAATAAATTCAAATACTAATTTTCAAGGCAGGTTAGCCTTCATTTGGAAGAGTGGAACAATACAATCTTCTTACTCAACACTTCCTCCAATTTGACTCCACATCAGATTAAACTAACATTAATAAATGTCTATCCAAAAAAATTTAATAATATCTAAAATCTATTAACATATAGGCTTTAAATAAAATGAAAATTTAACCATTATTTTTTAGGATGAATATTATATTACTTTTAGATTTACATGTAATTATAAAGAAAACACTGATAATTTTCCCAAATAATTAGCTGTATAAATTGTAAATGCATCTTCAGCAATGAGAAATGCAGTATATCTGAAGTACTTTTATTATATTAGAAATTATATATAGAGTACACCATGTAAATGATAAATTATAATATAAAGAAAAATGAAGATATTCGAAAGGAAAAAATCAATATATTTTCAAAATAATTTGTACACAAGTTCAATTTAAAAAAAGAAAACAGAAAAAAGTTTATTTAAAAAATCTTTCAAAGTCTTAAGATTGACAGCATGCCCAGATAAAGTCATTCTTACTCATGTTGACCATCACACATCCATGATGGCAGCCTTTAAAGTGTCTCTTCTATTGTGTGGCTGCTAGTTTCTTTCCCTTAACCATGTTCTAGATGTCACAGACCAAGAGATTCTAATCAGGAGAACTAGGATGTGTTGGAAGTGACATGATCAGGAAAAATCTTGGTCAGTCACTCCGAGCTCTCATGGGGTATGTAGGAGTGAGTAGTGTCCTGCTAAAACATGTATAACCACCCCTCAATCCAAGACACGTCTCACAGCCACAATGTAAGCAAAGCCATTGACCTTGATGCTCTTCTTGAAAAAATGGGGTAACATGACATGACTCTTATTGCCCCAACCTCAAAACATCACAAATGATATGAACTTGGCATTCCTCCTATTTACTCACTTTGAAGAAGTTCTCTATGAGTTGCTGTGGTTGGCTGCTAGTACCACAAGCCCAGTGTGTCTTTTCATTTCATATTAGAATTTGCAATGTTAATAATACTCTTGATACTTATGAAAGAGAAATGAGAATTAGAAATGTTCAAATTTGTCACATTCCATGTAACATTACATTAGCATGTTTCCCATTTATATCCAACTAAAAATGTGTTCTCAAATACCTGACACACAGTGTATAATAACTACATTGCCATTTGTAAGGTTTGTATGAATTTCCAAAACTGACAACTCTTTCTTTCAGATTTTAATTGAATTTCTATAATAAAATAAAGAGCAATATATATTTATAGTTTGAAAGGTGATGAAACATGTAAGTGACAGTGTAGCTATAAAGTATGAAAGTATTGATAATAGAAACTGAAACCTAGCCTATAATATATCAAGTTCAAATCCAGGTTTATATATAATCATTAATGTAAATTGACATATGTTTTATAAATCCTACCTGTCATATCATGGCTTTCATAAACTGCAAGTTATTACATTTTGTTTATTGTATTTTCTCTGTATTCCTTACTATGAATTAAATAACAGAGTAGAGTGGGAATATATTACTAGAATTTGGTGAAGAACTGGTACCTTTTTTCTTGGTGCATCATCAAAAAGTTAAACCTTTCATGCTAGCTATTAAAGCAAATGGTTATTTTGTTTAGTGAATAATAATAGTTTTCTTGCTAATCATAAATTACCCATCCTATTTTTTCATAAACTATGAAGAATTGGTCAATTTTTTTTTTACGCATATTGAAGAACTGATGCCTTTAGTTTTTAGTATTTGGTGAAGATCCGATTCCCCTTTTGGGTACATTATGAACAAATGATTCATATTTTTTGTATTTGATGAAAAACAAAAATATTTCATGGCACATAATGAACTGATGTTTTTTTCTTGGTATAATGAAACAATTTATTTCTTGGCATGATGAAACAATTTATTTTCTGGGTACATACTGAAGATGTAATCTTCTTTATTTTTGTTAACTGACCTCTTTTTTCTTGGTGTATACTGTAAAGCTAATCCTTTTTTTCTTGGTTGTTTGTAAACAAATGTTCTTTTTAAATTATGAAAGGCTGATCTTCTTACAAAATTATAAAAAATGATCCATTTTTCCCCTTGCCACTTGCTGAAGAAGGGATCTACTAACTATTTGAAAAAACTGATGTTTATTTTTGCATATGATGACAGAACTGTTTCTTTCTTAATATAAATTATTAATAACATATTCATTTTTTTCTAAGCGCATCATAAAAAACTGATTCTTCTTTTTGGTAACTGTTGAAAAACTAATCCTTTTGCATGGTGAATTATAAAGAACTAACTCCAGTTTTCTTGTCAAATTATGATGAATTGATTCCTTTTCCTTGGCACATGCTGAAAAAGTAATCATTTATTCATAATAATGAGTGAAAACTGATATCATTCTTCTTGGCAGTTGTTGAAGATTTATCCCCTTTTTTCATGGTATCTTATGAAAAACTGAACCTTTTTATTGTTGCAATATCAAGAATTGGTCTAATTTTTCCATTCAAATTTAGAACTGGGCTGATTTGTTTTTAGGTGCATGATAAAGAAATGATCCCATTTTCTTGGCACATACTTTTTACTTTTACTAACAATTCTAAAACAGGTTTTAAGTGGATATTTTCTTAGCCTGGCACAAAGCTACAGTAATGGAGCAACTGGTGAGCATTAAAGTCACTATTCTAGCAATGGTCTTTGAGATTAACCATTCCTCAAAGGCAAGTGCCAGTGCATATGATAAACTATTATTTTTTTGTTCAGACTCATTTTGCAAAGGGTCAGTTCTTCACATTTGACCAATGGGTCAGGGTTCTTGAAAAACATTATTTTCATATTTGTGAATTGTGGTATTTTTATGTTCAATTTTATCAAGGAGATAAAAACGAAAAATACTATGGGACTTCTAAAAACATACTGGGTGCAGCAGGCACAAAAAACATATCGTCTGTAATAATATATATATATATATAAGCCATTTTTAAAGTTTTTTAATTAACCTTTAGGAATCCTTTCAGGCCAACAGATCTTCAGAAGGAATCATTGGCATACTTTTGACAAAGATAAAAAGATAACTGTTTAAAGGCTCTAACAGAGTATAAAAAGGAAAAATTGCTACTCACTTTGCCTTTGTCAAAAGTATGCCAACAATTCCTTCTGAAGATGTGCTGCCTGAAAGGATTCCTAAAGGTTAAATAAAAATTGCCTTTGTACCCTATTTGAATTGGTATTTATGCTCTGTAGTATCAAGTCTTTGTTCATATATATATATATATATATATATATATATATATATATATTAAACAAAATAAAAAGATCAAAAACTTATCTCCAAACTGTTAATGTTCTATTTCTTAATATTGAGAACTTTACTTATAAAAACTACTTGCCTTAAGACATAATCCTTATAAAATATACTAGTTGACGCTTTTCTTTTAGGCAAAACACAATCTTTGTTTTATATATATATATATTGATGAGTGTTGTGGTGCAGTGGATATCAATTTGGAATGAGAAATTGAAAAGCCAAGTTTGAATTCCAGCTGAATTTGTTGCATTCACTTACACACAAATACTCTTGGGAAAGGTATGAATCCATCTCTTCTTCCTTCTGCTCTGGGTTAAATAGCAGAACAGATTGGGTTCTATAGCCTTGATTGGCAACCAGTCTACCACAGAAAGTAATGGCAACCTACTGAGGGAAAATCTTCTGCCCAGTCAGTCATGCCTCTTTTGAAATATGATCATCCAAACATGTATCATATACGGCACTTAACTGACTGGTATATAATTATTAATTATTGAAAAGACATTAAATAAATATAGAATTAAAAAAAACATGACAACTATTACAAAACCAAACTGGGATACTCTAAAAAAAAAAAAAAAAAAAAAAAAAAAAAAAAAAAAAAAAAAAAACTCACCAAGATCATTGGTCAGCATAACAAGCTAATATTTCAGGTCACAGATCATTTCTACCAAAATCAATTTGATTCTTTGGTCTTTATTGGACTCCTTAAATTCGTAGCCTTGTGTTAGAGTAAGCTTGAAGAAAGTTACAAGAAAAAGTAGAGAAACTAACAGTTAACTACAGCACCTTTTTAAAAATGAATGAGAGTACTCAGAGAGAATGTGAGAAATTTAAGCACACATGCTGTCACTCAACTCCAGCGGATACCTTTTATAATAATAATAATAATAATAATAATAATAATAATAATGACTTATCTGAGATTTCACTTTCCTCTCGGCACTAAACTACTATCCTTACACTCTTCCCCATTATACTTACTTGCCCTGTTCTGCCCTCAATAAACTGGTCACACCAAAATACAAGCAATTGCCCACCCCACTTTCACTATTAGCTTGATCTCCACCTGTTTTTCTCCCACAGAGAACGAAATTTAAGAGATCCAGTCGGAATGTATTCCCTTCTCCCTTCTCCCTTTAAATGATGCGTCGATAAGGTGCTGAGTCTATGATCTTCAGTAAAAAAAATCACAATGACAGACTAAAAATCCGACTTATCATCATCAAGTTGGATCCATTATTTGAGTGAATAAAAATGTAATGATGAGTTTATTTCGAAAACGTCACCATTATCACGACGATGACGATGACAGCCACGACGAGGTGGATCCGAATGAAGATGAGGAAGAGGAGGATCCCCCCACTCTGTTGTTGCAACTGATGAAAACAATTTTTAGCGATGATGACTTAGAAACAAGAATAGAAACGACATAATAAATGTTGAGAAAGAGACAAGTGGCGAAGTCACCCCACGTCCCCATCTCTCCCTCCGTCCTTTGAAAACTAAAGCAAGTTTCGCGAAGAAAATTTTCTGAGCTCCAATAATAATCAAATTCCAATAACAACGATTACTTAAGCTTTTCTACAAGACTTTAAAATTTTTTGCAAGATTGACGGCGTCATTTTTTGTAGTAGTTGCCCCTTTTTTCCTTGCCATTTATTTCTTATGCGAACGATAGTATTTTTTTTTAATTTTGAAAAAAGACATTTTCACACTGTAGTACAGTCAATAATGCTGCAATAAATCGAATTATGAAAAAAGATAGTAAGAGAGAAAATGGAAAAGAGAGAAAGAGAATGAAAGAAATAAGGTAAAGACAGAGTGGAAGTATTAAAGGTTTAAGGGGGGAGGAGAGTTGCTGCTGCTGCTACTTGCATGGGAAGAAGCGGGCAGCCGCGGAACGAACTCAAAGGCAAATAATACATAAACAAACAGGAGGGTGTGGGCGGACAGAGAAAGAGAGGCAAACCCACACATAGAGAGAGAGAGAGAGAGAGAGAGAAAGAAAGAAAGTAACCCATGATAATTCTACTAACAACAAGTGTGTCTTTCTAATCGGAGTTGTTTACTTTTCTTTTCAAATTCATTCTGCGGTAGCTTCACCCCGCCGCTTCAAAGCGAGCCACGTTCCGAAAAAAATAAAAAATAAAAAATAAAATAAAATACGGGGAGAAGAAAGAATTGCTGTCGATGAGATTTAAAAAAAAAGAAAACTTGCCTACCGCACGTTAGACTCGAACTGCCGACTCTGGTAGCCTACCACCCCCAATGAGTTGCGCAAGCGAGTCGCTACACAAGAACTCCGAGTAACCTACCATTCCACTGTCTCCCTTCTGTCTTTTACAGTCGTTTTGCCACGAAGGATCCTTCTCTGAACACCCTCGTTGTGTCTGAGGGTGAAGAGTCTTTCTTTATTTTATTACTTTTTTTGTTATAATTTTACAAGATCGGATAAGAAAGAAGTTCAAACAGCAAAAAGTAAGAAAGGTCATTTTGAGAAAGAACTGATTCTTTGGTCGCATTGAACAAAGTCTACAACGCACAATTTTTCTGAGAGAGAGAGAGAGAGAGAGAGAAAGAGAGAGAGATAGATAGAGAGAGAGAGAAAAGAAAAGAAATGTGATTATTGTCTCCTCTTAAAAAAGGAACCGGCATAATTTGGAAGACAAAAATCCGAGGGAGGAAGAAGACACAAACAACCCAGAAAAGCAAAACAAGAGATATATCAGGAATTAAGGACTACCCTTACCCGCTCAATACTTTCACCTGTCCTTTTTTGTCAGGAGTATGATTTGTTTTTATTGAATCACGAAACAACACATTGTTTAAGTGTTATTGTTCTATTCAATTAAAACCAGGTTAAATTCTTATCGTCTAGGTGGAAGAGTTTCTGATCACCTCCAGTTGTCAGATGAGTTCGTAGTTGAACCGAGAAGTTAGAAAAAAGTAAAAAAGAAAGAAGCAGCTAAAGGAAAAAAAAAAAAAAAAAAGACTGATTGTGGTCATCAGTGTCTTATTGTTCTTCATCTCGGGGGAAAAAGAATAAAAGCGAGAATGTGTGGACATTATTGTCTCTACACCTAAGGCCGGAACACAAAACAATCTAAGACAAACAAGGAAGCGTCCTAAAAACGACAACTTGCTCGTTTGTTTGAGAGAGAAAAAATCTGTTTTCATTTTTGGAGACTCTCTCTCTGATCATTCTCTTTTTCACTAAAACACATGATTTTATGCCATCATGAAAATAATGTATGATATTTTATAATAATTATAATAATTTACTCCTTGTGGAAAAGTATTGCCTTCCAAAATATTGTGTTTCACAGTTTGAAGGAATGTATTTGTGAGGAAAAGTCAAACCAAGTATATTTGATGAATTATTCTGAGTTTTTTATACCGATATAAATTATCAACTACAACTTGAAGAGTTTCCTTGGTTAAGTGTCGGGCTTTCCTTTCGATAACAAGAATATTACAAATAACAAATCAACCAACGTCAGGCTTATGTCACACCTGTGCTAGTTATTACTGGTGGATTGGAATTTTTAAGCAAGGCCTACTAAGTTACAACAACCTTTGCGTTAGGATTGGCCTAATATAACTTATTCACGGATATTGGTATGCTATTCTTTTTTAGTCGTTTCCAGCAACAAGTTAGTGTGGAGAGATCCTTTCAGTTGGCACGCCTAAAAATCTCTCCCGTCTGACTTCAATTTTCCCCGTCCTTTCTCATAGTTTCTCCAAAGTTTGAGATAGATAAAATAAAAAGGCACGCAACACGACGACGATAACTACCACCACCAGCAAAGAAGTAAAAGGGCTGACAAGGATTGGCAGACGAAACATTTTTCACGATTTACTGGCCACAAATTCCTTGCTATTTTGATTTCTTTTTCTGTGATCCGCTCCACTATGAGTCTGTCAACCACTGTAGCCGCATCTACACGTGCCCGCAAGGAGAGCCGCACTCGCGCCAAGGTACCCATCTTCTCATCTATACCTTCCAACAAACACAACAACCAACACCAAACCAGCGTGGATGACAGTAATAACGGGTAAGTACTTGATCTGCGTTAATTTCTACCTTATCAATCCACATTCACTTTCCTAAACTTCGTTATCTCAGTTCATCATACCTATCTATCTATTTTTGCAACCAGGATTCCCTCTTTCTGTATCACACTTTCATTCTCTCACATGGGCCTTTCACGTATTATAAGAAAAACTAATGAACTGTAAATACGCATGACTTTCTTAAGCTTGTATTTTCGTGAGTAACTTCACAATTGAAAAAAGTGTAATTACTATTCATTTTATTTTTGTTGCTGCTGTTATTATGATGATGATTGTAAGGTGGACGTGTAAATAAATTACATTAAATTGGATTGTCGTGGTGCGTGCGGATCATAATTTCTGATTCCTTTGTTTCGTATCTTAACTGCTACTGTAGTGTAGTCAGTGCTTACTCTGTAACCCTTTTCTTCAATATTAGCAGTTACGGGTTATACATGTTACAAGGTTTATTCTTCCCCTCAGTACCACCAACACAATGAGTTTACTTTTTCGCTTTTTACCAAAGGCGATCATTTTTTAGTAGAGCGTTTGAAAGCAGCACGTTATCTCTCTCTCTTCCTCTCCTTTCTCGTGTTTTTCTTCTTTATTTCTTTTTTTTTTTTTTTAACTAACTTTTCTAATTTTTCAGCTTTGTTAAGAAGAGTAAGTAATCAAAATGTCCTTTTTGTGTTTTTGACTAGTATTTCAAATACGGAAACCAAAACACTAACAGGAACGAAGAGAGAAAAAAAGCAAGAAAAAAATTGAAAACGTAGTAAAACCACTCAACCAACACTAAACAAGGAATTTAGGGAGTGTTTTTTTTAACTTCTTTCTTTACTTTTAAATGAAATTTCAGAAATGTTCTTCAGTAAAAAAAAAACAAAAAAAAAAAACGAAGAAAGAAGAAATTATAGAAAGTTAAATAAGTGTAAAAAATTATATTTAGCTATTAATGACAAATGCATGAAGACAACAACAACAAAAAGAAGTTTAAAATTTTTTTAGAGAAATGAAAAAAACAGAAACAACTTGAATTATGGTCAGAGATTTAGATAGGATTTAGATTTAATTAAAAACTTAAAACTAATTAAATATAACTACTATCACTTATTAAAAAACTGAATCAAACAGTGGGTTTGTTATGGAATAACATTGTTTTAGATTAGAATAGTGATTCTTTGAGTTGGTCGCCTTTCTAAAAGTGAATATTTATACACACCCCAACCATCTACTGCCGCTGTCAGCTACATCTGGCTGTGACGTCATCTGGCTATATGCTGGACTCACCCAAACCTACTTTCACTTTCGTTTTTGTCCTTATGCTCAATCCTGTCCACCCACCTGTTTCCTGACACACATATAACTGCCTCTTTCTTTTCAATAGTTTCTTTTACTATTATCTACACCTTCCTTCTTTCTTGTCAACTACTTGAACCTTAGTAACTAAATGGAAAAAAATGCTGTCTATTTTGAATATCCATCATGGACAAGTTTAACAAATATTCTCAACTGCCACCAATCTGTGTTCTCTGCAGGCACACTTCCTGGCTCTTGAAATGTTTATAATTTTTGGTTCTCTATTTTTCCAAGATGTTTTTAAAAAGAATGTTGAAAAGTGATCCATGTGCTGCTGTTGTTGCTGTGATGATCTATTTTTCACTTATTTAACAGTTAATTTGAAACTATTTTTAAATATCAAGGTACTGAGTGTGTGTAGAAAGAAAATTGAGGAAGAGAATTACTTTTCAACTTTGTTAAAGTTCCCAAATTCACATACTTTGTGTAAAAAGAAACATGGCCTTGTATATGTAGAGTCTCAAGATAGTGTCTAAGACTATTATCCTCAACTGTGTTGTTTTTGTTTTCACCTAATTTAAGTGGTAACTGTCCCATTCATCATCAGGTGATTACTGAAACTTGAATCATGTAATAGTAGTTGAAATATGTATCAAGCAATAAATATTAAAAATCATATCCAGCCATTAAAAAAGCATGTCTCTAATCAAAGGATAAGAACCTAATTAGTGCCTACATAATTTCATATTAGTGCCAGATATGGATATTCAAACCCAGCTAAAAGATATGAATGCTCTCTTCACTTGAAAGTCTGCTGCAACACTATCTTTCTATATTTCTTCTTTTTTATTTGATTTTTACAAAAGGTTAAATATTTAATAGTATGTTTAGTTGTTATTTTGCTGTATATTTCTAATTAGTGCCAGTAGTTATGTTTAAACCCAAGAAAATTAAGTTAGGATTTTAAATGTTGATATTGAAATTTAGCAGAACATTTTCACTTGAAGAAGGTGAAAAGTAATCTTTCTTCCCTCATTTTCCCCAATTTAAACTTGTGCAGAATACAAAGAAAAGTTAATTTCTAATGACAAAAAGTTACTTTGTTACAAAATTTCTTATAAATAAATGATGGAATCTAATGTAGAAAAAGAATATTAGAAATATTTGCTTTTATTTGTAATACAAACAGCAGAAGCTAAAATTTATTTCCTAATTGTAGCTTAGTGATAAAAACATTTAACTAGATATTATCAAGTAAATAATTAAGCAGTTATTTACTAAGATGAGATTAGTCTGGAACAAAGTAGTGGGTTATCTAGTGAGGATTGAACCCACTACATTAATAAATTGAACTGCAAGATGAGTTTAGTAACATCATGCTTTGGTAAGTACCCAAATAAATTAAAAAAAAAAACAAAATATGCATCCTTTGAAGGAAATATTGTGAAGTGTAAATTCTTTCACTAAAATCTACTTTGGTAATGGATTAACCAATCATAAGTCAGAGACAATATCAAAACACTAACAGAAAGTAACATGACTTAACATCCAAAAACTATTACTTGGCTTGTTATTTTCAAATTGTGTAATATGGTAAGAATCGTAAATGGCATTTTATTTTGGAAGTACTGTTGATATTTGATATGGCCAATTCAGGACAAGTTTGTATTACCACAGCAGCTGGAAAATTTAAGAAACAAGTGTAAGAGTAGTTTGTAGTGCAAGTTGTATTTTCTGGCTCTGGCTCTTTTCAACACTGGTTCAGTTATTCTCACAAAGTCAGATATCCTGAAAGCTTGTCACTGTGTACCTAATAATAATGTATAAAGTAACTGACTAGAAATCAATAGATTCAGTTCTCACAGCTGACTGGTATTTAATCTTGTAAACCATAAAAGGGGAAAATATATTTGAAATGATTTTCTCATGAATCTGTAAAAAACATTAACTATATATATATATATATATATATATATATATATATATATATATATATATATATATATATATATATATATATATATATATATATATAAAAGGTTTAAATGTAGATCTTTACTAAGCTTTGTTTAGACTAGCACAACACAATAGATCATAATGATTGAACTTTATTAACTGGCATCTGTGGTGTGCAAGTCACTGTACAGCAGCAATATAAAATTTATTTAAATAAAAAATAGTAAAAAATTCCACAGTGTTACCAAAATTTTTTTCTCTTGCAGGATGATACCACAAAACTATATTTCTAAAATATAAATTGTTATAGTTTTTAATAATAGAGATTTTTCTTTTTTTTACCTTCAAGAACTCTCGCTTCATCTGAAAGCTGTAAAAGATCTACAAATAATTCTGTTTTGAGCTTTTCTCTTCAATTAGGTCCAAGTGTATCCTAGCTTTGTAGATTCTGTATCAAAGTCTTGATGCTTAACCTTGTTTACCAATCTTTGATTTTAGCTTAGGGCTTGTTTTGTGTGGTATTAAGGGCTGGCTTTTATAGGGCTTATCCAAAACCAACTTCATCTTTTCTTCATGATCATCAATCTTCTAGAATGCCTACCAACAATTTCTATAGAAAGAGATTTTTTTTTACAGAGGTGCCAACCACATATCAAACCACCTTTCTGTCACATCCAGGTTTGCTACTAATTTCAGTAGCATTAGTACAAAGGCTAATTTTCTAAAGTTTTATTAAAATTCACAAAATATTCTGTATTAGCATAATCAACATTTTTTTATTAAAAAAAACTACAATTTTTAAAAACTAAGTTATTTCAGAACCTATGAGAACTTAATCTATTTACTAAAATTATAAATAAAGTAGTGACAATGAATTCGCTTCATGACATTTTTGCCATTATTTGAAGAATCATTTAGTCTAATATCCACATCATTGTTGTTTTAATCACAATATTTTGGCTAGTCAACTCTCTACACTTGTATGTCAAGCAATATTTAGTCATGTCTAGTTTTAATAACTGTCAAAAAGATAAACATTCTTTTGGCATTGTGAATTAACAATGCAAGGCAAATATTTGTAGTAAAGATACAAAATACATTTTATAAAAACTGCAGAGCCCACCTAAATGAAAGTTACTGATCAAAACAACAAAGATAAAGATACTAATCTTGATGATTCCTCAAATAATGATGACTTTATTTCTCATTAGAATATTTCAAAAATTAAAAGTTAGGATAATTCTAAAATTTCTTTAAACAATAAATTCAATGGCATATGCTTTTACGAAAAGATAACATAAGCATTTAGGTTAACAATGAAGAGCTGAAATTTTTCATTAATAGAAGAGTGATTTACTTTAAAATATAACCCTAAGTATTATATAAGTTTTGCAAATACTTGGATGGGAATAGTTTTGGTAGGATTCAATATTCAAATTTGAAAGATTAGTGAGATGTATTTGCATTTAGATCCCAAGTTAATTTTCTTTGCATATAATTAAATTTAAGGTGCCTGTTTGATTGCACATTTCCAAGTGATTCCAGTAGTCAATGTTTGAGCTAAGTTAAAAGCTAAAATGTCAAATGAAAATCATCAAGGCTCCTCTTGCTCATTTGGAAAATTAGCACAATACATCCCTTTTCCCACATTTTGCCCAGTGCAGATTAAGCTATGCTTAGTACATATCTCTCCCACTCTCTCTCTTATATATATATATATATATATATATATATATATATATATGGCTTGCTTGGTGAATGAAATAGTTGTGTATTTCCCATTAACAACAATGGTTAGTGTTCAAACCCAAGTAAAAGTCAGAATAATATAATTGGATTTAAAGTTTTCATTTTCCTCTCTATCAGCCAATATTGATTATCAATTTGGTAGATGATCTGACAGTTGAAGATACACTACCATTACATACAATGCTAATACCTTCTCATATTTCTATACTAAACATACTATTAAGGTAGTAATGATGCTATTAATTTACTAGCAAATTCATCTACTTCTTTACAAACATATGCATACACACACAAATGCATATGTGTACATATGTGGATGTTTTTCTGTACAAGTGTGTATGCATTTATAGGCAACTACTTATGCATGTATTTGTTGGCAGATGCAGGGCTATGATCACTGCTCTACTGTGACTGCTACCACTACTCGATGTAGTCTTCTGTAGCTGGAAAGCAGACAGAGGCTTCGACAATGTCATGTACCCTACTTCTATACAAGTGTCACAGAAAGCATTCACCTTTGAAACTAGACATGATATTTTGGAACAGGAACCCCATCCTGATATTTTTACTATTTTTACTTTCTCCCCATGACTCTGTAAAAAGATAGTTTATTTATTACGCGTGTTCAATGTACAATGAAACAATTTAAACTATGCACCCATACCTTTCCGATATATGAAAATATAGATAAAATTATCAATTTATTTTTCCATTGATTAATAGTAGTCTTTTTAAGTGTCCAACAGGTTTTAGTACTCACACCTGACTCGACATATTTTTTTCCTTTTTGCCAGTGCTGAAAAAAACCAAAAAAAAACCACCTATATTTCCTCTGGAGATCTACAAATGGTGTTGCTACTTAACAGAAAGCTAACCATTTTGTTATACTTTAAAAGGAAAGAACACTGTAAAAAAGCAGTTTTGTTTTAAATATATTTCTTGGCTGGGGCTAAAGATAAAACCAAATATTTATATCCGATTTTAATTTAGTGTTTATTGACCTTTAAGAAGTTCACTGACTTTTTTCAAGGACTTTGCTTAGTAAATTCACAAATATTTTTTTAAATATTTATTAATTTTAATCTTCTCACATTAGTTTGTTAACTGTCACTCTAAACATTAAAACATTGATTTTAAATATCTAATGACAAAAGCTTATGCAGCCAAATCCTTTGTAGCTTAATTGTAAGTATTGCTATTTCTTATGCAGAAGACCAGGATTAAGTTTGGAGTGAAAGCAGTGATGGCACCTACCATGAACCCATCATAAAAGTTCAGGATAGAAAATTACTAAATATTAAACACTTCAAATACATCAATATATGGATCAGCTATAACAAATGTAGTATAGGAGATAAAGAAATTTAACAGAGACTAGATAGTTTTGCTTAACACTGCAAATTGCTACGAAACCAAAACATTAACCTAAAGTTTCCAGTCATGCTCTTAAATAGTCTCTTCAGATGAAGGTTTTTATATGAATGCCATGCATGGCACCAAACCCATTCAGAAACATCAAAACTGTTATCTGTATGCAATTGTTTTCACAGATTAATGGTTAAAAATGGCTTTGAGCAAATTAAACCCGAAAGTTTTAATGAAGACCAGTCTTCTTTCACAGTTGTGGACTGGTGCTACAGAATCCTAAACAAAGAACTGTATCAAATAGTAAAAACTACATCACTTGAGGACTTTCAACAGCAGCAGCAGCAATTAAAATGAATATCACATGTAACTTGAACATAAAATAATGATATAATCAAGATGTTGACATTCTATACTATTTCAAACAAAAGATTTGGAAGGAAGACTCCATCAGTGCTGGAAAGAGTGATAACAGTAACATTGAGAAACCTATTTTCCTGTAAAATTGTTTAAAGAGAAAGATTTTATAAATTTCAATGAAAAGTATCACTGGATGCTTGATTAATGAATGCTAAATACTTCCTTATAAGTAAATGGCTAATATTACCATTACTGAGAAGGTGAATATTGCCAAATGAATGTTGTGAATGATGCAAATGTTTGTGCTGTGAGAAAATAAATCCAAGATGACATGAAAAAATGTTTGTTCATATGTTTTGTTCTACAAGCTAATATGGTGTTTTTTTTTTAACCTAATACAACAATTTGTAGATAATCAAATCAGAAACTAATTTTCTAGGATGATGGTAATTGTTGCTTCAAATTAATTCCAAAAGTAAAAGAACTTAAAATATCTTGGGCTGATAAGCAGAGAAATGAACATTAGAAATTAAGAGATGAAGCTAATACACAAAATATTGCTATTTCAAATAGCTTGGTGTGTAGGACATAGAGCATTAAACTGAAGATCTAAAAATCTCCAGTTCACTCATATTGATATTAATATTATTTTAGGTAAATAATATTAGAGTAGATGATTGAGTTTAAAACACTTTTTCTAGTTATCCTTGTGTTGTAGAGCAGCTAACATCCCTCTAGCACTCTCAAGAATCAAATAGTCTATGGACTGAGGTAGCTATAAAAACAAAGACTAATCGCAGTCAGCATTAGAATTCGAAGCGTCATCAATTATTACTATTGGACTATGCCCTCTGCGACTCTGACTTAATCTCTCTTCTCTTCTACTATTTGTGTTCTGTCTTCTAGTGTTTGTCTTATTAAATTGATATCCCTTAGCACAGATATTGTGCTGTAGATGCTCAACACATATCTTCTTTTATCGTTCTGCCACCTCAGTGATACAACACCTTGCCATTTTAAATTAAGCTTAAGCTTCAAATAACAAAGATATGCTGCCTAATATGCTTGAAATAGAGGAATGGGTTTTATCAAAATAAAATAAAGGTTGTTTTGTTTATTAAATGAATTCTCCAAGCTGATATCCACTGCACCACAACACAAGTTAACTAAAAAGGATATGAGATATTCTGTAAAATGAATAGTAGAATAGGAACAATACTCTCATAGAAACTGAATAATGAGTTAAATCCAAAATTCTCAGATGATTACCAAATATGAAATACACCTGAAGAAATGCAGATAGTACAATGGCCAAAATGTTGTGACTTTAATAGCCAAGATGAAGATTTCAGTTTTAATTATTAGGACCTTGCATAAGTTCTTGATGATTTTTCATGAAAAGTGATGTTTTATTTACAAAAATTAGTAAGAAATATGTCACTGAAAGTACTGTCCATTGCTAGCCACCAAATTTTCCTATCTTTCTGGCAGCATTTTAATTTCATGTAAGAAAAACATGTCTTTTGAGGCTAACCATGAGTTGACCCATTTTTTGGCATCTTCATAAGAATAAAAGTGCTGCTCAACCAGGCCATGTCATTGAATGGAACGTGATAATCAAATAGGGTAATGTATGGTGAATACGGTGGGAGAAGTAGGACTTCCTATTAAAGTGTTTCCAAGTAGGTTTTTACCTGTTTTGCATCAAGTGGCCTAGTGTTGTCATGTTGCAAAATTACTTTATTGTGTTTTTGCTTGTATTGCAGCCATTTTTTTCTTTAATGCTCAAACACATCAACTGTAGTCAAAAGCAATCTCCCATGATGGTTTTGATCAGTTTGAACACCTCATAATTAACTACACTCAGCTGATCTCACCAAATGCAGAGCAGAAACTTTGAATCATGGATATTTAGCTTCATTCCTGATGTTAATGTATAGCAGGGCTTATCCCATGATACTCTACACTTTGGGTTATCGTAACATATCCACTTTTCATTGCCAGTCATGATACAATGTGAAAAACCTTTCCTTTTCTGCCATTGAAGCAGCTGTTCACATGTGACAAGATGCTGTTCAATGTCTCTTGGCTTCAACTTGTATGGCACCCAATGTCCTTACTTTTGAATCATTCCTGATGCTTTCAAACATTTCAAAACTGTTGTGTGATCATCCCCTAATGGTTCTGCAAGTTGAGCTTGTGTCTGACATGAGTCCTTATGAGGTAATACCTCCAATTCTTCGTCTTCAAACATTACAGGGTACCAGAGCATTCTTTATCTTCAACACCAAAATCATTTTTTTTAAGTGTCTAAACCAATCTGTGCATGTTGTTTTCAACAGAGCATAGTCGCTGTAAGTCTCAACAAGAATTCTGTGTGCTTCAGCTTCAGATTTCTTTTGAATAAAGTAGTGTAGTAAAATTCCCTGCAAATACATTTTCTTTGGCATGAAATCGGACATGTCTAACCACTATGAAAAACAAAGTTGTTTACACTTCAGTGTAATGATATACATTGAATTTCAAGTTTGCTTATAATACTTCCTTACAGAGGTGTTACCATTTGAAACTACATGCACACAGTTCTGGAATCTCATTTGTTGAAAAACAGCAAGAACTTATTTAAAGTTCTAACAATTCACAATAAAAATAAATATTCAATATTTTTAGTTTTTTTCACTTCATGTGAGTGAAATGTCCAAGTCTGTTAATGTTTTCTTTCTATTGTTCTCAAAAATATATTTGTGTTACTAAAAGTTCCAGCGCCAAAAGAATAAATGTCCTCCTTATCTCTCTCCCCTTCTTGAAAACTGTTCTGATATTTTTTTAAATATACCTATATGATAGAAAAATTATCCTCAAATTGATCCTGTGATCAAAACAAAATTATTTCTTGGATTGACTTTTAACTGAGAGACCTGTGCAATATTATACCCTACTATTCAATTTGGTGGTTGAAATTGCTGTATATTTTCCATTGGTGTCTGAACTTGAGTAGAATATGAAATTTCATGTGCTGATTTATCAAGGCAGACAGAGACTGATGAGATAATCTTCCTAACTTAATCTTATACATGACAAATAAATTCATTTGAATAATATATCTATTTTTTGATTTCTTACAGTGTTAAATCATATTTGATTTTTTTCTTAATAATCAAAGAGAAATATTTGTTAATATACTTTATAACTGGATGCTAACCTTTCCAGAAATTTTCAATAGAATTTACATTTTTCTTAATCATTTCATTTCAGTCAAAGTGATAATACCACTAAGACACAAGGGGTTACTGAAAGTGAAAGAAAATGAAAACATAGTAAAGAGAAAAGACAATAAAAGAACAAGAATCAGGAAGACAGAAAATGAAGAATTTTTAAGATCATAAGTGTCAGTGAAGCAACAAACTGGGAGAGAATTCTACAACTGAGGAAAGAAATCATTAGAATAGAATGTATGATTACATTTAGCTATTTCAACAGTGAAACAATGAGACCTAGTATGCTTAAATTCATGTAGTTGAATTACCAAGTAGGTAAGCTCATTAGAACAATTGCCATGAAAATATTTGTAGAAAAGACACAGGGAAGTTATGTCAAAGCAGTCAGAAAGTAAATGAAGTCGAGATGCCAGGTTAAGAATGATAACATTTCAGACTATTCTTTGAATTTTGTCAAGAATATTATAGCAGGTGCACCAAACCAGAAATAACAGCAATATTCAATGCACGGATGAATGGTAGATTTATAAATGTATTTATTAAAAGAATTCAATAAAAACTGAATAACAATTGCAATAAACTTGAGACATAGTTTTTAGTATAACTTCAATCCTCTTTGTGGATTGATGTTTGAATAGAAGCATGCCTTATATTAAACAATGTTTGCATGTACCCACTTTTTAATCATGCTAATGACAAGATAACATCACAACAACTGACAGGGGAACATAGAAAAATTAGTTTGTTACTTTCATTTATGAGTATGAACTGACACCAGTAATTGATAAGAAATATCTTAAATCATTTCAGTAACCCTTTTTTCTGATGCATTAATCTTTAGGCCACTTAACCAATTCAAGAATGAATGTAGATATTATAAAGCTTAGAAATTAAATAAATCAATACTGATAAAGTACGATTTGAGTACAATAAATAGCAATCTTGTCTTATAAGTCAATCCATTAGTATAGTGAATTTAATCTTATGAGTGAACCAATACTGAAGAAATGTGTCAAACAAAGCTAAGCTTATTAAATAAAAAATGCGCACTTGTAATATAGTAATGATTAGCAAGCTTGTTTAAAATCATCAGGTAGGCCACATGTAGCTCACGGACCATAGTTTGCCCACCTCTGATCTAGGATTCTGAATACTGATTTTCAAAGTAGGCAAGTTATCTTAAATTGAAAGCTTGTCATAACACAATCTTCATACTCTATAATCCTCACATTTGTCATTATGTTAGAATATGAAAGGAAATGTTTTTGGTATTTTACCAGTGAAAGATTCTTAGCTAGTCATTTCTGCTAACTTATGACTTTCTACTTTATTTTATTTTCTGTTACTCACAGAAGTAATTTTACATTACTTAAAAGCACTAATTCCTTAAATAAAAACCCACTAGTATAAGATTGAAAACCAGACTAAAAGAATAATCATTCAATTTAATAACTGATGCCCCAATTATTACAGTACTAAATTAAGAGCTAAGATCTGTCACCTTCATAATAATCAGTTTGAACTAATGCAGAGTCTATTTTCTGTTATCAGATGTTACAAAGAATGATTATGTTAATAATCAAATTATTACCTATTTTCTGAAGTTCTAAATATCAGCATTATTCTACCCATTTTGAAGCTATCATTTTCATATTGTCTGAATTCTGGAAACTGTCATTATCATTGATTTTATTATTATGATTTGTTCTTTGATTTTATGCAGATTAATAATTGTCCAGTAAGAAAAGATTCTGCTATAGATACTTCTAGATTTGGGTCCAGAACTATAAGAAGATTTCTGCTTTATTCCCCACACTGGACAAATTATATACCTGAAAAAAGCTAAAGGATAAGTCAATCAAAATCGACTGATAAAACTAGTAAGGATATTAGTCCAAACACCTGGCATATTCATTTTGGTTGTTTTATCCCAATATTTTAGCTATATTCTTTAGCCTTTCTCAGGGAAAGATTACATGTAGCTGCTTCAAAAATTTCTAATTCTTTTCTTTTTCTTTTTTAAGTGGTTAAAATGATATCTATACAGATCAGTATCCCAAAATGTGGGATATGAGTTCAAGTCTTAGAAGCAACAATAATAAGATGCAGTTCAACTAATAATAAAATAATAATGGTAAGAATACCATAATTCAACAAAATAGAAAAGAAAATGAGAAAGGAAAATTGTGAAGTAGCTTCTGGAAATTATCAGATGTAATATACATCTGAGGAAGGCCAAGGAATATATCTGTATAATAATACAAAAACATTGTGTTGCTTTCAACATTATAAACATAAGTTCCTTTCTATAATTGTTTGAAAACTAAAGTAAAATATTATCTGAAGACTAAAATTGTTAAATGTGTATTTGGAAAATATAACATTAACATTCCATTTCATCATAAGAGATTTTAAGCTAATTTAGAATTTAAATTTAAAGCTTTGTCTACAAATATGACTCATACATGAACTGAAATAATAATACCACTGTAAGTATCCAACAATTAAATTTAAGGTTATGACTGAAAGACATTTAATCTGTGATATTTCTCCAAAGATTAATGTGAATGTCAACTTGCTGCCATCCTTCAAATTAAAAATAAAAAACTATCAATATCTATTTGTATGAAATTTTTAAGTCAATCAAGCTGTAAATAGGTAACGAATTTCAACAGACTTGTTGATATTGATTCAGATAAGATACTAAAAACAAAGAAATTTTGCTGAGTGATTCTTCTTGCTGATTGGATGTGTATTGTCGTGCAGTGGATATCAGCACAGAACGAGAAATTAGAGAGCTGAATTTGAATTCCAGTTGAATTCATTGAATTCACTTACATGCAAATATCCTTGGGAAAGGTATTAATCCACTGCTTCTCCTTCCAGCTATGGTTTAAATAGCAGGACTTGATTGGCAACCAGTCTACCGCAGAAAGTAATGGTAACCTAATGCAAGAAAATCTTCTGCCTAGTCAGTCATGTCTCTTTCAAGATAAGATTTTCCAAGCGTGTATCATGTATGGCACTTAACTGGTTCTTAACTGCTCATTCCAAGCCTATCAACTCTGTTTCTGCATCTGTCCAGATTTACCAGTAACAACCTGTTGTTGGCATTTGGAGCTTATGCTATCAGCAGTGAAACATTGATAATTTTCCAGAAGCAGCAGTAGCAAATGGTATTGGCATTGTTCTCTCTCTCTTTCTCTCTCTCTCTCTGCCACTGTATTGTGACTGGATAGAGCAGCTATTACTTTTGTTTCCATGAGAGAAACATTATTTTCTACTTAGATTATTTATATGTAGGTAAATAAATTTAGCAACCAGTGCCAACCAATTCCTCAAATGTTTACTGAGGAACTGATCTAGATAAGAGAGAAAAAATAGGAAATTGATACAAAACCAGCAAAAACCTGCTCAAAGTGTAGGATAAGAGGATAAAAAGTTCTGGTTATTTGTACTGATTGTGATGAGTTTATGGTTGTGGAGTTTAGAACTTCAGCTGGATTAGAATTTAACACATTACTCAATAAGTCCCGAGCCTGACATATAGATGGTGCTAAGAAGAAAAAGATTTATATGGTTTTTATGAAATACAAACCTTTAAATGGTATATGACAAAATTTGGGCCCAATTAGATTATTAGTTTACAAATAACAGTTATTTAAGTGAAGCTACTGTTGCAAATTTTCAAAACAATAGAAAAATCTGAATTTTGTGTGTTGATAAAGCATTGCTTTCTGATGGGAAAAAGTACCGTTCAAGCAAAGTAATGGCTTGATAAATGTTATTCGGTGATATGCCGACTTTAAATGCAGTCATACAGACACAAATGATACTGAATGCTCAGGTCGCCCAAAATAAGCAGTTGTCCCAGAAAACACCTAAAAGTCCATAAACTAGTTTTAGCCGATTGTAAATTAAAGTTGTGTAAGATAGCAAAGGAGGTGAACATATCAGAAGGCTGTGTATTCACCATTTTGCATGAACATTTGTCAATAAGAAAGCTGTGTTTAAAGTGGGTGTTGCGTTTGCTCACAATTGATCAAAAACAACAATGCATCGATGATTCAGAGTGTGGTTTACAACTATTTCCATGCAACAAGAAGGTGTTTTGAATAAATATGTGACAATGGATAAAACATGGATCCACCACTTCACTCCGGAGTCAAATTGGCATTCAGCTGAGTAGACAGCAGGTAAGCCATTCAAAGTGACCAAAGATGCAAGCATCAGCAGGCAAGGTTTTGGTCTCCGTATTTTGGAATGCGCAAGGTATTTTGTCCATCAATTACTTTGAGAAAGGAAGAATCATCAATAACAAATATTATATAGCATTATTGGTATGTTTGAAGGTATAAATTGCTAAACAAATGGGCACAAATAAAGAAAAAAAGTGATCTTTCACCAAGACAATGCATTGTGTCACAAGTTGATCGCAATGGTGGCAAAACTACATGAACTGCACTTATGATTAGTTCATAATAATGGATTAATACTGTCTCTGTCATTATCAAGGTTGCACAGATTCTAATTCTAACCTAACATGAAGAAATAGCATGAAATATATTGAGAATTGTAAATACAAGGTAAAACGTAAATTTCAGAAAGTCTGAGGAGCATTTTCATCTTTGTTGCTTTAACCACTACATTTCAGTTAGTTCTGTCTTTCTGAAGTTTTGAAATGGAGTACTGTCTTTATTCCATTGATTATTCAGTATAATATCCGCATCTTTGTTATTTTCAGGACAGAATTTCCGATAAGTTCTTTAGCCTTTCTAATACCATAGAAACCTCTTTTTTTTTTTTTTTTTTTTAATCATATCACCCCAAGCAAGGCGGTAGCGCCACTGATGCGCAGGGGGCTACGTAAGGGTAAAAAGAATGGAAAAGAGAAAGCCGGAAACCACATCCTAAACAGGAAACAAGGGATGAGCCTCTTCACCTGTTCAATAGATGTGGGTGGAGTGTGAACCGGGCGATAGTTTAGTCTATCTACTCCAATTGAAAAAAAATAATAAAAAAGGAAAAGAGTGAAAAGATTGGAAAAGAGAAAACAGGAAACCGCATCCTAAACAGGAAACAAGGGATGAGCCTCTTCACTTGTTCAATAGATGTGGGTGGAGTGTGAACCGGGCGATAAGATAAAATAGTCATTTATCTATGACATTTTTCTGCTAGTGGTTAATGTTCCAGCTCAGGCAAAAGCCAGCATTTTGAATACTGATTTTCAAGGTAAGCAGGCTTCAAGCACTTGGAAGATTGGAGCAACACAATCTATTTTCCCTTTTTTGGCAGACTAAAATTTATTAAATATCTCTTTTGGGGCACATTTACCTCAAAGCCATGGTAAATGATTATGGCTACTTAAAAGAAGTCATCTATATTTATTGTAATTTCACTATCATACAGTTGTGTAAATTAGTAAATACATATTGAAAACTAGTTACTAATAGGCAAGTGTTTTGTATATAAGTCTATGCATTTGAACATGCAACTGAATGATCATGAATGAAAAAGTGATAGACTGAACAAAGATATTGGATAATCACAGAATGTAAAACAAGACATTCAGATGATGTACTGACTCTATAACAATGGTTAAAAAATTAAGGTTGCAAACTATTATCTAGTGTAGTAGTAGGTTTGTTCATCATGGGTGCCTAACTGAAGTTGAGGTTTTGTATCAGATTAAGTTAGTAAATATTTTAGGTGTTTATCCAGCAGTGCATCACTGACATGTACTAAGTTTGATATTAGGAGCATCAATGGAAGATAGTCTAGTAATCCCTTATTACTGCATTGTCAATTTCATCCTTACTGAGTGATAGACACTTTTTGCATTATAGCAGGTTAAGCAAAGCTTAATTCAGACAAAATCAAGTAGATGTTATATTTTAAAAAAAAATGTTTATCACTAGCCATTTTTTGACAATTTTGCCTATTCTGAGAATGATAATTTTAATAAATTTTTAAAATTTCTTTTCCGATATAACATCTGATATTTAAAGATTATCTCTCTTCAGCACTGATCTGCTCATGACACAGGAATTAATGTGAATAATGCTTCAAATGTTCTTTTGATTTTCAGAATTATGATTTTTTTATTTTTCAGTGTTTTGTTTCAATGCAGGTATTAATTAAAACTAAAGATAATAACCATTTAAAAATCTTGTCACAAGTTCAGAATTTGATTATTTAAACTGTTATACTCAAATTTGTTATTTTGACCATTATGCATTAAATACTCAAATTTGTTATTTTAACATTATGTTTGGGCTCTCTAGGTTTCCACAAATGATGATTACATTTTGCAATCTTTAATATTTTCTCTCATCTCCATTTTCTCACTGATTTGAATAACAACTTGTTATGCACCAATCTATCCTACATGAAAGCACACAGCTGATCAAAATAACAAACATGAGGATAGTAGTCTGAATTATTCATCAAAAGATTCCCTTTATGCTAATTGAATATTTGATATACATCAACTCATAGGAGTAGGCTATTGGATATAAAATGAGGGATTTATGTTTGAAACTGAAAGTGACCTCTCTTTGTAGATGTTAAATATGGTAGCTAAATATTCTACATAGAAAATTCATAATTGATACTGACACTTAATATTGCAAAAGATAAACACTTGCAATTTTGTATTCACTTTCTTTGATTTAGAATTCAGTTGTAGATTTAGTTGTATAAATCTCCTGTCTCATTTCATGATCATCATCCTTATCTAGTAACCAAAGTTGAGTCTTGTGAGCTCATTTGCAAATGACCCTATTCAACAACAGAGCTGTACAATCAATCATTCTGATCTTTAACTCCCGTGGGGCTGTTAATGGAAAAGAAATGTAACTTTTTGCTCAGATTGTTTAGTTACTGATGTTGTTATTACCTTACAAGAATAGGGTAATTGCTAGGTTTGTCATGTGGTTAAGATAGGTGCATATTTCCAAATGACAATTTAGTGATACTATTCGATCACTGTATCATCAGTCATTGTTGCTTTGATTGCAACTTGGTTTTTAAAGTTTCATCTGAGAATGAGACATGGAAAAAACAAAGAAAGAAATTCTGATATTTCTACTTTTGTGTTGTTTGATTTTCATTGGTTAATCATGTTTCATATGCATTCAATTTTTTGAACCAACATTCTTATAATTTCTGGTGTTTTGAATTCAAGGAGAGATGACATGTCCATCCAAAGTTTCATGAAATTAACAAATTCCAAGTTTAAATTTATTGCCTTATGTAAGTGTATAATTTTAGTTTGCCTATGTAGGATTCAAATGGTAGTACATATTCTTAAATGTGTCTGTGTGTGCATGTGTATGTGTCTATATATCTAGTAGGCATTATGTTTGTTGTTTTTTTTACATGTTGATTTGGGAACATTTTTATGTACATACTGTTTGTTTTAGATAAACATGTTAGATTTTTTAAGAATGGATTCAATAAAGGTTGATGATATAATGTTTTTATATATGTTTATAGTTGGTAATATTGTTATTAGTAGGCCCTAAAAGTACTTTCTTTGTAAATGTTTAATTTTTAATTAGAGCGTCATTAGTAAAATCAAAGTTATGGCCATTTTTGTTCCTGTATATTAGGAGAGATTTTGAATGGTTGTCTAAACGTAAATCTCTTTTATGGTCATAGATACAAACTTTTAGATCTTGTGATGCCTCTCTGACATAATTTATTTTTCTTCCTAATTATATCTCCAGCTGTCTTGTATGTGATGGTAAAGATCCTAGTATTAGGGATAACTAATTTATTTGCAAGTTTAGTAGAAAGAGTATTAGAAGGTAGGATTACGAATTTTGTGTTGTTATTATTGTTACAAGTGCTATTGGTGGTGTCTAGCTTTTTGGATTTTGCAAACTCATTTTGATAAACATTTCCTATTTGTTCTTTATCTTATCATTCTCTGATATTCTGATCAATATTTGATGAATGAAATATATAAGCAAAATTATAATAATAGAAAAGGAGATATCTCTACTTTTGATATTCTTAGATACCCCCTATCACCACCAAACAAATAATCACATTGTTACTTTTTCAGGGTTTGAGGTAATAAACACTTTAGTACAGATTTTCTCTGTTTTTAACTTCCTTTTCATTTCTTTCTTCAGTTCAAACCCCTAAACTTGGAATTACAACATGACATATTTTTATACTATTGTCGAAATTTGATATTCAAGCCTAGATAAAATAAAAAATTTTAAATGTGTTACTTTTTAAAGCAAGTAGGTGGGAGTAAAAAAAAAATCTTCAAATCCCTATTCCTTTCATTTAATCTTTTTGTATTACTAAGCTAAGTTTAATGATTTTGATAAAGACAATTGTCAAAAAGGTTAAATATGAAATAAATCACATGATCAATGAACATCAAAATCAATTCAGTTTAATAGACAAGGCTGTAGAATTATATTGCACACAGCCTATTTTGTTTTCTTTTTGCCAAAAATAGCACCTCAGAAGTACTTACTTTTTCAGGGGGTATAGCTTTGGTCAAGTAAACAGAATGACTTGAAAGCAGTTTAATACAAAGCTGTAATGTGTTCACATTTCTAAAATGGAGTATTATATTTATTATTAATTTCAGATTTTTAAATTCAATGACTGTTTAATCAACAGGAATTGGAAAATAAAGAGTTAGCTTCTGACAAGATTTTAACTTATATTCTGTATCTTTGTCAAAAAAACATTTCAACTTATGAGATGCAAGTTCAAATTTCTTTGCAGGCTACTTCTTTATTTCTGATCCATGTTGTTTACTTAATGGTCATAGAATAAAAAACAACCTTAGCACTGCAATGAAATAATGCAGCAAAAATAAGGAAGTTACAGTAGTCTAAGATTTATATTAAAGCATTAATAAACATTGCAGATGTGTTTTTTATAATCATTTCACCCCAAGTAAGGCAGTACTGCCACTGATGTGAAGTACTGCCTTGCAGTAAGAGGAGAGTAACGAGAAAGAGGAACAAGGGGTATCAGAGAGTGGGTAAGAGAAGGATGTGAACTAGTGTGAAGAGAGCTGCATGAGAGTAGAGTGAAAAGGGAGAAGAACATGATACAAGGGCTGTCAGGGAAAGGATGTGAGTCAAGAAGATAAGAGATGGCAATTGACATTGCATTTAAATTCTTGGATATAGGTACAAAAGTCAATACAAGTATTTTTAACTGAGATCCTTTAACTGTATGAATACACAAAATGTAAATATTATGTATTTTCATAATTTAAATGGAGCAGCAAATGGAATATATCCGGAAAATATATCCAGCCATTTCAAAGTCACATCAATTTTAAACAAATCACTAGTGTAAAATTGATGTAACTTGGTAACCAATCAAAGGGGACATACTGTGCATGTGCGTATCCTCTCCTGTAGGGTTACTCAACTGACAGTGAGAAGCCATTAAGAGAGCTTATGCATTGTGTAATTGTTGCATTTATAATGAATATGAATTAGGTTTAGTTTGAAGCTTTGATACTAAAATTTAATGGAAACTAAATTTAAATTAAGTAACTCAAACAAGTGATGAAGTGAGAATAATTTATTTGAACTGCTTCATTCTCCATGTTGGTTTCCAGTGAATGCTGGTTGCTCAGCACTTCCTGGTAAGATCGTCTCTAAGGAGAGCATCTTGTGAAAATTAGCATACTATTTGAATAACTAAAGAGTAATGATTCAATATGTGAAGCAAAGTAAAAGTTTGGTACAGTCACTTCAAGCTTGGCCAAAACTCTGTTGAAACTGAATCCCTTTCTGGAAGGCCTTTAAAAAGTAGACTGAAAATATTTGAATATGTACAAACTGAAATCAAAGTAAATCATCAATAGACAGTGTTAGAATTTGAACATTTTTGGATTCTTCACTTTGTTCAAAAAGTATTCAGACATTTTGAATATGACTTCCTTTTCTTCCTGTCTTGCATAGGGCATTTTTGAAAAACACTGTAGGATCCTGCTGTATCAGCCCCAGCTACCTTGTAAAGTCCAGATTTGGACATTGAGAGGATCTTAAACAATGGGCAAGATTAAGGTCAACTGATGATGATGCTGGAAAAGCACTTTGTAGATAGTTTTAAAAATGGAAAGAATGCCAGAATAAATATATGGGGTGTACTTTGAAGGGGACTAAAGGGCCATTGCCATGTAGGATTACTTTTTATTAATATTAAATCACTGAATATTTTCTAAACAGACTTTGTATATATATTTACTGCTTTATTTTTGTAGGTGTCTTGCATATCATAATTGTTAGTCTTGCTTTTCTATTTATCAGTGTAGTGAGTTTGATCCTTACAAGTACTCTGATCTTGTGTCCAAGTGCTAGACTAAGCTAAGCATAGTAAATAAATATATTTTTTTTACGAGTGTTCAATATTTATTCAAACAAAATAAATTGTAATAAATCATAGAAAAATGAATAATTCAGTCACCCAGCCTAATTTCAGAAAATGTATACTTTGTTTAAGTTCTTTCATATAGTTTTTGAGTGTTTAATAAACAAACATTTGCACTTGTTTGGAGGGTTAGGTAGTCATCTAGACATCTGTTGCTAGTACTTGCGGTCAGATTTCCAACCCAGGTAAACCCATATCTTGAATGCTATTTTTGTGGAGTAAAGAGGCACTCAGCACCTAGAAGGTGGGCAAAACAATCTTTGTATTCTTATTGTCCCTCATCTGGTTTTGAGCCATACTAAAATAAATTTATTAAATATGAAAAATACCTAAATTTAGTATCTAGAAGGTCAACAGTATGAAATTGAATAAAATTACTGAATTCATGAAGAAATAGTACTGGAGCCACAATAAGTTTGAGAGCAATATTTCTGCTATAAAACCTATTAATCTGTTGCTCTTATTCATATGTATTGTAATTTAAATTGAAATATTAAATGTTTGTACTTGTTTTAGTGAAAATAATGTTTACAAATGCCTGTATAGCAGTGATACAATGATAACAGGATGATATATACCAAAGCATATACTTATTGACAGGTAGCAATTATTGAAAAAATATTGCTTATAATTTGCTATAGGTGATGTAGAGGGTGAAGAGAATAGAAAATAAAATTTATACTAAAGTTTTCAGTAAATAGTTGTAGAAGGCTATGAATTTACAATTCTTTGAGACGACCATTTGTACTGATAGACATATAAAAGCTATCAGATCAGATGTAATGATTAAAGACTACAAATAAAAAAATGTTTTTTCATAGATATGGTAGTACCATTAAATAAAAATATATCTTAAAAATATGACAAATTAAGTAAATATAAGGATTTTGAATTTGAAAGTGAAAATCATGTGAACCTTAAAACCATTCTTAAAGCTATAATAACTGGAGCATAATCAAAAAAAGAACAAAAAGCATTTTAACAAGATCTCTGACAGTCCTTGTTTACAAGAGATTAAAAAATTTGCATCATGTTAATCAACTCAAGAGAGTATTACTTATATATAAACACTGTGCATGTTAAGCATTTTACTTAACATCAGAATTTGTACAAGCAGAATGTATATATTCACTATTTTGCCTTACACTAGACTTGGTAATGACTTGATAAGGGATTGTACTGAACTAAAAAGTATTTAAAAAAAATAATATTGTTTCAGTAAATACTACTACTACTAATAATAATAATGAAAAACATGGCTGTCCTGTTTGATAAAAACAGGAATACTGAATACTAATACATACATTAAAGAAACTGTGCTCATGTGTATTACTCATGTATTCAAAAAATTTTTCTTCATGTAATATGCTCAATAACTTTTTTAGAAAAAAAAATCATAGTTTGGCCTTCAGAAATTCAATGACACATAGTTTATACTATTAAAATGAAAGTAAAAAAAAGTGTAGATTTTTGAAGAAAGTAAAAATGACTTAACAAAACATGACTACAATTTCTCAAATATACAAATTGGCCTGTAAGTCCGTGTTAAATGCTAGCTTTTGAATGATCATTTCAGATAAATGATGTTATATATGATCATAAATTATATAAATATTATTTAAAAATATGTTAAAATATCTTAGCTTCTTTTTATAACTCACTTTGGAATGAGTTATAAGATTAAGAGCAGATTTATGCTTACTGGAGTCTGAAAAGAGTTAAAATGGAGAACAAAACAGTTTACAAGAAATCATTGCTTAAAGATGCAACAGGATAATTTGTATCAATATGAGAATTATATAGTAAAAATTCTATTCGAATTTAAGTAGCCCAATTCTTTTTGCTTTAAGCTAATAATCTTGGAGATTGTTGGCCATTTTTTTCTCATAATCATTCCGGTAAGGAACTAATTAATTGTTTTATGCTCAAATATCATTTCCAATTTGCTACTGCCTTCTGTAATTAGCTTAAAGTTCTTATCAAATCGCTACAAATCGCAGTCTCTGATTGATACTAATCAATTGATTCTTATAGAGTAATTTCTTCCTTTGCTGCTGCTTCTTTTTGGAATAGAACTTTAGCAAAACCAGCTACAGTAGAATCCACTTCTGATCATCAGACTCTTTACAAAAACTAATGACTCTCTTTTAAAAAGAATATAAACAATAGTGATGCCCTTAGTTTTAAACTCTTTGGATTATTAGAAAATTAATTAAAAGTAGGATGCTGGTTTTAGCTCATAAGTTAGAGCATTGGGCAAGAGTAGCAATTAAGATGAAGAAGCTACTTGATATTATTTCATGAATTATAAAGATAAACATTTTTATCATTTTCTTTATTTTGAACATATTTCAGTTTGCCCATTTTCCAGCCTTCTTACCTACAATCATATTTTATAATAAAAATGGTCTAGTGTACATTTTCTAAGTGATTTATTTTGAAAAAGCATAAATTGTTTTGAGAAGTGTTAACATTATAAAACAGTTTACATGTACATGTAGAATATTATATTATTATAGCAGTATTTATATATTTTTTCCTAAAAAAAATTATTAAAGATAAATATTCTGTATAAAATGTATATTTTTGTGCTTCACATAATTTCATGAAATAGATTATAAAAAAAAAATCAGTTCTATGAAAGATACAATGACTGAATAGAATGACAATAGACAATTGTTTCTTTATTTTTATCTTTTACAAAATTTTTATTAAAAGTCAAGGTTTATACAAAATAAATATTTCACTCAATATTTGTAACTGTTTATAAATTTGATTGTTTTGTTAAACAACCTATATTAAATGTGTATTATTTTGCAACTGTTTGAAATTTTACTGCATTCTACTATCTCAGTGGATGGTATAACCATAAGTAATACTGAAAAATTGAGACTTTAAAGAATAATTTGGTTCTTTTCAAGCAGCTACTTATTATGGATACTCTTCTTGACATTATTATAATAATAAATTACTACTGAATATTCATAAGCAAGTGCCAGTCAAATGTATTGATTCAGAATTCATACTTTTCTTTTTTGTGAGTTTATTCATGACTTTCGATGATATCAAGAAGTGAACTTTAATAAAACTTTTAAATCATGGAATAATTTATGATTGCAGAGTCACCAATATGAAAAATCTCAAATCTCATACTGCCTAGAAGCACCTATTTCCATTTAATCACTATAATTAAGCAACATTGAGGTTATTCTATACAAAATAAGAAAATATGTGTGTTTGTCATTGAACAGTGCTTTGCAGATTCATCTTACAAGTATTACTATTGAGTATCATTTTTCTTTTCTATTCACTGGTGGAAAATTGAACCATAAGGTTTCCATGTCAGACATGGTAGTAAGGCCATGCACATGGCTGCCAATTATCAGTCTTTCAACAGGAATATGCATATAGCTGCAAATTGCCAGACCTGGCAACAGAACCAATGGATGGAATATAATATAATATGGTTCTGAAGACTTTTGCTAATCTTTCTAATGCTGTTGACCAAATCCTTCAAGCAATATTAGAATCTACTCAAGCAAACAAGAAGAAATCAAGACACATTTCCATTTGTTGTTTTAGCACAGATCATAAATCCATGCACTTAATCAATAACTATTAAAGGTCAATTACTGCAACTGTATCTTTGCAGTTGAAAATATGAAGGAGAAATCAGTCTCTCCCTGATTAAGTCTACAGCTAACTCTCAACAATGGCAGATCAATGCATAAACATTGATATACACACAAATTCAATTGACATTTAATCTATTATTAACTAAACCAGATAGAACAAAAACTCTCAAAATCAGTTTTAATAATAGAAATTCTTTAAAATTCAGTTAGAATATGGAAATGCTACATTTCATCTGTAAGACAGTGTTAACTTGTAAACATACAAAAGCTAAATGAATAAGTGGATTAAAATACTTGCCATTTAAAAGAATTTTCAACAGAAACCAGAAAGGAATACCATATTGGTATTTATAAGACAAAAAGTTACATAAAGGAATGCATAATTGGAGAATTTTAATCTACATTATGTAGGAGTTTGGTGTTTGACATAGAATGTACAGATCATTGTTAGTGCAGTAAACTTGATACTAAGTGTATCATTGTGACCCAGTGCCAAACTAAGCTAAACTTACTAAATATCTACATTAAGTATTGTTTTGTAACCAAGATGGTATAATTACTATTAGATGACTTAAAAAAATTTTTTGATGCACAATTCAGGTCTAGGTCTTCCTCTAAGATACTCCTTTGGTGTAAATTCTCATCATTTAATTTGAAAGCCCCCAAACAAACAAAAACTAAAAGAGATAATAATGAATAAATGCTTTAAGTAAATGAATAAATCTCTTAGAGAAACTTGCAGGTATGCGAGTATCCAAATTACATAACTAACTACTGCATGGATTAGGCTGAAATTCAGTACATACTTATTTTTTTAATCATATAATGCAATAAGAATATTAGGATCATGGGGAATTGTTACTGAAAACAAAATATTGACATATAACTAGTGAATAAACTTATCATTGAAAACTTAACTTTACTTGCTGTGATCATTTATATTTAATATGCTTAGCTCTGTCTAGAATCAACTCTAGTTAGTCATCAAGCAATATTATAAATTATAAAATGACTAATATTCATCAAGCATTAAAATTTCAAAGAAAAGATTATTTAATGTTTTAAAAATACAACTTTTAAATAAAGAAGATTGTGTATGGATGGATTGATTTGAAATAATGCAATTGGGATCATAGGAAATTGTTATTGAAATCAAAAACATGTTATTTTAACTTGTATTTGACAAATACATGGCTATTCGTTGCTATACTATATTGAAATTACCTACACTTTTCAATGTTGAAGTAAATAGAAATATAACTAATAAACCAATTTTGAATCTCATGGCACTAAATAAAATGTGGCAAACATAGTGAACTAGAACTACAGAATGGCAAAAGTGTTGAACAGGATTTGCCTTATTCTCAATGAAAGAGAGTTCATCTTTGTTTGGTATGTAGGGCTTTGATCTGAGAAAAGGCAAGTATGTTGTGCTTTCAAAAGAGACCCTTCTTCTTTGTTGTCCTACAAGAAACAGGTTCATTAGCATCTGTGTATAGTATTAGTGTGGTTGGATGGAATTGAAGAGGGACATTTGGGTGCCTTAGTGCTCTATCCTGAGGTGACTGTATATTCAGTATGTCTATCATCCGGGAGAGTGATTGGTGATTCTTCATTATAAGTAAACTATTGCGGATATGAGAGAGGTCTCTGTCAGGGTACATCATGCTGTATATATAGTTGTGAGAGAAGAAACGAACAACCAAAAATATCAAAAAGCCCATGTGGAAGGAAGAAACATCTAATCTGAAATTGTGTCCCAAACCAAAATTACTAATTTCTTTTGACCTCAGAGAATTAGAAACTGCTAAAAATTATCATACAGTGTAAAAATTTCACATATTCATTTTAATAAAGAATATTTGTGTATATGTCTAAAGACACATATATAGGGCCTCTTTGGTTCTACAGTATCTACAATGCTATAATTATTTCAATAGTATATTTATTTTCATTTTATAAAAACTCAAGCAATGTAAGTTAATTCTGCTAGTTCCACCTATTAATTGCTTTTTGGGAGAAGAATCTCTTCATAATTTGGTAGATATTGAATATTAATTGCTGCAAATTCAGGAAAAAATCATGGAAGTAAGATTTCATAATGTTTGATAGCATGTAGAAAGCAAATGTATGTGTGTACAAATATGTAAATATGTATATGATTAGGTAGGAGAATTATCTTTGGAAAAGTAAAAGGTATGATGTCTTTTACAGTCAATCCAATTTGCTATATCATCAATAATACAGAATTATATTTCCAAAGAAGAGCATTTTTCTACATGGATTTTGTTAAAACCTTCATCATTCCCTGGTATTTTTTTTTATTTATACAAAGAAAATCCATAAAATCATCAATATTCAAATAATTGTCAAATTTATAGATGCATATAAAAAATCTATCAGTATTATGAATTATAAAATAACTCAAATGTGAAAGGAAAAATTTTATAGTTGTTTTCTTTTTGATCATTTATATAAAATTTTGACTTAATATGAGGAGATGCTGAAAACAAAGAAGCTCTTCAAAAAATCTGATGTTTGGTCATTTCACTTGGTAGGATTTTAGGAAGTAAATACTCAAACCTAAATTAATTTCACTCTATTTTATCTTCTTCAATTTATTGACATTTACCAAACTTAGGTTAGTCCAGTGAAAAGAAACAAATGTAGTGATACCAGTGAGGATTGAACTCACTACAGTAGTAATATTTTCAAGATTAGCTGTCTAATAATTGCTAATAATTAGTAAGTTTTTCACTTTTATTTTTTTTTTTGCAGGTTATTAGAGGGAGACCTATTTATGTATTCACAAGATGCATGCATCATTATCATAATAAATCTAACTTAAGGTTACCAATATTTAATCATTGCTCCAAAATCAAAGGTAAACTCTATGGTTGAAATCAGAAAAAAATATCACATACAAAAGAATTACAAGTAGAGATGTGAAGTTAAAATATCAAACCTTTGATTCAACAGATATTGCATTTTAAAAGGCAAATGATGCAGAGCTTACAAACAAACAATAAACCTGATATTAAATCTTTGTTTCCTAAATTTGAAATGAAAAGGATCTATAAACTGCATAAAACATGCTTATTTATGCATATATTTTATACTTTATTTTCCAAATGATCAAATCACAAGATTGTCCTAACTTTATTCAACTTTTAAAATTATAAGAAGCAATTGTATTTCTAATTCTTGAGAGTAAATGGATGAACAATTATTGATAGATTACTATGCACATATCCTTATTCAATCACAAAAATATTCTTCTAAAGTTATAAATGAACTGGATTCAATATCAGAAGTATGTGGAGTTGCTTCATTGAGCCCTCAACTTTCACTCATTCATAAATGACAAATTTATATGAATTAGTCATAACAACTGGATCTTGTGTCAAACCCAAGATTACAAAAATCTTTTTCCATTTTCATTTATGGTGAAATACTCTATGATTGACTTCAGGGAAGTTTCTTGGATTTAGGGGATTTATATATTTTTTAAAATTTTGATGATAAAACTAAAATTATTTTCCTGAAAAATAAAGTGTTATAATGTTATAATATTTAAAGATTTTATTTTAAGAAGATGAACTCAGAATTAGTAACTTTTTACTGACTTTGAATCTATTGATTGTAATAAAGAATTTACATATATTGTAATATATAGTGTAACTTAGAAGTTTATTTCTGATTCATACTTAATGCTCATAGAATTAATGTGAAAATGATAAATTTGTGATTAAAAACAATTTAATTTCCATTAGTTTTTCACATCAGGAAAATTTTTAATTTCTTTTTTGTTAGAATATATCATGATTATAATTTTATATATAAATTGTTTGGGCATAATTTTTCTGATTTTAATAAAAATAAATGTGTATCTTTTAGTATAACAAATTTCCTAGGAAGACAGTGGTGCAACCTTTCAAATTATCTGAAAATAAAAGAAAGGAAGCTCCTGTTCAGAAATTTCAAACTGTGGCCGAACAGGTTAGAAATTTCTCCAAGAAAACTCCAGAAAGGTTCTGAACATATTCTAAAGGTTTGTTTAAATGGATTTTTGCTATATAAACTTTCAATTTTGTTTTAGAAATATTTTTTATTCATACCAGCTTTACCAAAGAAAACAAATTGTATTTTGTAGAAAAACTCTTGTTCATTTTGCATGTCTACATGCTGCATGATTAATGTTAGCAAAATCTTCAATTGGAGTAGATAGATCTATCTATTGCCCGGTTCACACTCCACCCACATCTAAGCTCATTCCTTGTTCCCTGTTTAGGATGTGGTTTCCGGTTTTCTCTTTTCCAATCTTTTCACTATTACGTAGCCCCCTGCACATCAGTGGTGTTACCGCCTTGCTCGGGGTGATACGATTAAAAAAAAAAAAAAAAAAAAAAAAAATGATTCCCTGCATCTAAATGAAAGTGCATTATCTTAAAAAATAATGACTCTAGAGAGGGAACAAGTGAAAGGTTTAAATAAGACACATGAACTAAAAAGGAATTAATTAAATAAATTAAAGTGGTTTTATTATATGCTTATAAAAACATATTATCAATTATCAGAACAATCAATATCTATTTAATAAGCATTCTTTTATCCAAGTGTCAAAATGACAATGCATCGTAAACTGACATTTTTGGGGAATGATTCCCTGGGTCACCATTTGAATAGACAAAATGAGAGAAATAAATGTTGCAATGTGTAAATAAAAAGATGATATTTATTTAAACACTAGCATCATAGCCTGGTGTTGCCCGTGCAACCCAGAACATTTTTTAATTAGATGATTAATGCAGCGTGTTGTGATTTCCAAGCGCTCACAGTCGCCACCTCACTTTAAAACTCAGTTATATAAAAAATAATTAGATAGAAAATTGTTGTTTAAAAATTGTTAAAAAATTCCATTAAAAAAATCTATTTTCTTTTGTTTTGCGTAAACGTGAGTTGATGTTTTGTGTGACATTGTAAACAACAATGCATTTGTTTTTGTTTCAAAATTACAGGGGAAAATATTTACATTTTTTGTTGACTAAATGAATTTCAAAAATTTTCAAAGAATATTTAAAAATGTAGACATGATAAATTTTTGTTTTAGGACTCGAAGGCTAATATCCCTAATATACACAAACACACAAATAACTTTTTACACACACAAATAACTCTTATTTTTTTCACTTGTTTCAATGTCAATAACTTTCTTCTGAAATTGAGCATAGAAAAAAAATCGTGTACTAATTTCTGCAAGGACTTTTCTGTAAAGAAAGTAAATAGGCCCAAATTTTCTTCCTATGCCTAAAATCGTTCTGCAGTGAATGACTCTTATTAAGCCGGTAATGGCTGACAAAAAGAGCGAGAAGAAGTTCGATATTTTTCTGGTCGTTAACATCAAAAAAGGTTGGTTTCTTCAATATCTAATTGCTGATTTGAGTTCAGTAAGTTTAACCCCGCCCCCTTTTTTTTTTTTTTTTTTACATATGCTGTTTTTGTTTGAAAAAACCCTTTTTTTTTTTTAAATATTTCTTTTGTTTCAAAATTATGGGGAAAAATTTTCACATTTTTTTGTTGACCAAATGAATTTTTAAAACTTTGGAATAAAAATGAAATATAAAGGCTCATTTTTTTTTTAGTCATGCTTGACAAGTGTGATTTGATTTCTGTGAAGTAATCTAGCAATTATCTTTGATCTTAGATGTTTTACGAGCAAATATAAACAATCTGCTATGTTGGCCAAAATGTGTGAAGGGTAAAAATTGCTGAACTTAAACTCAAAAAGTATGTAGATATGTGTCCCTAGAAAGTTTGAATGGCGTAGCTTAAAAAATGTAGGTGTGCATAGGGAACAGTCACACACAGACTCACAGATTGCCTTTTATACAAATAAGATACATAAATTATAACTGTAATTACTTATTGTGAAATAAAAAAAAGTTCTTTTTGCCTGTAATGAAATGAACATTAGTGGTTTTCAAGTGAGGAAGAGAGTAAGTACAGTTGAGAGACAAGATTAAACAGAGTTCACATTTGGTTTGATGAGAAAGGGCAATGTCACTGACTCACATCTCTTGACTGCTGTCAGTCCTTCTGCTGAGCTGAATGAATATTTGGTTTTTAAAAGAGTGATTATGATAACATTGTTGGTAGTGATGCTGATGCATTTCCATTATCAACATATGGCTTGATTCTATCCACTGATATCCACTCTTTTTTTCTTGATTCTATCCACTGATATCCACTCTTTTTTTTTGAGTTATGCAAAATAGTAAAGTATTTGTCTGACCTATGTTGAATAATGTATGGACTGCTGTAGCATGGAGTCAGTGGTGGCTTTTTTACAATTGTGTAAATCCTTTGGAATAAAATTTGAATAGTAACTTGCCTAGCCAGTGTAAATTGTAGGCGAGATATTTTTTGCTTTTAGTTGTTGTAAGAAATTTGTTGAAGGTTGAATTATCCTTAAAAAATTGTCCTGGCAGAATAAAAGTTTTGCTGATAACTATTTCTTCCAATGTACATTGTAGATCTTCCTTTAATGCGTTTCTAATAGACAATAACATGAGTGGAAAATTATGTGCCCAGTCATAAGGGTTTTCCTTTGCTGCTAAAGAGGCTTTCAGTTGCTGACAAAATCTTTCCACCATGCCATTTGAACATGGGGGATATGCAGTCATTTTAATATGATGTATGCCAAGTATTTTTTATGAATTCCTTGAAAAGTTACAGTTAAAATTGAGATCCATAGTCTGTCGTGATAGTAGTTGGTATAGCAAATTATGTTATCCAATGATCTAGTAATGTTCTTGCAACAGTTTCCATGGTTGTGTCTTTAATTTTATATCCTGCTGGTCAACAAGACTACTGGTCAACAACAGTGAGAATTTATTAATAACCTTGTGATGGTGAGAGTGGTTCTACTAAGCCTAGGTGAATGTTGGTGAAATGAGTGTCTGGCTCACTGAAGGTTCCAATAGGAGATTTGGTGTGCTCACCGATCTTATTGTGTTAACAAGACAAACAATCTTTAGTCCAATTACAAATGTCTGTCATAATATTTGGCTATAGAAAGCATTGTGTGATGAGTTTTACCGTTGATCTACTGTTTGGATAAGATAGCCCATGAAAATGTAGGAATATGGCTTTTCATAAATTTGGAGGAATGTATGGTTGTGGATTTTTTAACATTGTATCACATCATATCATTCTGTTACTAAAGGGAGTTGTTAATTGAGACAGTTGGAGTGATGTCCCTTGTGTCATTAAATCCATGGTAGTGTCTTTTTTTTCTATTTACATGCTATAGATTCAAAGTTAATATCAACAAAGCTAATATTGTGCATTGTAGTTTTAGATAGAAAGTCTGCTACAATGTTGTCTGGATCACGTATGTGTTCAATATTTGTGTTAAACTGTGATATATAGTCCAGTTGTCTTTATTCTCTAGGAGAATATTTGTTTGGTCCACTTTTGCATGAAGGAAAAAGGGCACAGACCTAATAAAGTTTCATTTTCAAAATGTTTGTTATTATTAAGAAGAAAGTATTTTTAATATTTTTTAATCCTTTCTAACATGTTTGAAATTTTGGCTGAAATTTTTTTTTTTTTTTGTCAGCATGGGACCAGCGTTTACTTTAATTATTGTAGCACCTTTGTTTCCGGTGAAAAATGTATTAATTTAGAAATTTTTACAAGAATCAAATAATTATCAGATTTTAATGAAACTTTCAGGACTTATTAACAAATGAATGAATTTGTTTATGAAATTATTATTTTTATAAAATCTTAGAAAAAAAAATGTTTTTTTCATTTGTTAGTCCCCTTGCTCTACCAACTTAATTTCATGAAATTTCTAGAAACTAAATTCTGTCCATAAACTTTGTTTTAGTGGTTAAACACTGGACTCCTTGGAAAATGTAAATCATCTATTTTTTTTTTTCAAACATTTGCCATTTTCCCGAAAGTCTGCTCCAAATAGTAAAATAAAAGATGCAATAAAACTATGACATTATTTAATTAGATAAGCTTATTATTAAGTGAAAACTATATTTACTAAGCAAAATTTGAAAAGCTTAATACAAATCCTCATGCTCTAAGATTTTTTAAATAATCTCAAATTTTCTTTCATGTGTATAAAATGTGCCCATTTTAAAAGTATGGTGATCATACATGACGTTATCAGAAAATAAAATCAATGGCTATAATAAATTTAAATTCAACATTCCTAAAATTAGATTACTGAGAACATTTCCAACATTTCCAAGATTACTGAGTACTTAAAAATTTTATAAAAAAGTATTCACTCGTCATTTTCTTAAATTATGTTTTAACAGATAAATCTCCATAGACAGTAATAAACATGTAAATAGCTTATCAGTGCTTGACAAGTGCTTATTAAGTGTGTTAAAAGATATGTAAATCACTACTACTGTTCATTTTAAATCTGTTTTTCTGCTTTATTTAACTTAAAGTAAATAATACTTATTTCAAATCAGATTAATTAAGCTTTAAATCAGCTAATATTCCTCAAATAAAGCTTCTGAAAAATATATTTTATTTTTGGGAGATTTTTTAACAAATAAAATTACATTGCAATAAAAGATGACTAAAAAGGGTGCTAATCAGCTAGTTTAGAAAAATAAAAATGTTTTCAATATAATTTGTTTCAAAATACAATACAGAGTATTTTGCTTAATGGAAATAGCAAATTTAATTCTTTAGTTTATGATTAAAGCCAAAATAAAAGCTTTAAAAATACTTTTTCACTTATCAAAATTCATTTTAAAATTTAGGTATCATCAATTATGTCAAAAAAGTGGAGGTACCTAAAATGAACATATTAATGGCTTGTAATCTTTACCTAATATGTGTTAATAATTTTTGGTTGCAAGAGTCACTTATGTTGATTGCTAAAAGTTCACAAGAAAAGGTACTGCAGTTTCTCTGAGTAGTAGTTAATTTACCTAATAGAAAACAAATGGGCTGAGAAATATCATTACTAACCTGTTGCAGCACTGCTCAGACTTCAATTGCTGATGTATTCATTGTAAGCATCAGCTTGAGAGTGTCATCAGTCTATAAAAATTGTAGTTTGGTGAAATTGATTATAGCATATTTGGCACTTTTTATAGCTTGAAATTATTCTGCATTTAGAGAGATGTTATTGTTTTTCCCTCTGAGTAATGTTGTCGTGAAGCAAGAAAATGCGAACATTTAGGTAGGTGATTTCTGTAAAAATTGATGAGATTGACAAATCTCTTTGTTTGACTGAAGTTTGTGTTAGTAGGTTGGTGATGGCTTCTATTTTTTCATGAATAAGAATAATGCCCTCTTTTGAAATTGTGTGTTTAAGAATATTAATTTTTTAAATTCTGGTGAGTCACTTACATTGATCCTTAGTCTATGCTGTATACATCTACTAAGCACTTGTTGTAGATGTTGGTTATGCTCTTCTTTGTCCTTGCTAGCTATTAATAAGCCATCCACATAGGTCAAAATGAAGGGTAGCTTTCTTAAAACTTTGTCTATGAATCTCTGGAATGTTTGAGTAGTATTGCATAGCCCCAAACAACATTTAGTGACTTAAACAGTCCAAAGGATGAGATTACTGCAGTCTTGCAAATATCCTCATCAGTGACTGGTATTTGGTAATATGTACAGACTAAGATGACTTTGGAAAAATAGATCAACCATGTAGTGATATAGTGAAATTACTTAAGAGCAAGGGATAATGGTCAGCTGAGGTCATTGCATTTAACCATCTGAAATCCCTGTATATCTGCCATGTTGACTCATCCTTTGGGACCAAGTGTATAGGGGAGGTCCAAGAACTTTTAGAAGGTCAAATGATTCCTTGCTCTAATAAATGCTGCGATTCTCATTTGGTGAATTTTAACTTGTCTGGCCTTAATCTGCAAGCTGTGGCATATGTAGTTTGTCCAATGGTCTGTATGTGGTGTTTTGTTGAATGTTTGCTACTGAATTTATGGTACCAGCAGTATACATCTCTTGAACCAAACCTGTTTCAGCTATTATGTCAACTGGTTGTGCTGTGTCTTTTCCTTGGATGGGATCTATTGTTATAATGTTGATGCACCATCTCCATTTGTTTGGTTAATTATTAATTAACATTATGGTTTACTCTCACCTCAATCAAAAATCTGGTGTGGGTGACAAAGCAAACCTCACTGCCGAGCTTGAAAAGGACTTCCAATCCATAGTGGACTGGGGTAAGAAATGGCTCATAAATTTTCATAAATTTTAATGCTTCCAAAATGAAGCTGCTCTCAGTTAACCATCATAGACAATCGCACCTACCTCCCATTAGCATGGCACAGACTTGCCTCCCAGAGAGTAAAACACTATGTCTCTTTGGCCTCACACTCTCAGTGGACCTCAAGTGGAATGACTATATCGAAATCGAATCCATTGTTAAATCCGCTGCTATGAAAGTTGGTTCTCTGTGCAGGGCCCAGAATTTTTTCCCGTTTGAATCTATCCTGCACATATATAAATCTACTATCCGCTGTGTATTGAATACTGCTGCCACATCTGGTCGAGTGCATCTGCTATTCTCCTTGGGGTTCTTGACAAAATACAATGGAGAATCTGTAATGTGATCGATACCGACTTGGCAGACCGGCTGCAGTCACTCTCTCACCGGCATGACGTGGCTTCCCTGTGCCTCTTCTATAAATACTTTCATGGCTTCTGCTCCAATGAACTTAAATCACTGGTGCCCTCTAAGTACTAATTTGCACGAAATACTAGATTAGCAACAAGGTCCCACCCTTTTACAGTGAAACCGATAAAATGTAACCGCAATTTCTACTCCAACGGCTTCTTTTCTCACACTACCCGTCTGTGGAATTCCCTTCCATATACTTGCTTCCCCGACAGCTACAATCTCCAGGAGTTTAAATGTAAGGTCAATAGACACCTCCTAACACACTAACTCCTATTCATTCTCTCAAACACTTTTCCCATCTACATCCTTACCCATCTATTACCCTCCTTCTGACATTTCCTATATCTAACCACTCTTTCTCATCACCTTCTCTTATGTGGCAGTGGAATGCCTTGCTTGAGGTGAAATGATTTAAAAAAAAAAATTCTGCTACAGCTCTTTTGAGTTGTGTTAATTTGTGTTGTTTATTTTGTTTTCTGGGACCGACTGTAATAATCTGTTGCTTCCTGTGTTATAAATTCTGTCAGTGACATCATCTAACCTCTCAAAGTTTTCATCTTCTGACATCAGCACATGGTCGCTGTAGGTAATTTATTTAGCCACATGCTTTTTAGAATAGAATCGGCCATGGTAATATCTCCAAGTAACAACCTCATGTGGTGAGGTTGTTACTTGGATTGAGAGGGTCTTCTGTCACCGAGTTCTACATTGTTAAATAAATTGTATAGCATGTTTTCTTTAGATTTTCCCATCCATTTTATTATTGCTTGGTGTAAAATGTCATATGAACAGTCTTTGGGCATAGTTTCAAGTAAGTCTGTCACCTCTATGGTTATTTTAGTGGATAGTTTTTTGACAATATAGCAATATCGTAAACACTGTGATGTAATTTTCTTTGTATTAAAAATTGCTTGTAGTTGCTAGAACCATATATATTAGTGGAGATGAATGTTGGAATATTCATCATTAATGTGGTCTCTGTTGGTTGCATGATTGTAGTCTCATCAATTATGTGATAAGTCAGCTGAATTCATGGCCTGCTAATATGGCTAGGCACCTCTTGTTAGAAGTAGAAAAAATGCTGTGTTAGTTTCTCATCATGTTGTCACCTTTTCTCAAAAGCACAATAAGGCAGTTTTTGTTTCTAGGTTGTTACCATTTGTTGGGGGATGATTTCCTGGATCACAATTGGAATAGACAAAATGAAAGAAAAGTTTGTTGTCATGTTTAAATAAAAAGATGATATTTATTTAAACATAAGATACACAAATTATAACTAATTATTTATTGTTGTTTTTGCCTCTAATGAAATGAACATTAGTAGTCTAAGTGGAGTTTAGAAACAAGATCAAAGAGAGTCTGCTGTTTCTTTGATAAGAAAGACAGGGCAATGAGGTTGACTCAGGTCTCTTGACTGCTGTCAGTCCTGCTGCTGAGTTGAAAGAACGTTTGGTTTTATAAGCTCATGTAGGCTCCAAAAGCCCACATTTATTTATTGGTGGGAGCTGATCTCATTGGCTATTTATTTTTATTAAGCTGAAAATTTGAAGTATGCTTGAAACATGGAAGGCTGTGTGGAGCTATGCATAGTGTGTTCATTATTGTCATTTGCTTCATTGCTTTAATAATGTTCACTTCCAATTACTCTACAATATAATTATAATAATAAAAATAATAACTATCTGTGAACTTTTATAACAATTTACATGTGGTGAACTGCTTTATACTTTGTACCAGCCAAAGCTAAGTAAACATTTAAAATAGACTGGTTGGCTTGTACAATGGTAAGTGAGTTGGTTTTTCAAGCCAGAGATAGCAGGTTCAATCCAAATAAGTGAAATGACATTACTTTTTAAATTTGTCTGGTTTTTATGAAATTGAAATAAAATTAGATGCAAATTAATAAAAGCTGTTATTCAAAAATATTTCATTGTTTAGTGTGTGTGTGTGATTTATCAATTATACAAAGAATACTAAAAAATCCTTTTAGATTAACACACAAAATTGAGATGCTTAATTATATTTCATTAATTTTAGTACTTGCACTATTTTTATAACAAATATATCATAAACAAATTTTTTTCATTTTAATGTTATTTTACTCAAATAATTTTTCAAAAGATTTCAGGTCTACAAATTTTGAGAAAATATTTTTAAGAAAAAAAAATCTATTTTCAATTTTTTTCTTTTTCTTTCATTAATTCACAATCTCACCTCAGGCTTCAAACATTAATTTAATTTTAATCTTGACAACTCTACACACAAACATTTAGTGATTTTGTCAAAATTTTTTCAAAATATATAATGAAGATTATATTTAGACATTTTCTGAGAAATTATAAAAATAGATTTTTATTTAAAAATATTATTTGGCCTTGACTTTGAATTATAGTGGAAAATAAGTGTGAAGTTTCTGTAAATCAATGCTTCATTGAATTTATTCCATTTTACCAAAGTCTACCAATTCAATATTGATACCTAATGCCTATTGTGTGTCTCCTGCTACTAAATGTTATCAGAGGACAGAAAGGAGCAAGAGAGGTGGGTAGTAATATCAATAATTATAGAAGCACCTATGCTTCTTCCACTGTACATTAAGACATCACTCAAATATCAATGTCAAAAATACTATGTATCTATCTTGTTTCGGATATGTGAATACATACAAGCATGCAGAATTGTGCTGTAATTTCAGATATAAATTCAAGTAAAAGATTTGATTCCACCCAATGTTAAATTCAGTTCTCTTCATTTATGATCCTATTTTGTGGAATTTCCTTAACATTAAACAATAGATTACATTTATCTAGAAAATGCAGAGAGATACATTTACAAAACTTAGCTTTGGCAAGAGAGAAATCAGGTTAGTTTGGTTTGGTTGTTTTATCAGCACATCAACCCTCTTGGATCATTTAATGCTGAAAATCAGATTTTCATTCAATATCTTAGTAAGTTTTAAGTTTTAAAATTTGTGAAATATAATTAAATACTGGTTGTTTAGTACATGTAGAAGTTGTTTGGATTAAATTTTGATGTATAATTTACTTTTCCTCAATTCTGTCAAAATGTTTTTTCTATTAATGTTTTTGAAAAGTTCTTTAAAGCTATTCACCTTATAAAGGTGTTTACAGATAGAGGCAAATTTTGGCACAGAATTTAGAATGAATGAATGTGTGATAGTGGTATGATCAATTCTGATTCTTGTTAAGTCTACTTCTCTTCAGGAAAACCTGGTGTTATAGTGTCTTATCCCAAATGCAGGTCTGATTTTGTGCAATTTATTTGGGTGAATATTCCATAACTCTTGCCATTTATTTAAGATGTATGTATTTATTACAGTTTTGAAATCTGTGTATAGGACTTTTGTTTTTGATATATTAATCTTTATTGATTTTTTAGCTGCCATATCTATCTTTTCATTTTCCTGGATGCCTATATGACTAGGGATCTAGCAGAATATGATGGTTACAAAGTATATTGATTTTATTTAAAAGTTTGATTATTAATGGATTGGTCAGGTTTTTATATTTCAATGATGTAAGAACAGATAGGGAGTCTGAGAATATAATGAATCAAATTCACCATCTGTGATAATATCCTAGGCTAAGTCTATTGCCATAGCTTCTGCACTAAATATTGGGGGTTTCGTTCAGTATAGCTGAACATCCAACTGACAATTTGTATGTTTTTGTAAGATATTGCAGTTTTGAATTGTTTTGCCAGATTAATATTATAATGGGCTATTTTATTGACCAGGGAGGAGTTTTTGAGAGAATAGATTTGTGTATAAGAGAAGTATTTATTTCAAGTTTGTTGAAATTGTTTTCTATACAGATGCCAAAAAGTTTAATGGCATTTTCCTTTAAATTATATCATTTTTATATTGAGGGTGAAAAACACAGTTGTATACTGAATTACTTGGGCATAAACAAAGTTTGATATCGTAATGCTAATTTATGTTGTTGTAATGCCAAAGGTGGTTTGAGTACTTTGGCATATAAGCTTTCATTGAGAATGTACTGTAGGTTCCTAGGACTAGTTGCACACCCTGGTGATGGATGGTATTAAATTCCTTCACGTATAATTTTCTTGCTGCACCATAGATAAAGCATCCATAATCCAATTAGGATCTAACCAATGCTTAATAGATAGAGTTTCAGTAGCATCTGTATGCCAGCTTCCCAGTCTTTGTGAGAGACGACTGAGTAGTTGTATTGCTTTATTGTATTTCTCATGAAGGTATTTTATATATAGCATGAAGGATAATTTTTTGTCAAAGATTATTTCTAGGTATTTATATTGATCTACTACAGACACTTCTGTATCATTGAGTCTTAATTCAGGATTATAGTATAGCTTTCAAAGTTGATAAAAGTGTATACATTGAGTTTTTTGTCTGGAAAATCTGAATCCATTTTCTATGGCCCACTTATTTACTTAATAATTAATGTTGGAGTTGCCATTCAATTGTATGGATATTTTTTAAATTAAAGTCAGCTACATTTTTTGATATTAAAAAGTCTACATAGAGTGTACAGTCAACTCCAGGGTTTAAGCATTTAATAATGCCATTTATTTTAATATTGAAGAGTGTTACCGAAGAAATGATTCCTTGAGGGACACCTATTTTTTGCTGATATAAGTCTGAGAGTGTGGCACCAACATGAACATTAAAGTTTCATTCTGTCAGAAAGTTATTAATGAGAATTGGTAAACCTCCTGCAAGACCCATTTCATTTAAGTCTCTTATGCTATCACATCACCATGAGGTATCATAAACTTTTTTCTAAGTCAAAGAAAAAGAAAACTGTTGTTAAATGCTCCTTTTTAATAAAAGAATTTCTGATAAAAAACTCCAGTCTCAACATGTGATTGATTTTGCTTTTGTTCTGTTTGAAGTCAGGTTGGAAATTTATAATTTTATTATTAACTTTAAGAAACCAAGTAAGTCTATTATTAACAATTTTTTCAAACGTTTTGCATAAGCAACTCATAAGTGCAATAGGACAATAGTTTGAGGAATTTTCAATAGAATTCAAGGAGATATTTGGTAGGTTTCTTAGAAATTTATCAATTTCACCTAGACCAACTGCTGAGTTGTGATTTTTCTTTTTATAGAATCTAATAATTCTGGTAAAGTAAGAGCCTGGTTGTAATTTTCTTTATTGTTAGAGTAGAAATTCAATTTTTTTTCTCTTCATTTATTTTGATATTCTGAAATAGTTTATTAGTATTATTTGAGAAAGATTTGAGAAAATCTTCGTGCTAATAAATTTTCAGTATCCTCTTTGTTAGCTGCTTTGATATAAAATCCTCAATGGAATGCTTTTATTTTTCTCAGCGATTTTACAAATCATATTCCATACTGTTTTGGTTGATGGGTGAAGATAGATATATGACTTATCAGTGTATAAAACATATATTGTTTTTACTGATAAAATCTTCCCTTCTGGTTCATATTTTGGAACCCTTATATGATGTTATGGCTATTAAAATTTTCTATTAAAATAAATGGTTTTAGGAGCTGCTTCAGTAGTTTATCTAATTCAGTTCCATCTATAGGATTATTAGGAGAAATATGAAGTGAGCAAGTGTTGATGGTTAGGCTCTCATGGTCACTGTTTGTGGTGCTATATTCAGGCTGATTTTACTTCAAGAAATATCAGTTTTTACTAATATAGAAGTACCACCTGAAGCTATCTTTCTACTATTACTAATAAGATTGTATGCTTTATAGTTTTTAATATCTATATTTTCATTGTCTTTTAAAAAAGTTTCTTGAAGGCTGATAGATGATTACAGGACATAATTATGCAATAAGCAAAAGCAATTCATTTTGATTTCCTTTTACCCCTCTTGTGTTCTATTGAATAATTTTATTAGCCATGATTTTGATGTTGAGGTTTTTGGCTTTTGTTGGGTTGTTTTAAGTTTCCATTTTCTAATTGTTTTTAGGTGATTTTTTCCTTGCAAGGCCTTCTTTTTGATGAGGTTGTGTTTTTTTGTTCCTTAGGTTGATTTTAGATGATTTCTTCCTTACAGAGTGTTCTTTTTGACTAGTTTGTGTGTTTTCTTGCTTTTTGTATTTGCTTTTTTGTTGGAGATCTTCCTCTTTAGATTATAGGTAAGAAATCTCTAAATCAAGATGCGTGACAAGATAATAATTTCTAAATTTAACCAGTTAGAATTTTCTATATTTTGATTGAGTATATCAGACATTTTTTATGGGATGCAGTGTGAATCATTGCTTTCCCCTGTTGATATTGGTTTTTATTAGTTCAATTAATTTCTTTATCTCTTGAATTAATGTTGTTAATTTAAAAAAAACAAAAAACATATTTCTCATCACTGTGTTGTTGGGTTTTGGTTGCATTGGCATAATTTATTATAATATTTTGTCTAGTGTTTTCAGCAATTTTCCTGGCTTCAGAAAAAGTTATATTTCTCATATATTTGATCTTAATTATTTCTTTTATTTTTTGCTAAGCCTTACATAGATATGAGTATGCAGGGTGGTTCTCATTACAATTTATGTATTTTATGGTACCTTTGCACTCAGATGATCTTTACTGATGCATTTTCGACATACCAGAATTCTAGTATGTCTGGCTTTATGATGGCCAAATTTTTGGCAGTTATGACATTGTAAAGGTCTGGGAATGTAAGTTTTCACTTTTTATTTCATTTGGTGGTCTGGGTGTATTGAATTTTAATATATATGTATTGGTGTTTATGGTTAGGCCTTTTCTTTTAATTGTTATTCTGGTTACATCTATTACATTTTTTTAGGCTAACTTTGATTTCTTCTAGGGAGCAAACTGACAAGTCTGAAGCTTTTATTAAACCTCTACATGTGTTTAGACTTTGGTGTAAAAATGTTGACTATTTGAGAATTTTTTTCTGCATACATTTTTCCTACTTGAATTATTATTGTGTTGTTTAATGTTTTGTTAACATTTTTAGTAATTTGAGAGTATATTTTTCAATTATAAATGGTGATAGTTTTGTAATAGGAGTTTCTTCAAGTGACTCTCTTACTATATATTGAGGGAACTAACTATGCAATTCTGATTTGTTATCAGAACTTGTTTCAGATAATAGTCTTTTCATTTTCTTTGTTGCCATAATATATATATATTTTTCTATTGTCATCCTTGCTCCTCATCTTCCTCAGAGCCCTATCACAGGAGATGGTTGGGTGGGGGATTCCATTTGCCCAAGCATCTCAGGGATACAAAAATGGTATACTCAGGTTAAATTTTTATATATAGTCATTAATAATTTCTTTCATTCATGTACCTCTTTGAAGTTGAATATAAGTTTTACTTTTCGATGATACATTTTAGTTATACCTGATTTTACCCTTGCCACCACTTTCTAGTACCAATTTGATTAAATTTGGTTAGTGTGTGTATGATTTTTGTAGGTTAAAAAGTAATTGTGGTTTTGGTGGGTGGAATGGTACTAGAGGTTGACATGATTAGCCAATTGATCAGACCAGGTCTCTCTGACCACCCACCTAGACCAAGTAAAGGCCAAAGTAGTGCGTTGGAATTCAGAAGTATTCCACCTAATGTCTGAAGCTCTCAACAAACAGGATCTCATTCTCAGATGACCTGGTTGGGGGTCGGGGTGGGTGGTCTTACACCGCTTCAGTCACTGTGTTCTGAAACCTCAGCTGACAGGATGAGGAATGAGGGATAGAAAGATCATATGTCAATCTTTCAAGTCAAAAATATACCTTGTACATTAAAAATAAATATTCAAAATACTGACTTTTACCTGTGTAAAAACAATGACTTTTTGGTATTAATAAAAACGACAATCATTTTTTACACAAGTTAGACCAAAATATATTTAATTTATTATATTTACTAAGCTTTGATTTGCACAACAGAAGCACAAAAAAAGGGTATGATCTTTGTATCCACAACTTTTCAAAGTGAAGAAAGCCTGCTTCCTGCCTTAAAAATCAGTATTTGACACATTGGCTTTTACACGAGTTTAAACACAGTGATGTATCCATGAGACAATACATAGCTACCACACTCACTCTAGAGACTATAAATTTATATACACATATAATGAGACATTGGTTTGTAAGTTTTAATATATTGCAGATAAAATTAGAAATAAACTTATTTTCATTTTGTATGCACAGTGAGAATGTAAAAAACTTTACAAATGATAGAGCAGAAAAGTATAAAGTGAGGTTCATGTTCTTGCTTTTCCTAAGGGTATGACATTTTAAACTATTTTAAGAGTTCTATTTTCTGGTATTCAGACCACTGAATAATTCCAGTGTTTCTCTTTCTTTCTCTCTCTCTCTCTCTCTCTCTCTCTCTCTCTCTCTCTCTCTCTCTCATACACACACACACAAGTTAAGCAAGAAATGTAGATTGTAGTTATGTTTCAAATAGAAGCAAAAGCAACCTACAGGCTTGTGAAATGAATTAGAATTTTGATAAATCAGTTACTAAAGACTCCCTACTGAAAAGTATTGACCATTTTATTTCTTTGATAAATTACCAGTCTATAAAGATATTGAAATCTGGGCATGTTTTTCTTACAGTTTCAAAACTTCCCTTTTACTATATTTGATTTATTTACATTTTATTAACATTTATCTAAAATCAGTGGGAAAAAAAGAGAATGATGATTTTCTAAGCGCAGTTTAGATGTGGCACAAGGCCGAAAGTATGGGGTATCCAGTGAGGATCAAACTCACTTGCAATTGGTCTAGCAAGACAAGCTTGCTAACCATTACACCACCTCAAGGTGGTGGAAAAAAAGAGAATGAAAGTATGTAATTATAAATGAAACAAGAATTACAAAAATCAAATTATATTATTTTTTTAGATAATTACTGGCTTTAATTATTAAGTTAAATTTAAATTTTTATGACATTTCTAAAAAAATATATCCTAAAATGTAATGTATAAATGATTGAAAAAATATTTAACTTTTGATTTTGATGTTTCATTGTGTGAATGCTGCATTCTGACAATAGTTATGTTGCTTCAATGTATTTTAATTAATTACTTAACAATAACTTCAATTAGTAGACTTATAGTACCTTATTATCATCTTTAATTTGTGATAACTGATTATATATATATATATATATATATATATATATATATATATATATATAAGGCAGTAATAATTCAAGTTTTGCTAAATTCAAACAAAAAGCTATGTTCATTTTTCTTTTCCAATTTTCAAATAAGATCTCCTCAGGTATACAAAAATAGAAAAAGACGTAAGACAAGGAAATATAAAAAGAGGGCGGGGAGAAAAATAAAAAGAAAGAGATAAAAATTAGAACAATATAGAAAATAATTTACATTAAATTAATTTAAAAACTTCTTATATCAAACCAAAGTCTATTACATTAATATTCATTCTTAGAAACGTGACATAGGATTTCCTCTTGAATTAAGGATGTGTTTTCTCACCAACTTATACTGTCAAAAAATTCTGAGAGAAATAAAATCTTTGTCAGGATTCATCATTGGTCACCACAATCTCAACAATTTAAGATAAGCAAATAACACAGTGCTGATAGCAGACACAGAAAAGAAAATGCATGACCTCCTAGAGAAGGTAGCAAGGGAAAGTGAGAAGAAAGAACTGAGCATAAACTTCAAGAAAACAGAATGTATAGTCATAAGCAAAAAGAAAACCCCAAAATGGCTACAGACCGGAGAAACTAAAATAATAAAAGAAGGAAATTTAAATAACTGGGAAGTGCTTTAACAGAGGATGAAAAGTGTGATATTGAGATCCAAAGATGCATTGGCATAGTCAAGGACACATTTCAAAAGCTAACCAGAGTACTGTGAGACAGGAAAATTTCATTGGAAACTAAGAAAAGAGTGCTAGACTACTATGTGATATCTGTCCTTCTGTATGACAGTGAATGTTGGATGACCTTAAAGATGAAGGAGAGGCTTGAGGCAGCAGAAATGTGGTTCTACAGAAGGATGTTGAGGATACCATGGACTGAGCATGTGAGCAACAATAAGGTGTTAGAGAGGATGCAAACAATTCATACTTAACATCAGGAAGAGACTGCTGGGGTTCTTGGGAGATGTAATAAGGAAGGAGAACCTGGAGAATTTAATACTCACAGGACAGATAGAAGGAAGCACAGAGACAGAAGAAAGCAGCACAAGACATTTGATAGGCTTGAGCAAATGAATGGCAAAAATAGGAGAGATACCAAGAATAAAAATATTCAGAGCAACAAGAGACAGAGCCAAGTGGAAGTCCATGATTGCCTACATCCTGAAGGGACATGGCACATGAAGAAAATGATGACATTGGGGTCAAAATTGTAAATAAACTGTCACTGTGGATTTTTTTTTTTTTTTTACAAAAATATACCAGTATGTAATCAACAAACTGAGAACACCTAGTTCTCAATAATGGCTGAGACAGTCAAAAGTACTTGAACAAAACATGAACTTCGGACAGTATATTCATAGTTTTACATCAATAAAAACTGACATTGTTAGTTAAATTTAACAAGTCTCGTTTGTATGTGTGTGGAGAAATGAAAGTGCAGTGTATCATAGTGCAGTGGATATTAGCTCAGAATGAGAACTCAGAGAGCTGAGTCTGAATTCCAGTTGAATTAGTTGCATTCACTTATGCTCAAATGCCCTTATATATTCATTCATGTTTGTTTATACATAAACAAACATGAATGAACAAACAGTCTGTCTTATGACTGAGATAGTTGCATATTTTCCTCTGGTACATTTTGCTGGTGTATGAGCCAAAGTAAAAAGTAATGATTTCAAATGTTGAATTTCAAGGCAAGTAGATTGTCACTGTATGGTTGATTTGGTGAATGAGTCTACTGGAACTCTATTTCTCCCAGTTTGGTTTTGTGCCAAACTAAGCAAAGCAAGTGAGAATGTGTGTGTGATCTTATAAGGGAAAAAGAAAAAAGGAAGAGTTTATGTGCAATGTTTATATACAAGTTCTGCTTGGAAGTATTCAACCATTTTTAATATCTCAATGTGGCCTTGATGAAATTCTGTCAAATACAGAAGACCTTATTGTCCATGCCTGAATATTTGCCTATTTGGTTACTCAGTCAAAAGTGAAACACTACTGAGTGAGTTTGTGTACTGTGAGTTTTGCATGAAATTTTATTTGTGTGTAGAAACTATTTGAATGATTAAGAAAGCTCTTAGAAATGATTCCCTGAATGAAACCCAAATTAAGTTTTCATACTATCACTCCAAACCTGGATAGTAATCTGTTAAAAATGATTCACCTTCTGGAAAGACTTCTAAAAGAACAACTGAAAATGCTACACTTCAAAGGAAATTTACAACTGACAATGCAGGATATAGGCATCCTGCAGTTTACAAAATATGGGGATCTTTGAAGTATCTAGACATTTTGAATATCTCAACTGCCTATACTTCATATTTTGTATAGGGTTATTTACAAAACATTATATCATTCAGCATCTGTAACCTCCTTGTGATATCTAACTTTTCCCTAAGCTAAATCACAATTGAAAGTGGGAAGATTTTGAACTTTGGACAAAATTAAAGAGATAACTTTGAATCCTGCTAAGGTGCCACTGCCTGAGGTAAGCTATTTTATCAATATTAAAATAGCTGGAACATTTCTTGATAGACCACATATAAAATTAAAATTGTTTTTGTAAAGCATATCCTCAGATTTCACAATAAAATCTTTAAAAAATCATCACTGATTTTTATTTGTAGCTAATCAAGTAAAAGACATGATTGTATAAAAATAATACTTTTCCTACTTTTGTACAAATCTAATGAGAGTGGCACAAGTTAAAAAAAGGTGGGACATCCAAAGTAAATATTCAATTACTTATTAAAACCAATAGTGCAGTTATGCATTTCATATGTGTGTATTATGTTCTACTGAAAATCAATAAACTATCATAAAGTTAAATTGTGAATATTAAAGTGCTATCTAACTGTAATTCTGACAAAACCCATGGGGTCACTGGCAAATTACTCCTTTGTATTCAGGTAAACAGGCGCAGAATGTTGGTCAAGTGCTTCTTAGCCTTTCTTTTGATTTAATGTTTATTTCAAAACAAGTAGAATCATTTCATGAAAACTACTTTCCTTTCTTGTATACAGATAGCAGTAAAAGCCAGCTAAATTCACTGTTATCTCTCCAAATTCTGCAAATTAGCAAAGGACAGAGACATTCAGAGATGATTGATATGAGATATTGACAAAGTTGCTGAAGATGATTAATTTGAACTTGAAACAGCTCTTTTTCTTCTTATGATGATGATCTCTTTAAATTTACAATTCAATTTTTTTGTAACAAAATCACAGATGCTTCTAATAATTACTCATCATTATTCAGCAATTAGTGATATTAGATTTAGTTATTACAAATAACCAAGCAATATTAATGCTTTCAAAATGGACCTTGCTATGTGTTTGTAGACTATAAACACTCTAAAATACCAATTAACTATAGAAGACCCACTACTGAATCAACCTGAAAAATATGTAATGGCAATGCATTTTAAAATTAGCAACTTCATTTGTTATTTTTCAAAAACAAACAATCAAATTTCAATATCATGAAAATCAGACAGGCTTACAAATGTCCAAAAGGCATTGCAGGTCATTCTTGATTCTGATAACAAATATGAAACAGAAGTGATCGATGAATTTAGTTCTGATGATAACTAACAACACTAAACAGTAAACTAAGTGTAAGAGGTAAGAATGTACTATTGATACAATTATATTTACAATATATTTGAATTTTTCAGCAATTCTATTGCTTTCTGTTTTCATGAAAATAACCAAAACCTGAAATTCATGAGTAAAAATACCTTGACCATACAGTCTCTGCATAATCTTATCTGAACATAAAGGGTTAGGTAGTGCAAATAGCTCTGAAACTAAATTTAAATTTGAATTACTTTAAAAATTGTTAACATTTAGAAAGAAATTCAGTCTGGGGTGGGTTAAGGTAACGTTTTTTTAGCTCTTTTCATATTGTCGAATTTAGCTACAATATTAGATTGTGCGAATGCATACATATATATTTATGTGACCCAAAAGAAGGCTAACACTTCAGAAAAAAGAAAAAGATGTTTGATTGATTTAGTTATTCCTCAAAGAATTCTATTTTTCAACATTAGTCCAACTAATGGCTTCTCAGGAGCAGACCATATTCTTATAGACTTCTTTCTACTTTAAACAAAAGTTTAGGAAGGAAACTCCCATCAATACTAGAAAGATCAATAATAGTGAATTTCTGAAGCTTATTTTCATGAAAACTATTTTCAGAGAAAGATTTTATAAATAAACTACTCAATTGATGAATATTAAATATTTCCTGTAATCATAGTAATGGTAAGATTAGCCATTTTCTTAGGAGGAAACATTCAGTATTTGTCAGTATATGAGATCTGATGAAGGACAGTTCTCTTCAAGAGAAAATTATATATATAAAATGATAATTTAAATAAAAAACAAATTTAATTAAGTTAATTTTAAATAAATAAAAAACAAATTTAATTAAAATGCAATTATAATTGTATTTTGCTTGATGATATATCTTGTATTGAGCACTTTTTAAAAAAAAGTAAATACCAGAGAACTTGGAATTCTAAAACTGTTAGATCTCTTTTGGAATAGTTCTTTCTCTACCGCTCACCATCATCTCCTGACTGCTCCATTCTTGACAGCATCTTCAACAATATTGACAAGGCCATTTCCTCCCACTCATTTGCCCATATATTTGTGTTTGGCGGCTTTAATGCCCATCATGCTGAGTGGCTGCATAACTTTGTCACAGATCTTGCTGGTGTACACACCATGAATTTTTATATCACTCAGTCCATTACGCAGGTGATGGAGTTCCCCATGTGTTTCTGTAATAATTCTAACGGACACGATTCACTACTAGATCTGTTCTTTACCTCCACCTCTGACTCTTGCAATGTCGAGCAACTCTGCCCTCTTGGAAACTATGACCATGCATTAGTTTCCGTCAATATCTCCTTCCACCTCCACCCTACCCAAGAACATCAAACCAGCAGAATATCTTACTGCTACCAAAGAGCCAATTGGGACTTGTCCCGCAACTTCCTGAGTGATATCCCTTGGAATAAAATATTTAGCCTTCCTGTTGAAGACTGCGTGGCTGAGGTCTCCTCTTGGGTTAAGGCTGGCATCAATGCTTTGATCCCTGTCAGAAAGTTGAGACTTAAATCCCATTCATCCCCCTGGTTCTCCTCTGCCTGCTCAGCTGCCATCACCCACCAAAACCACTTCTTTCGGCTTTACCGGAGTCATGCGTCAGATCATAACAGGCGCCTTTTTGCCTTGGCTCATAATGAATGCAAGAAGAGCTTAATGGAGCTAAGCTGATGTTTGCAGCCAGAATGAAGCAGCGCATAGCATCCTGTAAGTTCAACTCCAAAAACTACTGGAGGCTCTGTAAAAGTGTGCTGAACAACAGTAAGCCCTCAATCCCCTCTCTAATCAATGAATTTGAGGTCCTCACCTCTTCAACAGACAAGGTTGAGTGCTTTGCTTGCAGATTCTCCACAAACTTGACACTGGACTTGTTTGTAGTATCTGTACCTGACTTCCCTCTCCAAACCCAGGCCCAACTGACTGACATACTAATTACTGCCTTGGTGGTCTCCAAAATAATTTCTAAGCTTGACCCCCATAAGACGAGCAGTGGCGACGGAATACCCATCATTGTCCTAAAGAAATGTGCTCCTGAACTCTCCTATGTTCTCTCTAAACTCTATAACTTCTGCCTTTCTGCTACCTGCTTTCCTGCCTGCTGGACATCCTCCTCTGTGGTTTCTATATATAAAAATATTGGTGAACCCTCTGACTCCGCTAATTATCACCCTATCAGCCTCCTACCAATCTTTGGCAAAGTGTTCGAAGCCATCATCTACGCCGAGGTGGTACAACATCTCACAGTCCATAGACTCTTCTCTGACAAACAGTATGGCTTCTGCTTCACCAGGTCTACTGCTGATATGCTTATGATCATCATTGAGTATATATACCAGGCCCTTGAAAAAAATGGCGAAGCCCGAATTGTGGCTCTTGACATCTCCAAAGCGTTTGACAGTCTGGCATGCTGGCCTTCTATGCAAGCTGCAGGGCTATGGTATAATTTGACAATTGTTTAACCTAATCCAATCCTTCCTTTCAAACTGTACAATGAGGGTGGTATTGAATGGACAAGCCTCCCAATACTATCACATGAATGCGGGTGTCCCTCAAGGCTCTATTCTAGGTTCTACGCTTTTCCTATCTATATTAAATCTCCCTGATGTAATAAGATCCCAAGTGAGCATATAGCTGACAACACTATGGTTGTCTCTCGTCTTGATCAAAAATCTACTGAGGCTGAAAAAGCAAACCTCGCTGCCAAGCTTGAAAAGGACCTCCAATCCGTTGTGGACTGGGTTAAGAAATGGCTTGTAAATTTTAATGCTTTCAAAGCTGTTATCTAATGGCCACCACAGATAATCGTTCCTCCTGCCTATTAACACGGACCAGGCTTCTTTCCCTGAAAGCGAAACACTGTGCCTCCTTGGGTTAACTCTCACACCAGACCTCAAGTGGAATAACTATATAGAATCCATAGCTAAATCCGCTGCTAAGAAAGTCGATTCTCTGTGTAGGGCCGGGAAGTTTTCCCATCCCAAACAATCCTGCACATATACAAGTCTACCATCTGCTCATGCTTTGAGTATTGCTGCCATATCTGGTCTGATGCTCCTGCTATCCACTTAGGTGTCCTCGACTGAATCCAACGGAAAATCTGTAATGTGATCAATTCTGACTTGGCAGCTAGAATACAGTTTCTCTCTCATTGATGCAGTGTTGTTTCCTTGTGTCTCTTCTACAAATACTTTCACAGCTTCTGCTCTGATGAACTTAGCTCACTGGTACCCCCTATATACGAATTTCCTCGAGCTACAAGATTAGCAACTAGGTCCCACCCTTTTACTGTGAAACCAATAAATTGTAAACACAAATTCTACTCCAGCAGCTTCTTTTCTCACACTTCCCGCCTGTGGAATTCTCTTCCGCATACTTGCTTTCCTGACAGTTACAATCTCCAAGAATTTAAATGTAAAGTCAATCGTCATCTCCTGTCTCACTAACTTACACCCTCTCTCTCATGCTTCCCTCTCCTACTCTCTTCCTGACACCCCCTGCAACCTCTCACTCCTCATAACATTCCTCCTATGTAACCCCTGCACAACAGTGGCAGTAAAATGCTTTGCTTGGGGCGACACGATTATAAAAAAAACAAAAAAAAACACTACTATCGTCCGGTTCATACTCCACCCACTTCTATTGATCAGAAGTAGAGGCTCATCCCTTGTTTCCTGTTCAGGAAGGGATTCCCGGTTCACTCTTTTTTCTCTAGTTAGGCCTCAATAATGGAGCTTTCACAACTTTTCTATAATGTTGTTGGATGGTGGCAATGGATTGCCATACTGAGGGTACTGGGTTGGCAGTTTTCTGGTTGCTGTTTCTGATTGGTAGTTAGAAGCCCTAACTCTTGCGTAACATCTTGAGCAGATGCTCTGATCAACAGTTGTATAATATCAAGGTTCTTGTAGTGCCATGATGTGCATGAATAGGTGTCCCTGTAATTTCCTCCAGTGGGTGACCCTGAGGCCACATTATGCTGCAGTCTGCACCAGTTTCCTTCCTATACATGTCGTACTTGATGACTGTTTTTTACTGCTACTCAAAGCCTCTCCTTACCAAAAATAACAATGTATACTCACAATGACAAATACAATACTAAACCAACCTCACAAAAATCAACTAAACACCTCAACATTTCCTTCAATAACATCTGTAGTATTTGTACCAACTTTTACAGTGTGGAATCTTTCCTCTACGAAAGGTCCACAGACATCTTAGCTCTCTGTGAAATTACCCTGAACTCCACAATCCCTTCCTCTAATTTTTGATCCTAGATTACCTTCCCCACTTTAGGAAGGACTCTAGCATCCACATCCATGGTCTGGGAGTCTGTCAGCAAACATCTCCCTTTGGCTAGGGAGGTTTCCCTATGTGCCTCTGTCTTGCTCTACTAAACTCAGTTATCTTCTTTATCGCTCCCCTTCCTCTCCCAATTGTTTCTTGCTGGACAGTATCTCTGATAATATAGATAAGGCTATCACCTCTCACCTGTTCACCAACATATTTGTGTTTGGTGACTTCAATGCCCCAAATGCCAATTGGCTTAAAAACTCTGTTACTGATCTTGCTGGCATCCACACCCTGAACTTTGCAATCACTCAGTCTCTCACACAAGTGGTGGACTTCCCCACACATTTCTCCAGCATGTGTGAAGGACAAGCTTCTCTGCTAGATCTCTGCTTCACTTTTATCCCTGACTCTTGCCAAGCCATGCAGCTTTGCTCTCTTGGCAACTCTGATCATGCTGTGGTTTGTTAATATCTCTCTCCACTTCCCTTCCCCCAGGAACCTCTGACCAGCAGAATCTCTTACTGCTATCAAAGGGCAGACTGGGAAGCACTATGAGATTTTCTGTGTGACATCCCTTGGAAGAAAGTGTTTAGAATGCTGAGATTCTTCCCTGATGAAAAGAATTTAATCTAGAACCAGACGAACAACTGGAAGAATGACAGGTGGATCTGAAAAGACATTGAGGAGGTTCCCATTGTGAAGCATACAAAGTGTTCCTCCTCCGTCATGGTATCATCTCCAGCAAGGGGGATGTCATGCCTCCATTCCTCTTTCAAAAGGGCCTGAAAGTCACTGCTGAGATCTACCAGGAGGTGCTGAAGAGCGTGATAAAGCCCTGCATAGATGAAATCACTACTGGATGCCCCTACATCTTCCAGCAGCACTCCATTCCTGCACACAAGGCCAAGATGACCCAGGTATGGCTGCTCAACAATGTTCCTGACCACTGGCTGCCCTCCTCACCCAACTGCAACCCCCTTGACTATTTCTTCTGGAGTGTGTTTTTTATGACTATTAAAAGGAGAGCAACTTCTGGGAGCGAAATTCAGTCAGTTGATAAGAATTACTTTTTAAGAGCAGACAGGCTTTCAAAAAAAAAAATACAAAAAGTATAGTAATTAAATTTTTTGGCTACCGAAATGTGGTAAAACAGATTAAATCAAAGGATTGCCCCATTTTTTGTCACTTGTTGGCAAAAGAGTTGAAATGATAAATCCCAAGTACAAAAATGATCACACACAAGGATGCAATAAGAGTGAATTTTGAAGTGATAATTAAAATTTGGCCTTTTGGGCTAGACCACACCTACCCCCTGGGGAACAGGTTTGGTCAGATGACTAAAGAGAGGAAGACTCAAGTGGAATTTCAAGGAAGGTAGAAGATGTATTATGCTCCTCAGGTAGTAATGGTGAGAGGTACTTACACAAAGCAGGAAGGAGACAGGTTTGATCAGGTAACCAGAAGAAGGACAGATAGAATTCCAAGGAGGGAGGAGAGACTTCCCCATATATAGACATTTGCAAGGAGAGCCTTGATTGGTTGTTTGGAGAACACTGGCATTCCCAGAGCACATTGTGCTCCACCCCAACTCTTGAGCAGGGATCCATAATAGAAAACAGTGCACTGAAGTAAGGCAGATTCAATGGCAGGCTTGGCCAGTGTTCATAATGCCTAGGTCTGGGGCAGCCATATTCTGCTCAAGAGATTCAACATGAAGAGGGGAAGTCAGACACATGGCAGTGACAAACTAGAGAGACCCGACAGAGACCAGACTGAAGACATAACACATGAGGAGATTCAATGGCAGATGTGAAGAAGCACAGACTGGAGACCAGAGATTGAGGAGAGCAGAGACCAGAGAAACCATAGAGAGAGATAAGACTTTTGATTTGCTGCCCTGAAGAAAAAAACCTTAGATTTAAAGCCTTGTTCCACAAGACTTATTAAAAACCAACACAACAAACACTGTATCATGATAATCAGGAAAGGTTGATAATTATTGCATGAAGAATATAGACCTGTTTGAACCATCAGTAATTGTACTAACAACTTTGTATCCAGGAATTGCATATAAATATTTTTCTTTTATCCAACTTATTTTTTTTTTTGTATGACTACTTTTACTGGACCAAACCATGTCATTGATTTTAGTTGACCGTTTGAACCAAGCCAGTTTTGCAATCAATCAACACAACCTGAGATGAGACAAGGCTTGGTTTGAAGCAGTCAACTCCACGATCAGTTCAGGGGACCGAGCTTGAATATGGATTGGCTGTGGGGTTGATGTCACAATAGAGAGATTTGTGAATTTTACAAATAGCCTTTTTTTTTATACATATTTGATTAAAAATACAGCCCCCAATCTTGCTAAAATAGTTAATTTTTACTCTTACAAATTTTGTTTTATTTTTGTGAATGTTCAAGGATCAATGCGCCAGATAATCATCATTTATTTTTAAGAGATGATGCAAAAGGCGAAAATAAGACCTAAAAAAACAAAGAAACAATGAAAGATAAATGATGGAAAAAATTAATTAAAAAATTAATGAAAGCAAAGTAAAGCAGTTGAAACCTGTAGTGCTTACTTATGATTACTGATGGGGGTTTCTCATGAAACCATTTGCTCCTAGAAATTAATTGTTTAAGAAATAATTAATTCTCATCTGTCACTTTCTTAATATATTATATATATTAATATTTGCTAAGCTTAACTTTGCATAGTACAGGTGTACAAAATCAGATTAGGGGACAAATTCATTACAGTAGTAATGATCTATGAAACTAGCTTGTAAAACATTACTCCACAGTGATGCACCCTACATTGATATTTACAAAGTTTTAGTCATCCTCAGAATTTTCATATTCCTTCCTTTCAAATCCCCAGTTCTCTCAATTCCTTCTCAATTTTGAATTACCATCTATTAATTTTTCCACTATTATAGCAGTAATTCTAATTTAAATAAATTAAATGTACAAAAACTTATGAAACTGATATTTTTTAATCATATTCTGTGACACACAATAACACCTTTAATATATATTTCAGTAATTAAAAAAATATTGCTAGATAATTTTAGTAGGAATCTTCAGAAAAATGACTGTTACAAATATGAATTGCATCAAACAGAAAAACACTGATAAAATGTAACTTTCAAAATAATATACTTATCCAAGACAGTTGATTTATTCTAGTGCAATCAAATTCAAAGGTGAATGTTTAATTAATTTAACTAATGAAATCCATTAAGTTCACATAATGAATTGATTAAATTGACACACTCAATAAATTACTTTAAGCAAGAATTAAAATAAAAAGCCTTTGGCATGTCTTAAGGGTTTGAGAAAAAATGAAGAAAGAAAAGAAATTTTATTTGTGTTACATGAACAAAAAAAAATATTCTTTGGGGGTTTAAGTTGTTATTTAAGCATAATTTCTGCTCTTGTCAAATGAAAACAAAACTAAGTCATTCAGTCACTCTTCTGTTTTTCTATGCCTGACTGAATGGCTTTATTAAAAAATTTCGCAAAGGATTCAGTTGTTGAATCTGTGCAAGCAAAATGTTAATTGCAAAGGATCAATTTACTATAAGGTTATATGAAAAACTGAGACCCCCCCCCCCTCAATTGTTTAAATGTTGAAATTTTTACAAAATTTTGTTTGTCAATTAGAAAGTTTTGGGTTTAATCGATAAGATTGCACTGAAAAAAGTTTTAAAAAATTGATAATCAACAAATTTACAGGTGGTGGTAATGTTGTACTGACGAGGGATTCCAAAATGGAGGATCGATTTACTATAATGTTGTAGGAAAAACTGAGCACTCCCTAAAATTGTTAAAATATTAAAATTTTTCCAAATTTATTTTTGTCAATCGGAAAGTTTAGGGTGTAATCGATAAGATTGCACTGAAAAAATTAAAAAAAATGAAAAGTAACAAGTTTAAAGGTGGTGATAGTCTCCTTCAGGTCTGCCGAATCTGCTATATTAGTAATGGTCTAAGAGACTATTTTGCTAATCATTATTTTTAAAAAAAAGTGCTCTTCTATTCTAGACAACTAGGTTAGAAACATTGGCAGCCAATTATGAAATGTATGAAATAATTATAGAAGCCTAGATCCTGGGATTCATTTCCCAGACAGAATCTCCCTACTTTATTAAAAGTGAGTATGTTCAGGAACATGCCTTGCTGCCTAAATCAAAAACAGTGTAAAGGTTCCCATATTAAAAATAAATAATGTGTTGTACTTTGCTCTTGTGAACAAGGAAGCAAATATATACTACCAGGTGCTTATCTCTTGAGATATGAAGGTATATCAATCATTCACACAGCCATGCCACTATTTTAGTTGGCATAAAATAGTTCAGAAACTAAAATAGAAAAAAATTCTAGTTCAGATTAGTAATTACTAACATATTTTTATATTCATGATCAATTTAATAGAAGAATTTTCTTGTATTCGATCAGTTTTTATTAATGAACCGACCTCTGCTGCATTTGATAGAAAGCTTTAGATTACTTGAAATTCAGTCCTATTCTTCATTAATTTAAGCTAAACTTGCAAGTGCCTGTTTAAATTCACAGAATATAGCAAGCCTATGAGATTTCTATCACGTTATGAGTATTACATTTCAAGTAAAGAAATAAGAAAGAAGTGATCATCCATTGGCTGCACTAAAATGGTCAGCATAGATTAATCTCAAGATGGACACTCAGTATCCAATTAATGTTTACTACATATTGGTAAAGACAGGGAATGGCCTTTTGACTATACTTCACTGCTTGCTGCACAAGAGTATTCATTTAATGCATATTAATGCTGTAATCACTTTTCAAAGCACCAGGATGCACAAAAAATAAGCTGCTGCTGAGTGGATTGCCTCATGGTTGAAATAGTTACATATTTTCTGCTGGTGTGATTAGTCATTGTTTAAACCTAAGTAAACGTTAGGAGTTTGAGTGCTGATTTTCAAATTGGCATAACACAATATTCTTATTGCCCAATTCTCTCCATTTGATCCCATGAAGGTCTAAGATAAGCATAGGATAAAAATGGTTGAAATGTTTACATAGTACCTTATAAAATCAGTGGTCAAGATTCAGACCAGAATAAAAACTAGAAAGTCAAATGTTGATTTTAAAGTGGACTGACAGGTTCTTTCTTCTTGGAAGACTGGCAACAAAATCTTTCTTTTGTTTTTTGTGAACCAAACTAGGCTTTGTAAATAATAATGAGTTTGGAATTGTATAAGCAGAACTATTTCATGCTTACTTTACATTTCTTGATTATTCTTCAATGTTCAGCAAAGAAGAGATTTATGGTTTAAATGTTCTCTAAGCAGAATGGCACTTTTGAAAATCATTCACTAAAGAGTAAGTTTATTTTTAATGACTTGGGAGAATAGAATGCTTTTCACTGTATTACATTCTGTTACTAAGATTGAATGAAATTGTCTACACACAATAATAGATTGCTATGGTCTTGTTTCTATTAGATTCACTGAATGTAGATTTCTTTTAATAGATAAAAAAAATAACTGTTTAGGTCAATGAAAATGCTTTCATAGTGGTTATTCATAATAAATATAATAGTAAAATTAAACACAAATAAAACAGATTTTTTATAAATAGGAAATAAATATCCTTATTATTCTCTGAATATGTTAATTGATGAAGGCCATGAGGAATGGACATTGATGAAAATACATATTGGGATATTAATAAAAAAAATACTTTAATGTTACTGAACATTTTGAAGAGGGTAAATATTCAGATCTATTTGTATCAACATTTACTAAGTTCAAATGAGAATAGGAAGATCTTACCTTTCAAATAAAAAAATCCAAAATCCTTGCTTTTGTTTTTTGATTGAAATATATAGTTCTGTCATTAATGAAAAATACATGACTATCCAGTTGAATTTGTATCTATTTTTGATAATATTTTGATAAGACTTAAAAATAATATATACTCATTTAAATTACTGAATTAAACTATTTAATATTAGTTTTAAGAAAAATAAAAAATTTCATTTGCAACATTTAAAATATAATTAGATGAGAGATTATATTATATAATTATTTGTGAAGAAATTTTGTAATGGCAATATACACAAATACCTTTTTATATTCACAAATCATCAATATAATTAACACTAAAAAGGTTAAGGTGCTAAAATCACCACCTTCATATTTTTGAAGCTATACTCTTAGAATAATGCATTATTATTATTTATTGTATAATAATGTGTGACTGATAAAATAATGAATAAACATTAAATTCTTAAAAAAGAAAAAACATTATTTTACTTTCTTTATTTAAGTAAATGAAAGTTGTTAAAATACACTTAAATCACCCAACCTGATATTACATTTCTGTTTGAATTCTTGTAATGTGTTATATAATTATTATTAATAATAATAATATCATTTTAGAGTAGCATCCTCATCATATTTTAGGTGCTTTATTATCTGGCCTTCTTCAGGTCATTATCATATTAAATGTAATTTTGATGTTGAAGATTCTTGATAAAAGAAACTGTAGTCAGTTTCTAAATGCTTTTGTATATCAAATTTTAAATCCATGTACTGAAAGCAATTTCTGTAAAAAAAAAACAAACAAACATATTTTAATTGGTGGTTAAAAGATAGTCCCCCCGGGGGGGGGGGGTTTAGGAACAAATTATGAATTTTTTTTTACTACTCATTTTGAAGGGAATCGCTTTCATGTAGACTGCAGTGCAACAACCAAAGTAAAGAGAGATTTTGAAACCTCTCAGAAACAGTATATTTTGATCTTGAGAGAGAGTAAGCACAAAAGTGACTATTGTCTGTGACAATGACAGACTATTTTTAGAAGTAATCAGCCAATGCAGATTGATGGAATTAGTTAGTGACAGTGTAGTTTGGTAGTTACAATTCAAACATTTTTTTTTTTTAGTTTAGTCAGTTTCCCCATGTCCACCTTGGATATTGACCACTAGGACTGTTTTTTGTTGGTTCAGCAGTCTTCTCTTTTCCTTCTTTGATTACTTAGTCAATGGCAACATTTGCTAAATCTGGCTTTGGCATTTGTTTAAGATCCTGATTATTGAATAAGTTGAGAATTATATATACATACTGAAGCCAGAAAATTATATGCAAAGCAATAACTCATATTTACATTTTGAAATATTTTGTGAAATGTATTTTCAGCTTAGATTGCTATATATATATATATATATATATATATTGGCAATCCAAATATGATTGACACAGATTTTACAATAAAACTAACATAAAAATGATATAGTCTGTAGATCAAATATATTTATTTGGTTGCATCTCTTTATTATCTTCACAGCCATTAAAGAGTTTTTGTAATTTACAAATATCTTTTAGAAAAAAATCATGAAGTATTTCTTACCATTCTTTGCCAAATTTCATTAAGATTTGCTGGTTTTCTAGAGTGCATATTGTGTATCAACTTCTTCATGTATTTTTTGAAGTTAGAACTTTGTGACTATACTAAATAACTTTCATTTTGTTTCAATCTTAAATTTTCCAAATACATTTTGATTGTTATTTTGATGAATGACTCAATTTCAACATTTTGTTTAAACTGTTTTCTTACAAGATTTTTAGTTTTCTTTTTCATTATTCCTTTAATCTGGTGAGAACAAGTACAGTTGATAAGTAAGCATTATTATACCATTATCATACTTTATTGTAGAAATAGTATTCTCTAGGTTAAAGAATTCTATAGGTTTCCAGAAAACATACTTTTGGTCACTGAACTGAAAGAATTCTAATTTAGATTTGTTTGATCAAACCACATTTTTTCAAATCTTTGGTCTTCGTTGAAGTCATCATAAACAAAGTTTAAATAGTTCTTAGTCTAATCTGCAGCAGAGGGATTTTCCTTGTACAATATTCGTTTAGCTCATTTCTATATTAAAGTCTTTTTGATAAAAACAATTTGACTGGGGACACTGATATACACATTTCTGTAAACTTTCTCACTAGTTGTTTTTTTATTATCCTTGGATTTTGTTTAACAATTTGATCCTTTTTTTTATTCTGCTATTCTGGATATTTTTTACTTTTCTGCCTTTCTTTGCATAGCATTCTTTACTAAAGGCCAAATCATAGTACAATTTATGCCCAGAGCTATTTCAAATTTTATTGTACTAGGACCAAAAAGTTTTAGTTCAGTTTGGGTTTGTGGTAGTTTAATGCTGAGTCAGCTTAAGAAATTCTAAGAAAATAGTAAAGACAAAGTTAATTTTCTTTATCTTGATATATTTTTTCTTTACTAAGGTCATATTAAAATTAATATATAATTTGGTGAACATTGAGATCCATCATGCCACATGTTATTAACAAGGGTGTACAAAATGCCATATACATTTTAATCTTTGAATTAATTATTCACATTAAAACAGTTTTAATGAAACAAAAACCATGCTATAATTATGAGTTCTGGAACAAAAATATACTTAAATAAATGAACATGAGAGTAGCTTTCTATTTTATTTTTTATAAATGAAGTAATTATTGTGATGGTGATTTATGTTGCCATAAATATACTTTTTATATTATAGAAGTACCTACAAAAAATTGGCTCTTAAAAATGTGTAGTTTAGCAACAGGGTTAAGGTTAATATTTTGTATACCTCATTTACAATATATTTAAAAATATTAGATTCAATTCAATATATATATATATATATATATATATATATATATAATGTGTACAGGTTAGGTTAATTCACACTGGCATAAGCTCACTACTACTGTATTCCCTACATTGTTGTTTTATGCTGTTTAGATTATACAGTGTTGCCACACATCTGATAATATTATCCATATTTCAGTTGTCCCATTAGATACTCATAAATTTAAAGAGACTTTCATTAGATATTGGTAAAGAAAGTGAATGCATTACAATACCCACTTGACCTTTGAACTGAATTGACAGGTAAATGAACATAAACATTGTAAACAAATATATTTTTCACTATATTTTAAGTAAAAATGAAGCAATATTTTTCCGATCCAGTTACATAATCTTTAAATCCTATATCTCCCATATGATACTACCTGGAAGATTTTGAATTACAAAGTTTTAATTTTTTTAACATCAGACATTAATCATAGCAGAAGTAGTTAATTTTTGGATTACAAACATCAACATTAAAAACTGTTCAAACATGCTTTAAGTATGCAAAAGTAATTTTTATTTTATGTCTTACTTTATACAATTTTATTACAATGAAAACCATAATTAAAACTTCAAAAATCATACCAAAATTATTTTAATAATTAGTCCCATAATCAGTTACAATTTGTAATGTTTTAGTACCAACCTAGTTAAAATGAAGATATAAATTATATTTTATAGGGACATATTTTGGCATTATGTATACAAAATTTAAACTATATACCTGGTTTATATGAACAAAAACATAGCCTGACATATCTTTTGTACATTACAAAGTAATGAACACTAGCTCATCTATATATATATTATTACTACCATCTGTTTTATAAAGTGTTGAACCTCCATGTGTCTGCAAAACAACTCTTATCTGGTCAGGCATGGAGTCTACAAAACCTATGTTTTTTTTTCCTGAGATCTGGTGCCAGACTGTTAACATCAGGTCCATTAACTACTGCAAATTTCTTGGTAGAGATTCTGCACAGTGAACTTGTCAGTCCAATACATCCCATAATTACTTAATGGAGTAGGGAATTTGGTGTTCAGAACAACAGAGAAGGATTTTTTATGTTCCTGAAGCCATTGCTGTATAACTTCTACAGTTTATAAGAGTGCATTGACCTACTAAAAGATTGTAAATGACTGCATAAAGAGTTGCATCTGGCCTTCAGTAATGTTGAGCTAGGTGGTATAGAACAAAGTACCTTCCACATAAATGATAGATTCTAGTGTTCTATGCACAATAAGGAACAATATATTGTGATAGATTCCTTTCTTCTACCCTTCACCTGAATTAAAGGTATCTGAAATCTGTGCCACAATAACCCAGATTTGGTGAGAAAACCTGTTTACTTTTCACAACGAACATTCAATGACTTGTTGGAGGCTGGTGATTTTCTTCTCTAGAACCACTGTCAGTAGGTACTCACCAGAACTGAATGTAGACATCCAACAAACCATAACATTTTTAAAAGTCCAAAACTAGTGTTCAGGTTATAATTTTTTTTATTTTTGCATATAACTGCAACATTCAGTGCATCAAAATAAAATAGTCACTTACTTATATAGCTTTGACCCTGATATAATCGTTACAAGACAGTCATTATCACTCTTGTCATATTTATTTGCTACTTTCTTTGTCTCTAGTCTATCACATAATTTTATTTTGCCTTACTTGCTTTTTTTTAACTACTGATCATTCTATGCAGTTGTCATCAAATTAAACCAACTAAGACAGTACATAAACATTTTAACTTTTAAATCAAATATTGGAAATAAGCAAATAAAAAATAAAGGGAAAATGTTTACTTATTGAATTAAAGAGTAACATATAATCAATCATTTTTTTTTTAAGAATGTTAAAAAGGGAATGTGGACATAAAAAAATAAGAAACATTTCAGATATAAGCTTTCTTTTCAATTTTATCAATACATTTATATTTCCACATACATCACTCTTTTTAAAAGTCTATTTAATAAATTGAAATGAGATATAATTCTTATTTATTTAAAGAAAAAAAAAGACTGTGAAAGTGAATTTATTTAGGTTCTTAATTTGTTTTCTTTGTATTACATTCAGAGGATGAGCAATGAATTTTGATAAACAGATACAAGCCTAGATCAAAGTTTGTAGAATAATGTTTAGCTTTTGAGTTTGTACAAGAAAAAATTAAATAAGTATACTGATCAAATCTGATTTCCAGAAGATACTCTCTTATCTTCTAAATTGGAGTTGCTTACTGAATTTGCAATGCAATTCCTTCAAGAAAGGTAAATAAAAAGATAATTTTAAAAAAAACAGCAAGGTTATCTAAGCTTTTAGCTTTTTGATATGTTTAGTAAAAACTGACAGATGCTTTGCCTAAGTGTGACCAAGAACTGTGTAAAGCAAAACTCTTTACTGCTGTTCATGTCATAAGGATGATTGCCTTTTTATTGCTTGTTGCAAATGTATAGATTGGTTTGATCTATATTCCAGTATATAAAATGATTAGGAATGATATCTCATTGTGAAGTAATGGTGAGCACAATGTTGCTGCAGATCATTATTACCATGTAGTTAGTTCAAAATTCACTAAGTGCTCATACATGTCGCTTATGTTAAACTTAATATATAACTAGAGTATCTGGCAGAGAGCAAATAGTAAGCTATTCTCACAATATAACAAGTTAAATTCTTGAGATGCCTCTTTCTTGCATCCTTATGCCAGGCAAAGCTGAATAAATATCTAAATGCAGGTTAAGAACAGAAATTGACATTCAAGTAATAGTTAAATGCTTGTTAAATGCTTGTAACTTTATTTTTCCTATCAAGAAATAATTAAACTAAAATACAGATTACTTTGCAAGCAGCAAGAAAAATATAGACTTTGCAACAGAAAACAAGAAAAATTCTTTTTATCAAAGTGCTTTCAAAAAATAAATAATTTATTTATATAATCAGTGATTGAAAGAGCTTTTACATAAAAAAGGAAAGAAAAAGCTGTAATAATAAATAGTTTGATGCTGAAGCACTGCTGCAAAAAGAGAAAAGTTACTTCCCTTCTTTCCACCATTTCTGCTCTCAGCTTCAGTGAACAAAGTCGATTTGATCAATGTCAAATTCAACCAATAGGAGAATCATAACAATATTTGAAAATGAAAATACTTTTACAAAACAAATTAATGTTCTTTTACTTTAAAATCAAATTATATGTAATTCTTCTCATCTCGTTTTATCACAAGTTTTTAGCTGTTTCATTCTCTGGCCATCTTCAGACAAAATTTTATCCTGTGCAGAGTTTTGTTACATTTATTCTGCATATAATTTGACCAGTTGTTGTGAATGGTTTGTAAAGGTAATTTTAAGCTCAAGGGCAAATAACACTCTGAAAGACCACAGAAATTGAGAACTAATGAATTGTAAGATCTTTTGAAGGAAGATACAACACAATCACTATGTGAAATTCTAAAAACTTAGAAAGTTTGATTAATTAACCTTAATATATCATTTATAAACCTTTTCATAAGACGTTCCAAATTAACTGAAATTAGAAGCTAAAACAGTGTTTCTCAAATGTTTTCAAATGTTAATGGCATGTTTGATTTGGTTGAGTCACTAGTCAATTTTTCTATAGAAATGAAAAATCCCTTGGTTTTTTTTTTCACTCATTTTGATCAGTACTTTATGAAATTTTCATTTTTGAAAATAAAGATTAAAGGAACAGAATTCTTATTTGAAGTCTGGGTTGGGAAGAGAAAAATGTGAACAGGAATAGCACCAGGAACTTAACCTAAGAATTTACAAATATCCAATCCCAAATTCTCATCATTGAATTATCTGTTATTATTGATTTTACTTTTCTTTTTCTCAATTGATAGTCACTACAGCAGCTGATATGGAATTTCAACCAATCAGATTTCATTAGAAACTTTCCTAGTATTCTGAAGTATAATAAGAATACAGCTTACACTTTGTAATAGTATAATATATTAGGGTATTCAGAAAGTAATTACATTTTACCAAAAAGGATATAAAAAACAAATGCTGAGGTAAATTTATCTAAATATTATTTAACTAAAATGTAATTACTTTCATTTTCAACTACTGCAACTCAAAAGAAAGGTATATTTTTGATTTCACATTTTTGTTTTTCAAAAAAAAAATATTGGAAAAACTGCTTTCAACTTGTTTCTAAATTTTCTGCCACTTATGAAATATTCTAGTGATTGAAATGAACATCTTTGTAGGTGTAAATCTAGTGAGTATGAAGAATGTGGAAAGACCTTCCATAATCTTCTTGAGTTTGCGTGTGCACTTCCATTGCCACGCTGGTGGAATATAACATCTTTCTTGTTTACCAGAGCAGATCACTTTTAACATAATGTTTTGTCTATCATATCTGAAATGCACTAAAAATAATGAAATACTTCTAGATGCAGTTTTCTAGTATTCAACATTGGTTCTGCTTTGGCTAGTCGTCTCATATTTCTTAGTGATGAAATATAAAATTACTCTCCAAGCTCACTAATATTATGTTTTTAGCTTTGGTTAGAAAAGAGGAGAGTTTTTAGTTTCTGTAGAAAAATGATGACTATTATGGCTGGCATAATATACAGTAGCGGCCATAATATAAGGAACGGAAACAACAAAGACATAAATATATGTATTACTTAAAAAGTAATGCATGATTAGCAATGAAATTTTTACCAAATAAAGATTAGGGTGTAATGCATAAATATTATACAAAGTTACAAAAATTTACATAATAGTTTTTTTTTTCTTAAATAAAGATTAAATGGAACAAAGGAAATAAGCTATTGGACAAAAGTTAAGGGGCGATGTTAATAATTTGCGTAAACTTTTAATTTACATTGTTAAAAAACTCAATGGAGCTTTTCAACAATAAGTAAAAGTTCATTTATCATTAGGACTTTATTTTTAAGCAATATGGTAAATTCTACACGCAAAACACTCTTTTGAAGAAAAAAACTCATTATTGCTATCAAGAAAAAAGTCAATTTCAGAAATTTCTGATATTGTTCATAGGTCTAAAGGTGTCGTTCATCATGTAATTAGCAGGTATAGAACCAATATTATGTAAAAAACCAAAAACCGGCAGATCTCCAAAAACATTGCGAAGAGAAGATCAAAGAATTGTTAGAATATTTACAAAAAACTGTTTTGAAACTGCTACATCAATTGCCTGTAAATTTAATGAAGACACAGATAAGATCTCAAGAAAAACGGTTGCTCGCAAGTTAAAAAATGCAGGGTTGCAATCTTGTATTCCAGCTTCAAAGCCTCTCATTTCAAAGTGAAACCAAAGGTCAGGCCTGGAGTATGTAAGAGAACATTTTGTTTGAACTGACGCACAATGGGATACAGTTCATTTCAGTGACGAGTCCAAGTTTACTATATTTGGTTCTGAGGGCAAAACTTACATATGCCATAGAACAGGTGAAAGACTGTCTTCTCAATATGTCAAGAAAACCGTTAAGTTTGGTGGCGGCAGTGTGATGGTGTGGGGAATGATTTCATCTGTAGGAGTTGGCCCTATCAGCAGCATATGGTACCAAGATTACACCATAATCTTTATGAATCTCTTATTTGCATGCAGGACAATGCACCTTACCACAAGGCTTAGAAGGTTATGGCTTTATTTGAAGAAGAAATTGCCCTAATGAAGTGGCCAGCCCAGAGCCCTGACCTGAATTCAGTAGAAAATATTTGGAAAATAATTGGAGAAAGGGCTCAGAAAAGAAACCCCAAAAACCAGGATCCCCTATGGGAGATGAATGGGAGGGAATTACTGCTGATTTTTGCAAGAAATTAATTAGATCATGTGGTCGATGATGCAGAGAAGTCATTGAAAATAAGGGGATGTTTACCAAATATTAAATTTTGTTGATATTTTGTCCACAATCAAGTATTAACAAGATAGTTCCTTAACTTTTGTCCAATAGCTTATTTCCTTTGTTCCATTTAATCTTTATTTTAAAAAAAAACTATTATGTAAATTTTTGTAACTTTGTATATTTATGCATTACACCCTAATCTTTATTTGGTAAAAATTTCATTGCTAATCATGCATTACTTTTTAAGTAATACATATATTTATGTCTTTGTTGTTTCTGTTCCTTATATTATGGCTGCTATTGTAGAATTAATAACAAGTAACTAATAATATACATGAACTAGATACAATAATAAATGAGAATTTCTAAGTTAGTCTTTATTTAAATGTCATTAAAGCAAAACAAAAAAATTAAACTAAAATGAAAGCCTACTTTATATATTCCCATTTTAATATGAATAAACCAAAACAATAAATTTTATAAATGGAAATATTTTATACATTTAAAATGATTGTTTTTTCCCCCTTTCATTTGGTATATATAAAATCTCTTAACATTTTTTGCTTGTAAACCAAGTTAAATGAGAAACTAAGCAAAAACTAATGCTCTTGAGAAAAGCATGAACCCAGTTTATGCTCTGGCTATTGTTAAATGTTTTGACAGATGTCTAATCACTAGCATGCATAATGGTTTATGAAACATGCAGCGAAGTCTAGAATTCTTCTGATAATATGTAATATAATATTACCTATCATATAATATTTGGAGAAGAGATATACACTGCCAAATAACTTACTTTTTCTTGCCATAAATGACAAGTCAAGCATGGTACCCCAACAATCTGATAGGCATAATATATTCAAATTTTTACATTCAAAGTATAACCCATTTTGGATATGATGTTGACAGGCTCTCAGATAGTTTTTATTTGTATAGACAGAAACAGAAAATGACTAATATCTTATCAAAGAGTAAATCCATGTTAACTTTATATCAGAAATAAGAGTAAGAGACATCTTAATTTTGAATCCAAAATGAGAGCAAGAGACATTAATTTTGTATCAAGAATGACTAATATAAAAAATTCCTATATTTAATCTTTTGTATTTCATTGCTTAAAGATCAGAATGAAGAAATTGTTTTCAACTAATTGTTATATAAAAGAAATTATGATTTTATTTCTTGGTCAAAATTACATATAATCTGATTCTTGAATGACTTTCTGACAATAGGCTACTCCATTTTTTATGCTTTTCATTGCATAAGATCCAGTTAGGAAGCTGAAATTGTTCAAAATTTAAAGCAAAAATTGAAAAAATTGATACTAGCTATATACAGTATAATGCACAGTGATAAGAAATTGTGATATACCAAGGATATCAAGTCTAAATGCATTCGATGCTAAAATACAAGCATGGTCATTATGTCATTTTCCCCTAGCACTAGAATTTTTTATATCACTACGTACATTGATGAATCAAAGACCATAGGATAGTAGCATGTAAAGGCAATGTCCAGATCCATATTGGTTGTGTTCTGACATCTGGTGAATCAATGTAAACACTGGCTAGCTTGCTCATGGAAAGACAGCATGAATTATCAGTTTGAACAGGCCATGATAGTGCATGCTAAATGAATGGGACATTCCATTTCTGAAATTGTGGAGATATTTAATATCCCTCAATAAATAGTGTCATATGTATAACCAGTGTTTATTTTTAATTATAGCAATGCTAGTTTGAATCTGAAATATTACAAGCTACTTCTCTTCTCTGGTTAGCTTGCTCAAATTTTGATTTGTATTTGGAATGTTTTTCTGAATCACTGTTTCTGCTTATGCTTGAATTATCTGATAGAATTAATATCACTATTTGGTAAGTATTTGGACAATCCACTCTCAAAATAACTGCTATATTTATTTCCAGGTATAACAGATTATAAACATGATTATTCAATGAAAAATGTTTGATTTATTAAAAAAACAATTCACAAGAAAAATCTTTTATTCAATCAAAATATTCCACCTAAGCTTCTATACATTTATTCCAACTACAAAGCAAGTCATTAGTCCTCTTCTGAAAGAATTTTTTATTCAAAAGTCATTTAAGGCTTTTTCAATTTGATCCTAATTGGAAAAATTCTTTACTGTAAGGAAGGGTTTGAAAAATAGTCAAATTCTATAAGCAAGGTGCAATAAAATCTCATTTTCAAATTATTCAACTTTAATATTTTTCAATGGACATTATCCTGCAGTAAAATGACAAAATTTCTATTCATTGAAATGAATTTTTTATTTTATTTAAAATTGTAACATATTATATCAATCTGATTTACATATTAATGCAAATTGTTTGATAACTTTCAAGGAAGTTACAATTTTAAAACATTTGTCATAACCTACAAGGCATTACAGCAGGTTTCAGAACATTTACTTTTGGTAAGATGTTATAAAATAAGGTTCCTTTAAGCAAATAAAATGGAAACAAAATAAAGCTTCAATTATAAGATTATTGAACAAACAAGCTACAAAAATCTAATACACACTGCAACAAGTTAAAAGGTTTTGTTTTCTATCAAAATGGAGAGACTGAGATCAGAGCCATAAGTTTTAAGTTAAAAGATATTTTATTCACAGAAGCAAACGATCTTGATTAGACATTGAAGTACCTTATTAAAACACAAGTTTACAAATAAAAAATTCAATAATTTCAGATAATTTCAAATAGAACATAGACATTTTTTATTCCGAATTAATATTCAAATCTTCAGGCACACTCTATTTAATACCAGATACAGCACAAGAGTAGTTACTAATGAGACTAGATATCAAATGTCTTCTTTAATGTATTATCAGAAAATAATCTTTAAAAAGAAAAAAAAATCATCCATAGTAATAATAATAATAATGTTGCCATGAGCTATCAAGAATTCATACACATATTGATTATTAATACATCATTTTTGGCTTGAAAAATGAAAGCCTAAAGAAATAATATAATAGACTAATCTATTAGTAATGCTTGCATTAATTCTTTACTGCTGATAATACTTTCTGATTGTCAGTGCATTTTTTCCAATAACAATTATTAACTATGTGTTGACATATACATACATAGATAGGGTGCAATGACTAAATTGTCACCATTTTATATTTTTAATTTGGAGCGTGCGTGTTGCTTTTTATTTTGTCAAATGCGCAGTATAGTAGGGCACCATTTGTGAGAAAAACAACACCATGACACAATTTACTCCCCCCAGAAATTTGGAAATGTCATGCTGTACTGCTTGGCATTCACGCCGGAAGTTTAAATATGATCATTTCAGAGTGTTTGAGTGCCAATCTGAGAACAGTGAAGTAGATTTGAAAAGAGGTGAATGAGTCTAATGGTGATTACAAAGGTATGGCAACTCAGAAAAGACTCTCTGATCATTCTGATAAGAAAAGAACTCCTGAATTTGTTGGTGAGGGCCTCAGACTCAAAAGAGAGAACTACATCAAGTGCCTTGAAGAGGTAGTGCTGTCTGGGTCAAGAGGGTGGCTGCTGGAAGACCCTATGTCTGGTAATAAAACTCTGAACCATGCCACACAAGCAAAACCCAGTCATGGCTGTCAGACAATTTTTGTGACAGCATCACCTCTTACATCTGGCCACTTAACTCCCTAGACTGCAACCCCCTTGATTATTATTTGTGGGATGTAGCTGAGCAAGAGACAAACAAAACTCCTTGTAATACCCACTTAAACATGGAAACCATCCAGAAGAGATGCAGGATATTCCGAAGTTGTTTAGAGGCTGTGGTTGAAGCCGATGGCGATTTTATTGAATAACTTACTCTTTAGTATATCAAATTTTTGTGTAATTTTGATAAATATATTTGTTAAAATGAGATGTCAGTGTTATTTTCATTTTTGTGGAATGAAGACAATTTATTTATATATATATATATAAAGCATATTCTCTTAATCATATTTACCTTAATTTCTAACCATGGATAATACTTTTTCTTTGTTTGCAATGCACAATATACAGTCTGAGTAATGAAACTTTCTTAAACAAATTTTAAGTAAAAATTTACAAATTTCATGCTTAACCATCAAACTTTTTTACCTGTCACTAGAAATATTGACATTCTTAATGCAGAAATTGATTAAAGCTAACTTTGGGAGACATATAGTAGCAGTAAATCATTCAGTACAAACTTTGCTTATATATCCACAGTTCAGTATGCACTCAGTGCTAAAATACAACTCTGATTATTGTTTCATTTACTTTTTCTGACACAAGAGTTTTCTGTATTACTAGAGTGAATGAAAGTTTTAATATATTTGTTTCATAAATCCTACCCATGACATCATGTGTTATATAAATAGCTTGTGAAATAAATATTTATTAAGCTGAGCCTAGTTTGGTACATGACACTAACAATAGTCTTTGAAAGTACCCTGTTTACATTGTATTTAGAACTGAAGGTGTTTATTAAGCTAGGCATTGTTTGACACAAGAATAAAATAGTGGATATCTACTGTGAATCATATTACACAAGCAATGATCTTCTGAGGAAACATTTTGCCAGTTTTCCTTGGTATATTACATGATTAAATGCAGTTCATTACAGTTTTTTTTCTAATCAATTAACACTTGTATGTTCCAGAACAGTATATTATTGGTTGTGAATATTTCAGTTTTTAACTTTTTGGAAAATTTTGCTTTCATTTACCTATCACAATACAAAAGAAAATAAGCAAGGGAATGATAGTAAACATGAATTTAATCAACAAGGACAGACTGAAAAAAAGACTACATTTATAAACACACATGGAACTTGTTATTTGAGAACAAATTTATTATCAAAAATTAGATTTGATGAGCTTTCTTCAATTCCTAATATTTTTAACTTTATTCATTTTTAGTAATTAGTTAAGATTATCCAAAACTAAGAAAATTTCCTCAGAGTTATAACTATTATTTCAGAATAACATCTAGATATGAACAAACATTTTCTTCTATCTATGAAATTTATTAAAAACAAAAGATTTCAATTAGCAGATCAAAATTTTAAAAATTCCAATACTGTTCACAGTAACTAAATCCAAACTTGATGAAATCAAAATATATTCAAAAGTTAGATTTAATGTTCATCTTACTTTTATTTCAAATCAATAAATACTATAAAAATGCGAGATATATTTATACGATTAATATTTTTACAAGAAATAATGTGAGTATAAGATTCGTATAGCACATTTGAATTTCTGCTTAGAAAAACTGACAAGGAATTTGATCTAGTATAAGGCCAAATAGGAAATATGAGCCAGGAAGAATGTCCTGCACCAGTATATTAAATAAGAAGCGTCTGCCTGACTTGTGCCTGGTACTCATAATCTCTTAACAAAGGAAAAATATGAAACAATCTCAGCCAGAGGCAGGCTCTTTTTCCTAATATGAAAGTTTGCTTGCTTTTCAATCTGTTTTCTATGAAATTGTTCTCCCTGCCATTTTCAACAAACACATGCACACACTATTTCTCAATGGAGAAAGTCCAAGGTAAAATGAGTGGCTTAATTGATGACTGCACTCATATTAATCACACTCTCTAATTGATGGAGCACAACAAGAGACTGGCCTTTAGTAGAAAACTCAATTAGTTGATCATCTTGGAAAGGAGTTGATGGAGTGAAGAAGTTTCATTGAAGGGAAGATGCTATTGCTTCTGAAGCACACAAGAGAAAAAAACATTACTTAAAGAATTGGTAACAAAAAAAAGAGTTTGCAAAAATTTTCACTTCTTATTATCACTTTGTTTAATATCCATCCTTTCTTTCTAATTATTTTTTTTATATTTCTGACTCATCTTTCAGACAACTTTTTTATCTTTCTATTCCAAACTAATCACCTTCCCTTTATTTAAAACTTCTACACTTTTTCCTTCCTCTTAATAGACATCTTTTTTTCTCTTTGATTCTTTTGTTGTTATTTTCATCTGTACCCATGTTTTACCACACTGCAAGTTTATATATAGGATGGTAAAAGCCTGCCTGCTTGCTGAATTTGTTGCATATTTCTCATCAGCACTTGAACAGAGACATAAAGCAATGATTTTAAATGTTGTTTTAACATTGATACAATATAATCCTCCAATACTATCTTGGCTTTCTGCTTTACTAAACTGAATTTAATAAATGTCTACTCTCAGAGTAGCAAAACTAAGCAAAATAATGTCAACAATAGTTAAGTGCCATACGTGATACACATTTTGGGCGATCATGTCTTGAAGAGACATGTCTAACTGGGCAGAAGATTATCCCGCAGTAGGTTGCCATTGCTTTCTTCAGTAGACTGGTTGCCAGCCAAGGCTATAAAACCCAATCTGTGCTATTATTTAACCCATAACTGAAGGAAAGAGATGGATTAATACCTTTCCCAAGAGTATTTGTGTGTCAGTAAATGCAAGGAATTCAACTGCAACCAATAATCTCAGTATACTATCAGGGGGTTTTCCAGTTAAAAGTACTAGATAGGATCACCTTCCAAATGCTCAATTATCTTTATGATGAAAACGTAACTAAAAATTGCATGCACAATATTCTCTGGAGCTGGAAAAGGGAATATAAAAAATTAAATATAAAGAATTTATATTCATGCCCTCCTCCCTGTATTGTCTCATTATGAAGCATTGTCTCATCAATAGCATGTGACAATAGTTGACAAAAGATTAACTAAATACTTGGGTAAGCTACTTTCCCATAACAAGGCAAGAGGAACAAAAAGCAGTTACACCCATTGTCAACCTTCACAGAAGTCAGTTATATTTTCCAGTGTCATTAAGTATCTAAATAAAAACATTTTTGTTACAGATTTGATCATTACAGTTAACTCAAAACTTTATTAACCTGAGAATACTAACCATGGGTATATAGTACATAGCGCAAATGATGCCATTTTAATTACTATTTAATTAAATTTTCAGTACCTGATTTTCTTACCTAAATATGTTTTTCAGTTACTATTAATGCTAACTCAAAGTACAAATTTTGAAGTACCTGCATGTAAAATATTTCAAATAAAGATTTATATTTAATATTTTTTTGATATTTTCAAAATCAGGTATGATATCATGGTTAGTAGTGGAGTAACTTTAACTGATGGTTAGTATTCCAGAGTTAATAAAATTTATAATTGCAAACCGTAATAAATTTAAAATACGAAGAAGTTTTTATATTCTCAAATGAAAAATATATATAATCCTGAGAATAAAATCAATCAAAATAAATATGTACATGAATGATCAGATTCAATTAAATGCTTGTCATAGGACACTTAACAAATGAAGTTATTTAAAATTTTTTTTTAAACCAAACCATATATGACTTCCAAAGCTGTGTTATGCTATATTTTGGTAGTGTTTTCTGTCCATGGACTGCAATTCCAAACCAAAAGTCCTTACCTTTTGATTCTTGGATCAATTGGAGCAAGTCAATGAGTTAAGAATCAGTTTGATAATCTAACCAACAATCCTCTTTATTATGATAAAGACTATTGTGTATTTATTTGTGTATATATATATATATATATATATATATATATATATTTCCTTCCTGTCCCACTCATGAAGAGAGAGACAGGAAGGCAGCATCGACTCAGTTCATTATATATATATATATATATATATATATATATATATATATAGTCATCCGCAGACAGATCTGTTTCGCTGTATCACAGCTCATCAGTACGGTTAGATTCCAATTGCTTTTAACCCAGGAGTGAAACCGGACTATATATAATGCACAATTGATAGAGAAGTGAATAAAAAATGTTTAGTATCTATCCACATATGTGTGAGATGTTGACTAAGAGTATAATTGTTTGGATTAGTTAGTTAACCAAATCAATAACATACTGTTTAGAATCTGCATTGGATCAGTCATATTTTTAACAACAGCTACCAATACAGCAGTTTTGATTTGGCAACTATACAATTTTTTTCTTGAGATTATTTCAATATGTGATAAAATCAAAGCTTGTCAGAGTAACTGCTTTAAAAGCCAAATCTAGTCCAGATCACATTAGAATTTATCTATGAAATACAATTATCTTCAATACATGTTACATTTCATAAGGGGGGGTAAATATTTCTTTAAAATCTAAATTGTTTTGTTCCTAACAGAGTAACCTATGACAATTATGGTTGTCCAGCTAGATAGTTTGCAACAATGTTTGAATGTGATTTTAAAATAAAATAAAGATTATACCCAAATTTTCAAATGTATGAATGAAAAGATTATTGACAAACATTTGGCTATTCTGATTTAAAAGTTTCTACTAAACACCACAGATCTGTCTATAATTGGATATTCTAATACACAAATTTATAAAAATAAGAATAAAATAAAAGATCCAGTTCCATCCTAAAACCTGAAAGTATTCAAATTAATCAAATATATGTGGGAGAATGGTAGTGGAGAAGGGTCTGTGTGATAATAAGTAGCTGAGCAATTTTGAGCTGTGATTGAATACAAGCCCTGAATATATGTAAAGTTGTGGAAAATATTCTCTTTCCTGGAAGGATCTCTTGCCATTCTACTTATAGTTTTATAAGCAGGAAAATTGCCATTTAGTTGAATATTGCATCAATTTGGTATAAGAATTGGCCAACAGACAGACTTGCTTTTGACTAAGATGATTGGATTTTCAAGATTCTTCCTTTAGTCAATGACAAGAAGATATTGTTTTGTATGAAAATTCTACATGATAAATTTGTAGCACAATTTCTTTTTTTTTACCAGTGATTTGCTTGAAGCTTGTTATTGGAAGAAGGGCAAGATAAATCTATTTTGAGAGGAGGCAACAAAGCAGCTCTCAATGTTATATTTGGAAAGGAGAATGTGTCAGGTTTCTACTGTTGATGGCAAATGATAATATCTATCATGCATGAAGTATATTTCTGATTGTGTTTTTGTTGAAGGAATATAGTGACATTATATCTTACCTTTCTACGATCATGACAACATTTTATTAGTTCAAATTATTGCTTCTAATCAAATTAGGGTGGAGAGAAGGTTTGGGTAAGCTCTGAAGACTAATCCATAAACAAGAGAGTAGAAGTAAGATTAGATATGTCATTCTAAAACTTTCAATCTATTAAAATGTATGTTATGTTTTGAAAAATTAACATTTTATCTACAAGAAAAGAGTAGAGTAAAAAACAAATAATTAAAAATCACTCTTAAATTACTTAATTTCAAAAAGTAAAAATAACTGAGTCTTTATTGCTGCCTGGAAATATTTTGTGTATTAACCCAATAGACAAGAGTGATAAACTCAGGTTGTGCTCTACATGCCATCTGATCCAAAATTTGGGCCCTTTTTGCTATAAAAAGATGCTAAACTATTGCATAAAACATGCTGAAGATTGAATGAGCCCATTATGCTTACAGCTTCTTTCTTTTCTCCTCTCTTGACAACCATTGTCATATCCTTCACTCCTATATTCTGCAGTAATTAACAATTGAAGAAAATTCTTAGATAACCAAAATTTACTTCCTCAATAATAGAGAGATATATCAATTTCTATAATAATGCTTATTCTGAAGGGTATCGCTTGAAAGCCAGTAATTGGGATTTAGACCCTACTGTAGTTAACTATAGGTGTAATAATTTTCTATTGTTACTATTTAGGCAGTTAAAGTTATGAACAAGTGGTTAATAATCTAAATCCTCACTCACCCACTCTTTTCCATCGACCATTGTGGTATGCAAAAGACAAAATATTTCTCAATCAAGATAACTAGCAATAAGAAAGAGAGAGCACAAAAAATTATATTCATGCATGTAGTGAAGGAAGAGGCTTACCTAATAGAGCAAAGCATTCAAGTACTTGTCTCATGTGTAGGTCCATAATTTAAGTGAGACGTTGCAAAGATGGCAGAGAAAAAATATGGCTTGCCTCTTGTGAGACCGGATGTGACCAAAAGAGGTTCGCGAAAGAATGTCCTGACTATATGATTAGCTTAGATCCCTGGTGCCACCTCTGCATGAATTTACTTGAGCTACAATGCTAGTGGCTAGGTCCCACCCTTTTACAGTGAAACCAATCAAATGTAACTGCAACTTCTACTCTAGCAGCTTCTTTGCTTGCACTTCTCGCCTGTGGAATTCCCTTCTATATAGTTGCTTCCCTGACAGCTACAATCTCCAAGTCAATTGCCATTTCTTATTTCCTTGACTCTCATCCTTTCCCTGATTACAATTATATCATGTTCTTCCTTTCCACTCCACTCTCACGCAGCTCTCTTTACACCAGTGTTCTCATCCTTCTCTTACTCATTCTCTGACATCCCCATAACTTGTTCCTCTTTCTCATCACTCATCTCTTATATAACCCCCTGCACACCAGTGGCAGTTCTGCTTTGCTTGGAGTGAAATGATAAAAGAAAAAAAAAAGATTAGTTGCTTATGCTGATTGGCTTGACCAGTCAATCAGAAACCAACCAATCAAAAATGAGCCACAGTGATAGAACACAGCATCGCCTGAGATGAGGCAGAAACACAGAAACAGTCTGGCCTCAGAGCAAGACAGTGCTATTGGAAAGTGAAGACTATCAAGGAAGGAATTTTGCAACTGCTCTTACGGCATACAATGCCTTTTTCTAAATGTTTTAGTGGGAAGTGAATATAAAAGCAGTGATAATAACATATTCAAATAACTGTTCAACTTTCACATTGCTTATCTTAAATGAGATAAGTCTGTTCCTCTAACCATCAATAAAAAACAATATATTCTCTTAATGCGAAAAACAAGTTTTAGTGGCCTGAAGAGAGTCTACACTCATTTCAATATTTTAGGACATAACTGGTTGCTATTTAAAAATTTCATTTCAAAATCTGAGTTGAATAAAAAAAAAAATTGTCAGAAATTTTGGGCAATATCTACCAATCTTTCTTTTATATTTCTGAACATGGGATATGACTTCATTTGAGCTTCCAAGGTTTTGAAAGCACATAAGAAATAGTCTCATTGGATCCTTTAAGGAGAAATGGTGAAAAAGTTATTAAGTTTATAAATACAGAATAGGGTTTTCATTCAGTAAGTATCTGATTCTATGTGATGTGCACCCTGCAGGATTTGGGCGATCATGGTCCAGTTTTGCCACACAAGTTTGTCCAGTAGGTGCTCCACTGCCTTTCTTTTTTGACTTTGATATGTCTTATGAGTGTCAAATTTGCCAAGCCTTCCTTCTTAATTATGCATCTAAGTTGTTTCAGCCATCTTTTTCTGATTCTGAGTATGTGTCCTTTTTGTTTCCATTTTCCTTAAAACTTCTTTGTTGTTTACATGCATTGTCCATGGAATTCTCAGCATACTTTTATATAACCACATTTCTGTTGCCTCCAGTTCTCCCTTCACCTGTGATGAAATTGTCCAAAGCCTTTAAAAATAGAGCACAAAATAAAATAGCTCCCAATGTATTATATTATAAGAAGTAATAAAAGGAATGGTTGGGAATGTAAAGATGAACATTTGCAAATTTAGCAGTTTATATGTTAGAATAAACCAATAGGAAAAAATTTCTGAGAAAAATTAAATTTTAATTCAAAATCAAGCTTTACATGAGGTAACACTTGACTTTAGACTTAACTATGCATACACATGTGTATTCAATTACTTTAATCAAATATCTACGAAAATATCAATTAACTCTAAAAAGGAAGCATCTGACATAATGATTTGGGTTTTTAGTAGATAAAATCATTTCTGTATGTTGAAATTATGGTTAGTATTTTCATTAAACAGAGGTTATCAGATGGTTATGTCTCTGCTTCCCTTTTTTTATTGATACAAAACTACATCAGTGCAAATATTAATCTCAAGTAATTTTGAGTTCAATTAAGCAACTTGAGACCAAAGATATATTCAACCAAAACAAGCATCTCAACACAAGATCCAATTTTAGATTACTTATGAAAGTAAAAAATTACATATCTGTTTAACAAGTAGTAAACTGAAGGTGCAGAGTGATGTAACCATTATCATCAGCAAAATAGGATCAGTGAACAAAGTTCAAATTTCAGATAAAGTTGTTTATGTTCACTTAGCACAAATGTCCTTGGGAAAAGCATGAATCCACCTTTATTTACACTCTGTCTTTGTTAGATATCTTGATAGATTTCTTGTCACTGGCATTCACTAGAGTTAATGAAGAAGAGATTGGATAAGCAAACCACTCTCCCATGAGATATTAACAAAAAGCTGTTACACCTATTGTCAATGTTTACATTCAATTCAAAAGCTGGAGGGATAGAGATTAGAAATTGCAGTAGTGCTTGTAAAGTCTTTACTTCACACACCCAGATTCTTTCAAACCAATTATTAAAAGAAATTATTGATTGTGTCCATAAGATTTTACCAATTTTGATTAGCAACATTAAAATGAGATTTCAAATTATTTGCACATTCAAATTTTGGAACCATTTTGAAAACATGGCCAATATATTCTCACACTTTACTTGAATAAGAACAAGATGAATATAGATTCTCCAAACATGTAAAAGATGTCTGAGGAATTGATATTTGTTCATGAATATAGGCTGATAAAACAAAACATGTTTTTAAAGAACTAATGATAGTAAACACTAACATAAAAGCAATGAAAATAGAACTCATGTTGTTTCAAATGATTTTCAGGCAGTTTGAAAAGAAAAAATTATATTTTTGACATATTACTGTTTTAACAGAACATAAAATTCAAATTCAATCTAAACCCTAAAAAGCTCTAGATAGTAATTAGCAATTCAATTACTTGATTAATGTAATTAGTTTTATAGGGATATTTGGAAGGAAAAATTGTAGATCTCTTTGACTTTTTGTAATCATACAAAGCAATAATGCTCAGCTTAATTCACACATAAACAATTCTATAAAACTACTGAATTTTTGAAATTCTAATATTAATTCTATTCATTATCCTATATATTTTCCCATCAACTATTAGCTGTTTTAGCACAATGTAGATGTATTCTTCAGTTTTCTTGTATTTTTGAAACTTTTGCAATTAAGTCTATTATTCCTTATTTTCTTAAATAACTCTCTTCATTTTTATTGTTTTATCACATTTAGGTTGATATATTCTTCAACTTTTCTCAGGTATATATTGTATCCATCTTTAAAAATAGTTTAATACTGTTTTCTTTTATTTCTTCAATTTTATATCCTAAACTAGAATATCACAGGTGTCCAACAAAAAGGTAGATTCTTGATTATAGTATGAAATTGTCTAATGCAATCTTATATGTTGCCATGTAAATACTTCTAAAAAAAGACCTTAATATGGAGTCCTTTAACTATTAAATTGTTGTGTTCTACTTGAAGATAAAAAAATGAAAAAAAGTACTAAATGGATTTTAAAAATTGAATGCTAAAGACTGCTATGAAGAAGCCTTGATATATCAATTCTCATTTGCTTGATATAATCATTAGTACTAACATGCTAATCCTTACACAGTATAATAAATAACCATTTACTTTAAAATATCCAATTTCTTCAACCACTGGATATCAGCTCATATATTAGATAATCAAAAAAATGCTAATACAAAGCATCTTTGGCATTTAACATGTCTATAACACTGTTGAGAGGCCAACAATACACACACTTGAAGTTGCTGACCTTTTCTGATTTTCACAATATATTACCCTTGACTTTCTAGCATAACAGCACAGATTTATACATAAAACAAAGGTTACATCAGTCTAAGATGCAAGGACATTGGTGTATACATTAATATATTCTAAAAGAAAAACCAACAACAATGAACTATACAAATCAAGATGTAACAGTTTACTACCAGAGTTTGTGATTTCTGTGTCCTAAAACATTTCTTCAATCATTCAATTTAAGCAATGTGTCTTGTTAATAATACTAGAATGTTAACATGTAATTCCACATGTTAAAAATGAAAGGGAAAACCATTTCAAACAACAGTAGTAAATACTAAGTAACTCCTACTAATGGCTTATTTAGGGTTTACTGGTTATTTAAAAATAATTTGCAAGAGAAAAAAAACAAAATTGAATAAAACCATTAAATAAACCATACCAAGTATTTTTTTAAATTAGAATTTATGTGAAAAAGAAACTTCTCTTGTATATGTATTATATAACCTCATTACTGCTCTCATTTCACTGAGCTGTCACTCCATGTCCCAGCACTACCAAAAATAGAATATTCCTGGCATTGTCACTTGGTTTTTGATCTTTCCAGTCATCACATGTTGATGTCAGCAAGTTGGAAGGTCAGCAGATTTAACAGGGATTTTGTCTGGTGGATATTGTGATTCTGCAGAGAGTTCAGGTGTTAAATTTTTATGACCATATGTCTCTAAAGAAAAAGAATTTCATAGTACAAATGAACAACTCTGTTGATAAGTAACAACAGGTTTAATGAGAACAAATTGAAAAATTTAAAAGTACATAAAAAGTAAACTATTTTTAATCTTTGTAATCTGGTCAACAATCTTTTGACAGGACAATTATTCTAACAGTAAATTGCAATAATTTGAGAGACCTTGTTTCTGGCACTGTATTCTTGTCTATCTGGGCTCGTCATTGTGAATTTGTTAATAGCAGAAGTAGTAGCAGCGAGAGAGAGAGCAGTTTATAATAGAATTTGCCTATCTTGTCATTTTCTCTCTAACTGATCCCATCTGTCTTTTTTTTACAAGAAAGTTTGCACATCTCTAGTTATGGTTTATTTCATGATATAATCACGACCTTCCTTTATCCATAACAGATGACTCTCTTTGAAATGTGGTCAGGCAAAACCACTGAGCAGAATTTTGGTAACAATATGAACATTTGAATACCTAATAGTACTATACATAAACATAGCAGGAAATCTTTGGAATTTGGGAAATTTTAGAAGATTATAAATCTTTGACATATTGCCTCAGAAGCACACTGGGTAGGTTGGGGAAGATTTAGTCTTACTAAATCTTAATAAATTGTACTTGGTTTATTTCAGGTTCAAATTTTTCTGGAGGCTTTTCCAAATTCATTTTATGACATTTAATTATTTTAATTTCATTCCTCATTCTCCTCAATACTTAATTAGTTTCATTGAGTTACTAGAAATTACCAAACAGTGGCAATCCAATTCAAGTTCTAATATTTCCTATCTCATGCTCATTTAACCTTTGCTAAATTTTTTTTTCAGCAGAACTAAAATGTATTTGGTATTCCTAGTTTTTAATCTAATGGGATGATGTCATAAATGTTTAGATGTCCTTAATAGGAATCAGAAAGGAAATATATGACCATTCTAAAAGCAAGTCAGTTGTAGCATTATAAGTATTTACTAATCTAAGCTTAGTCTGGTACAAGGGCATAAGTTTGTAGTACTAACAGTTGCAACATTATAAATCTGAAACAATGCTAAATCATAATAAAGCAATATAAATAAGTAAATATAAAGCAGTATACAAAACAGTAAAGTTAGAAAAGCAATCTTCTAAACCTCAGATACACATTATTATCTGTCGAGATTAACAGCTTTTTATTGCTACTGTTTGAGCAAATAAGTTATGAAACAGTCGCTTGCCCAATACACAGTTACTGATTCTCTGATTTATCAAACATTATGACATGTCAATCACAAGACATTTTATCAGGATGCCTTGACATGATGTAACAGGTTGCAGAAAGAAGAGGAGTCATATCTTTCCCAAAGTCATCAGTACAAAGTAGCTTCAGCTAAGATTCAAATTTGATTCACTGATACCATTTTTCATGTTGGATAACTATCATTCTACCCTGAACACATTAATATATATTTTATTAGGACCTTGAATAAGTTCTTACTGTTTTCCAATAGATGATGTTCCTAGAACTGTGTGCGTGTACTTTCAGATGGTAACACATTCATAAGGAAGTACTGTAAGCAAGCTTGAAATTCAGTGTATGCCATTTCCCTGCAGTGTAAACAACTTTATTTTTCATAGTGTTCAACATGTCAGATTTCATGACAAAGAAAGTATTTGCAAGGAATTTTAATACACTACTTTATTCAAAAGAAATCTGCAAGTGAAGCACAGAATTCTTGTTGAAACTTATGGCAACTATGCTCTGTCAGAAACAGCCTGGCCATGCATAAACATTGGTGGCAAAGCTAAATATCCATGATTCAAAGCTTCTGCTCTACATTTGCTGGGATCAGCTGGGTATAGTTTATTATGAGGTGCTCAAACTGACCAAAACTATCACAAAAGACCACTATCAACTACCATTGATGCATCTGAACTAAGCATTGAAGAATAAAATGACTGCTATATGAGCAAAGACATGACAAAGTGATTTTGCAACATGACAACACTAGGCCACATGTTACAAAACAGGTGAAAAGATGCTTGGAAATACTTAAATGAGAAATTCTACCACACTCGCCATATTCACCAGACATTGCCCTGTCTGATTATCACTTGTTTCAATCAATGGCACATGGCCTGGCTGAGCAACACTTTTATTCTTATGAAGATGTCAAAAAATGGGTTGACTCATAGTTAGCTTCAAAAGACATGTCATTTTTCTGATGTGGAATTCAAATACTGCCAGAAAAATGAGAAAAAGTAGTGGTTAGTGATTGACAATACTTTCAGTAACAATTATTAATTTTTGTAAATAAAACATTACTTGTTATGAAAAATAAGAGAGAACTTATTTGAGGTCCTAATGACATATATTGATCCTAAGCCTATTGGTTGAGATAGTTGTATTCTTTTTTTTAATCATTTCACCCTAAGCAAGGCAATAATACCACTAAGATGCAAGAGGTTACTGGGAGTGAAAGAATGAGAAATCTTTAGTGAGGAGAAAGGACAATAAAAGCACAGGTTTCAAGACAGAAGATTGCAATCAAAGTTGCATTTAAACTTAAAACTGATTTCAGCAATTAATGCTTGAGACCTGGTAAAATCCAGAATTTTGATTGGTGATTTTCAAGGTAAGTAAACATTCTCTACTTAAAAATAAATTTGTGCAACCTAGTTGTTAACCTATGCTGAAAGTAAACTTATCTTAATAAATATATATACTTATACAATATAATAGTTCTATTCTATCAGTAATGCTTGTATTAATTTTGGATGATTAATTTTTTCCTAAAGTCAGAAATATTTATTTAAGAAGAAAATGAAGTAGTAAAGCAGTGATGTAGACAATAGTAAAAAAGACAAAAAAAAAACAAAAACACAAACCTTGCCTACATAGATTAGTTTTAAATGTAGTTATCACTAAATTCTAAGTGTGATCACTTAATTTTTTTTCTATAAGTAAAAATTGTCATGTCATTACAAGAGGGTGTTCAAAAGTTCTCAGCCTGACCAAAAAAAAAGAAAAAAAAAGAAAAAAGGAACTGGTGTCTGGTCATTTGGCCATATTTTGAGAAATGGGTTGGACTGAGAGCTTTTCAGCACCCCTTCATATGAAAATATTGACATATATTTTAATAAATTGCATCCATTGTTTTCAAGGCTTACATGAACACCTAAGCAGTTATAATAAGAATTAACAATTTATTCCAATCATACCCTAATTACAGGCCATATAACAACAAATAGTTGTTACATCTATTATTAACTTTGACAAGGACTAGTCAAATTTTCACTAAGAATCTAAGTATAATCTGATATATAATCTAAATATAATCTGATATATTTTTATGTTCTCAAAATGTTTTAGTCTTTTGTGTTTAATATTAAAATGAACAGGTAACCTATGTCACTATTCCAATCAAATTTCCTTTCTCTCTCTCTCTCTCGTCTTGTTTTTCTGGCTCTCAATAACTATTGAAATATATAATAATGAACTTATACACTGATTTATTCCTGTTAAGCTCATCAAACAATTATTTCTCTGATCACATAGGGAACTGCATTATATATGCCCATGCACCGCAGCTGATTAAATATGAGAGAAAAGAAACAGAGAACCATTGGAAAAAAAAAAAAAAAAAAAGCAAAAAAAAAGCACATCCATTCTTCTTCACATTTTGATTTTTCGGGATTGCCTGCCATTTTATAATCGACCATGATTTCAAAGAAAGTAGTTTGGCAAGATATAATAAATTGATTATAATATAAATAGCACTTCCAAGTAACCATTTATACATTACACTGAAAAACATTGACTTAAAATTACAAAGTATTTTTATGCTTTTGTATGCTTTACTTAATGAATTCTTCATGCAAAAAGTTCACTATCAATGATTGGTTCTTGCCAAAGTTGACTAGAGATTTCCAAACTGGTGTGTTGTGATACTTTAGTGTAATTACTTTTTTTTCTTCTTTATTATTGATTAAATTTTTCATAGAATTATTTCTTTTTATATATATTTTGAATGATATATTTGGCTTGGAGAACAAAACTTAGTTCATATGTTGTAAAAAAGACAAAATAAAGTAAAAATGCATGTCACTGATGCAAAAAGTATGGAAAAATAAGATGTATGTAGGACAGCAGTTCACAAAAGAGCTTACAGAATCTATTTATCAACCTGCCAGCAATGAAATATTTTATGATAGTTAGTAATGGGACAGTGCAGGGAGAAGAGGATTCATACCTTTCAGCAAAAGTATTAGTGTGATGTAAATATAAACAAACTCAGCTGAAACTCAAACTGTGAAAAATCTGTTTCTGTGCTGATAACCCCACACCACACCATCTATTATTTTCAATATTGCAACAGTCATTGACTTGTTAACTGCAAGACATAAAAGTTAATGTTTGATTAATATGAATTTCCCTTGAGTGACTATAATAAAATAACATTGATGTCTGATTATGTCAGTGAGGCCATCCCAGATGGCCAGTTGAAGAACTGAGTTAATGAGCCATTATTTCACTCTTGTTCACAGAGAAAGTGTTAATCAAAGTGATGCCAATGTTGGTTTGATATTTTAAAAGAATCGAAAAACAATCTAGGGAATATACTATATAAATCTTTACTTAACTCCCCTTCAAGATTTAGACAAAAAAAGCTTTTTGCTGAGAGGAAAAAAGAATGTATTTGGTTAGCTAAATGCTAATGACCAATGGAATAGGGGTAAAAAAGAGTACAGGGAGTGACCACTGAAGTGCAATTTATCAGTGAGGCAGGGGTAAACATAATGCTAATCAGACAAATAAAAAATGATTTGTAGCCTGCAGAGGGAATGTAAGGGTAATCATACACAGTAAAGTCAATGAATCAGAGTATAGTTAAGTGAACTATGCAACATTTGGCTAAACTATCCTTAATAAATATCTAAGCTTATACAATAGAATAGATCTGTTCTATCAGCAATGCTTATATTAATTCCTGATCATTGATAATCCCTTTCTCTGTTAAAACAAATTTCTGATCAATGATTAATCTTCAATTTTTTCCTACAGTCAAAAATATTTATTAGTGAAGAAAATGTAATGGAGTAGTTACAAAATTTTACCACACAGATTAGTTCAAATGTGTTTTCACTAAAATTCAAGTGTGATTGTTGTTTCATTTTCTTCTGTGGCAATCAAATTGCCTTGTCACTATGAGGCACTGAAAAGCTTTCTTCCTAAGAAGCTACTAAAAACAATAAAATCTACAGTCTTTTTATTTTGTCTAATTTTGCAAAATGGGTTAGGCTGAGAACCTTCTCACATAAATGTAATCATTAGTGCAAATGAAAGTTTTGAAAGGTGGAATGTAGTTAAGTGAACATACAACAAAATGCATAGAAATAAAACAATAGATTTTATATTCTCATATAAGAAAAAAAATTTTCTCAGTCATTTGTGGCAACATTATGCAACAAAAGGGGTTAATAGAAATCACAATCATATAGGACTGGCATGTTGTGACCAAATACGATTCCTGATTTTAATGCATTTATTAGTTATATACATTAGTTGATAGTTACCAGACAGTTGATAAATACCAACGTGATAAACTTTTTTGAATTTTTTGTTTAACACACTGGTATTTATAAAGTACCAGATATTCTTAAATAGTTACTAATAATGAATAGTAATGCTTAACTTCATGAATTAGTTTTATCAATCAGATTAAGTGTATAACCAACATGTCTTCAGTATTTAAACTATAAGTGCCATTTATATCTTACTAGCAGTATAGCCCAACATTGCTCGGGTGTAATGAAAGCTTTAAAACTAATCCATGGTTCTGGAGCACAAAAGACTAAAAAGCAATAGTTGTTTCCAGTCAAAGCAAAACCGTAGATTGATAGAAAAATGAATGGATGTAAGTCAAATTTTAATTTTCGATATTGATATCAAATAAGTTTTCCATTACAAACTGAATTTTGAAGGCTAAATAAGTCCTCTGAATAAATGGTATCATGGCTGAGACTAAGAACTACAATTATACCTACTCAGAGCAAAACCCAAAGCAAAAACCAAAAATAAAAGGGTTGAAAACCTGATTTTGATCAGACCCGACAGGATACTGGGGTATTAATTTCCAATATTGGAGTCAAATAAGTCATCCAAGGATAAACTAACCTAAGTAAATCCGTGAAAACTTATCATACCCATTGGGAGTAAAATTGGAGAAAATGAACCATGTTGATGGCTGAATATCAGTTTTTGATCAGATTTGATAGAATATTGGGGGGTATCGATTTCCGATATCAGGGATAATGAGTTGTCTGAGAAGATCTACTAATGTTTGAGACTGAAAACTATAATTTTACCAAGTTAGAGCAAATTCTGCAGCAAGAACCACAATCTTGATCAGACCTGATCAGATATCGGGGTATCAATTTCCGATATCAGAGGGAAATCAGGAAAAATAAGTAGCATATGACCTGACCGGAAGCCTAAAGAATATTTGTGTGAAGTTTGGTGAGAATCAGATAAAAATTGTGGATTTGTATAAAAGGACATACAGACAGACAGACACACACAAACATCTTGCCTTATATATATATAGATAGATAAAGACAAATTACTTTTCATTTAATTTTATGTACACTTAATTTTTTTTCTATATAAATCTAAACAGAATTTTTAAAAATATTATTTTAACCCTTTAGCATTCAATCTGCCCTATAAATATCAGCTCTCAATGTTCAACCTCGTATAACCTGCCTGCATGTATACACTGTCATAATATGACAACATCATTGCAAATAATTACAAAGTGAGCAGAAAAAGTGAAATTTTGAGAGCCAATATTTATGAGGTAGGTTTAAGTGTGTTGAATGCTAAAGGGTTAAAGAATGCTATTAAAATTAAACAATATAGTCATTTGATTAAAGTCAATTTGTTGTTGTAAAATAGGTGTCTGGCTTGGAATAATAATTAGGATGCTAATCTTGAAGAGCCTTACTACTCTAGTATGAGCAATCTTAATGCAGTTTGCCTCTCTCATGACTTTATGACAGACTTTATTCCCCTTGTAGTCTGACCTCCTGCCAGATTAAGCTTAAATTGGTCAATACCGATTAGAAGGAGTCTTTGCCATGGAATGTAGTGAGTTTTATCCTCACAAGGTGTCTCATGCTAGTGTCTTGATGCAGCTTAGTAAATATCTAGAAAGTGCCATAAAAATATATTTTCTTTTCAATTGCAAAATAAAGCAGTTGTTTTGCTATTACATTGTGTGAAGGCAGTGAGAATGGACAAAATGTTAAAAATATTGAGTTGATGCTGAGGCTGACTTGCATTCTGCTTAGAAGATACATATGTAAAATATAAATGTCTGCAGTAGCAATGATAAGAGGGATGTGTCTCATAATAACTATCTATGAAAGAAGAAGAGTTACAAATTATGCTAATATTTGACTTATTGCTATGAAAATTAGATTCAGTTTGATTTGAGAGCAAAGACAAGAATTAGAGTGGAATGACAATGAAAAGAGACAGACATAGATTGTGAGGGAGTATGAACAGATGATGATTTTGATAACTATTATTCTGAATGGAGACCAATACAGAAGAAACTGTTTCAAGAGAGTGCCTTGTCTAAAACCATTGTTAGCAGAATGAATTCACTAGAAAATAACAATAGCAACCTTCAAAAATGCATTTATCACTATTAATATTAAATATGTGCATGAAAGAAACCAGTTTTCAACTGTGTGTTCAGTTTCTAATTTAAAAAAAAAACACTTGAGAACTTTTGAACATACCTAATAGAATCTTCATTCTTGGTATTTATTTTAAAATCAACATATTTCTATATAGTATTTCTCTGTAATGTCCATGTAAATAAGTTTATAAAAGAAGTATAGATTCACATTAGGAATGCAGATAAGTAATAATATTTTGTAATTAATCTTGTACAGTTATAGAATTACTGGATTTATTAAATGAATTATAATTGTATTAATAACAATCTTGAAAAAGAAATACCCAACTACTGTGTGATGTTGTTAAATATACATCCGTCAGTTGTTCTTTTCTAATCCTTAGCACAGCCCAAAATATAAATTGATTTAATCCTACAAAACCAAATACTGATATTTTTGTTATACTAACAGATTTTATAGAGACACTCATGATCAAAAATCTATATAAATTAAATATAAGTTTAATTCAATTTTCATAAACTTTAAACGGTTAGAAAGAAGAATTGAAGGATATGCTAATATTTTTATCAAATATATACAAATAAAGATATTTGTTTGAAAATTTTGTATTTATTAAAATGTTGCTATCAAAAAGTCAATAAGATTTGAATACCTGGATATACCAACATCTTAAAACTCAATAGAAATTCAATTACTGAAATTTAATAAAAAAACTCATATTTTATTACATCAATGACAATTTATTTATTTAAAAGTTTCTTCATAAAAATATAACAAACATGAAATTTCAATAAAATGTTGCTTGATCATGAATAAATTTTACAGGTTTTAAGAGAAAGTGAAAAAATATTCACACTAAAGCTTTCATGGAAATTTTCAGAGATTTAATTAATTTTTTCTTAATTTGAAAATGTTTCTAATTTTTTGTTTTGTTCTTCTTGCCATTAATTGTATCTGTAATATAATTAAATAATAACAGTGTTTAATAATAATTTTTATTTCTTCATACCTGTTTGAATCATAACTTCTAGGGAGAGGCCATGGCACTGATTTTAGAATAGTCGTTCTGCTATACTGGCTGCCACCAAAGACTAAATAGCACAATCTTTTATAGAAGAGAAATATAGTGAAAAATAAGGAAGACTTAAATAAGAAAAAAAAAAGTGTAAAACTTGAATTGTATCTATGTGAGTTTTTCAATATTTTTCCAAGCTACAAATTCTTTTGATAGATATATAAACTATAAGTAGAGTCTGTTTCAGGATTGTTAAATCAGTCTTCAATATTTTTCTCTCTGCCTTATTTTATGTTTGTAGACAACATTTCATGGCTGACTCTTTAGAATTATGCATGATAAAATGCAGGGGAAAATTAGCAGCAGGAAGATTATGTTGTGTCAATTTTTCAAACATGATTTTTAATTTAATTGAACTTCAACACCAATCTCTGGTATTACATATTTAGTATTCCCTTAATCAAAGAAAGAAAAGTTAACTGAAAATCCTGACAATCAACTGACAGCAGCAAGCAACAAAAATTAACAATGAACAATTGATATATTTATTTGTATGGAAACATTTTGGATTTTTCCCAATTCTCTGTGTTCTAACATTCAAGCAAACAGTTATAAAAATATTGCAGCTGCATCTTATCTGTTGTTTAATTCCTAGTAGACAGATACAGATGATAGCAATAAACAAATGTTTGAATCTAACTGTAATAACAATATCACATTTCATTCAAAATACATCCTGGCCTGGGTGATAACCTAAGATCTGAAGTGCTAAATTCATTCAAATCCATGTCATCAGGCCCTATTAAGTTAGAAGAAAAATTGAACTCAATGAAAAATATCAAAGTTCAACAATCAGTCATATAAGATCCCAGTTTTGGAGTAAATACTTATTTTCCTAAATTTGCCTTGTGCTAATAAAAGGTAAACAAAAATATATATAAGCTTTTGATCTAATATTCTCATCCTTGCTATTTCTATTACTACATTATACAACTGAATAATTCATCTCCTCTCCTTGTTTTGAATTCTGAAATGATTCTTTGCCATTATTTTATCAGTTGTAAGACTAACATTCTAATCCTTACTGTTTTAATCACTATTGATTTCAGACAATATACTTTTTTCAAATTTTTTTCTGGTGTATTATTTATTCATCTAGTTGTGTTATTTTTTTCCTTAGGTAGTTTTTGTTCAACACATAAAAGATTACTGCAAACAGGGGTAACCCAAAAAGTTAGTATGAAGAAATCTGGTTATATTTACAAGAATAAGATGCATCCTAATTTTTACAGCATTTGCATGAAAAACTGATATCATTTTTCAGGTATGGAAACCCATTGTGATCAGTTTTGTTCTAGTGAGCATTGGTATCCACAAAGCATTGAATTATATACTGGGTTTTCTTATGCAGCCTTTTGTCTATAAGAGAAAAATCTACTGTATAAGTTATATACCTGAGGAGATCCAAGGAACATATTGACCAAAACACAATGATTAAAAAGCAGAAATGAGGATATTAGTAAAAAAAACTCAGTGGAATGAGAATATTGATTCATCATAAAACTTTAAACAATCTTTATCTACAAGCTTAATAAAACTTTGGAATGTACAGTGTAAACAATATAGACAATGGGCAATATGTAAGCTGACAAACCGTCTATTGGCCTAGACTTAGATCTTGAACAAAATCAAAAGATTGCAGTTTAGATAAGTGAACTCAACATATCATCTCATTAGAGTTTGTAGTTGAATTATACTATGATGATTAAAATACTTTTAAAAAAAAACCTTAATATTGGATTAACTTTTAAATATTTTATAGCATAGACAGAAGACAATTTTCATTTTTTATATTTAATTTGATTGAAGTCCAACTTAAAATTTAAAAAGAGAAGCAATATTAGTAAATCATTTGAGTAACTGTGATTTTTTTAAGCATAGCTTAGATGTGGCACAAGGCTGAAAGTAAGAGGTACTCAGTGAGGATTGAAGTCACTACTCAATTGTAATGATTATAGCAAAACAAGCTTGCTAACTATTACACCACCTCAAGATTCCCAAATCATTTGAGTAATTACCATAATTATTGATATGAGACAATTTATGACTGTGTATCTGTTACAGACATTGGAATGTATATATAATTTCTCCAGACTATTCCAAATGGTTATTGACATTTATTTTATATAACTGTGATGGAGTAAGATTTATAAAAAAAATGATACATAATATATCAAAATTTTCATTTAATCATTATTTATATACTGACATAGTAAATTATCCAGTGAGAGTAAATGGAGAGATACATAAATAATCATGGTAGCATTTTAACACTAAAATTTGATCATCTACAGTTTAATTATTGCTACACAACCACTCATCTGCACTAATAAATTATTTTTGGTAGTCAGAAAAAATATGATGATAACGCACCAAATTTTACATTTTTGATCAAAAATTTATTTCAGGAATTGTAACATTCATTTTATCAGTGGTTATGAATATGAGCATTATTGACATAATAGGGCTATTATATATAATGCTGGATGTGCATTGTGGTGCAGTGGATATTGATTCGGAACAACAAATCAGGGTGCAGAGTTCAAATTCCAGTTGAATTCCTTGCATTCACTTACGCACAAATACCCTTGGAAAAGGTAATAATCCAACTCTTCCCTCCAGTTATGAGTTAAATAATAGGACAGATTGGCAACCAGTCTACAGCAGAAAGCAATGGCAACCTACTGGGGTATAATCTTCAGTCATGTCTCTTTTTGAGACATGATCGCCCAAAGCGTGTATCACATATGACACTTAACTGACTGACTGATATATAATGCTAATGATTTCACTTTGTAAAGGAATAGTAAATGAAGAAAAAACAAATTGTCAGTGATCAGGAAATAAAGTAAATGTTACTGAGGCATTATGTATAATTTTATGCATTTTTTATATAACTAGAATTTTTTTTGCAAAACAGTATTTAGTATTATTGAAGTTATTGCTAATATTTTGTCAAGATTTACAAACTCTTATGTGGCATTCAGTTTTGTAAACGAATCAATGAAATAAAAACTTAAAGAAAAAATATGCAAAAAACAATATTGCATTTTTATGAAATAAGTATTTGTTATTTTAATCATTAAATTGTTTTTAAAATAGTGGGAGTATTTTGTACGTTAAAAATAATAAAACTTACTTATTGTACCAAGCTATGCATCCTAGTAAAATTAACTGTACTTTGTACCACCTTTACCTGTTTACACTTCTCCCCAAAATTTGGTTTTGAACGGTCAATATATGGCTATTTTAGAGTGTGTGACGTAGGGATGGACAGACTAACGAAATTCACAGAATTTTATAGATAGATAGATATATCATTAATTATAATTAGTACATGAAGTATACATTTCCATATTTTCAGACTTTATATTTAAAAAGAATATATAATGTATACACTAAAAATATAACATATCCATTTGCATTAATAATTTTTATATTTGTATATAATAATACCATTTATTTTTCATCTACCAAAAACATTTGAACAAAGAAAGGGAGGTAATCATATCTAAATTGCAGTAAGGCTTCTTAACATGAAATGTATAAAAAATAGAAAATAAAAAAATAAAACAAAACTCGGAAAAAAATGAAACTTTTCAAAGACAGACAAAAAAAATTGTTGAAGAACATAATTTTTTTACAATAATCAATCTACTGACCATTTTTAGGAGTGTAAATATTCATTTTTAAATTGGTATTGATCCCCCACCCAAACCATCCCAAATTATTATCAATCACTTCAATCAACCAATGTTTTTAATTTATAAACCTTTACAGTCAATTATATTATGCAAACAATAACACAATCATTAATCATAATCACTTACTGAACAAGTATTAATATTATTAAATATAATGAAACACAGTAATGCTTATTATTACTGATTTACCAAAGAAAAGAGAAACAACAAAAATGGTAATGTTTGACAAAATGGGTGTTTAGAAGTAAACAATATGAAAATTAATTGTTAATTAATTCGTTCACAGATCAAATCAAATTTTTAAATTATTGTCTAGAGTTAAATGATTTGTATTTTGAGTAACTTGGTTGAGCTTAAAGATAATACAATTTGATGGTAACTTTGCTTTAACTTAGCATCTAAAACAATTTTTATTCATTATTTATTTGAAATAATTGTACCAAGATCACTGAGTCAATTTTAATGCTGTAAAATAAATCTTTACAAGCATGTTTTGCTGTGAAATTTCTTAATATAGTAAATGTAATAGATTGACAATAGATATAGACTGTTTCAACATGTAGAAGAACTTATAATGCTGTTATAGTGGGTTGCTTATCTATTCTTTTTCTAGTTGTAGTGAGAACGTTCTGGTGAAGGGTAGGTGTATATTTGTTGCAGGTTAACGAAATTTGCAACGGCAACTTTTGTTCATTTGCTTTTTGGTCGGTATAGAGCAAACATCCGGTCCCTCACTTTTGCTCGGTTGGTATCACCACATAACTTTCGCCCCAGAAAACGGAGTTGTTTTTGGTATCTGTCGTTGCTTTTTTTTCAAAGAGGAGTTTTTCGTTTTGTTTTGTGGCTTTCTTTTTGTTTATTTGGGTTTTTTCTTTTTACCGTTTTCATTTGAAATAAAAATATGTGTTTTCTTTCTTCCATTTAACCGTTTTACCGAACTTAGTTTCCTTGGTACAAGAGGGGAGTATTCGAATCCCGTCTTTATTCGAAGGAATGTTTTAGTTTGCAGTTCTTGTTGAAAGGGCTTGGTAGTGAATTTATGTGGGACTAGTTATGGGTTAGTTTGGTTTGTTGTGGTCTTTTTTTTTTGTGTGCGTTGTCATTTTGAATTTGTGTTGCAGGGAAATATTCATATTTCGCTGAAAGTCCAAATTCTTTTTTTTTGTGTGTGTGTGTGTGTGTGAGGGAATAGCCCTGGGTAGGTTAGTTCTGATTTGTTAAAGTTTCTTCAGCATTCGTTGCCATTTTGAGTTTGTGTTACAGAGAAATTTTCAAATTTCACTGAAAGTCCAAACAAAAATTTCTGTATGTAAATAGGTGTTGAACTCATGTCGGGTAGTCACTAATTTATGGTGGGTTTTTTGTTCTTTTAAATTCACAAGTGACTATCCAACTGTTTTTTTTTATGTTTTTCAGTTGGTTTTTCAGTTTATTTTTTTTTGTTCTTTTTGTTCTGTTGTTTTTCCTTTTTTTTTTCTTCTTCATTATTAATTGTTTGTGCCGGGGGGGGGGGGGCTATTTACTCTTCGACAATGTGTTTGAAGCACATGGATTTTTTAGTTATGAGTCTGACAGACATTAGGTTTTTTCATTTTGGCTTCGAAATGCTAGGAGGAATGTTCATTTTGAACTTTCCGCAAAATATAAATGCTGAAAGAGTAATTTGGCTTACGGTAGTAGGTGTTGCTCATTTTGGTGCCGATGGAGGTTAAGTTTTTCATTGCCATGGTTTCTGAAAAGATGGGTAGGTGCATTGGCCGGGAGAAGATGTCTTTGAGTATATATGTGTTGAAAATCCACTTGTTTGTCACCAGTTTATCTGGGGAATGTCAGGTTCGCCAGTTTATCTGATCGGAGTATCCAATTTATCTGGTGGAAATGTCTTTATGCGTGTTCATATCACGTCGGGGTCATTAATTTATAGTGGGTTGCTTATCTATTCTTTTTCTAGTTGTAGTGGGTCTGTTCTGGTGAAGGGTAGTTGTATATTTGTTGCAGGTTAACGGAATTTGGCCTTGTGGTAGATAGCCCACTATAAGTCATAAAATGATTATAAAATCAAGAAAGGCAATTTGAGTAGAAAATAACATTTATATATACACATATCAATTAATGTTCTTTTACAATTAAAGTAATACTTAAATATAAGTCCAACGGAGGTTAAATTGTTCACGACAAATATAATGTTGAAAAAGATAGTGTTTAGAAATGTGAGGAGTGGAGGTATGTGAAGAATGTCTTTGAAGTAGTTGCTCCTTAGGTCAGTAAGTACTTTTGAGATGGGGGAGAAGGAAAGAGGCAAGTGTAGTAGCCGCTTGACTTAAGTCAAGGGGATATTAATTACACTCTTCTCCTTGGTCTCTGCCTGGTCTGTCTGCTGGGTGATCAAAACAGCTCGTTTTGGGATTTCACACTTGTATTTGATTCTGGGCTTCCCATTGTCTGATAAATAAAATTCGCGTAGGCTCACGAAATGGAAATTTGATATTTGATTAATTTTTATTTTTCAACCGGAACATCTGCGCGAACTCAGATACACAACGGCAACTTTTGTTCATTTGCTTTTTAGTCGGTATAGAGCAAACATCCGGTCCCTCGCTTTTGCTCGGTCGGTATCACACACTGTTCATCTTGCAAGAATAATTATCACTACATGATGGTTGTTTGCTTACAGTATCAACAAGGTTTTATATTTGTGTATTACTGAACATTTTAAGTTCCAGTTACACCAACTTTTTTTTAATAATTTCACTCCAAGCAAGATGATAAAACTAAGACACAAGGGGTTACTGAATGTGAAAGAATTTGAGAAAAGAAACATTATTAAGGAAATAGACCAATAAAATAAAAGGAATTAAGGCAATAGAAGATGATGATTAACATTGCATTTGAATTTTCGAAGATCAAAATTGACTAGAAAGCAAGAAGCCAGAAAAGAGTTGCAACAAGCAAGAAATGTGAGAGAAGAAACTTAGCATAGAATTTATAGTTACAACTAAAAATTTCAGCTATAAAATGATGAGACCTATCAACTTAGTACTGTGCTTAAATTTGGAAAGTTGAGGTACCAAAAAGGAAAACTCATTAGACCAATTATCATGGATATTTATAGAAAAGGTACATGAGTAGCTATGGTAAGGCAGTGAGAAAGTGATAAAAACCAAGATGCCAGGTCAGGACCAACAATACTGCAGATTTTTCTTTGTATTTTATCAAGGATCTCTAAATAGATATCAAAAGTACCAAACTAGATGTGGCAGCAATGTTCAATCAATGGACAAATCATAGACTTATAAAGGTGCAAGACAGATTCTGGCGATAAAAATTGTCTTGCAAGATACAATGAACCAACTTTTTTAGCAGCAGACCTAGCAATTGATTCAATATAAACATTACACTTTATGCCAGTGGAAATCATTAGCCAGAGAAGATGCAATTAATTTTAAGTAATAATTAGTTTGGCTCTGTTCAGACCAATGATATGGTTATACTTTTGAGATGTTTGCTGGTTAGATGTTTTGTCAATCTTGGAGAGTCTGGTCATTGTAGTCATATAGATGAGTTCATGTGACACTGACATTTCCTACTGATATGTGATGCTGTAATTTCTTTTATTTTTTTAATGCCATCTCTCTTCTAGATGTTGTTAGATTTGTAAAATCTGATTGCACACAAAATCAGCTTACCTACACTGTAACACTTTTTCACAAGCCAATTAAAAAAGTATATACATTTATTCATTCACCAATAAAAAAAAAAAAAAAAAAAAGTTTTTTTTCATGAGACAGTTGGCTTACCAAATTTTACCATGTGTGGATGTCTTTAAAAACAAATTAGGTACAATTTTTCATTTATTAACCAATCAGGATTCAGACAAAAATCTACAAATTGATCCAATTCTATCTTTCAAAAACATTAAATAGCATGAATTTTCGTTTTCCTGGTCAGAGATCAACTTCTACTGGACACCACATCCAGGAGACATGCATTTTTTCTCTCTTTTGCACTGATTTCATTGATTCTCCTTCTACTCATTTACTGTCAGCAACAAAAGAAAGAAGATCAGAAAACACCATTTCTGTCCTATTTCTCACTCAGCAAGTAGCATTTCGCTTACTACTGTAGCCATACATATACTCGAAACAGAAACATGTCTTTCCTTTCACAAATGCATTTCTCATCATTCAATTTTTTTTTCTAAGAAAAAGGAACTCTAAAAACACATTATTCAGAAGAGAAACTTCATGCAGACTTTCAAAACAAACATTATAAAACAACAAAATATGTTCAGTTTCTCTTGTTAAATAAATCTTGCATTTATTACAAACTAGACCTTTTTTTGTTCAATGTTTGTACATGTACAATATATATCTTTTAATGTCAGTGGCTCAAAGCCATTCACAAGTGTGGTCTAACCTCACAACAAAATATGCAATCATGGTTTGCCACAAAAATCACTGATCTTTTTTATATGAATTGTCATGACTTTGAAAAAAATAGAGGAATAGTTTCCCATCGTCTTTTTCTATAACTTTGAACTCAGAGTTTTCCTTCACCTAGACTAGTTGACAACCAAATTTAGAAAGTTAATTCATAGCTGGAAGTAGAAGAAATATTTGTGCTTTTCCAAGGTAGTGTGAAGTGAATTCAACGAATGCATAATCATCAGCAAACAGAGGAGCCCAAAATGCCAATTACAGTTTGGGGAAAAAGTACAAGCAAGTACAAAAATTTAAGAGACAGGAAAATTTTGCTAAAAACAATGAAGAGAATACTGGATCGCTATGTGATGTCTGTTATTCAATATGGCAGTGAATGCTGGACAATATCATCAAATATGAAGGAAAAACTTGAAGCAATTGAAATGTGGTTCTACAGAAGGATGCTGTGGATATCATGGATCGAGCATGTGAGCAATGATGAGGTTTTAGAAAGGATGGAAACGAAAAGAAAATTAATACTGAGCATCAGGAAGAGACAGTTGAACTTCCTGGGACATGTGATGAGGAAAGAAAGCTTAGAGAATCTGGTACAGATCAAATAGAGAGCCTAGAGGAAAAGGGAGACAGGAGGAAGCATCGGATAACATATTTGACGAGCCTGAGCAGGTGAATGGCAGAACAGGTTTTTGGTGGGGTACCAGTAGAAAGCATGCTAAGAGCTATCAGGGATAGGGAGACGTGAAAGGCCATGATCGCCTACGTCCTGAAGGGGCATGGCACATAGAAGAAGATGCCAGAACTTGAACTTGACTCACCGTTTTTACTTTCCACACTGATAATGTGCAGGGCCATTCACCATTGAATATTTCCGATTGTTTGTTTTTCTGAAAAATAAAAATTATGTTAATTACAAAAAATTCTTGCAATTCACCCTAATCATTTCTGGGGGAAAAAATACACACTAATTTTATGATAAAATAGCTTTATTTTATTTCTTCCCATCATGAGACCACGTTTTCAATCTTGGAGAGAGAGAAAAAAAAAGAATAAAAAAATTATATAACTTCATCTACGTGGAAAAAAAAAAAACCGATTATTTGCAACATCAATACACCATATTCCATTAGGGACCATTTTTACCAGACAAAAATGTAATAAAGGGGAAAAAGTCTTTTTAAAAATTATACAAACCACTATAAATGTTTTAATTAAATTTAAATCAAATACAGTGAGTATTTACTACATTTTGAATCCTTGTTGTCTTCTTTACAGCTCTATTTGGCAATATTTCCCCACCCAAAAATATTCCTCCAATGGATGAATACAAAATTAACTTAATATCGTCCATTACCCTTAGGAAGTAGAAAACATAAATTGAAAAGAAAAATAACATGGTCATCTGAGAAATTTAACAGAACTGGCTTCTAAAATTAGACGTTTTTTTTTTTTTACTTTTATTTTTGGTAAATTTTTTATTTAGAGCCCGAAGGCCTTTACCCCTTCAAATTTTTCCAAAACATCTTATTTCCATGCAAATGTATATGCTGAACTCAAATCAACAAATAGATAATGAAGAAACCTACCTTTTTTATTATTATCGACCAGAAAAAAAATCGAACTTCTCAGTCTTTATCTCACCCTCAACCAACTTTGAAATGTCATTCAGTGCTGAATGACTTTAGGCGCAGGAAGCTAATTTTCGGCCTATTTACTTCCTTTGTAATTACTACGCGATTTGTTTTGTTTCGGAACTCAATTTCTGCTGAAAGTTAAGTGTATTTGCGTGTTTTTTCCTCCTTTTTGTTGGGGGGTGTAGAATTTTTTTTTAAGAAAAAATTTTCTTAATTTAATTTAAAAATTTAATTTCAAATAGAAATTTAGGGTTAGGGTTTATAATAATTGCATTTTTTTTTTGTCCTTTGTTTTTCTTGGTAATGAATTTAAAAAAGTTGCGTGTACTTAATTTGAGAAGAAAGTTAACTTTTAAATATATGAAAATAAGTGATAATTGGGTTAGGGTTATTGCGTGTATTTTCCTTTTTTGTTTTGGTACTTATATTTGAAGGTTAATTAAACTACTCGTCACTTAATTTCATATATTTTAACTTTCAAATATATGAAAATATAGATTTTTTTTTTAAGAAAGTAAATTTCTTAAAAAAAAATCTATATTTTCATATATTTGAAAGTTAACTTTCGTCGGAAAAAATTAAGTAAAACTACAATTATCACTTATTTTCATAAAAAAGGGAAAAAAAAACGCAAATATATTTTCATATTTGAAGGTTAAGTAAAACTACAGTTATCATTTATTTTTATATATTTGATTCAAATAATTTGAAAGTTAACTTTCTTAAAAAAAAATTCTATACCCCCCCCCCCCAAAAAAAAACTAAAAAAAACAAACACAAATACACGCAACTTTCAGCGGAAATTGAGTTCAGACACAAAACAAATCGCGTAGTAATTGCACAAAGGAAGTAAATTGGCCGAAATAAGCATCCTACACCTAAAGTCATTCAGCACTGAATTAGGTATGAGAATAGTGGTTAGAGTTGAGATAAAGAGCTAGAAGTTCGATTTTTTTTTTTCTGGTCGTTAACATCAATAAAGGTAGGTTTCTTCAATAAACAATTATCGATTTGAGTTCAGCATTTTACATCCTTATTTTCGTGCAAATCATTTGCACGGAAATAAGGATGTTTTGGAAAAATTTGAAGGGGTACTAAGGCCTTCGGGCGCTAAATAAAAAATTTACCTTTTTTCTTTTTTTTTTGTGTTTCTCAATTTCAAAAATTTCTTTCAGAGCAGAAAAGTTTAATAACCATTTTTTAATTTTTTTAAAGTGTCGTCTGTGGCTTTAAATGAAGCCACAGACGACACTTTGAAGTTCAAATTATTGGAACTTTTTTCAAAAAGGTTTTTTCTATCATTCATCAATTTCTTTCTTCTTTTTTTTTTTTGTCTATTCTTCTCTTGGGAAAACAGAAAAACACAATGTCACAAATAAAAAAAAATTCTTACGTCCTAAAAATGATGGCGTGTCTAAAGTACAGACGCATGGAGTTTTTTTAGAAAATGGGCGGAATTTTTATAATTTTAAAAAATTATATTGCATCTTCATAACTAACTGAAAACGTTTAATCATTTAAAATTTTATAAAAGGAAAGATTTTAATTTTTGTAATTTGGATGTGGGCTGTGGAAGAAAACAACGTAATTTGAAAAGTAAATCTCATGAGGTTTTAAAAAACTTTAAATTATTTAATTTTAAAATTAAGGTAAATATCTGTAGTAAGCAAAATATTCATAATAATAAATTCATATATTTCTTTCACTGATTTTGTTAGTTTTTGGGACTGTAACGTCAAAGGTTTGTTGAACTCAAAAAGCATTTGAAGAGAAATCCTTCAAAAAGAAATGTTAAAAATTTACTGATTTTCAAAACGGTTTAACATACACAAAAAACAAAAACAAATGTAAAACTTAAACTAATCATTTTTTTAAAAAGGTTTAAAAATGAAATGACAGTAGTAATTTTATCCTAGATATTCATAATAATTTAAATTTTAAAATATTGTTTAATTTTAAAAATAAAAAAAATGTTTTCTTTGCCAGTGGTTAGTTTTTTTTAGTTAGCGACTTACTTTGAATTCAACATCAGACTTAAATGTTTTTTTTATTTATTTTAGCTTTTCCTGGGTAGGAATATTGTTCTGTACCAATTACCCGTTTTTTTGTTTGTTTGTTTGTTTGTTTTTTACTTGTTTGGAAAATCAACTTTCGAAATCAAAACCTTTCTTAATCCTGGGCTTTAACACAGACGACAGTCAATGGGAGAAATACATAAATCATATGATAGTAATTTTCAAATTCACCGACGTAGCAATCAACAAATCCTCGCTAAAAATTAAAATTAAAAACTGATACATACCTTATCAATATACCCGGCGCTTATTTTAGACAAGAAACATTTATTTAATCCCCAAAAGAACTATACAATTTACTAATTTACCAAAGGAAAAATCGAAACACGCATGCGCACTAATCTGTGAACAAACTTTAAAAAATAATTGGTGTCATATACGTTAAAAAAATGTAACACTGTAATTAATAAAAGAGTGCTGAACTGTTATGTAATATCGGTTCTTCTATGGTGGTTTTCTAAGCGTAGAAAGTATGGGAGATCCAGTGAGGATCAAAGTCAAACTCACTACTCAATTTGTAATAATTCTAGCGAGACACGTTTGCTAACCATGTTGTAGTGTGGGTCTCATACATTGACACCCACACACACACATACATACGCATGGTCACGCGGCGTCTACGTGACAGTCGTAGTTCCCGCCAAAAACGAAGCCTTTAAAAACCGAAAACAGCACGTGAGACGGCAGTTAGGATTTCGTCCCGGGGCGAGGGCAGACAAGAACAGACATGCCTCCCTAACTCATACAAACACACGCGCACTAATTGCGGGTAGCAGTTAGTGGCGCATATATTTTTTATTCTCTTAATTTTCTTCTCTGACATTAACTTCCATTGAAACCGGATTCTACAACTCCTTATGCATGCTTTCTCAACCCTATGTAACCTTTTTCAATATATTGTTTTTCCGTTTACTTTCGCCTTCTTGTTCATTCATAAATCTTGCTTCAAACCTTAACGAATGTTACGTCGAGTCGACCGTTAAAATATAAATTAGTAAGTGGACGGCCTTCATCCACTACAATGGTGACCCCGACGTGATCTCGATTCGGCGTAATTCAGTCCAGCAGCGTTGGAAATGGAACTCAGCATTCTTCTCTGTCTATCAACAAGAACTACTATTCAACGTCGTTATCTCCCAACTCTTTCTACAGGACTCCAAGATGGCGACCCCACACAGAATTTTTCCAATCGCACACTAGACAGCACAACTGTCATCTCTCTCTCCCAGGTTTTCCAGAAAAAGAGTAACACAACGTCGACTTAAAGACGTTTCTTTCAGCATTCAACGCAATGTCACTCAACCACACACAACGTCGACTTAAAGACGCCTTTTTTTCTCAACCAGAACACTGAGGAAATCGACCAGCCGAATTATTAATACTGGAGAATTGAGACCTCCAGAAAATTCGACATTAAATCTCGATATCTTTTTAGTTCTCTCAAACGCGTACACTCGGTATCAACAAGCCTCAATCAACCACTTTGCAAATCAAAGTTTATAACCAACTGTTAATTCTTCTAACACCAACATAAAAATCCACACGTACAGCAAAACACAGAAACTCTTACAAACGCAAGAAACTCAACGTGGAGCATTGGAATAAATTAGAAGATCTTTAACAGACACATCAACTACCGAGAATTTTCCAGAGCATGCCGCATCCTGGCACTCTGATAGGGGACACTGCAGCAAAATCCCTACTCACGCGCATCGCATTCCAGACTCTTCTTCTTTTCAGCCTACGAGAGACAACCAAAAAAAAAAAAAAAAAAAAAAAAAAAAAATTCACCTTTCACAAATTTTTCTCATTTTTCCATTTCACCATGTGCTTTTTGAGAATCCAATATGGCTGACCAGCAGTCAGACGTTTCAGCAACCTCCTCCCACACCTATGAGCAACGTCTGTGCCCCCACCTTTTTTTTCAGCAACCAGCCCTCTCTGTCATTTTTGGCATGATTACTACTACTACTACAAGCATCATCATCATAACCAAACCACCATCTATACGGACATATTGAAAAAAATATTTTTAATATTTGTTTCAATCTAGGGGGGCTATTTGTGGGTCTCATACATTGACACCCACACACACACATACATACGCATGGTCACGCGGCGTCTACGTGACAGTCGTAGTTCCCGCCAAAAACGAAGCCTTTAAAAACCGAAAACAGCACGTGAGACGGCAGTTAGGATTTCGTCCCGGGGCGAGGGCAGACAAGAACAGACATGCCTCCCTAACTCATACAAACACACGCGCACTAATTGCGGGTAGCAGTTAGTGGCGCATATATTTTTTATTCTCTTAATTTTCTTCTCTGACATTAACTTCCATTGAAACCGGACTCTACAACTCCTTATGCATGCTTTCTCAACCCTATGTAACCTTTTTCAATATATTGTTTTTCCGTTTACTTTCGCCTTCTTGTTCATTCATAAATCTTGCTTCAAACCTTAACGAATGTTACGTCGAGTCGACCGTTAAAATATAAATTAGTAAGTGGACGGCCTTCATCCACTACAGTAGTGAACACGTAATTAAAAGCAACTCTCTTCTCTTCTTCACTTTTACCAAAATTCACAATTACGTGTGAAATCCTGATTTTGACAAATAGGAAAAGGATTGACCCGTGCTGAAAGAAAAAGACGAAACCAGATTTCGTGATCCAATTGTAAATTTTCTAACCAATGAAAGGAAGCGATTTGAAAAACTGAGAGAAAAGTTAGCAATCCAGTGTGAAAACTAAATGGCTATAAAAACAGACAAAAAAAAAACAAAAAAAAAACAAACACTTGAAACACTGACTGGGACATAAAGTCCCGACACACATCCATTCTCCTTTTTCACTCATGCTAAGTTCCTTTACCTCTTTTTCTCCATCCTTAACATTCCCACAGTCAACAAAGAAGACAAAAGCAACAAGATACTTCAACGGACTCCTAAAATTAAGCACAATTTCCTTTATTGCTTCACCTTCTTTTCACTTTCTCGCTGGCCATAAAAAAGGAAAAGAACACAGACTTTATTAGTAATCTTTCTACATACACACATTCTACTACTTATGACTACAATCTCTGGATTCACTTAACTCCTTACTACTATTTCTCCTTGAACATTTAACTCTTGCCAATTGATGTTATTCTGTTCTGTTAATAAAATTCTATTTTAAACATACAAGCAAAATATCTTATTCTTCCACATTTCAACCTCCTGATAATTCTGATGACCTGATAAAACCTATAAGTTGTGGGAGTGTCGGCTATGTTTGTAAATTGGCCTTGTATAAGACATTGCTGACCATCCCTACTGCATATTCACCACCTTGAAGTGCCCAATGATAGCCAATCTCCTTGCAAATCAATAATAAGAGACGCAAAACAGCAAAAATGTAGTTCTACAACAAAAAAAGATATTGAGAATACCACGGACTGAACATGTGAGAAACGACAAAGTTTTTTAAAAAATTTAAACAAAAATGAGGCTTACTTAGAATCAGAAAGAGATAATTAAAATTTCTAGGGTGCATAGTTGTTATTCACAACCCACACACTTCTTTACTCACATTTTTTTTGTTTCTAATTATATTTTCCTGTTTATATACTTTGCTTGGTTTTTAAAAGGCATTTTGCTATTCCAAAACGCCTTCAGATTTCAGTGTCACATTTTTCCACCACTCTAAATTTATAAGTCATAATTAAATTCAAGACTCTTAGGATTAAAAAATAAATGGGATTATAGTGGTGTAGGGGTTAGGGGTTAAAATAAACAATTGATTTACCCATGCCAAGAAGATTAATGAAGGATGGTAATGACAAAGAAATACATGGGTAATTTTAACAAAACTGGATAAGGAATTTATTTATAAATTTACACGCTTGAAGTAGCAAAAAAATAAATAAAAATTATTCAAGTCTGTAGTTTTAACGTATTGTCATGAAGAAATGTTCACACAACAGACTAAATGATGTGACACAAAAATAGTAAAAAATGTTTAAAACAAGGTTAAAAGAGTTCATTGTTCACCGAAGGGGTATTTGGTTTGTATACATTCAAAAGTAGACGAAGAGAGATAGTTTGAAATACTTAGCTTTTTTGGATTGTTGAGAAAAAATTCTTTGAAATGCTTTGTGCTGGTAAGAGGCTGATAATATAACTGGTGAGTAATTTTACATAAGTGAGTTCTTTAATGAGAATCTGAAACGAAACATTACACATGACTTCAGACACTCTTCTTCTTGACTAATTGGTTAATTTCTGTGAAGGCAAGGTTTTCATTGGTCCAAAAATGATTTCACATAGGCTCGTGAATATCTTTCCCTCTTCTTTCACAGTCCTCCGAATTTGAAGGGAGTGAGTGGAGGAAGTTATTATTATTTTGCATTCAATACAGGATAATGATCCAGTTACACTCTAAAATTAGTTGTTTTCTACAAAACTATATTCTTGCAAGATTGTTCTCCTCTCTATAAAAATGATCATTGTTTTTTTAGAAACTTGATCATTTTAGAGAAAGTAAAAAGTTTAAAATTTGTAATTATTTGTAAGTTAGGTTATGATTAAGAAAATAATAAAAATCATCTTCCTAATGAGCAGAACAAACAACATCGGAACCAGAGAAACATTAATTGTAGTTTAACAAAGTTATTACCTTCAATGGATAAAAAATTTAAATTAAATTATGTTTTTTGTTTGTTTCTTTCTTCAGATTGAACTGATCCTTGTTTTTACTTGGTAGTAAGTTTGTACTTTTTGTCTAAATGGTGGTTTTGATGGTTTATTTACTTTATTTATATTTTGACTAATGTCCTCATCTTTGTTACTTTCATAAGTACAAATACCTTTAGTGATTACAACTTCAATAATTCTTACAGGAATGTTTTATAGTATATGATAAAATGGTGGTGAGAAAGTACAAGCACAAAATAACAGACCAATTGATTTGCAATGCAAGATAATGTTTATTAAAACAAAATTAATAAAAGGAAAGTTTTAAAGATGAGTTTCTTTTGTTAGAAGTAAATTGCATTCACAACAAAATGTTTATAAATATGTTTGAGCAGAACTTACTGTATTGGTTTGTTTTTAGTGTGTTTTACAGTTTAGTGTTGTTTTTAGGGATTCTTTCAGCGAATGATGAAAACGTTTTATCATGCCATTAGCTTCAGGATGGTAAGCGTTATACAAATTCTTGTTGTACTGCGCTTTTTGTTAGGAAAACGAAAAGTGAAGATTCAAATTATGTTCCTCTATCCATATTGATAGTAGTGAGAACACCAAATCTGCTGGTCCAACCAGTTATAAAACCCTGTGCAATCGATTTCGCACTGATATCAGTCACGGGAATTATTTCAGGCCATCAGGTGAATATATCAGTGCAGGTGAGGAGATAGTAATATTCATGACAAGGATGTTGATATGAATATGGTCAAATCGAATATCAGGAATGGGAAAAATGTAGGAACTGATTTAGTGTGCCTCACTACTTTTGCAAGTTGCAATATCATTTAACTATATCACACTATATCATCTAACATATTGCCGGACAAAGTTTGTAATCTACTGCAGTTTTAAATGGTTTTTTATCAACCAATGCACCCCTTTCCAATAATTTTTGCAGTCTTCTTCTTTCAAATAGTGAAATTCAGATTATTATTGTGGCTCTTTCTTGTGATAGTGCAGAAACTACACTATTAAATTTACATTATTCTTATTTATTGCCATTTGTATGCTCTATCTTTCTTCAGGTGCTAGGAATTTTGAACCAAACCATTTATTACAATCACTGGGGTATATCATTCTCATTCCTTCTAGTCATGAGTTATCTCCCTCTAACTGAACTCTCTAAGTTACTTGTTCACCACTGCTGTAGCCTGGTATAAAAACTCACAACCCTTTGGTCACTGGAAGTAACCAATGTCTATATTCATCTGGGTCATGTGTCCTTAAGAACAAGAACAACTGAATTTCTGGGACTTATAAACCTAATGTTCAGTAACCATTTTTGCACAAGGAAGGAGAATGATATACCCTAGTGATCATAATAAAAGGTTTGGTTCGAAATTCCTAGCATCTGAAGAAGGCCGAACTGTACAACGGCCAAAATGTCGTACAAATGTCAACAAAGATGAAGACAAGTCCAAATAATGTAAATAGTGTAACTATAAATACTATCTCATTCCGGAAATATAGACAAGTGCAGAAACTACACAAGCAAAGTTTTGTTTTTGTGATGAAATATTTTTCATCAGAAAAGTGGATTTCAGACAGATAAAAAACAGTTCAGTGTTATTGTTAGAGAATACAGGTATGTTTTCAAAGGCAGTGGCTAAATTAGATTCCTCCATTTTTTTTTTTTTTTGTTGTGTGTAAGCTTGTTTTACAAGTTTTGTAAAAAATAAATGTGCATGCATATGCTGTATCAAAAGGTTGTAGCACTTAAAATATTTTTATTTACCAATTAATTATATAGAATATTTTGGAACAAATTTTCTGAGAAAAATTTTCAATGGAAAACAATATATAACACTGTTATATACTGTTATAATAACAGTAACACAATAGGGAGATTTAGAATAAGGTGGAGATGTTGCACATTCTGTAAAAATAAATTGATTTATTTTCTTTTTATTATTTATTTATCTAATAACTTGATAATTTGCTATTTACCTCAAACACTGTGACCCTTAAAAATTAGATAATTTAGAAGGCTCACTTTATGTGCTTGAATAATAATAATTAGATCAATTAAGTGCTGAGGAGAAGTAGGAAAAAATGGAGAAAATGAGATGGAGTCACTTGGTCAGTCAGTGTCAGCATTATCTCTGTATATTTCTATAAAATATTGTTAATTCAATGTCAAATCTAGTGAAAGATTTTTTGTTTTTCTCCAAAAATTACTGAAAGAAAATCCTGTATGAAAAGATTTTAAAAATGAAATACAGATTTGTAATTGTATTTAGTGTAAGTATATCTGTAGTTAGTGTAAATGATAATTACAGAACATAGCACAAGTTTATTTATTTAAAAAATTTGTTTAAATAAAAACTTGTGAAACCTTACTCATGTGAAGTTTTAATACAATATATTTTTTAAAGAAAAAAATGTTTTCATTTTTGGCATAAAGACTTTTTTGTCATGATCAGCAGTTTAGTGATTAGCTACTTCAATAATTAAATGAGTAGGATTTCTTGCATGGATATTTTATAGTACATGAAATAATGATAGTGAGAAACGGTACATGCACAAAATAGCAAAGCAGTTGATTTGCAATGCAAAATAACATCTATTAAAACAAAATTAACAAATGGAAAGTTTCAAACATGAGTTTCTTTTGTTAGAAGTAAATTGCATACACAACAAAATGTTTATAAATATGTTTGAGTGGGAGTGTGTTGGTGTATTTCTAGTGTGAAGTGTTCACAGCTTTTTAGCTTCAGCATGGAAAGTTCATATCACCAGCTTGAAGGAAGACAAACCCGGAAGAGAGAGAGTTACCTTAGGGTTTATGGGTTTTTGTATAAAAGAGCTACTGCTGATATCATGTTTAAGAGCTGTTACTGCTACTATTATGTTTAAAGGCTTCTACTTATATTAAAGGGCACTACATACCCTTGGTAAAGTTATGAATCTACCTCTTCCCTTCTCTCTCCAGCCATGCATTATACAGTAGGACTTGCATCAGAAAATTAATTGGATGCATAATGTTATTGAATGTACTATTTCCAATATTACTTTTATGTAAATATTAAAAACCTACTTTCATTTCTTATATTTGTTCATTTATCATAAAAAATCAGTTGTTTTAGTACTTAAGTCTGATTTTTATTTAATATTCAGTGTGTAATATATATCAGCTTCAGTAAAGTCTCATCATTTTACAGTTGCAATGGTTAGATGTGACCATAAGTTCTATGCTAAGAGTTATATGCTTACAATTTTCCCTTGTACTTATATAACTCTCTTCTGATTTCTTAGTTTCTAGTCAACTTTTATCTTCAAAAATTTAAATGCAATGTCCATCATTATTCCTGTCTTTTTATTGCTCTCTCTCTCCTTAATAATGTTTTCTAACATGTTTTTTGTGTCTTAGTGGTTTTATTGCTTTGCTTGAGGTGAAATGATTAAATGCATACATATACACAAACACCTATATATATATATATATATATATATATATAGAGAGAGAGAGAGAGAGAGAGAATAATCATAGAATAACCTCAGGATGTTGATGTATTGAGAAGGAATTCCATATAATATGGTTATATTCCAAAGAGATTTTTTCTGTGTACTGTCAAATGTCTTTTTGAAGTTGATAAAGTTGACCACAAGAGGCTGTTAGAACTCAAGGCTCTGTTCAACGACGTTATGGAGTATAAGGATTTGTCCACTGCATGACCATCCTCTTTGGAAACCAAATCATTGATCCTATAGCTGTCCTTTACCTGACATCTTCAGTCAGTTCAATAATACACTGCAAAACACTTTGCTAGGAACAGACAGTTATACAGCACCAGTTATTGCAGTCACTAAGAGGCCCTTTTCTTAGGCAGTTTAAAAATCACTTCCTCTCCCCAGTCCTCAATTACCACTTCATCCTGCCATATCAAGTTGAAGAGATGGGCCATTTCCTCCACAGTGGTGTAACTTCCATGCTTAAGCATTTCTGCAGTCACCTTACCAAGCCCAGCTGTCTTGTTGTTATTTAGGTGACCTCTTGTATCACTTTTTCTTTTGATATTTTCTACTAGTGGTAGCTCTATAGCAGAATGTGTTGTTGTGTCAGAAAGAGTGCAACTTTGAGAAGCTTAATGTTGTCACAGGGGTTCAGCAGAGATGCATTTCTGTTTCTGCTAGTTTTAGATTTTTTCTTGAGAAAGTCTATGGGAGGCCCAAACTATGGAATTAAATGGGGATCTGGAAAGTTAACAAACATAGACTTTGCAGATGATCTGGGACTGGTTTATGCCACAGCACCTCCCATGCAAAATATAACCAAAAGTTTCAACAGCAACAACTCCAAGTTTGGTTTTTGGATTAGCAAAAAAAAAAAAACCAAAGTGATAGTTAGTAGGGAAGACCAGCAATAACTAGTCTTATTAGATGGCTATGCACTGGAATCTGTTGATGAGTTCACCCATGTAGGAAGTAACATCTCATAAAATGGTGACTTGATGGAAGATATGGAGAAAAGCTGCAGATGGTCTAGCAGGTCCTTTAGCCAGAATATTAAACTTAAGCAGTATAACTCTATTGTTATAACAATGGCACTCTATGTCAGTGAGACATGGAAGAAAACTAGCTAAATCTACCAGAGGGTAAATGTCTTCTACTAATGATGCTTGAGGACACTACTTGGGATCTAATGGCAAGATCACATAACTAACAAAGATGCAATTTGGAGATCTGTCCAAACTGATTTGCAAGAGAAAATCACAGGGTGATGCCACAAGATAATTTGGCATATATTGTGGATGCAATCAACAAAACCAATGAGAACCTCTTTGAAGTGGAAACCAGATGATAGATATAAGAGAGGAGCAGCACATTCAAGACTTAGGGGATGACCACAGAGAAAAACCTGGCTAAAATGCAGAACAAGCTCAGGATCATCCTCAATGGAAAGCTCTTGCTGCCCAATCTTCCATAGAACACAAGAGAAACTAACTATATGGATGTGCAGGGGGTGTAGTGATAACAGTGCAGAATGAGAAATTTGAGAGCTGCATTCGAATTCAAGTCAAGTTCATGACATTCAATCAATACCCTTGGAAAAGGTATGAATCTATCTCTTCTCCAGTTATGAGCCAAGTAGTAAAGCAGATAGGGCTTTTTATCTGTGGTTAGCAACCACTCTAAGAGAAGGACAACTCTGACTTCAAAGCCATCACAATTGTCCATGGTCCCCCACCCTCAGCAGTGGGGATGGGAAAATGTAAAAAATATATTTACAAAGACCAATTAACAAAAGCATAGTAGGGTCATTATATGCAATAAATTTCAACACATTGTTTTTTTAAGATAGTGTAACCACCAAGAAGTTAACTGCCATAATGATTGAAACCCCAACCTATTGATTGTTTATTGATCTGAAACTTGTCATCTGGACTTTATTAATGATTATACATATTGATTAATACAATTATATTTATTATTAATTATTAATTGCTACAATTTCTTTTAATTTAGCATTCATGGACATAAATATTAATCTGTACCAAAAGATCAAGTGTTTTCTGAGAACTTGATTTTTAATTTCTAAAGGAAAGAATTTGCAGATAGATAACATTTTTATTTTATAGTTTTTTTTCTTTTTATCCAAATTAAAATCTGACTTCACTTAATTTCAAACTCTGGAGAGTTTGTTGGTACAGACCAGATTTGATCTTTCATTAATACAAGTATAGAAGTTGATTTTGACATTCTTAGTTTAATATACAGGTTTATGTTTGATTATCATATCGCAACCTCAAGTTCTCGGGAGATAACATTTTAAACTAAAATCCATGCTGTAAATTAACTTCTTGTTAAGTTGTAAGTTGCAATCTACATCTAACAGCCAGTTGTTTTGGGTAGGAGATTTTTATGAAAAATAAATTTAATGTTTAATATTTAGTTTATTCTTTTGTCATTTTTAGCAGGATTTTCTATAGGGATAAATACATATCTTTGTTTACTACTCAAGTTAATAAAAACTGACAAAATTCTGCTGGGATGTGTGGAGTATCTCCTTGAAACTGAATTGATTCCCCTATATACAATTATAAGTGATCCATGTATAAGATTTATCATTTGTAATTTTTTCTTTATCATTGTTAGAGAGTGACAATTCTAAACTTCAGATATGCAGAAAGTTTTAAATACTTACTAACCTCCAGGAAAGCAACATGTTGCATCTTCAAAAGCTAATATTCTCAACTGACATGAAGTGGAAAGACTATATTGAATGCACTGTTAGATCAGCTGCTAAGAAAGTTGGTTCTTTGTGTCATGCCTCAGCTATTTCTCTTGATCTCCTTGAAAAAAATCAAAAAAGTATTAGCTATTGGTCCAGATTTGGCAATTCAGGTTCAGTCACTATCCTTCACTAGACTTTTTGAATTTAAGTGCAGTACTAGACTGGCATCTAGATCTCATCTATTTACAGTTTAGCTGGCTAGATGTAGTTGTAAATTCTATGTGAACAATTTCTTTTCTTGCATTTCTTGTTCTGGAACTTACTTCCAGCTCCATACTTTCCAGCCATCTTTAATCTGCAAAAATTTAAATGCAGTGTCAATCGCTATCTACTGTTCTCCTTATTACTCTTTTCTGTCATTATTATTATTTCTGTTCCTTGTTCTTCCACATTCAGCAATCCCTAGTGTCTTACTGGCTTTAATGCCTTATTTATGGTGAAACTGATTAAAAAAAAAAACTTTTAGTCAGCAGTTTAACCCACAATTTCACAGATAATATTTATTAAACAAATGAATCAAAGCACTCATTCACTTTCATGTTTGTTTACATAGTAACATACATTCTAGTTGTAAGGTGAAAAAATTAAACAATATTCATGTTTGTACTTTAGTGCTAATTCCCCAGCGGACAAGGCTGAATGCTTTGCCCGTAGATTCTCCACCAATTCAACACTGGATTCGTTAGGAATACCTACACCAGACTTCCCACCCAGAACTAAGGCTCAACTAAATAACGTCCACATTACACCCTCGCTGGTCTCCAAGATAATTGCACAACTTGACCCACACAAAGCAAGCGGCGGTGACAGAATCCCAATCATAGTACTGAAGAAATGTGCCCCAGAACTCTTCTCTGTCCTCTCTAAACTCTATAACCTCTGCCTATCTGCTTCCTGTTTTCCTGCCTGTTGGAAGTCCTCCTGTGTAGTTCCTATATTTAAGAATTCTGGCGAACCCTCATACCCCGCCAATTACCGTCCTATTAGTCTCCTTCCGATCTTCGGCAAAGTTTTCGAAGCCATTATCAACGCCGAGGTGATTCAGCATCTCACGGCCCACAGGCTTCTCTTTGACAAACAGTACGGGTTTCACTTCACCAGATCTACTGCTGATATGCTAACGACCATTACCGAGTACATATACCGGGCACTTGACAATAATGGCGAAGCCCAAACCGTTACCTTACATATCTCCAAAGCGTTCGACAGGGTCTGGCATGCTGGCCTCTTATGCAAACTGCAATTGTCTACGGGATAACTGGACATCTGTTTGACCTCATCCAGTCATTCCTCTCTAACCGCACATTGAAGGTAGTATTAAATGGGCATGCCTCCCAAAACTACCATATGAACGCGGGCGTCCCACAAGGTTCTATCCTAGGTCCCATGCTCTTTCTGATGTACATTAATGATCTCCCCGACGCCATTAGATCCCAAGTAGGCATGTACACCGATGACACAACAATCTACTCTTGCCTCGATCAAAAACCAGGTGTGGGCGACAAAGCGAACCTCACTGCCAAGCTTGAAAAGGACCTCCAATCCGTAATGGCCTGGGGTAGGAAATGGCTAGTAAATTTCAATGCTTCTAAAACGAAGCTGTTATCAACTAACCACCATAGACAATTGCATCTACCTCTCATTAGCATGGGACAGGCTTGCCTCCCAGAGAGTAAAACATTATGTCTCCTTGGCCTTACACTTTTGGCGGACCTCAAATGGAATGACTATATTGAATCCATTGCCAAATCTGCCGCTATGAAAGTCGGCTCTCTGTACAGGGCCCGGAAGTTTTTCCCACCTGAATCTGTCCTGCACATATACAAATCTACCATCCGCCCGTGTATTGAATACTGCTGCCATATCTGGTCAGGTGCCCCTGCTGCTCTCCTTGGGCTTCTTGACAAAATACAAAGGAGGATCTGTAATGTGATTGATACTGACTTGGCAGACCAGCTGCAACCACTCTCTCACCGGCGTGATGTGGCTTACCTGTGCCTCTTCTACAAGTACTTTCATAGCTTCTGCTCCGATGAACTTAGATCACTGTTGCCGCCTAAGCACGAATTTACACGAGATACTAGATTAGCAACTAGGTCCCACCCTTTTACAGTTAAACAAATAAGATGTAACTGTAAATTCTACTCCAACAGCTTCTTTTCTTGTGCTTCCCGCCTGTGGAATTCCCTTCCACAAGTCTGCTTTCCCAACAGCTACAATCAATCTCCAGGTGTTTAAATGTAGGGTCAATAGACACCTCCTATTACACTAACTCCCAATTATTCTCAGAACACTCTCATCTACCCAACCCTCATTCTCGGTATCCTTACCCGCCTATCACCCACCCTCTGACATTTCCTATATTTAACCATTTTCAGTATCCTTACCCACCTATCACCCACCCTCTGACATTTCCTATATTTAGCCATCCTTTCTCCACTCTATGTAGCCCCCTGCACAGTAGTGGCAGTGACATGCCTTACTCGGGGTGAAATGCTTATAAAAAAAAATTAAAAAAATTGCATTTAAATTTAGATTGTATATCTGTCAAATCTTGAGAACACCATGGGTCAATTACATGAGAAACAAAAAAATTTTAAGAAGAATAGGAACAAAAAAGATATTACCTCTAACAATCAAAAACAGATAGCTGAAACTTTAGGGATACATAATAAGGAAAGAATGCTTATAGAATTTAACACTCACAGTGAAAGAGAAGCAAGGGAATGCAATAAGAAATCTACTTGAAATGTTTGAGCAAATAGATGAACAAGTACCAGAATAAGGGATTTTAAATCCCTGATACATACCTCTGATTAAACCCAACAACTTCTGTGTGGTTGGTATAATTTTGTTGCGAATTTGTCCAATTATGAAATTACTCACACCTATTATAATCATTCATATATGTCTGAATTTGATGATTAAAATTTAATCATGAAGACTCTATGAAGATTTTCAGGATGTTTCTGTGGTTTCTTTAAAAGTCAAACTTTCAGGATGCTCTCTTACTGCAGATTTTCTTTCCTGGCCTATATTATGACTCTTGGCATCTGTCTGTTGCTGCTTACCAACATCACCATTATTCATTGATAACTATTATCACTGACATTGATTACTGTCTATTGCATTGGACTAATAAGGAAACAAATTATCACAAAATCAATTGGTTATCACTTTTATTCTTTCTACACAATCACTGAACTGTTAATGATACAACTAATTTTAGTCTAATGACTTCAAATAACAAAACAGAAGCCAAGGAAACAAAGGAGAAAATTATCTTCTCAGTCTCAAATATATTTTTTAATTTTGCATAAGAAATACAATTCTCTATAATCTCTAAAGTTAAATAATACTGAGCTTTCTAAATAGTTTGATAAAAAAATATTTGAGAATTCCAAATTATGCAACATGATATTATTTCTGTTTAAATTTCTGGGATGAGGAATTATCATTGTTTACACTATTTACATTTACACTATTGTTGTCATCTTTGTTGTTTTTATCACAACATTTTAGCTGTTATGTTCCCTAGACTTCATCAGGTGTATATTGCTCCAGGTAATCTATAGGGAATTCTAAACTGAACACTTTAAATAAATATGACTGTTCTTAGTTCACTATTCATACCTAGGGATATCTTGTCTAGTTTTTACTTTTAGTACTGCTCAGTTATTGCTTACTGTTTTCACTGAGTTCAAGTACAGCATGTACTTGGAATCAATGTAAACAGGTTGAAGAATAACTCAAAGATGAGAGCAATAGTCTGAATGTAAATAGTGCAAATAAGATTTTATCTGTTCTTGAACAGCTGATTCCCCATTCTCTATCAAGAAAATTTAGATACTAAATCATTTTTTTTGTATATTTTAAATGGTATTAATTATAGCTTTTATCTTTTACTGATAAAAATGCAACTTGATTTTTTCATCTTTATTGCAAATAGATGATGGCTCCAGTCACTGTAGATGAACAATGTAAATAGATGAAGGACATAAACATTGAGTTTATGATCTGTTGTGAATATTACTTGCAATATTCAATAATTTGCTTTTATATACTGAAAGCTAATATTAGGGTAGTTTCAAATATTTAATTCAAATAAGGATTGTTTAACAAGAAATGTCACTTTGAAATTATCTCTCTTTTTATTTATAGAAATAGCATACAATTTTATTTTAAAATCTAGAATAAATTAATGCTTTGTGACTTTTTACAGATTTTAGTTTTAATACTAAAGAAATTTTAGTTTTAATACTGCACTTGAAAAATTTACAATGGACATCGTTATTTATCTTATGAAGAAATTTTTTCAAAAAATTTGACTACAAACAAGCTTGATGTTATTTTTCTTGTGAGTAAAGCTAATGGTAATGTGAGCTGTTTTCCTTATAAGAACAAATTGGCATTCATTGACCAAGCAGGCAAAGAAATCAGTGCTACTGTTAGTTGAAATTTATAAAAACTTTCTATTAAGGCAATTTCTCCAGAAAATAGTGTAACTGTTATCCTTTTTTCTAGTTTTGGTAGGGGCTTCCTTCCTAACCTTTTGTTTGAAGTAGCATGGAACATCAACGTCTTGATTATGTTATTATTTTCTGAGTTACATGTGCTATCATTTTAGTTGTTTCTGTTGCTGAAAATCTTCAAATGATATGATTTCTGCTATCTTTGTAATTCTGTAGCACCAATCCACAAAGTTCTTAGAAGGATAGCCTTTGTTAAGACCTATATACTTCACTTACACAAAACCATTTTTAACCATTGATCACAGAAAACGGTTCTATAAAACTGACAGTTTAAATTCTTCAGTGAGTTTGACACTATGCATAGCATCAATATAAAAGTCTCAATTTGATGAGATTAATTAAGAACAAGACCTAAGGTTTTAGGTCAATCTATTTTTTACCATATGATAAGGCTGTACAAGGCTCAGGGGCCACTCAATGTAGAGGGTTACATTAAGGGACAGTTTATATGGACAGAAGGGCAAGATAATGGTTGACTCTAGACTTGAGCAGGTCAAAATTCTAGTGATCTGGGAAGCATCGCCTTAAAAGTCTGTTCCATCGAGTAGTGGTTTTCAGGAAGGAGCTGTTTGAGTAGAATTTACTTCTTGCCAATGGAATATGTAGGAAGTGTAGGTGGTTTGCAACTATGTAAGTGGTATGGCGAGTCCTAGCCATGAAGGTCAGACCTGATGGAACCCGGTGATACAGTTTATACTAGCACTCTTCATGGTAGTAGCAATAGAGCAGTGAAAGACTATCACCAGAGCCCAACTGTGAGAGAGAGGTTGAAGTGTGGAAAATAATTAATACCCAACAAGGACTCAGAGAAACTTCTGAACTCTATCAAGAATGGAAAGTGAGGTTGCTCCTTCGCAGATAGAGCATTTTTTGATACTCCATTTTTGCCTGATTAGGCTCTTATAAAGATAGCCTGAGAAGTCAGATACTTACTGGAGCAATATAGGAAGCCATCATTTTACATGCATCTTTAACAATGGATCATATATAAGAATTCCACTTGAAGTTGGGTGTCTGAAGCCTAGTACCCTCTCAAGGCATGGGGCCTCCTTGAGAGGTCATCTATTTATCATGACTGGTGGTTGTTCAGGATCTGATCGGCAGTGATGAAATGTAACCAGTTTGGTTTTGGAGACATCATATGTAACCAGCCAGTTTTTCCCTCACTGGGAAGTTAGTGTTAGATCAGAAGAGAGATCAGCTGCTAATCTCTGATCATCAAGGCTTTTGGAGGTGTGCTTGAATATAGTATCTTTGGCATAAATATTTATAACTTTTTCAATATATATTTTTATGTAGATCACTTATGTAAACCAGAAAGAGAGTTGGCCTAAGAAATGATCGATCATGGACACCTGTGTTGACTGCCAGGGCCTCTATAAATATATAATGCATTTCATTCTTGCAGTAACTTCACAGTTAACAAATTATTAGTTTTGCATCAATAAATTTGAACTATCAAACATGATTAATTTTCTTATTGAAATAAATTGTATACAACAGCACCAAGTAGTGAATCAGCTGGGATTAAAGATTTGGTTTTCGAAAGGTCCAGAGGGAAGAATTGTTTTTTTTTTATCCATAGAGAGCCATGTTTCCAATTATACAGAAACCATTTTTCATGAACAATAAGCACACAATCAAGAAAAAAAAGCTAATAATAATTTTTTCATTGTACTAGGTACCTCCACTCATTTTCAATACCTAAGTTTTATATTGAATTTTTAAAAATAAAAAAGTTTTCTTGAAGCCTTAATTTTAGCTTTAATTAAAAAGCTAAGGGATTAAATTTACTATTTCCAGTAAGTAAAATACTCTGGTGTATTTCAAATGGAAATTATATTGACTGGAATTTAAAATTTCAAGATTTAAAAATTTTTTAGGCCATTTTTGAGCAGTCGACACATTTGTAAACAAAAGTTAATTGTCAGTTTTAAAATTCTTGCAAAAATAAAATATACATCTCTAACACATTATTTTTAGAACATTAGCAAATTTAAAGTTAAATTAATCTGATTTACACAAGTATTACTTGTTTATAGCATGAAATTTAGAATAAAAGTATTTCTTAATTACGGTGGTGACACGTGATCGATGTATGAATTGAAAGATGACAGCCAAATGACATGTAAAGTGATTGATGACAGCTAAGTAGGGTTGACTAGAATAGACATAAATGTCCAAATTTTTTCTTATAAAGAGAAGAAACTATGAAACTCATAACATTTTAATGTAATGTAAAAAATACCATACTTCAAAAAATTTCAAATACACACAAAAAAATAAAATTAAAAACTATTTTAAATATATGATGGCTGAACAATTTGTATTAAACTTTTAAATCTTTGATTAGTAAATATAGTCTTTGCTTAATAGCTTAATAACCTAACCTTGACAAGGCTTTCTAGAATATTAAAAAATTTGTCCTGCATTTACCTAATAAAATAATTTTTTCCTACAAAATTTAATTTCTTGAAATTGCATGGATTTACATATGTGTGTGTGTAGGGGAATAACAGATGTAAAAAAATATTTTTGCGAAGATTTTCTAAGAATAATAATTTCAAAAATAATTCTGTTCATTTGTGAATAAGTCATGAAAGTTTAATTAATATCTGACAATTATTTCATTTTTGTAAGAATTTCCAAATTAATGTGTTTTTCACTGGAAAAAACTTACATAATATTACATTATCCATTGTAAACTCTGGTAATGATTTGGTTACCAGCTGATGAAATCAAAATGAGATTTTTTACCAAAATTTTGAACATGTTAGAAAGGATTAAAAAACTTTTTAAAAATAATTAAAAAATATTTTGATCTTTCCTCTTAATAATAACATAAGCATTTTGATGGGAAAAGTTTGTCTTTATTAAGTCTGGGGTCTATTTTATTCTTACTAAGCTGTTTTTTAGCAAATTAGTGGAGGTACTTAATTGAGTACTTATATCAAAATAAAAGTAAATACACTGTAGTTACTGAAATTTTATGTCACACTTAATAAAAACACAAAAATATCTCATTTGAAAGTGTTTTTTTAAAGAAATGCAGGGTGTACCCAAATTTTTGTCTGTAGTATATATATATATATATATATATATATATATATTAAAAATTCAATATAAAACTTAGGTACTGAAAATGAGTGGAGGTACCTATACTGTACAATGAAAAAATTATCATTAGCTTTTTTTTCTTGATTGTGTGCTTATTGTTCATGAAAAATGGTTTCTGTATAATTGGAAACATGGCTCTCTATGGATAAAAAAAAAACAATTCTACCCTCTGGACCTTTCGAAAACCAAATCTTTAATCCCAGCTGATTCACTACTTGGTATATATATATATATATATATATATATATATATATATATATATATATATATATATCAGATCAAAAATTACCAGCCCTGATGAATGACAACATCATAATGTTATCCTCATAAAATTTTGAAGTTGGCATTAACCTGCTCAGTTAAAGTGGCAAATTCTTCACATTAAGTACACATACAAATAGAAATATTTTTCTGGTGTTAATAAAACAGTGCTCAATGTAATATAACAAAGCTATTAAGTATATATTAATAAATATGCATATTATCCTATGTCTATAGCATAACTGGCAGTTTCATGTACTATGCAATCATCAGGTGCTTATTATGAGTTCATAATTAGCACCCGATGATTACATAGTGCATGGAACTGCAAGTTGTGCTATAGACATTGCTTTTATTATAAGTCTGACAACAGAGGGATTGATTTTTACTGCCTTGGCTGATATGTTAGTTATGAGAGATTGTTTTTCCTAAGTGCATACTTATTCTCTTCTTAATCTGCCAACTTGGCATGCTAGGAATATAACCATTTTTATCAAGATATCTAATGCAGAAATAGAGAATAGAAAAAAAAGCAAGTTCATGCCTTTCCAAAAAGAACATTAGAATAAAATACACATGACAAGCTTTAACAAGAGTTTGGACACTACTTGCTTGTTCCATTTTCTGAGCTGATAACCAGTACACTACATTAGCATATATGACCATTTCCATTTTTATAAGGCATGAATCATATCTCTATAGCAACTAGCAATTGTGACTACAGGAAATTTTATAAAGAGCCATCTTTAGTGATATGGACTACTCTCCACCTGCTCACAATTATGACAATCATGATGATGATGCTGACATATTGTGTTCATGTTAATAGCTATCTACCTGAGGCTCTTCTACAACCAACATGAACAAGACAAACCAGGTGGTGCTAATAATAAGCACTAGATAAAACTCACTTGTCTTGAGCAATTCTTTATGAAATAGCTTTTACTATTATTCATATTTGTATATATGTTCTTTTCTAGGCTATCATGCAATACTACTTAACTAGATGCATATGGTTATATACACTACATTCTAAAATTCTAGGCTCTCTACCATCAAAAGTGTTCCATCTCTTATTTCCTTTATGATGAATTATACTTCATGACTTTCTACAACTTTCTATTTTTTGTAGTACTAAGCAAGGTTTGAGTATTGAGGAAGGTTTGAGTACAGAGCAAGGTTTGTACCCTTACCATCACTCTCTGTTCATGTTCTACTATCCATTACACAAGCTCATTAACTATTTTTATATCATTTCCCCCCAAAGAAGGTGATAATGCCACTAGAATGCAAGGGATTACTGGGAGTGAAAGAGAAAGAGAAGATTTTAGTGAAGAGAAGTAAGGAGAAAGGACAAAGAAGAAAGGGCTATTGACATTGTATTAAATCTTTGAAGATTGTAGGTGACAGGGAAACAAGAAAAACTTATTAGGATAAAGCATATAATTGTATCTAGCTAATTCAACAGCAAAATGGTAAGACTTAGTTGTCAATATAGTAGCATGCTTAAATGTTACTTGTTATTTCCCTCTACCCCTTTTGGTTTCAATGTTATGTCCAATTCTTCAGGTTCCCTTTCCTCATTAAATATCCCAGAAATTTCAACTGTCTCTTTCTAAATTGTTGTTTACATTCTCATTTTCATTAAAACTTCCTTATTGCTCACATGTTCTGTCCATGATATTCTCAGTATTCATCTACAGAATCACATCTCTGTTGCCTTGATTCTTCTCTTCATCCGTCAGGAAATTGTTCCACATTCACTGCCATATAGGAGGATTGATATCACACAATATTTGAGCACTCTTATCTTTTTTCTAGTAAAGTTACATAATGTGCCACTAATGTTATGATCTAGTTCTATATTTTAATTACTGATTTGCATTCTTGTCATCTGAGTCATTTAGCAGTGGTTCATGTGCTAGTCTTTAAAAGTCTCTGCCAGTAAGTTTGTGCTCTACCATTGCAAACCTGTATCAGACTAGAAGCTTAAATAGCTTGTTGACTGTTAACAACATTTTGGCAGTGAAATCCAATGTTTAGAGCTCATAATTTTGCATAAGTAGCTCACAGTATTTTTGCAAGAAAAATGTCCTGAAAGCAAAAACCTATTTTTTGTTTCTGCTAAAAACTTTTGAGAAATGCTAACTATCTGAAGAATATAAGGAAGCTTTCTTTTTCTGAATAGTTTTTTTTAGAAACCTACTTTCATTTAATTGGTTGAGAAACTCAAAGTCTTCTTTATTTTAAGTGTTTTATCTTTACACAAGTCAGATCAAAACCTAAAAATGGAGTATTGTTAATATATCTGGGCTGTAGCTGTCCAATCCTCACTTCATTTTTACAGAGTTCAAAATCACTTATGCAGTCTTCTGGATGATTTATTTTTCATCCTATAGTTCCTTTTCCACTGATGCAACATCCCAAGCCTATCCCTACTCTATTGCAACTTCCATGGCAAATGTTCAGATGAGCTTCATTTCTTAGTTCAAACCTTTCCACCTCATGAAATCAAAGTCACCCTCAATGTGTACATATTCTTTGGTAAGAAAAGCATCCCATGAATCACTACTTTGTGAAAGAGACTCTTGTGTGAATGCTTCCTGCACACCATAATCTTAACCTCTTCAAGTCTAGGGTTAATTGTTATCTATTTGGCATATCATTGTAATCTTCAAATTCATATCACACACCTCATTCAATAATTTTCTAACTTAAGTGGCTCTTGGATGAACTTTAGTAAAAACAAAAATCTGAAGAAATAATTCCTTTTCTATGAGTTTGTATTTCAATTCATGTCAGTATTGCTAGTTGAAAACATAATCCTTATTTTATCAGTATGGATTTCTTTAGACTTATTTCCTTATTATTACAGTTTACTGTACTCCACTAGTTTTAGCCTCTATTAAATTTGTTACTCAAAGGAAAATGGTCACAGAAACACAGAAACACAAAATCCAAATATGATATATATGGTAAGAGATATGCATGCTTCTCCAGAATAAGATTCTGGAACACAACAGACACTTATGAAGGACAGGAGAGTCTTCTTCCACTTGCTACATCCCTTCAATACATGGGCTCTCCAAAACTTCTCATCCCTTATGGCCCTTAGCAGTTTTTTTTATTTGCTAAGGCTCACCTCTCACCCCCATTCTGCCATTCATTCACACAAGCTTGTTGGGTAGATGGCTTGCTGACTTTCTCTATCTCTCTTGCCCTCAATATGCCCTGTGAGGGTTAAGTTTTCCAAAACCTCTTTCCAAGGAATTTCAACTTTCTCTTCCTAATTCTGAGCATAAGTGTTCTTTTGTTGCCATTTTCTCTAAAACTTCCTCTTACTTACTCACTCCATCCAAGGAATTCTCAATATCCTTCTGTACAACTACATTTCTCTTGCCTTCAGGTTTTCTCTTCTTTCATGATGACATTGTCCAGCACTCACTGCACTCTGCTTTTCATTAATTTTTTCTGTTTCACAACACTTTGCTTAGCTTTTGAAATGCATCTTTTGCTAGTCCAATGCATGTTCAAGTTTTGGTGTCACATTTTCCATCCTCTGTTAAAATACTTCCCATATATTTAAATTTCTGTACTTGTTTGATGTTGACATCTTCAATTTGTAACTCACATATGGCTAAAAACAAAAATGAGGAACTCAGTTTTTGGAATGAAGAATTATTGTTATTTAAATTATTTACAGTTAGGTTAATATCTTCATCTTTGTTGTTACTATCTCAATATTTTACCGAGATGATAAAAGCATTGTGAGTTCAATCCCTGAGTAGTGCAGATTAACATTTAGTGGAAGCAGTATTAGGAAAAATTGAACATAACTAAAAAAGAAAAAAAAAGTAAAAAAGAGATATCCCCAAATATGGACAGGAGAAATAGAATGATCTACTCCCCAAAGATGAAATAAACATTTCAGTTTGAAGTTCTTTGAAGGTTACCTGAATTAACAGATGAAGGACAAAGGTCACAATGATTGAAATATGATAGTAAAAATAAAGACAAAAACAAGTCTGATTGAAAATAATGTAAATAAGGAAATTATTATAACAGTAATAGCAAAGATGAGGATATTAGTCTGAGTCTAAATAATGTAAATAAGAAAATTAGTCTAAACAAAAACAAGCACACAATAATTAAAAAACACAGACAAGAATATTATTCTTATGTTTGATACAGTTTTATTGAAAAATCTCAAAGAAAGCATCTGTATAACTATATTTATTCTCCAGTTGATAGAGTTTGGTAAAATACAGAATAACAAATCGACTTGGAACTTGAGTAGATTAATCCTGTTGAGATAAAAAAAAAACAAAAAAAAATATTTGCACATAAAGCACATCTTTCCAGATAAATTTATTCCACTTCATTCTCTTTCAACTACCGAATGTCAGTTCCATTAATGATTGAAGGAAATCTATTTAAATAATCCTTTGATCGTATCTAATATTTTCATAGCATGATAAAATGGCTGTAATATTTACATTATTAATTGTAAATAGTTTGAGCAGTAGTATTCAAACTATTGTCATTTGCTAATAATAGTATCAGAGGGAGTTAACGGCTGTTGATTGTAATTAAAATTGTAAAAAAAGAGATATTTTTAATTACATAATTTCCAAACCACTGTTTCTATAGATATAAAAGAAATAAATATGCTAACATATCCTGTACATTCCTATGAGACAGATCACTGATTTGAATCTCAAAACTTAAAAATAGAAGCAGGTATCCTGAAAATAGTTTTAGATACATGACCAAACATATGACCACTGTATTATCAGTTTGCATAGGCAATAAATTTAGATATTTAAAATGTAATACAATCCAGCCTCTTTCATATGGCATCTGGTGGTCCAGTAACTCTCATAGACTGGCACTTTTTTGAATCAGCTGCTATTAGTTTGTTGAGTGAATATAAGGGCAGAACCCGACATTGTTTATAATTTTCTGTAACATCCAACAGCAGCAGAGTGTTTTGATGATACAGTCTTGCTCATTTTTTTATATAGCTGAATATTTACCAATCCAAGATAGTGAGTATGATTTTTTGGTTTTAGGTTTCTTTCACATTTATATTGCATGAAACAATAAAAATCCATGTTTGCATGCACTAATGCTTGTTTCTTTAAGAAATTTAGAGATCCATATAAATCGGGATATTGTGAAATGAATGAATTAAACCCATTCAAATTATAGTAGACATATTAGGAGTATATATTAAGCTTTTTTCTACTTTTGATAACACAGCAATATAAATGTGCCATGAGCTGGCAAGACTATTGGTGTTTTTTAGAGGTGATTTCTATCATCTGACAATTTATCTGGTTAGCAGTGGCCTAGTTCCAAGGGTGCTGGATTAAAGAGGTTGAACAGTATATAAAGTGTTATTAGATTGTATGGTTTTCAATAATTATTTTTCTGAAATTGTATGAAATTCAAGGCTGAAGAACTCAAAAGAGCAGAGATGTTTTATAGCCAGATGGAACACAGTGGAACAAATCTTCAGATGTAGGATCCTCATTGTGTTATATGTTAAGTGCAACAAAAGAAAAAAAATGATTGAGCAAAGCTCAGATTTAAAATACAGACAAATATTTAATTCACAAAATATTAAATAAAAATATTTACAAATATACAGTTTTGCATTCAAAATAGAAAACGTATATTTTACTACTGGTAGGCGAAGTGTTACAAAGAAGTGAAGGGGAGGGAAGGTGTCAAATATCTTTACCCTTTTTAGTTGGCATGGAAGTTAACTACTATATTTTTTGGAAATCTTAAATGCATATATAAAGACTAATTATTGGCTTGGTCAATGAGAGAGGCAAAAATATGTATTTACCCAGATAGTTCCATGAGGTTCTCTTTCAGGTTTTAGTTGTTCGGACTTTTCTGTGAGATTCTTTTGGTTGGATATAAATCCTTGAATCTTAACTGGAGTTGATATGACAGCAAATCCTTTTAACAACTCTTTCAAGTTTTAGTTTGTCATTGACTTTACTCAGATAGATTCTTTCGGCTAGAATATAAATCCTTGAATCGAAACCTGAGCTGATGAGGACAGCACATCCTTTTATCAACTGTTTCAAGTTTTAGTTTTTGTCGTTGACTTAGAGAGATTCTTTTGGCTGGGTATACATCCCTGAATCAAAACTGAAGCTGATGAGGTCAACCCATCCTGCTATCAACTAACTGCTCCATGCCCAAAACCTATTTTTATAGGGGCTAACGCCTAATTTGTATATTTCTAGAATCTTTCAAATTCTCTCGACTCTACTGGAACTTTTTACACTCTTCCAAAACGTTCTATTTCTAATTTACTTATTTTTAAGATTGCTTCCTGAATTAAAACTTTTTTGAATAACACTTAGGATTCAATAGAATCCATTACTATAACTTTTATACATTATTGATATTATTTTTATATAAATGCGTCCTCGTAACAATTGAGAAACCTTTGCAAAACCAGAGGGACTTGTTCTTCTATTTCATTGTTTTTAAGAAAGCATTTGATCAGGTATGACATGCTAGCCTCTGGCATGTCCTCAGAGGATTCAACATAGAAGGGCTCATACAAGTCATTAAGGCCCTTTATGACTATGCCCCCGGTGCAGCTCTCTTGAGTAACCAAGTGGGGAATTTTTTCCAGAAGACTATCAGCATTAGACTGGAATACCTACTCTCTACAACATTGCTCAACCTGTTTCTGGAGAGAGTTTTTACAGAAAACCCTCCATGATCACAGCACTTCTATCTCTATCAGTGGTAAACCTGTCTGCAATTTGCATTTTGCAAATGATATTGACCTTATTGTGGGCAGTAACAGTGAGCTGCAAGACCTTACCAATAACCTAGTTGAAAGAACTGCTGTATATGGAATGGAACTCAATGCAGAAAAATCCAAACTGATGGTGAATAGCACAAGCGCCACCAGTGCCAGCATCACCATAGATGGCAAACTGCTGGAAAAAGTGTCCAGCTTCAAACACTTGGGAGAAGCCCTGTCAAAAGATGATACCTGCCACACAAAAATCTGCACAGAAGTAATAATCAACCTGGAAAGGATATAGAATAGCAACATCAGCTTCCAGACTAAATTCAAGCTTTACAAATTGCTGGTTGTGTTTATGGGTATGAGACTTGGTTACTCCTGTTTGAGGCAGAAAAAGTGAATCCAGGCATTAGAGAACAAGTTCTTGAAAAAGCATCTCTGCATCTTAAAGCACAAAACCAATGATTATGTATGAATCAAGGTCAAAAGTCTCATGAGCTGACAGGAATCTCTTTTCAACACTATTAAGTGTCAGAATATGTCATGTTTTGGTCATGTCACATAGCATAACAGCTTCTGCAAGGCCATTACAGTTGAAGGTGGACACAAGCAAGAACAGCAACACAAAAGCTGGTTAGACAACATCCAAGAGTGAACACACAATGCTGGAACTGCTGAGTTCCATTATCAACAAACCATCACTTTTTCTTCTCATACTTACATAAATTTTTTTGTTTCATTCACTAGTTCCCTATTCCTTTCTGTATTACCTTTCTTTTTATTCATTTCTATATAATGATTATTTTTATTTTTCAGTTACTTATTCCTCTCTGTATTTCTTTTTCTTTCTTCAGTTCCCCTATTCATTTCTATATAATCTTCTGCCCCTAGGTCCTCTTGACAATTGAAGCAGTTAATGGATTAATGATGATCACACACACACACACACACACACACACACACACACACACACACACACACACACACACACACAATGTAATTACATATCTAAGGGTGTGATGAGTAAACTGTCACCATTTATATTTTTAATTTCAAGCATGTGCATTGATTGTTTCTGATTTTGTTAACTGTATAGTATAGTAGGGTTAGTTAGGCACTTTCTGTGAGAAAAAGAACACCCTGACACAATTAACTCTGCCAGAAATTTGGAAAAAGCATGCTGTAATGTTTCTGCGACCACATCATCTTTTACATCTGGCCACCTAACTACCCTGAATGAACCCCTTTGATTATTATCTACAGAGTACAGTTGAGTAAAAGACCAACAAAACTTTTTGTAACATCAAAGATGAACTGAAGACAAGGATTTTGGAAGCTTTCACCAACTTAAACAAAGAGACCATCCAGAAGATTTACAAGAGATTCTGAAGTCATCTGAAGGTTGTGACTGAAGCCAATGGCAATTTTATTGAATAGATTTGTTCTTTAACATTTCAAAATATTTTTGTGTAATTTTGGTAAATATATCTATTAAAATGAGATGTCAATGTTATTTTCATTTTTGTGTAATTTAGATGACAATTGATTCATCGTACCCTGTATGTATAAAATGTTACTATTATTTGTACATGTGTCTTTTTATATTACTCCCTGTGGTGTATAGGGCCACAGCTTCATCTCACTAAGTGTTTCTACTCTGATTTTCATTGCAAGTAGGTTTTACAGGATGGCATTGCTAGTCCCACACCCAACCAATTTTGAATTTAGTGGTGTCCTTTTCCTTGACTGGTGGCCAACTAAGGCTAGGCATACAATTTTTTTCTACTATTAAGGCCTAGCTGTAGGGTGAAAAGAAAGAAGAGATGTATTTATATCTTTTCAGGAATATTTGTGTGAAAGCAATGCAATGGCCTTGATGAGAATTTGAACTCAGTATGCCAATCTTACATATCACATTGATAACCATTATCATACCTGTACATTCTATGTATGTCTATAAGAAGCTGTATTTCAATTTTGTGAAAATTATATAAATTTATTGAATTTTCAATATACATCAGAATACATAAATGCTCGACTATATTTTAATCACATACATTGTCCAGTAAATAAGTATATTCTTAATTTAAGGCCTAATACTACATACCATGTATGTATTTAATGAACATATTTTCTTATTTATAGGTGGAGGTGTCTTATAATAACTAGCAGAACTGTAAATGGAATTTTTAAATTTTTACTGAGGTTGTTTATAATTATTTTGCATTAATGTCCTTAGGAAAAGGCATGAACACTTCTTCCAGCATTCTTCCTATTGTCTGACATCATGAGAAAATATCCATTCATTGGCATGCCATGATGAGTGACAAAGAAGAGAGTGTATAAATGAGCACTTGGGATTTACTGACCATTCATATTTACATAACCTGCCCAGGAAGTAGCTATAAAAAGCTGTTAACCTCATAGGTACAATAATGTTTCATAAATATGATTATTTTGTGTATATTGAATGGATTTATTGTTGAATAATATCTATCCATAGTCTGCAAAATAAGTGTGGGTAAGTAGAAAAAGAGATCAGATAGACATACTTCTGATGTTATTTTTGTTTGTTTATGTTTTTTTTCTCAATTTTTTTCTGGTTTGAAGAGTTCTCTTGTTTTCTCTGCCTGTTGTTCTGACTAGAAAATAACTGAATGACAGTCTTATATGCTTATTAACAAAACTATTTATTTTTCATCTGCATAAGTATAGGCAGGAGTGATGAAAGGTGTTAGAATTCTACTGATACAAAAATGTGCTTTTATGAATCATTTCTTATTTTAAGTGAGATTCTTTATCTTATTGTATTTTTGTTCATTATTTAGTTCATTTAATTATTTATTTTTATCTTGGATACAAGCAAAACATAATTCTGAAAACTATCAGAATTTTTATCTTGCTTTCTAAATTCTCTACCTTTCTCCTACATATACTGTGAATATGTCTGATGTGCAATAGTGACCAGGAAGAGTGTGTTACACCGATCATCTTTATATAATCTTAACATAATCTTCTCCCATTTGTGGAACTCTCTTTTGGCTTTTTGCTTTCCTCTTAACTACGATCTTCAAAAATTTAAATGCAACATCAATCTTCATTTTCTGTCTTTTGTAATCTTGTTCTTTCTCCTCAATAACTTTTTCTTGGTTTCTTTTACATTCAGCAACCCCTTACATATGAGTGGATTTATCACTTTGCTTGGGTGTGAAATGATTAAAAAAAACAATGCAGGTGATGCATTGCACTGACCAGGATGTAGCTTTTGCTGAAAGTGTATTATTTTTCTGTTGATAGAATTCAATTTGTTAACCATCTAATATAGAATCAGCTGACTCAGAAAACCAACATTTAAAATCATGGCTTTTACCTGGGCTTAAACAGAAACTCTTGACACTAATGGGAAATACAAAACTATATCAGACATGATATAAATCCTTTAAACGTTTAGAAAATGTAAGTTAGTTTTTCACATGGTTACACTCAGTGAGGATTAAACATACTACAATAATAATGATCTGCAAGAGTAGTTTGTCAATCCTTGCTGTAAAGCAGGACATCCAAGTTTAAAATGTCAAAAGGAAACACTGATTTGAAACAATCTCAAAAATAGCAATTCTTTTAAAACCTGGTGATTTTAGTCACTTTATGGTTTGCATTATAGGAACAGTTCTCTGTTCTATTCTTTGAAGTCTACTCATCATTGCAGTATTAAAGATCTCACCCAGAAATCATAAATCTCACCCAGAAGCTATAAATCTCAGCTGTTTTAGACATTTTAGCTATATGGAAAGATTACTTTTCTTATCATACTCAACATTTTTTGTATACTTTGTATTCTGGATGGGCAACAGTTTGAATTCTAAAAAATGAAAAATAAACAACTTTCAGCCAAAGACTACATCTTGACTAGTGCAATACATCAACTGTATTGTGCTAAAATTATATAGGAAAATTATTTTTTATCTTTTGATATTTTTACCTTAATTATTTATTATTGAAAATAATATGAGAGTATTTGTATTGAAAAGCAAGAGAAATATAATTTCTCTTTGGAACAATTCTTTGTTGCAATTCTGCTTGTTAATATTTAATAGTTTGGTTGGTTGATCCCACGATGAAGTTATTATACTAAATTCTTTGTAGAATCTCCAAAGTAAAGGCAGTTACTGGACATTGCCTATCTTTTTTTTCCAAGTAACATGGAATAAGTTATACAGAGTTCCATGGTATCAATAGCAGTGAAGAGTTCTTGACCTGACCACACTCTTCTTTGTTTTTAGGATAAAGAGAGATATTATTTCAGCAATACCTAAACATTTGCTTCAAAACCGCAATGTTCCAGTTTGACAAACAAAACTTGTTCTCAGTATTGAGGAAGGCTAATTCTGAATTTCATGAAAGCCTTGTGGACTGGCATTACAGAATCATAAACAAAAAATTGTACCAAATAACTATAAAGAATAACACTTGAGAACTTTCAACAACAGTAACAGCTAAAATGAATATCTATAAAAACAAAATAATTTACACAAACACCAAATTTATCCTTTTTGTGCAAAATATAAAAAAATAACTCTCTACCAAATCTAAATTCTTATGCCAGACACAGAAATCTAGTTAGTAGGAATAAAAAGGGAAAAAGGACACATGCTTCTCTTTTCCTTGAGGTCAAAATAGACACAAATAACAAAACAAGACTCAACCATTGTGTAAAATTTTAAAGGTAAAACATTTATTACACAAGTAAAAACAAAAAATCTACAAAATATAAATTTAGTACAAAAAATTTTCTTTTGTGTGCCTATAAGGCAAGATAACAAATTTCAGAAGTTTCAAAAAAGAATTATCATTGAATAAAGAAAAAAGGACTACAGTTTTTTAGAAAGTAAAATGCATTCAATGACAAAAAAGATTACACCTTTTAAAAATGAAAAAAAAAGGGAAAAACTTTGAAGAAGTAAAAAATTGGAAGGTAGAAAATACAAAAGTGCACCAACTTAATTTCTTCAACTGAATAGGAATGTTTCAGCTCAAAAGGTTTTCCTGTCTTTCACAGGTTATTATCTCAAGGGCTTTATGTTGTCCTTTATTGGAAAGTTAAACATGAATGTTAGTTTCATTTAAATTCTTCTTTGGAAGATGCTGACAGTATTTTCTGTCCTGGGCTTGAATCTACCTATAGCTGATTATGTATGGAGCATGGTCAAAAGTTTCATGAGCTGACAGGAATCTCTTCTCAACACTATTAAGTGTCAGAATATGTCATTGTTTGGTCATGTCATGCTCTTTTTCCTTGTGATGATTTAGCTGGGTATTTAGTATTGAAGTGTGGGTTCTAATGCTTCCTCCTTGAAAATTAATTGCTTTCTGAAGTCATTTGCTAGCAGTAGTTCTTTTATTCAACAAAGAAGGTCCACCAGGACTCGTCAAGATTTTCACAAGAGCTTGAGAGCACATCTCTCATTGGCCAGTAAATATAAAATATTTTTCTTCCATAAATTCAAAAAATGTATCCACAATAATTTCCCAAAGAAATAATTTTGGTGTTTTTTTTAACCACTAAAATAGATTTTCACACAGCTATAACAATTTCTCTTTACAACCTGTCTGACGGTATGCGTAAAAAAAACAAAAAACAACTGGAGCGATTAAGGATTTATTTACTACACTAAAGACTAAGTTATAAAAAGTAAATTTTTTATATATCACTTGTAACTTGAAGAGAAAATGATATAATCAAGATGTTGACATACCACACTACTTCTTCAAATAAAATGTTGCTAAACTATATTGGAGTAGATGACTAAACTATCGCCCGGTTCACACTCCACCCATGTCTATTGAACAGGTGAAGAGGCTCATCTCTTGTTCCCTGCTTAGGATGTGGTCTCCGGTTTTCTCTTTTCCAATCTTTTCACTCTTACGTAGCCCCCTGCACATCAGTGGCATTATCGCCTTGCTCAGGATGATATGATTTTTAAAAAAAATTAAAAAAAAAAATACCCAAAAGAGTGATAACAGCTGCAAGACTTGAGAAACCTATTTTCCTAAAAAATTGTTTGAATAGGAAGATCTTATAAATTTCAACTATAAATAGTACTGGTTGCTTGGTCAATGAGAACCAAATATTTTGTTTCCTTATAAGGAAATGGTTAATATTACCCTTACCCATTACAGTCCCTGCCATGTCTTGGTTTTACAGTTTTTCTCCTCAAATATATTTTACTATTTTCATAGTATTTTTTTATTTGGAAATTTATCAGTTACAAGTGAAATCAATTTTCTTTTCTTTTAGGCTACTAATTGTTATACAAAATCCTCTCCTTATTTATGACTGATATCAATGGAATTGATATTTGATGAACTGGAATAATGACAATATATTTGTTATTGATAACAAAAATTGTAAAACAAACATATCTTTATTACACTATAATACTAATGGAAACAACACTTACTAGCTTACAATCACAGTACTAAACAATTTTTTTAATAGTATTTTAATAGTTTCATTCCTAGTCTTGATGTACACAAGTACTTCATATAGTTTTAATATGGGAGGATAATTTCCATTGATTTATTTACTAAGCTCAACTTAGACTAGTAATAATGGAGAAGAAAAGTAGAACTCACTAGTAATAGTGACTTGGTATGTGCGATGAATTTGACATTTTACTATGGCAACACTCTATTTTTACTAAGCTTACATCAAACAGGCATAAGGATTCATTAGCAGAGCACTAAGATCAGACTAAACTAATTACTAGAGTTGGCTGGCAAGTTTATAGGCTGACCAAGATATAAGTAAGCATACCATTTGGTAGACTAAAAGATATGCAAGTGTACCAGAATACAACAGCTGATCTGCCAGTTGTTGTATTCTGGTTCAGCTTTTTTTCAGCTGACCCGTATACACTAGCAATTAAGTCTCTGAGATGAGCTCTTCATTATGGTATAATAGTTAATAAACTGGATTTGAAGATTATTAACAGTATATTTGATACTTGCTAAATGCCTTATACCTGTGGCCTTGTGCCTAAACTAAGCTATACTAAGTAAATAGCAACTTGATCTATGAAACAAATTTACTAATCATCATATTATGGCAGTACCAATTGCAGATATTTACCAACATAATTTACCCTAGCACAAGGCTGTAACAGGTGCAGTATAGAGAATATGTTTGCAGGTGCTAAATGTTATGGTAAATTATGTACCCAGCTCATGGGAATGTAAACATGCTTGACAACTGAATGGAATGAATAAATTTTTCAGTCTTTTTTAACAGATGTAAAGTAACTTGGGAAGAGTAATTTGGTAGGTAACATGAAAAATATTGCCAAATGCCACTCAGTTATTTTGCTATTTTTTTACTGCCCCAGTTAATATCAGATATCTCTTGTTAAAATGACTGATTTCACTGTTCAAAAAGAATTATTTTACTTTGAATGCATTAGTTGAAAACTAAAAAAACATTACAAATTGAGTACATATAAGGGATTAATGAAAGTTGCTCATAAAAGACTTGTTTCTTAATTTGATAAAAATAATTTTGAAAAAAAAATATCTTTAAATTTTCATAAAATTAGCTGAATGAAAAAAATCTTGTTTCAAATTAATGAATATGCAAATGTATCTGTATTGTATTTCAATGAAAATTTGTTTAATATTTCTTCAGATTTGATCATCAGCTTCTTTCTTAATAAAAAAAGAATGAATTACTTAACTGGGTGTAGATAAAAGGAAAATTCTTCAATATGAAGGAAATGATGTTTGCATTCACAGTGAATGTGCAAAGTTATAACAGCCTTTCAATGTCTTTCAGTCTGACTAATTAATCATTATGTCTTTAATTTCTGGTCAAATTGTTTCCTATTAGCATTTGTTTAGATTACTAATGAATCAACCTCTTTTATTCAGAAAATTTTGTTTCAAATTAGCTATCATTCTTAATCAGCATTAACAACATTAGCTCAGCATTCTGATTCAATCATCATTTGCTTTTCTATGTGTAATCATTTGTCTTTTTGTGTGATCATTAGTTTTTTAAGTGTAAACATTTGTTTTTATTTGTTGCTATCCAATATGTTTTTTTTAATAATTTCATCTCAAGCAAGGTCACAATGCCACTAAGATGCAAGTGGTTAGTGGGAGTGAAAGAGAACAATCATTTGCTTTCTTATATGTGATCATTTGATATTTTATATGTAATCATTTGCCTTTTTTGTGTGATCATTAACTTTTCTATATTTTTCAATATGCTTTAATTTTGTGAAAATTATTTAACCAAAATAATTAGTTAACTAATGTTATTTTTCATTAGAATTTTCAATATACTTTTTCACTGTATGTAAAAATACATAACTGAAAGAAATTGGATTACATACATGCTTCTCCTGGAAAAGTTAGGGATGAGATAACTACTTACAACAAATATTTGTATTTTGACTCTATGGCCTAACACTGTGCATTGAGTATGTATTTACTGTAGACATATATCTTCTTATTTAGAGGTGTGAGATGGTATGATGAAGCTGCTTATATTTATTTTGCAGCTTAGAAAAGGCATGAAGCCACTTTCCTCTGTATTCTTTTATTGGTCTAATATCGTGAGAAAATATCTCTTTATTACCATGTCATGATGGACAAGTTGGTAAATGGGCAAATTACATTTACATAACTTATAAGTCCAGCTCATAGCAGAAAAGCTGTGGCACCCATTGTCAATCTTGTCAGAATCTAGTCATCTCTTTTTACTTTTTTTTTATTTTGACAAAGCTAAATTTATGAAATATTAATTTATAAAATATTAAAAAAATAAGGCTACATGTGAGCAAGCTGATCATTTGAAGATATTTCTATTTGTATTATCAATAGACATGTTAGTACATAACATTCATTATTCATTTTCTTCATAATCATTGAAACAAACTTTTTAAAAAATCAATATTAGAATACAGTTCATCAATAGATTTAACTTGGAAACTGATCATTTTAAATTTCATTAAATTTTATAATCAAAAACTCTTAAACAAATTTTTCTACATAAATATCAAATATCAAAATTGAATTTTTTTTCATCTCAAGCAAAGCAATAAAGCCACTAAGATGCAAGGTGTTACTGAGTGTGAGAGAATATGAGAAAAAGTAAGCATTATTAAGAAGAGAGAACTATAAAAGAACAGGAATTAAGAAGACAGAAGATAATGATTGACATTGTATTTATATTTTTGAATAGTAAAATTGACTGAAAAGCAGGAAGCTGGAAGAAAGTTCCAAAAGTGAGACGTGTGAGAGAAGAAACTATTAGCACAGAGTCATTTTAGCTGAAAAATGATAAGACCTTAATGACAATCTAGTACTGCATTTAAATTCATAAAGTCTAGCTAGTATAGATGAAAGCTCATCAGACAAATTACCACAATAAAATTTATAGAAAATGCACAAGGGAGCTACATTACAATGGTGGGAAAGTGACTGAAGTCAAGATTGGTTCAATAACATTGCAGATTCTATTTTGGATTTTATCAAAAATCTCTAAATATATAGCAGAAGCACCAGCACTAGCTGTTGTAGAGCAGTTGACATCTCTCTAATGCTCTGAAAGACGGAACAGTCCGTGGGCTGAAATAGCTATATAAATAAAGATTAATAACAGTCAGGAATTCAGTGTGTCATTGACAATTATTATCAGACTGTGCTTTCTGTGACTCTAACAAATTAACCTCTCCTCTTTTTTTAATTATTGTTATTTTGTCTTATCTGTGTTTGTCTTGTTTGTACTTAATATCTATTAGCATGGATATTGTGCTTTAGATACTTCAGCACACATCAACTGGTATCATACTGCCACCTTGGCAATGCAACACTAGCAATTTTCAAATCCAGGAGGAATGATAGACATATAAATATATAAAATAGATTCTGATGAGAAAAATTGTCTAGTGCAACACAGTGAACCAATTTTCTAGCAGCAGACCTAGCAACAGAATTAATGTTTTCTTATGTACATCTTTTAAGTAATATATGATATCTGTTAATAGATTTAATTGAACTATCTAACCTCTTGATAATATCTAAGAAAATTTAAGTCAAGAAGATAGGTTTTTAAATGTACTATTCTATTTTTTACTAAATATCAAAGTATAGTTTCTTTTTACAAGTTTTTACTGCAGTTGTTTAAAGAATGGAAGCCATAGCAACAAGATTGACTTCATTAAAATGTGTATATTATTTCAAATAATTTCATGAATATGAAATAATCAATTTCCAATTTTTTAAAAGCGTATATTAGGATATTAGCATGCTTAATCATTGATTTTCTATATTGATTTTTCTTTTAGTCTCATTATAAGAATATGAAAAAATATACATTACTAGGTTTGAAGATTTAAATGTTTCTTTTTTATTGAAGTAATTAAAATGTTCTTCCTGCTGTAATAATGCATCTTTTTTTAACACTTTAATTTCATGCATGTTTTGATATTGATTTGATAATGCACACATTAAATAAACTCAGTCTCTATGAGAATATTTAAGAATGGGCTGCACTTTCTGGGAATAGAAACTCATGCATCTGTAGATTTGGAAAAATGAAAGGTGGCAACTTTTAGATACTAGACTATTTTATGAGAAATTTGAAATTTTTATAGTTCAAAGCTATAAATTTTGAGGCAAGACTTATTAAATGCATTATATTTCAGGTGTATCACCAAAAGAGAGAAGTAAATGCAATCGGTACCAAGTAATCACTACAGTTTAATTTTTTCTTTCATTATTTCACTCCAAGCAAGGTGTTAATGCCACTAATACACACACAAGGTGTTACTGGGAGTGAAAGAGACTGAGACAACTTTAATGAGGAGAAAAGACAATAAAAGAACAGGTTCCAGGAAGCATTTAAATTATTCTAGACTGTAGGTGGCAGGGAAGCAAGAAACTGGAATAGAATTCTGTAGGTGAGAAATATGAGAAAAGAAACTATTAGGATAAGAATTACAGTTAAATCTAGTTAGCTTAATTGTAAAACAAGTTCCTAATCTACTAGCATGCTTAACTTTTATATATTTCATATATATGTTCCATTGGTTGATGTATCATTTGTCAAAGTTTAATGCATTTCACGCACATATAGATCAACATGTCCCAAATAACCCAAATAATATTAACATAAGACAAATTATAATTGATTACACCAAAATATATGAACCTCAAATCAAAAAAAAGTTCTGAAAGCTGTTGCAATACAAGGAAAGCAGTGAACATTAAATAGGATCTCTCTCTCTCTCTCTCTCTCTCTCTCTCTATATATATATATATATATATATATATATATAAAAGTATGGTGTGTATATATGTATGTATTGGTTATCGAGAAAGATAAAGTGCAGATATGTCAAAAAGAACTGTTCAGTATTCACAGCCATACAAGAGGATTGATATTACATAAAATTTCAGCACTCTATCCTAATGAAATTTTACAGCTTTTTATTATTTATCTTAGCTTTTAGAATGTATCTTTAGTTATTTGAATATATGTTTTAATTTTGGTGTTGCATTTTCCATCCTCTGTTAAAACACTTCCCAGATATTTAAGCTTCTGTACATGTTTGATGGTGACAATTATGATTTGTAGATCACATCTTGGGCTTTTCTCTAACTGATAATCATACATTTTACAGTTATAATTTACAGTTGATGGTTTGTTCTTTCTTTTAAATTTCCTTTGCTACCTTCTCTATGAGGTTCTGGAGTTTTCCTTTTGTGTCTTAAATCAATCCAGTGTCATCTGTGTATCTTAAATGGTTAAGATTGTGCCCACCAATCATGAATATTGGTAGGATCTTCAGCTCCATTGGAATCAATCTACCTACTGTTATTCTAATACACCTTCATTTATTTTATTTTCACTTTTTTTCAACCAGTCCATTTTTTTTTAATCATTTTGCCCCAAGCAAGACAACAAAGCTATTAAGATGCAAGAGGTTAATGAATATTAGAGAATATGAGAAAAACTACTATTAAGGAGTGAGAATAAGAATTAAGAAGACAGAAGATAATGACTGACATTGCATTTAAATTTTAGAAGATCACAGTTGACTGAGCCAAAAGAGAGTTCCACAAGTAAAAACGGCAACAGAACTTATGCTTACATGTAAACTGATGAGACCTTGCTGCCAATCTAGTACTACACTTAAATTCATAGAGTCTCGATACCATAGAGGAAAATTCATCAGAACAATTACCATGAAATTATTTATAGAAAAGCACAAGGAAACTATGTTATGTTACAGTAGTGGGAAATGGACTGGAGCCAAGATGCAAGGTCAGGACCAATAACATTGCAAATTCTTCTTTGGATTTTATTCTAACCTCCCCTCTTTCCTTTTTTGTTTTAAAAACAAATTAATTTCGAATTAACTTTCTAACTTACACTTTTATTCTAACCAACCCCTCTATTCTAGCCTTAAGAGTAAAGGAAATGTTATCCAAACTAGTGGTTAGTCTTGTACTTATAAAATCAATTATATATCAATAATATAAATAACTAAATATTGTTACTACCTTGTGCTAGTATTACCATATGTAATCACATAAAGATTTATAAAATCAATACTAAAATGACTTTTGTCACAATGGTCTTAAAGCTATAAGTTTTAAAGTCTAAAACCTAAAACCTTCCTTAATTCTTTATTAAATCAATGTTATTCACTTGTTAATAGTTAATTCTAGCTAAGATGTGCTTATTATACAGTCTGTGATGGGTAAATTATTGCCATCTTATATTTTTAATTTCATGCATACATGTTGCGTGTTTTTGATTTTCCTCAACTGCACAGTATAGTAGAATAAGTTGGGCACCATCTGTGAGAAAAGAGTCCCATAATGCAATTCACTGCACCAGAAGTTTATAAATAGCATGCTGTAATGCTGTAATGCTTAGCATTCATGCTGGAAGTTCCAACAGAAACATTTCAGAGTGTTTGGGTGTCAATTTGAGAATAGTGCAGAGACTTCAGAAAGAGTTGGATGAGTCTAATGATGATTACAAAGGTTTTTTGAGTGATCACTAGTGATGGCAACATTATGCCTTCATCCATTTTCCCACAACATGGAGACCTACATCAAGTGCCTTTAGGAGGCAGTACTGACCTGGTTCAAGAGGGTGGCTGCTGTAAGATCTTATATCTGACAACAGAACTCTGCACCAGACCATGCAAGCAAGAGAATCCAGTCATAGCTGTCAGACAATTTCTGCAACCACATGACCCCTTACATCTGACCACTTAACTCTTTAGACTGCAATCCCTTTGATTATTATGTGTGGGCCACAGTTGAGTGAGAGACCAACAAAACTCCTTGTAACATCAAAGATAAACTGAAGGCAAGGATTTTGGCAGCTTTCACCAACTTAAACAAGGAGACCATCTAGAAGAGATGCAGGAGATTCCAAAGTTTTTTGAAGGCTGTGATTGGAGCTAATGGCTATTTTATTGAATAAATTTACTTTTTAGTATTTCAAGAAATTTTTGTATAATTTTGGTAAATATATCTATTAAAATGAGATATCATTATTATTTTCATTTTTGTGTTATTTAGAAGACACATCATTCATCACACTCTGTATATCTTCTGCTTTTTTATATATACTTCTAAAACTTACATAAAACAAAACAGTATTGATCAGTTTGCAATGAAGCAGAGGTTAACAAGCAAGACTTGAAAACCATATCTACTGTTGTGATTTTATTGCTCACTGAGTGTCTTACACTTATGACCTTGTATTAGACTAAGCTTACTAAATATATGTGGCTGAGATCATTACTTATTTCTCATTAAAGTTTGATGTTTGAATAAAAAATAGAAGTTTCCAATACTGGGTTTCAAAAGCAGGAGGCTATCTCTAGTTGGAATATTGGTGTAATCTTTCTGACTTCAATTTTCCCTCTTTAACCTTATATCCTATTAAGATAAGCTTGGTAAATATTCTTAAATGAAAGAATTTCTTCTTGACAAAGTTTCCCTAAGTATCATAATTGTTCTTGCTTTTTCATTTCAATTTGGAATTTCTGTTATCTGAATTTTAGCGTTAATATTTTTTTGTTTATTTTGTTTGTTTCAGTTACCCTTTAGAACCATGCTTAATGAATAACAGGATGCTATTTGTAATTATAGCCATTGTTTCCAAATTGAAGAAAGTATTTGTTTTAGCCATTATTCTTGTTACTTAATATATTCTAGTTTGGGCAGTTCAATTAAAAAATATCCTCTATTTTAAAAAACAAAACTGGATTAAACCATTGCATGTTTTTCCTATATTAATTAATGCACTTACATTAAAAAATGCACTGCATTGTTACAAGTTCTGGTTTAGACTAGATTTTGATTTGAAAATCTATATTGGATAATAGCATGGAATTTATTTGCTTTGCATAAACTGATTGAAATATGAACTTCAGTCTTAAAAATGAGTGTCAAATATTGACAGACTTGATACATTGTCAGCTGATACTACATTATAGAATTGCTATAAATAGAAAAGTCATAACATGACTCATAAGTTAGCTTTGCAGTTAACTGAATATGTTACCAGCAAATTTGACAGTGAATGATTTGTATAATCATTTCTTTGCAATAAACTACTTTACATTTTTTTTTTTTTTTTTGTGGAGGTTGGGAATAAAAATATTTGTTCTTTCACAAGTACGTTCAGGCTTGAGCCTGCAAGTAGACATCTTGAAACCTATGCAATTTTCTTTGAATCATTATTGGTTATTTTGAAAAAAGATTTATTATTATTATTATTATTATTATTATTATTATTATTAGGACCTTGAATAAGTTTTCACTGTTTTTCAACTGATGGTATTTCCAGAACTGAATGTGTGTCATTTCAGATTGTAATACTTTTAGGAGGAAGTACTATAAGCAAGCTTGAAATTCAGTGTATGTCATTTCATTGAAGTGTAAACAACTATGTTTTTCACAGCATTAAACATGTTGGATTTTGTGCCAAAAATAGTGTATTTATGGGGAATTTTACTGCACTATCTTATTTAAAAGAAATCTGCAGTTGAAGCACACAGAATTCTTGTTGAGACTTCTTATGGTGACCATGCTCTGTCAGAAACAACATACAGAGATTGGTTTAGGCACTAAAATAATGATTTTGATGTTGAAGATAAAGAATACTCTGGTGTACCAAAAGAGTTTGAAGACAAAGAATTAAAGACATTGCTTCATGAAGATTCATGTCAGGTGCAAGCTGAACTTGCAGAATCATTAGAAGTTCATCACGCAACAGTTTCAAAATGTCTGAAAGCATTAGGAATGATTTGAAAGCAAAGACATCAGGTGCTGTACAAGTTGAAGCAGAAAAACATTGAATGGCATCTTGTTACCTAAGATGTTTTTCTGACGTGGGATTCAAATGTTGCCAAAAAGATGGGTAAAAGTAGTGACTAGCAATGGACAATACTTTTAATGATATGTTTCTTACTAATTTTTGTCAGTAAAATATTACTTTTCATGAAAAATCAGCAAGAACTTATTCAAGGTCCTAATATTATTTTTTATTTTTATAATCTGGTTTAACATTGTAAACCACAAGGCCAGACAGAGAAAATATAGGTATAAGGTTTATGTGCCACCACTTTTTATAATGGAGAAGACCTGCCTTGAAAAGCAGAATTCAGAATTCTGAATGTTTACTTGGGTTTGAACATAAAACACTTGAACTAGTGGAAAGTCCCCAACAATCTCAGCTATGCGACAGGCTTTTTACTAAGTTTAGCATAATCATTCACATAGCCACAATTAGTCAACGAGGTTCAAGCTTGGTAATACTATTCTGTTTTACAGCAAGAAGTAGGGTTACAAAATATTTTTTGAATGTTCATTATCATCATTATCATCATAACCAATATGATCATTATCAGTCCCACAACTAGGTGTGATGGTAGGGTAGCTGCATAACTGAGCACCTGACCAGTTTCCTCCACATATCTGGGTTGAAAGCCAGAGAGGTTCTCATTCATTCCTAGTGTGTCTAAGGCAAGTAGACCTGGCAGATATACATTGACCATTCAATGGGCAGGTTTTATTTATTTGGCAGTTGCAATTATTTTTAGAAGGGTCATTTTTGCTATTAGTTGAGTGATGGATGTTGTTTATGTGGGCCAAATATTTATTTAATATCAAAGCATTATGTTGTGAAAGATATTTATCTATGTTTTTATTGCAACTATAACTAACTTTGACATTGTTTTTGTCGGAGATTTTTTAGTGTGGGTGAATGGTAGAAATGTTTATGAATTAAGTTACGGAATAGTTTACCAATGTTAGTTTGGACATTACGACTGAAAGGTGGGTTAAACCAAATAATGTTATGTTTACATGATTTCTGCTTATTTCTGCCTACCTTGTTTTTAAAAAGGCCAATGTATGTCTGAAAGTATTGTTTATAGAGCTTGAATTTATTTGGATAATAATGATGTTAAATTTTACTTTGGAAGTACTTCTAGCAGGTGAAAGATAAGCTTTAATAACCACTTGTCTTTAAACAGCAGTAAATACAGTGAAAGTACTGCTTTATCCATACATTATTGGAAATTAAAAAACAACAGTAAGAACCCAATTATTACCTGGAATATTGTAGCTAAATCCAAACATTACAATGGAAAAGGAGATAAATGTAATCTATGCCTTTTAGAAAAACTTGTCATCTTAAACCATATCAGCAATCCAAATTTGCTTAATAAAAAGTGCCATTAAAAAATACTTACTTAAATTCTTAAACCCAGATTGATATAAATTCCTCCTCATGTTCACCTACTTCTTTCTTTCTTTCTTTCTTTCTTTCTTTCTTTTGCAAAATTACTTTTTGACAATTAGGGATTAAACCCCTTTTATTTTTGCTCTTTACATTGTTTAATTCTTAACTCTAAATTTTACTTTTTAATTTTTCTTTTAATTTTTCTTTTCTTTTATTTTATCATATTTTTATTTTTATTTCATTTTAATTATCCCTTCATTTTTTATCTACATGTAATATTTGAATATTTAAATTTTTAAGACTCATGGTTTACACCCCTTTGATTTTTCTCCCTGCATTTTATTATTTTAATTTAAATATTTAATTTAAATTTTTGTCCACATGTAACCACGGAATATTTAGATTTTTAATCTTGTTATTAAAAAAGCAGTAACTTAACTTTATAAGATTTAATTCCCATGAACATTGAATGATCTTAAATTCAAATCTATTAAACGATCAGTTTGAAATATGCACCTGATTATTGCATAATGAATGAAACTCCGAGTTGTGCCATAGACATAGGATGATATGCATATTAATAATATATATATATATATATATATATATATATATATATATAACAGTAATATATTTATTATTTGGAAGTCACTCAAGTAAGAGGGTTATGATATGGAGTAGTATATACAGATAGGAGGAGAAGTTAACTTTAAACTTGAATAGATTAATATTGTAGTGATCGGGGAAACATCTTCTTGGGAGTCTGTCCCAGAGAGCAGTGGTTTGCGGAAAGCTGTTCAAGCGGAATTTACTTCCCACTGATGGAATACAGAGGGAATGTAGATAGTTTGCTACAATGTAAGTGGCATGGCAGGTGTTAGCTGTGAAGGTTACACCTGGCAGAACAAAGAGCTTTCCATGGAAGTAGTAATAGAGCAATGAGTGGCTTGCCACATTGCACTATTGAATAAATACTATTGCTTATCTAATAGAATAAGAATCTATAGCCTAGACAAAACTATTTTACAATCATTATTAGTGATTTTAAAAAATGATTATTTCTAATACTCAGCTTGGCACAAGGTTGATGATATAGAAGTATGTTACACCAATCTTTCTAGCAAGGAGACTCTGCCTGCCTAAATTGAAAACAGATTCATGGTCTAAATATATTGAATAAAGATTATTTCTCATTCAATTAGAAATGTTATTCCATTAATCAATAAACTCAGATGTCAGAACACATGAGACAAGCTTTTAATATTCCATAGTTATTTGTATCAATTAAGATAGATTTTATTGTGTGTAGTTTGTTGATCACTAGTTTTTCAATTTCTGACTGAATCTCTGTTAACTACGAGAACAAAAGAGGGTATTACAATATTATAAATTAAACTCTAAAGATTTAAGATTTTTATACTTTTATGTTGTAAAATATGAAATATACATGAGTTTGTTTCTATTAGAAATATGAAGTTGTTATATTAAACATTGAACTCTAACTCATTTATTTTTCTACTCAGTGAATATGACTCCTTCATTATGCTAATATTAGACATTTCTTTATTAGAAAACATTTGGCATTCATTGACCTAGTAGCCAGTGCTATTTTCAGTTGAAATTTATAAAATCTTGCTCTTCAAACAATTTTTCAAGAAAATTGGTTTCTCAAGTCCAGTAACTGTTATCACACTTACCAGTATTGATGGAGTCTTCCTTCCTAGCCTTTTGTTTAAAGTAGTGTGGAATATCAACATTTTGATTATGTCATTATTTTTCTCATCAAGTTACATGTTCTCTCCATCTGAGTTGTTGTTGCTGTTTAAAGTTCTCAAGTGATGTGGTTTCTGGTATTTGGTACAGTTCTTTATTTGTTATTCTGTAGCATTTGTGCAGAAGTTTCAAAGAAGAGGGTCCTTGCTAAGACCTACAGGTTTTATTCACTTAAGGCTATTTCTAACCATTGATCTCAGAAAGTAGCTGTATACATCTATAAATGTACATATGAACTCTGTATTATATACAAACATACAAATTGCTTTGCATCTTGAATTATAGTGACTTGCTCACATACTGTTACATACTGTTAATTTCAAGGAAGCTAATTTAATATTGTAGATTATTTATATTTTGAAAAATATATCAAACAAAATTACAAATATTTTTTCTGAATAAAAAATGTTGCTGATACTGAAACTAAGATTTAATAAAAATGTATTCTTGTTATATTGTAATTTCTTATTTCAGATCTTGTAATCATAGTACAATTTTACTGATGCTCTCCAAATTTCCTCTGACTATCTCTAACTCTGAGACTTCAAGATTCAGATTTTTTGATGAAAGAGTCCTAATTTCTGTGTAAACATCCAAACATGGCCTTCAGTTTATTATCAATTGCATAACTCCATGATGTATTTTGATTTCCATTTGAATTGATGTGAACAAAAACTGTGAAAGGCCCAGTATACATTAAAAGTTAAGCAACATCAAACCTAGTCTGTACTTAATTTGATGACCACTTAGAAATACTATGTGCTGTAAGCTTGGATGTATGGTTGGTGCAATGGATAATGACTTGGAATTAGAGATTGGAGGGTCGAGTACCAATACCAGTTGAATTTGTTATATTCACTTATGTGCAAATACCATTGGGAAAGATATGAATTCACCCCTATTCCCCCAGCTACAGGTTAATTTGTAGAACTTGTATCAATAAATAATTATTATCTCCCAAAAATTCTTACAATCTAAAAATATCTTTTGGCTTTAAATAACCTGGAAAAGGTTGATAAGCTGTAAAAGAAAAATTAATAAAAAAAAACCTAAACACTAGGAAATGTTAATTTAGATTTAATTCAATTGCTATATTTGCTCCTTAAATGAGACAATGTTACTTTCATCAGACTACCAAGTACAGACGGTCTAAATGAAATCATATAATCTTTTCTTCTGTTTAAATGTCAACTGATATGTAATTGTATTTGTTGATAACTTTTCCAACCTTAAAACCTGCATGAAGATAAGTTATTTTGTGTAAAATACTTGTGGAACAGACCTTGTCTGCCAGTTTTAGAAAACTGTAATAAAAAACAAAAAGTATTTGTTTGAAATCAATATCACTTAATAGAGTCAATATTCTAACTTTGAAGCAAGACTTTCCTTTTTCCTACACAGAAGCTGTTTTGATTTGTTAGTGTTGGGTACTTGATTAAAAATAACAATAAACAATTGCTACTTATTTAAAAAGAACATAGCTTTCTTTGTATCAATAAATGATCAATAAAAGATAAAAAAAAACATTATGAAGTGCTGAGGGAAATCTATCAGGCTTGAAGATCTCCTCTCTGATTTCCCCATGCTTGGTATTATAGTTATTCCTTATGCTCAATCTTATACCCGCAATGTCTTTTTGAATCAATTCTTCTGGGTTTGACTGGTAGTACAAATATACTTTTTGTATTGTAAATATGTTATCTGTTTTGACCACCATTTTTGAAGTGTCTGATGATTTTTGATATTTACTAAATTCAGCCAAGTGGAGAGAAACTGAAAGTAGAAAGATTATATTGTATTCATCATCAAAGTGGTGAGAGTTTGTCTGCTTTGAGAATCAGATTTTGAAATCGTTTTTCATTTTTTTTTTTATCTGAGCTTGAACACCAGCTACTGAAAAAAAGACTGAAATATATAACTATCTCAAACAAACCTTGGCTTACCTGAGTTTAAACATTGAATCTTTACCCCAGTGGGAAATTTGCAACTATTTTGGCTACAAGGCAGTATGAATGTTTACTTATCTTTGTACTGTATAAAGTAAAATAGAAGGGAAATGAAAATATGGAGAACTGTGTTGCACTACTCTTCCAAGTAAGGAGGGCTGGTTTATCTTGAAAATTAGTATCTGAAAATTTGGTTTTTAACTGGTCTTGTGTTCTAACCACTGATAGTGGATGGAAATACACAAATATTTTGACCATCAAGGAAGCCATGGTTCATTGATATTTGTATAATAAAAGTAAATTGATGAAGTTATATTGTACTTATTGATTTATTACTTGTACTGCTCACTTTTGTAGGTGATCTTTTTTTGCTTCTCATATGAAAAATGATCTCCTCAGTGTGACAAATCCTGGCTGCCTATCACAGAAAAAACAAAAAAACAAATCTTATCTTAAATAGGAAAAGATTACCATTGCAAGCTCAGTAACCAGTGCCAGTCTTGGTAATATGACTCTCTCTTTCTCTGTCTCTCTTTTGATTGATTGATTGATTGATAAAATATAAAGATATAAAGAAAATAGTAAAGCCAATAAGCTTGTGCTAGTTTCCAAGATGTGATTGGAATTATATGTATATATTGGAAATATATATATATATATATATATATATATATATATATATATGCTGAAAACTTCTGATGAGTGGACCAAATGATTACCAAAAGGTTTGTCTACGAAACTCTGAAGTCAGGGTGCTGAATATAACAGCAATCAACTAAGTGACAAATTTTATATTTGTATTAATTATATATGTGTGTGTGTGCTGAAAATTTCTCTGCTTGATCCATTTTCCAAAATCAGTATTCTGCTATTTCATTATTGTTATACTGATTTTTAGAAAATGGATTGAACTAAGAATTTTTCATCTCACATATACACACACGCACACACACACATACATACAAAGTGTGGTAACATAAGCATTATGGACATTGTTTCTTATTTATCCTCTTGTAGATTTCCTACTCAAACAAGGCATATTTTTTGACTTTGCTTTTATCTTTGATTTTTCTGCTTGGAGCCTCCTCCAATCAAATAAAGTACTCCATGACTAGTGTCAGAACTAACCAGAAATGAAGACTAAAAACAATCAATTTTATCCCTTTCACTTCTCTTTTTATGTCTGCATGAAGATATCATCAAAACAAACAAACAAACTAAAAAAAGAAGAAAAAACCTAACTCTTCTAACATTTACTTGGCATATAAGCTTGTTTCATTTCCTAAGAAATATTATTTATTTCTCTTAATTCATTTTGTTAAAATATTGTTAAATCATCATGAAATTTGTTTTTATGATTAAGAATTTTCAGGGATCAAATTGGTATTCATTTTTTGATTTGAATTGTCTGCATTTAATGCAATCACTTGTAACAAAGAAAATCTACATTTTGATCATTTTCTAAGGTAACAGATGTTTATTTATCATCCCAACAGATTTTATCACTTTAAACATTATTTTTAGTGGATGTTCATATTTGAGTAGAGGCTCTATCTATTTATTAAGCAGTATATTTGTTTATTTTTGTCTACCTGTCTGAAAATTTGAAAAATTTTATTAAAGAAAAATATGGGCTTTCTCATATATAAATAAACATACTGTTTAATAAACAAATGGAGCATATATTCAAATATGAGTATCCAGTAAAAATAATGTTTAAAAAAGTGATAAAAATTTTGATAATTCTTTTTATATTATAATTAGAGTTTAAAATAAATTTCTTATAAAAATATTGTTTTATTTCAAATTTTTTATAAAATATCATAGTAAATAAAATATAATGACATTCAAATCTTGAAAATTAGCATTCAAAATCCTGACCTTTAGCAAGGCTCAAGCACTGACTTCTGACACTGTTGGGAAATTCACAAGTTTCATTCACTAAAGTGACCGTTTCTTTTAGAATATCATTGATCAGTCAATCTGATTAGCAGTTAGCAATGTCTACTTAATACTCACACTATTATATACTTATTTGAATAACAATGCTTGTTTTTATTGGTTGCTGGATTATTTTTTGACCTCTTCTCTTTATTTACCAGTTTGCTTGCTCAATAATGCATTTATTATTACCTGAAGGCATTTTAATTTATATTGTCAACTTCATTTTCTTATATTCCTTGAGTTTATGACTCAGTATATAGACTGTTTAACAACAGACAAAGCATGTAATCCAGTCAATACTGCCAAATAGGTATATCTTTGGCCAGACAAAAGTTAAAAAGGTCACATTCCTTTTATATAAGAAATCTCTATCAATTATCGGTATTCAAGTCTGGGTAAAAGACAGGATCCTTATTCTTAACTACTAACAGCCCCTTTTTTTCTTTATTTACAAGGCATTTCTTCAGAAAATAAGCTAAGTTTAACATACACTGTTTTTTTTGTTTTTTTTGTGGCCATATATCAAAAAGACATTTTTTTCACTTGACACTACTATTACTGTATATTCCATTGGCAATTTTATTGTTTTAAAAAGCTATTTTTAGAATTTTAATAAAACCCAAATCTATGAAACTGGATGACAGGAATATATTGTTTGTTTGCTTGTTTGTTTAGCAGCATATCAACTCCTTATGGGTCATTAACTGCCAAAACTTAATTTACTTTGTATCATTAGTAATTTCTTTTGCAAAAATATATTACTGCTAATTTTGTTTTTAACAAAAATGTGTTGCTAGTTATTTTATTTTTGCAAAAATTTATTGCTGGTAATTTTTTTTAATATGAAAATGTATTACTAGTATTTTTTCTGCATAATTTTTTATACTTTCATAGTGTTTTGACCCAAGGTTAACTATTTGCCAATAGTTGGTATCCTAACAAGTGCTACCCCCCTGGGTCAGTGTGGACCTGAGAATAACAGCAATTAAGAGTTTTCCTCAAAAACTCCTTATCAGATGCCTTACTGACAGATGTAGTTTATCATCACACCAAGGATAGTGGGAATATATTGTAATAGCAATGTCTAGAGAAAAAGCACTCTTTTAACACACTTTTATTTTTGCCAATATGTATGTCAAACTTTTCTGAAAAATCATTAACAATGCATTTATATTACACACACACACACACACACACACACACACACACATATATATATATATATATATATATATATATATATATATATATACCTTTTACCTTTCCTTGAATACAACCAACAAGGATGATTTAATCAATATTTTATTGAAGTTTTCCAGTATTCCAACTAAATATCAGATTGATTAAATCATCCTTGTTGGCCATATTCAATGAAAGATAATAGAAAGGTTTTGGTCCAAATATACATTACACACACACACACACACACACACACACACACATATATATATATATATATATATATTTCCATTTGTAAACAAGTTATTGTGTGACCTAGGTTTCTACCATGAGTGGTGTCTTCAGGCAATTTTCAATAAGTATAATTGTGATTATAATTTTCAATAACTATAATTATAATTATAATTATAACTATGATTGTAATTATAATTATAATTCAATAACTATAATTATACTTATTGAAAATTGTTTGAAGACACCACTCATGGTAGAAACCTAGGTCGTGTAATAACTCGTTTACAAATAAAAATATTTAAAAGTTCTACAATATAATTGTATTGAACACTTTTTAATACAAATATTCACTGGTCTAATCTTATTATGACCAGAAACTAAGTAATTAAACAATCAATTATATATATATATATATATAAATAATAGTCTTATTGTCTCACCATTCCTGATCACTGACAATCTTTTACAATTCATTTCTATAATAAGCATATTTGCAAAGTTTCTGACAGTAAAATTGTTAGCAATGCATTTATATTATACATATTCTATCAGTAATGCTTACTTTATTTCCTGATCTGTAAAGGGATAAGAAGTTGTGAAGGGCAATGATTGCCTGCATCCAGAAAATACATGGTAGATAACAGAAGAATGAATTTCTATGATAAAAATCATTAGCATGCATTTATTTTATACATATAATAGCATTATTCAGCTGTTTTAGTTCTGAAATACTAACAATCTTCCTTCCTGATTTTCAAGATACAAATTAAGTGCCATAATTCCTTAAAGTAAATTTTAGGGAAAAACTTTTTAAAAATTTGGTATTGAATTATTCAATTTTTTCACACTTCCATGAGAAATATTTAATACATAAAATGTCATAAACAAAATTCAGGAATGGTTGTGAAGTGAGAAAATTAGTGGACAGCAATAAGAAAAACCGAAACTTAAGCAAAATACAGTGGATTCAACTGAAAGTAATACTAAGTAAACTATAAACTGTAAACTTTCTGTGTTACTGTATATGTAAACATTAGCATAAATGAATTTTTGATACAATTGTAATCAATCACAATTATCTAATAATTTTATAAACGGTACTTAAAAAGTAGTTAGATATTAATGATAGTGATGTAATAATAATGAGACAGAAATCAGTAGAATAATAGCAATAATAACAAAATGGAAATTTGTAGAATAATAATGATAATAATAGTAATAATGGGGTAAATGTCAGTAGAATAATAAGATATAAATCAGTAAAATAGTAGTAAAAATAACAAGAGAAAATCCATGAAATAATAATGAAATAGAAATTACTAGGATAATAATAATAATAATAATAATAATAATAATAATAATAATAATAATAATAATAATAATATTGTCTTATTAAGTACAGCCCACACACTAAGGAAAACTTTATCTATGTAATGCTGGAGATGATAGGGAAGATAGAAAAACATGAAATGGAGCCATAACAACACGCCACTACCTGCCTTAGGTCTCCCCGCAGACTTGGTTGGTAGTGAGACCAAAGCAGAAATCGAAATATGATGAAAAATGACATAATAATAATAATAATGAGGTGGATATCAGTAGAATAATAATAAGATAAAAATCAGTAGAATAGTTGATTTTCTAAGCGCTGCTTAAATGTGACACAAGGCTGAAAGTATGGGGTACTCAGTGAGGATCAAACTCACTACTCAGTTGTCATGATTCTAATGAGACAAGCTTGCTAACATTACACCATGCCAAGGTGCCCAAAATCAGTAGAATAGTAGTAATAATAACAAGACAGAAACATGTAGAATCATAATACTACTACTAATAATATTAATAAAATTATAGAAATCAGTAGAAAGTGGCATCTGAAGACAAGAACATCACTTGTTGTTATTGGGTCATTGGGAATGATATCAAATAGAGCAAACAAATATGTAGAACAAATTCCTGGTAGCCCTAAAATATATATGAATTGCAGAAAATCATACTCATGAGTACTTCTCACATTTCGTATCGATTTCTCTCCATGCAGTGACCAAAATTACATTATTTTCTCTTCTTATTGCAAGGCATCTCATCTGTTTGCATCTTCAGATAAAAAAACTTGTTGTCTCCTGAAGCCTCTGGTTGAGACTTGGAGTCATCTTCTTGTTTGACACAAACCAAAGGCAAAAGACAACAATAACAACAATGATGATTTTTTCTTTTTTTTTCCCCCATATTATACAACAGTAGACTCCAAAGTAACTTAAAAGATAGAAAAATAACAGGATCTGGCTAGGAAGATGAAGAAGCTATCCAACATGAAAGTATAAACTAATTTTTGTAGAAATGGGTGCACTTGGAATACCACCTAAAAAACTGAAAAAGTACTTAGGGAGAATTGGAATTGAGATAAAGACCCCCAGAAAACTACCATCACTTAATCTGTGAGTATTCCCTGAAAAGTTCATGAATTATGAGAATTTTTGTGGCACCATGCCTCAAGAAAAGAATTTCCATTGACTATAACAATATGTGACACCAACTAATATTAATAATAACTAGCAGGACCCATGTTAATTACATGGATTTACTAATGAATTTTTTAATACTGCACTCTGTACTTTTTAACCTATAACCATTACCATATAGTTATAAAAAAAAGTGACATAGTCTCTTTTAGAAACACAGGAATGTCCCCAACAGATCATTAGGTCATAAAATATAATTTAATCCCTCACTACGAACAACTGCCTTTATGTAAGATAACCGCCTCCAGTCCTTCTCTGTATTGCACTGTCTTTTTGTCTCTCTATGCCCCTCTCTCTCTTTCTGTTTTACTCTCTATGTCCCTCTCACTTTCTGTTTGCCTTTCAACCAAGCATGATAAGTGTATTAATATGTAGATAATAATAACAATATGTATGTATTATACATTATACCTTATATTTTGGGTAAAGCTTTCTCCTCTTTCTCTATTTGTATAATCAACCAGAACATTTAGGTCTCTCACAGGGTTTTTTCTTTGTTTATTTTCTTTTTCCCTTTGCAGGTGATGCTATGGGATTTTTTTCACTTTTTTCCTTGTGGGTTAGGTATATAGGTTGTTTCTCTCTTATTCATTCTTTGAACTGTGAAACTGGTAGTTATGATGAAGTTTGGTGCTCATTGATTTTCTTAGACTGCTCTAGAATTGTTCTCTGTTGATTTTCTAGCTTAGAATTTTTACTCTAGATTATTTAGCAGTTTTTATTTTGTCAAGTTAAGATAGGTTCCTTAATACATTTTTCTTTCTCTTTCACAGATTAGGCTTAGTTTGTTTTGTTTTTGCTGTTGTAGTTTAATTGATAGCATCCCCTCCCACCTTCATTCACATGTGTAGTTAGTCTGATGAAATGTATCACATAGAAAATATTTTCTCACTTTGTCATTAATTTTTCTCACATTGTTTTGGTATATAAAATAATTAAGCTTCAATTAAGCTTTTTATTATTTTTTCTTGTATGCGTACAAGAGATTTTTGGGGGATATAGAGTGTGCAATATCATTTGGAGAGTTCTTACATACTTTATGTCTAAAAAGGAAATTTCTTTTATATATGTATCGAGCACTCTTTATAAACATACTCTAAAGTATAATTTATAATAAATATTCATTGCTCTATTTTTATATTGAGCACTGTTTTAAGTTAATGTTTTGAATGCTGCAATTATTTTCTTGGTTCCTTATTTATTTGTATATATATATATATATATATATATATATATATATATATATATTAATGTAGAGAAGTTTGTCACTTAGCTGAGTAGTGTTATTTCATTCATGCCAAATTGAAAGTATCATGAAGGCATTATTGTAATGTTTTTTCTACACTACTAAAAAAACAACATTCATCAAGAAAAAGAATCACTCAAACACAAATGTGTTTTTTACGTGTTAAAATTCTCATATATATATATATAATAAAATAAAATATTACTTGAATATTACTCATTTACTTTTGTTCTACCAGACTTTGAATTATGGCAACCTATATCTTCTACATGTTTTGATTGACATTCCAACCACCTGATAAATATTCATGAAAGTTCTCAACTTTAAAGGCCTTGATAAACCCATGACATTCTTGCTTTTGTATATAAATGTGTGCAACAAAATAAACCCTTACATTTGCCTTGATAAAGTTCCTTACAGGATGAAAGATGTTGGCTAAGAATAGTTTTCCTCGTCTTTTTATTCATATATATATATATGTGTGTGTGTGCACAAACACTATACTTTTTACAAAAATAACAACTGAAGCAACTAACTTTTGTTTCTCTCTCTTTTTTTAAAGTTTAGTAGCTCAAAAAGTCCTGACTATGTATTTTTATTACTATTTCCTGACCATGAATATGCATCCATATAGATGTTTATTGATTGTGTATTTATTTAAGGAATTTTCTCTTTCTATTTTACTCTTTTTCATTAATACTACTAATATTTTAAGTCAATATTATCATTATACTCATTCCAGTCACCCTATAATCACAGATAATATCTCTCTTAATTTCATGTTCCCATTCAGATCATCACTTTTTTTATATTTGTTCTTATTTTTACTATTATTATTTAATGTTCTTTATATTCTCACTAATTCTCATATACACTTCTATTAACACTCTAAAAGGATGTAGTAAAAAAGAGTTCTCAGGCAAAAAACTCATCAGTTAAAGTTAGTCATCTGAGCAGAGTAAGAGCTAAATAAGCAAATGATGGAGCAGAGGTAATAAAAATCTTTATCAGGTACTGTGACCAAAGGATTAGCGATTCTTGCACTCTGATCATTAAAATCTACTAGATTTGAAACTTTGCCCAGTTAAAAAACTTTTCAATAAAAAGCACCAAATAAGATTCCAGTAGTAGCCAAGATTTTGTAAATTTTAACATGCCCCCACATGTCAACTAAATAAAAAACATAAGAAATATACAAAGAATATCTTGTTCATCACTTAATATATATATATATATATATATATATATATATATATATATATGCCAACCACCGGGAAAACTCAATTCATGACTAGAGAGCAATGCATAAATTGCAGAAATGGTATATATAAATTTATTAGTAATTTTATTATGGGGCAATGTTGATGTTTACTATTGCATAATGAATCTGATCTTCCATGGATGACCTATATTTGTGTCAAAATAAAACTTACTAATGTACTAAAGATTGTTTATATTTAGAATAAACCAGAAAAATATTCTCATCAAAAAATTTATCCCAAATATTATGATAAATATAAAATAACATTTACAAGTTTACTACTAAAAAATTGTAAGTTATAAACATGTGTATGCTTACACAAAAGAACAAACAAAACAACAGTACTGCTGAAAGATAAAAGGAAATGAAGACAAGAATTGTAAATATAAAATTCTTTTGTATTGCCAATAAAGTAGATGCAAGTAGAATGCCTTTAAATGCAGGCAAGGAAAATAGCATTGAAGAAAAGGTTGCATTGATAAGCCCTGGAGTAGTTGCATTTCTCAGGTCAGTTGACTGGTGTCACAGCAGCAACGTTGTGAGAGGCCTGGAGTGGTTTAGTGAAGTTTGATGTTTGCTGCGAATTTGACTCAGTCATTTATGGGTGGCTTTTTTAAAACAAATTTTAATTTTTGGTTTTGCTTTCTTAACATTCACATCCTGCTGACATGTAGTGTGAATCAGAAAGAGATATAATTTAAAGCAGAGTATAACATTATGAAACTACTGTATCAAAACAGAAACTGCTTACAACAATCCCAAAAGGAATAATTCGAAGAAGAGTATAGCATTTACGTGTTAGAGCAAGCATTTTTTTCTATTCATTGAAAAAATTCCCTGAAATTTTCAGTAGCAATCAAAATATGCAAAGAAAAATGCAATAAAATCTAAATATTTTTAAATGTCATTTTTATTCTTTTTTTTTACAACTTTTTATTAAATATTTTTGCCTTTTTTGCCTTTTTTCTTTTTTCTTTCTTCTTTCCTTTGCTTATGAGAACAATTATACTTAAGCAAACCTGTCGAGGAAAAATCATTCTTTTGACATGCTGTTTTTGTGGGCATGAAGGTTCAAGTTTGCCTATTTTTCTATCACTATAATTTCTCATTATCTCTAAATATGTAAGAAATTAATAAAATAAATTATTATGGTTATTATGTAAGAAATTAATAAAATAAATCATTATGGTTATTATTTTTACCATAAACATAATACAAATGTTTAAAACAATCTATAGTAATATGAATGCTACCTCATTGCAGCAGTAATCAACAAGTTAGTTTCATGGCTGTAGCGACTTCAATTCTCACAGGAAATATTCGTAAACTTTTAAAAAAACATTTTTTATACTAATATTTACCCAATACAAAGCCCAAGAGCTACTCATGGTAGGAAGTTTCATTGTGGTGTTGTATCATTATGAGTCACATAACCCATTAGGGTCATTGAGGCACCATATTTACACCTGCCACAGTAGAAATGGTGTTTCTTGGGCAAGATAGCCTGAAAAAGCCCAACCCACTCCGGGCTGGTTGGAATTGCTTTTCTTCTCCTAGGCTATAGAACCTGATTTGTCCTGCTATTTACATATAGCTAGGAGGAGAAAAAAATGGATTCATACTTTTCCCAATAGTATTAGTATGTAATGAACTTGACTGGAATTTGAACTTGGCTCTCCAATTTTTCAATCTGAGTTATTATCCATTACACCACTGTGCCTCCATGGTGTTGCATAAGTAATAAGTAAAGGCAAAAATAAAGTTCATGTTATGTTGTAAAGAAAATGGTTAACCTTACACTTTAAGAGATCAAGATTGTAGTGATTGGGAAAACATCCTGCTGAGAATCTTTCTTAAAACAGCAGTTTTTGGGAAGAAGACATCCAAGTGGAACTTCTTACTAATACAAAGGAAATAAAAATGATTCATTCTTGCATACATGACATGGCAGGTCTTAATTGCAAATTTCAAGACTGCTGGAATTAAGAAATATACCTTGTTGGAACACATGTCATGGAGTAGTGAGAGGCTCACAGCATTTCATCTGTGGGAAAGGGGTTGTAGTGTAGAAAATAATTTATCACACACAAGTCTGTATAGATGCTTGTAAACAAGACAGACAAGTGAGGACTGGATAGCTTCAGTCCAGCAATACTCCATTTTTTTTTTTTTTTGTCTGATCTGGCTCTTGTACATATAGAGTATAGCTGGAGGTAATTAGATACTTACTGGAGTGGTACAATAAAACAACTGTTTTTGCAGCATCTTTAGCAATAGAGCATATATATGTGTTCCACTTGAGGTCTGGGGTGAGTTTAAATCCCAACAGATGTTCAAGATAAGGAGCCTCCTTGAGAGAACACCAATCCATCATAATAGGTGAAATTTCAGTGTCTGTTTTCAGTAGTGATGGAACATTATTAGTTTAAACAAAGTTTACTACCAGCTATAGATGCCTCACTGTAGAGCAATGGTTAACAACTTAATTCTGCAGACCATTACTATTGTAGTGAGATTGATCATTGTGTGATCTATACTTGTAGCTTTGTGCCAGATTAAAGTTTGTAAATAAATTTAGTAATAGGAAAGATTATAAGAGGAAAAAAGTTTTGGGATATGAAATACTGATATATGTGAAAGTATTCTAAAAATTCTTAAGCAGATATTCTTGTGCCTACTCAATGGTTCAGATAGTTGGGTACTTCCCACTGACGGTAACTATTAGAATTTAAACTTAGGCTATAGAAAGGAATTTAAAAACTGATTCCAAAGGCAAGCAGACTGGATGGAAGGCCAGTGCACATAAGTACTAAAATAAGCTAAGCTTAATTAATATTGATAACTGATGCTCTGCACTTTTTGTTAGTTAACATAAATGCTTTGATTTGCTATTACCATAACAAACATATGAAGTTAATTTTGTTTACTTTCAATAATTTGATTGTCACTTGCACATGTAATTAAATTAACCAATCAGAGCAAGTAAAGCAATCAAAGCTTGAGTATTGATCCTGGGCTGTACAGTCAGGCATAATTTTGATGTCTGTTAAAATATCATGCACCCCTAAATCAAAAGTGAATGGTACTACTTCCTAGGAAATCTTGGGGTGGGGATAAAAAAAGGATTAGTATAAGCATAGTTAGAAAACAGATAGTAATAGAGAACAGAGAGGCATTAGTATTTGTTTTACTAAATGTATATGTCAAAATCTGAGTGCCTTTTACTTAAGGAACACATATACTTTACAAATAATACAATTAGCTTAATAAATTGAATAATTCTATTTTATTTTGTCATCCAAAGTTATGGTCCTGACATTTGTGTGTATCTTACTGACATTATCTGGACAAGATGCACCACACAGACAGCTAACATCTACAGGGGCCAATTTAGTATGTTTTGTAGGTGTAGCAATATAGTGATGGTTGCTTGACTGGAAGAAAAGTCAAAATGTATATGTATGCTTACAATATTAGATTGGTTGTTTTGAATTTGTAGTATGCTTAATACCAAGAAAAAAAAGTCTTCATATGGGCATGGAAGAGTGGGAGGCACTAGAGATATGGCCTGAGAGCAGTTAGAAAAGGTTTTGGAACTTATCTGCAGAACTGAATTAGACAAAATATGGCAGATATAGATAACAATTTCATAAATGTCATATACTACAGAAAAACTAGGATTTCCCCATTTTGTAAACAGATCTATTTTTAGATTAAAGCTAATCTGTAAATCAAACCTCCACTTCTCTTTAGATAAATATTCACCCAGTACAATTGTTACTACTAGAGTTATTGTATGGATGTAGGAATGGGGAGATACATCTGATAAATAACAATTGACCCTAGACTTGAAGAGGTTAAGATTGTAGTGTTCAGGTAGGCACTCCCTCATTAGTCTGTTCTATAAAGTAAGAAGCTGCCCAAATGGAACTTCCTTATGACAAATAGAATACAAAGGGAATAAGCATGATTTGCCTCTTTGTATATATCATCATAAGTCTAAACTTGAAAATTATGACCTGGTGAAACCAGAGAAGATAGATTTCTGGAACATTTTCCAAATTAGAGCCAGTTTACTCCCTTCCACTTTAAAAGATTCATTTTTCTCAAAAGTGAAAAATTCAAGAGAGGATGGTGAGAATCAGTCAAAGCAAACTTAGTTACATAGGAAAAATACATTTTCCTATGTAGCTAAGTTTGCTTTGACTGATTACTTTGGTTTCAGGTTTGTGAAAACTCTTTCATATATCTTGTTTACATTGCAAATAATATAATTACTGTTGCTACTGACAGACAAAATCTATTCATTTTACACAATATTTTAAAAACAGGCAGTGGGCCAGATGATTAATCACCCACTTGATTACCTCAAAGCTGTACATTCAAATCCTTTCCTCAACAAAAAAAAAAATATATCATTTTTCAAAAGATAAATTAACATATCTTGTTTATGCCTTTAGAAAAGTAGTCAGGTTTTGGTAGCATAATGTTTATCGGAGCAGAAAGTAGAATTAGTGTATGAAGTTCAAATCCTTTCAGTCTATTGAATTCATTTTTGTACTAATGCCTTTTGGAAATGTATAAAATCCATTTCTTCACCCTAAGGAAAATGCTATTCTGGATTCTATATTTTTTATCTTATCTTCTGAAAAATGAAAAATGAAGTAATCAAAATGTTTCCTATTCCTTTTTTGTAATCATTTCACCCCAAGCAAGGGGAGAAATTCCACTAGTATACAAGAGATTACAGTGAGTGAAAGTGAGAGAAAAACTGAATAAAGGGAAGATTGAGGAAAGGACAAAAGATGAATGAAATTCATGAAGATAGAAGTTGGTGATTGATGTTGCATTTGAATTTTTGAAGATTCTAGATATCAAGTAAGCAAGTAAATGGAAAGAAGTGGGAAGTGCAAAAAAAGAAACTGTTGGAGTAGAAATGACAGTTGCATTTAGTTACTTCAGCAGTAAATGGGTGGGACCTAGATGCCAATCTAGTAGCATGCTTAAATCCATGTAGTTGGGGCACCAGAGAAAAAAAGCTTGTCAAAGCAGTTGCTGTGAAAATATTTGTAGAAAAGACAGAGGAAAGCCACATCACATAATAAAATTTCATCAAGTCAAAAGTATGAAAATGTATTGAAAAAAATCATTACATTAAAATATCAAGATATTTTATAAACTCACTAAGCAAAATGGAGTATTCTCTTGATTCTATTATATTAGGACCTTAAATAAGTTCTTGCTGATTTTTCATGAATTTTGTTTTAATTGTTTCACCCCAAGTAAGACAGTACCACCACTGGTTTACATAGAAGGAGAGCGAAGAGAAAGAGAAACCAATTACAGGGGGTATCAGAGAAAGAGCAAAAGAAGGATAGAAATACTGGTGTGAAGAGAGTTGTGAGAATAGAATGAAAAGGGAGAAGAACAAGATACAAGGGGTATTAGGGAAGGAACAAGAGAAGGACTGGAGTCAAAGGGATAAGAGATGGCAATTGACATTGCATTTAAACTTTAGGAGATTGTAACTATAAGGGAAGCAAGTATATGAAAAGGAGTTCCACGGGCAGGAAGTGCGAGAAAAGAAACTGAGGGAGTAGAAATGCCAGTTGCATTTGGTTGTTTCAACTGTAAAAAGGTGAGACCTTGTTGCCAGTCTGGTTGCTCAAGTAAATTCTTGTAGAGGGGACACCAGTGAGCTAAGCTCATCAAAGCAGAAGCCATGAAAATATTTGTAGATGAGACAGAGGAAAGCCACATCCCGTCGGTGAGAAAGTGGCTGGAATCAAGCTGCGAAGTCAGAACCAGTTACATTACAGATTCTCCTCTAAAGCCTGTTGAGAAGCCTGAGATGTGTAGTGGGAGGGGGGGCAACTAGATATGACAACAGTATTCAATGCATGGGTCGATGGTTGATTTGTATATCTGAAAGATCGACTCAGACGAGAAAAACATTCTGGCCCAACTAAATGACCCAACCTTCCTAGCAGTAGATTTAGCTATTAATCCTATATAATTGTTCCATTTGAGGTTGGAAGAGAGAGTGAGGCTGAGGAAGCACAGTGTATTACTTTCAGGGAGATTAGCTAGGTCTATGCTGATGGTGGGGGCAGGAGGGACTGTCTATGGTGGTTGACATAGCACCTTTGTTTTGGAAACATTAAAGTTTATGAGCCATTTCTTACCTTAGTCCACCACAGATTGGAGGTCCTTCTCAAGATTGGCAGTGTGGTTATCTTTGACTGCCATGTCAAATTTCTCACTGAGGCTGGAGTAAGAAACATGTCAATGAAAAAATTGTTCATTGCTAGTCAATATTTTTTCTCATGTCAGAAAAACAACACATCTTTTGAGTTTAACCAAGAGTCAGCCCATTTTTTGGCATCTTCATAAGAATGAGTGCTGCTCAGCCATGAATCAGAACAGGTGATAATTAGACAGGACAATGTATGGTGTATACAGTGACTGGGGAAGGACTTCCTATTTAAATGTTTCCAAGTTGTCGTCATCTTGCAGCCTTGGCCGAGATAGAACCCACTACACTCTTCCAGTATTCCCTATACTTGATGCTTTGCCAGGGCTACCAAGGGTGTTTTTATTGTGATACCAACACTAGATGGGTTGCCTCCAGGCCCCATCCCGTTATTAACCCATAACTGCAGGGAAGTGACGGATTAATACCTTTCCCAAGGATACTAGTGCTTAAGTGAATGCAGAGTACTCAACTGGAATTCGAACTCGGCTCACCGATTTCTCCTTCCAAGCCGACATCCACTGCACCACAGCGCACATCTGTCACTGAACGCTTACAGCGCCTGGTATTCCCAAGTGGTCACCCATCTAAGTACTGACCAGGCTCACGTTGCTTAACTTTGGTGATCAAACGAGAACCGGTGTATTCAGCGTGATATGCCATAAGCAATGTGATATTCCAAGTAGGTTTCCAGCTGTTTTGCAACATGTGGTCTAGCATTGTCATGTTGCAAAATCACTTTATCGTATCTCTGCTCATATAGTGGCCATTTTTTCTTCAATGCTCAGCTCATACATATCAATTGTAGTTTATAGCTAGTTCCCATGATGGTTTCAGTTGGTTTGAGCAGCTCATAATAAACTACATCTAGCTAATCCAACCTAATGCAGAGCAGAAGCTTCGAACCATGGATTTTCAGCTTTGCCACTAATGTTGATGCTTGGCTAGGCTTACCCCAGTATCATCTATGCTTCTTAATGGTTCTGCAAATTCAGTTTGTGTCTGACATGAGTTTTCATGAAGTAATTCCTCTAATTCTTCAAATTTTTTGGTGTGCCAGAGCATTCTTTATCTTCTACATCAATATCATTATTTTTAAGCATCTAAACCAAACTCTGCATGTTGTTTCTAACAGAGCATGGTTGCCATAAGTCTCAACAAGAATTCTGTGTGCTTCAGCTGCAGATTTCTTTTGGATAAAGTAGTGCAGTAAAATTCCCTATAAATACACTTTCTTTGGCATGAAATCAGACATATTTAACACTATGAAAAACAAAGGTGTTTACACTTTAGCAAAAAGACATACACTGAATTTCAAGCTTGCTTATAATAATTCCTTATAGATGCTTTAGCATCTGTAACAGTTATGCACACAATTCTGGGAATGCCAACTGTTGAAAAATAATGTGAACTTATTCAAAGTCCTAATACTATATTAAATTTCATGTTTAGCAAGAAGTATTTACCAAGACCATTTAAAAATGCCAGTTCAGCTGTGGATCTACAGGTACAAGGCCTCCTGATTGATTTATGAATTTGCATTTCTTCGCAGGTTAATTTATTTTGCATATGTGATAAAGATTCAAACATTAAACATGTAAAAAGATGAAATTATTATTGATTATTAAAGTTGTCTTTTATTAACAGACAAAACATTAGATATAAAAATATCTCACATTAGAAGATTTGGAGTTATATTTTTATTGTTGATTTGAAAAAATATATTGTAACCATTATGCTAGAGTAGGTTTTCATGAATTTAATGAAAAATTGGTCTAAAGAGGACTAGTAAGAGAACAAATTTCAATTTCTGGAAACTGTTCCAGAGAAGAGCATATTTTTAGTTTTAGCTGTCAATTAGTTTTCTTGGTTGAAATACAATGCAATGTTTTCTGAATGTGTCTATTTGTAATATTTTTTCTCAAATTTGCTATTTTTGCTGTTGTAATTACATATAATTTATTTGTCTTTTCAGGTAAGTTCTGATGTTTTTTGGTTCTCTGCTTGTGTTATACGAAATAAAGTTTCTGATGAAAGGTAAGATTCATTTCAATTTTATGACAGCTTAAGCAAGACAGAATTATCTCCCTTCATTTTGTCTTAAATGATTTTACATTTTTTTTTACAAAGTTAAGTAAACATGTTTCTCTGTTTAATTTATTATGAAAAAATTGTTTACGTGAGTGATCCAAAGTCTAGCATATCATTATTAGCTGAACTGAAATTTTCACTGCATAATATCCAATCTATGGGATCACTGAATTTAAGTGTTTGGCAAGGAAGAAAGTTATGTTGATAAATGTTATACAGTGGTGGATCTACTATGAAACTAATGAAGCTTAAGCTTCAGGCACACTAATCCCAGAGGGGTTCCTGAAGCATTTTTTAATGAGTGAATTTTTCAAGAAAGTCGGTGTTTTTAAGTGTTTGTTATTAGAATAAGGTAGTTTTTATGATCGAACCAATGGGTTGAAATAGCTAATGTAGCCTTGAAGCCATAGGGTGCATATTCTTCTCAACCGTCGGGGGTCACCACTGTAGCTGTAGGGGGATGGTTAATGTTTCTTAATTTGGCCTTGTGTCAGACATGACCAAACTCCCTACAGCTTACAAGTTTTATCCAGAATTATCATCATCAGAATTATCAGAAGGAATAGAATAACAAGAATTCATAGAAATTAATGTTTAATGAGAAACAAGTATTGAGTTAAGCGTATCAAGAGTTTGTACAAATGTTCGTAGTAGTAATTTGTTGAAAGTGTATATGCGTATGTATCTATGTGTTTGTTTGGTAGGAATGTCTTTGGATGGAGAAGAATGTCCTTAAGTAATTAAATCTGGTCATGTGACCGGCTCCAAAGGCACTTTCTGCTTTAGGCATGAAAAACATTTAACTGACGTTGTTCATTTTTCTATTTTGTATCCAATCAGCATCCAGAATTTGCTTTTCATACTGACTTGTGAAATTTGCCCTGGTGTGGGTAGTCATTTTAATCCACTTTTGCAGGTGTGCAATTTTACTTTGTATGTTTTAGTTGTTTTTTTCCAAAACACTTTTAATTCTTAATTTATTATCTGCCACAGCCTTAGAATATGCTTCAATACCTATTTTAAACAACCTCAAAATTACCCTGAAATTGGTCAAATTTTAAAATTTTCTTAGGAGCTCCCAGCTATATTGGCTTGTTGAGCTTGCCAGAATGTATTCATAGCCCACATTTTTGGCAGTTGGATCCTCAAATCTATTGTTGCTGGTTGCAAAGAGGCCTCCATATCTGTTCAAGCTTCCAGACATAAAGGTTTATCACAGATGCTATGTCTAATAAATCACTTTTTTTATCATTAGGTTTTTTTAATAATTTTCCCTCAAGTAAGGCAATAAAGGGGCTTACTGAATGTGAAAGAATCTAAAAAACACTATTAAGGAGAGAGACCAATAAAAGAACTGGAATTAAGTAGACAGAAGATTGACATTGTATATAAATTTTTCAAAGTCAAAGTGAACTGGAAAGCAAGAAACTGGAAGGGTGTTCCAACAAGTGAGAACCATGAGAGAAGAAATTGCTAGTATATAACTTATGATTATATCTAGTAATTTCAACTAAAATTATGAGACCTAACTGCTAATTTAGCTATGCACTTAAATTCATAAAGTCAATGAAATAAAGGTTTTCGACTTATTGATATTCATATTTGAAAACTCAGAAATTTATGATTAGAACAAAACATGTTAAGTTCAGTTTCAACTATTTTTCCATCCTCAGACACTAAAGATTTCTTATCAATCTGCAAAATTTAATTGTTAAACTACTTTTTTTACCCTTCAACTTCAGAAATCTCACTTGTTTTATTAGATAAAAGTAGATTTTTGTTAATATTATATTCTTATTATTTTTATTAAATTTATTAAATTATTATTATAAAGTAATAATATTTATTAATAATATATTTTATTACAAAATATATCTTGTCTTAAATAACTTATATTAAAAAATCTCTATTTAATTGATTTTAATAATTAATCCTATATAATATTCTGCTTGTTCAACTGCATGACATAATGCTAAGTCATGTGATCTAGGCCATCAACTGCTTATCTGTTCATTTCTTAATGACTACAGAATTGGAAAATCAAGTAAGATTAGGAGGGGAAAATAAGATGTGTATGAGGAAAGGTAGGAGGCAACAGATCTAGAGAAAAACTAAAAGGTAAACAGAAGGAGAGAAGGGATAAAGACAAAAGAAAGACAGGCATATTGTTTTTGAGTTTTATTACTCCTTTCCTTCTTTAGTCCTTTAAAGTATGTTATGTGGGTTGCATAACAGTTAAAGTTGTGAAAAGTGGAAGTGGCAAACCAAGTTCAAATTCTAGCCAAGCCTGTTATGCTCATTTAGTACTAATGCTCTTGGGAATAGCAATATCCATTTTTTCTCCCTACCCACTAACAATGGGTTAAATAGCAAGGTAGACCAGGCTATCTAACCTTTGATAGCATCCAGTTTAGGAGAATATGGTGACTCTGAATTCAAAACCACAGAGAAAGCAATAAGGAACCATGCCCTATCTTTCTCAATAAATTATGATTATTCAAAAATAATAAATAAACGTATTCTTTAGAAAAACACAATCACTTACATCCTAAAGGAAAATGGCATAAAAAATAACAAGGGTTCAATTACTCTTCACAGGAATTAAGGGATAGTATTTTATACTGCAATAAAAGTTAACAAGTATTTAAAGTTTAGCAGATATTTAATAAGGAAATATCAGTTGACCTGCAAGATGTAGAACTACTTCTCTTTGATCATGCTATATTCTAAGATTGAAAGTTTTGAAAATTATCAAAATACTATTGCATGGAGAGAATGACAAAAAATAGAGTGAGAGATAAGCAGGGGCATGATATAATGAAATCAAAATAGTAGCCACTCTAGAAAAGAGCTGCTATAAGTAAGAACAAAGGATACTGCAAGAAAGAAAAATGCAGGACCTCCAAAGAACACATACAAACAAAAGACAACAGCAATTTTTTTTTTACAAAGTGTGCAACAAAAAAGAGAGTAAAAAGTTGATGCAAGAGAAATAATAAAATAATAAAAGCTGTTATGAAGAGACAGCAACAACAAAGAAAACTTGGAAAACAGGTTAATAGTCATGAAAACTGCATTAGAATGTTGGCAACATGAAAATTCCATATAATTTTGCTGAAGCTCTGGGATTTGTGAATGAAACATTGCATTATTACTGAAGTAATTTTCAAGGAATTAATGGATTTTTTATTTATAATCCAACATTATTTCATAATAATATAACATTACATTTTGTGCATATACATGTTTGAGTAGACATTCCTGTATTTTTTTTGTGTGTGTTTTTGATAGTGTAAGTTTGCATCTACTAACTTGTGCATTTAAGTGTCTTAATAAAGAAAATGGATGTGTCTTGTGGTACAGTGGATATTGGCTCAGAACAAGAAATTCATTGCATTCACATATGTGCAAATACCCTTGGGAAAGGTATGAATCCATCACTTATCCCTCCAGCTATGAGTTAAATAGCAGGACAGATTGAGTTATATAGCCTTGGTTGGCACCAGTCTACTGTAGAAAGTAATAGCAACCTACTGTGAGAAAATCTTTGGCCCAGTCAGTCATGTCTCTTTTGAGACATGATTGCCCAATTGTGTATCATGTATAGTGCTTAACTGACTGAATATGGAAAATGAGCTTTTTGTTAGCTTAAAACCTGCATTCCTCTTAATGGTAGTTTCACCGACAGGGCAGGGGCGTAGGTTAAATCTCTTCTGGAAATCACATTTTCTTTATTAACTCTTGAATACACAGGCTAGTAGATATAAATGTATACTGTTTAAAATATAAAACAAGCAAAACTAAAAAATAGGGATGTTTATCTGAACACATGTTTAAAGTAATAAGAAACTAATGCCTAAGTAAAAAAAATAGCTTCTTCCAACTGAAACCCTATTCAGATGAATTTTTGATGGAAATACTCTTGAATCAAACTCCTTTTACAGAAACAATATTAAGTACAATTGGTTTTTCCTTTGTTTCATTTGTAGCAAAAATAATTACACCTTCAAGATGAGCACTTTATTGCTTTACAGTTCAAGAACAGACAATCTTTTCTCTTCAGTAACATTTTTTCAGTTTCCTTCACTCTTAGTAACTCTTTGAGTTTTAGTGGCATCCTTGCTTTGTTTGGGGTGAAAGGATTAAAAAAATATCTTACTCCACAACTTCTATTCTTTAACCTTAGAATTGTTGTGGAGGCCAAAGTAAGATAAAGATCTCAACTCTGCAAACATTTGCATATGTGAAAACAGCAAAGACAATGAGGAGACAGAGGCGAAGATGTTGAGTTTCAATGTCAATTTTATTATGATAAAATCAATGAGCAAACGGTAGGAAATCGGAAAAGGCTGGAATGTTGGTAGCATTTAGCAGGGTCAGCTCATGCTGGAACATTGTTGTCGGTCGGCAGGAATGTCATCAGTGTCTGATATGAAAGGCACAGGATAGAAATTTGTCAGTGTCTGGCAGGATCAACACAGGCTGGAACGTCATCAGCATCTAGCATGAACAGCTCAGGATAGAATGTCATCAGTAATATCATTGGCGTGTGGCATAAGCAGTACTAACTGGAATGTCTTTATCAGTTAGCAGGAAAGTTGTCAGCATCTGGCAGGATTGATGCAGGCTTGAACATTGTCAGCCAATAGAAAGGTTGCATGTACAGCTTAGGCTGAAAAGATGTTGTTAGTTGGCAGGAATGAGGCAAACAGGAAAGTCATCAGCATTTGACAGAAATGGAGCAGGCTGGAATGTTGCAGTCTTGTAGGCCAAGGCGGACAGATTTTGGCTGCAGCCTAGCATGTGTATGCACCCAGGGAGGTGGGAGAGTAGCGCATGTGTGCTGCAGCTGTTGGCTGGTTCATGTTTTGCTTCCTTTGCAGGATTTGACTGCAGTTAAACAGGATCGCTCTGAGCTAGCATGTGTGAAAATCATGGCAATTGGACTTGAACAGTTGTGGTCTCCTTTGCTGGATCGACCATGAGTAATGGAATCCCTAGCAAACTAGTCTATTTCACCTCCAAAGCAGAGTAAAACCTAAAGCAAGACTGGTGCTAACTAAAACATAATGCGTTCCAGGAATTAACCATGGGTAGAAGGATCCCTAATGAATGGTACATCTAGCAGAAAGTGAGTATTTGAGAACAGATACTACACTTTAATCTTTTATTTATTGCAGAAAAGTTACAAATGTGCCAAAAGTACTAAACGAGGGATAGAGAAAGGTTTGGTCATCTCTAGTATTAACCTAAACCTAGCTAGTCTCTTCCACTGACCCATTCATACTGACAATATCTTTTTCATCATAACACATACACATGTGGCTTTCACACTACAATCACAAAAAACCCATTTATACAGTTAAAACCCTAAGATAAAATGTTATTTACTCAAAAGTGGCGGAGTTAATTATAATAAAACCACATGATGATTTGTGCAATAAAATAACTATATATATATACAAAAGGATGACAGTATGTTAGTAATGGGATTCCCTCAATGATTAGTGTGCGACAGAAAATCTTGGTTTATGGCTGAAATTTCAGACCCAGATAACAAAGACATCTGTCACCTAAATGGGGAAGGCGAAGGAGAAAGCAAAAAATGTGGTAACAAAAAGAGGTTAAGCATTCACACACTAGCTAAGTTCCTAAGGTCAAAATTGAACACTTTGAAATAGTATTAATCTAACTTAAACACTAGCTGGGATGATTAAATTTCAGTTAGAGGTCAAAATTATTTTTTCCTAAGTAGCATCCAACAACCACTCCAGCACCTCTCACATGCACCAGGTATGAAACACTCACCCACCTTTTACCAAATTCTGATGAAAAGAGTTTCACCTTTTTCACTCTGATCTTCACTTTAAACTGGTGCTTAAAGCAAGTTGAGAAGAGGAGAACTTATTGCCTTCAGGAAATGCCTTCTCTATGACAGTAGCACATTGGAACAGACAGTACTGGCTTCCAGCACAAAGAACTTTCCATCCAAAATGCGAACCATGTAGCCTTCAATCAGCTTGCACAATGAGCATAGGACACTGCAGTGAAAGAAGGCATGTCCTACAGACTCCTTCCAATCACTGCAGTGCACGCACTTGACAGAAATTGCTAGCCTCGCTGCGCAAAGTTTCTTGGCAATCCAAAGCGCCTCTCACATTACCTGCCAGGTGAGTGATGCTTCATTGTTGTTGAGATATTTCAACTCAGGCTCCCAAGGCAAGACAAAGTGAAACTCCTTGTTCATAAGGCTGAGCTTGTTAGAAAATTTGTCTTTGGCAACCCCCACCCTCACTATCACATGATACAGTGCCTTAAAAGACAATGACTGGGTGTCAGAGAGATGACTCTTCACTTTCAAGGGACAGCTTAGTACATCACGACACTCCTTGTAGAATGCACATTCATCTGGGGAAGATTTCTTGGAAATTCAAGCAAAGAATGTGTTGGCAGGTCTCAATGCTTAGCAATCCCAGACTGCCTTCAGCAGGATGGAGGCAGCAGACCTAGCAATTTACCAGAGGAAAATTGTCTCTCCAAAGGAAGCTAGAGAAGTCCCCAATGAATTGACTTTGTTTGGTAGATGGCAGCAGAAGAATGGAGACAGTAAAGGATGAGAGGGTAGATGTGCGAGCCACATACTTTCACTCTCCTCTTCAAGGAAAGATTTCTTCAAGTCCACAGTTACACTGCTTCCTCAACTCACTTCCAAACTTTCAACCAATTCAACTCCAGCTGGAGGCCAGGACTAAACTTGAAACCAAGTATTTTGACCAGCCCATCCATCCAGATGAAGAACCCAGGGAGAGATACTTCCTCCCACTCACCCAACTGAAAACTGACAGACTTGTCAATGTTGAACTTGGCCCTGTCACCTTCTCATACCTGCAAATTTCTTTGCCAACTTCATGTATTTTGGTGGTGTTTTTTACAAATATGAAAACAGTAGTCAGCATAGGCAGAACGCTTGGCTGTTTTGAAGACACCAGGCAAGGTCATCCTGCAAAGCACCAAATTCACTTTTAACTTGCATAGGAATGGCTCCAGTGCAACAACATACAACATAGGTGAAAGCGAACAACCCTGAAAAATGGAGTGAGACAAGATAAAAGGCTCTAAACTCACACCATTTACCTCAACCAAGGTCCCCTCCCCGGAGACTTGTAGACAAGATGGATCCAGAAGTGAAATTACAGCTTGAAGACAGCTGATGCAAGGATAATCCTGAGAAAGTGATGGTCCACCCTATTGAATGCCTTGTAGTGATCCAAATTGATCAGCATTGCTTCACTGTTGATATTTTCTATGATCTAGCAAACCAAGTGAAGTTTGTTCTGAATAGTCCTGCCATTTACAGCACAAGTCTATTCAAGATCAATCAGACTAGGCAAGACAAGCTGCAAATGGTTGGCTAAGAACTTTTCCAAAATCTTCAAGTTTGCATTTAGCATAGTCAAAGGGCAAAAATTGCCCAACCCAGAGGAGTTCCCCAGAATCAAATTCACTTGTCATCACAAACTGTAATGAACACTACAGACTGAAACATTTTGGGGGCAGCAGGGTCCCTATTTTTGTTTACCCAAAGAAGTCAATTTTAGTGAAAGTGACTCTGATAATAGGAGTTCAGTTTTCAGCAACATCTCCTGGCTGCTGATTTTTGCATGCAAGGTCAATGGCATCCTTTTGTTAAAAATCATAACAATTGGGAACAGTAGGCTGTGATAGAATAAATGCTCCCAGTACAGTCAGCTATATATAATTGATGTTAACAAAGTATTGCAACCATAGATAAAAGTCTCTTAAAAAGGACAATGAATACCTAATTAACTATGATACAATATACTATTGTTGTAGAAAAAGAGTAAAAACACTAAGAGCTGTTCCCCCAGCTACAAACCTCATATCTACAACCACAAGACTTGTTACATTTTCACAAACAAATTTGATACACTCTTAATTTTTTTAACTTTCTTATAGTTCTCCCAATACAAGGTCCAAGAGCCACTCAAAGTAGAAGGTAACTGTGATAACTAAGGTAAAGGGATATTGTAAGGAAGGGGGAAGTAGGAGTATTATGAGTATGAGTAGGACAGATATTGGTTGACCCTGGACTTAAAGAGACTAAGATTGTAGTTATCACTCAGCAGTTTGTTTCACAAAGTAACACTTCTAGGAAGAAGGAATTTGCTTTTCATCAAAGGAACATGAAGGAAAAGGAAATGGGAATGGTTTGCCACCATGAACAGAACATGGTAGGTCTGAATTGGTGACACAAATGGATGTAACTCTTTTGAACATATGCCATAGTAATAGTGACATAATAGCTAGTGATTTTTCATCAGGGAAATAAGGGTTGCAAGATAGAAATTAATTCATATACACCAGGACTTGTAAATGGTTTTAAACTCTGTTGAGTTTAGACAGTGACGATTTGGCAGTATCAGACTAAATATACTTCATTTTTTATCTATCTTATGTAGACAGCTGTTTGAAGCAAGGAGCCTCTTTAAAAGCATGATCACTCATGAGGATTGGTATATGTTTAAGGTCTGTTTGGTGGTGATGAAATATTATGAGTTTAGTTTTGAATGATATCAGACAGTTTTTCCATATTGTGCTGTGAGAATTAGGTTAGAGGAGAAATCAGGCTCGGGTCATTAAGATATTTAGAGATACACCTATACACTGTTACTGAATCATCTTACCTTCTCCCAGATCAGTGTTTGCTTTTATCCTCTAGGATGATATCAATATTCAAATAATCACCTCAGATAAAATGAATTTTTTTAAATTATTATCATGAGTAGTGTGTCTGCCAAAATATGTAAGACTCACTCAGTGCCTCTTTTGATACTAAATGGTAAGTCCATTCCTCTCAGTTGTTCTGTAGGAAACCAGTCTAGGAGACAGACAACTCTGAATTGAAAACCCAAATTAGGGTTTGCCTTTTAGAAAGTCATAGCACCCAGAAGCCACCCCTGCCAGGTTTACAGTAAAGACATCAACAGCAGAAAATCTAACAAACTAAATTTTGTACATTGAACTGGATGAGACCTAGTTATGGACAATGGATGAGACCTAATTATTCTGATTCAGATGGGAACTGTGGGAACATGCAGTGTAGCACCTTGTGTCTCCTAATATATGCACAACTGTAACCCCTAAAGGTGTATCCAGATGGATGACTGAGTTAATTATCCAATATGTTGAATTATATGAAAATATATATTCTGTACAAATAGAAAAAGAAGCATGAGCCCTCAAAGAAAATCTTACTGCTTAGAAAGGGGATCTTCTTTTCAAATGAGACCCAGACTTTAGGTGCTACAATTTTCTGACAAATAACAAAATTGCTACAATCTTTATTGTTAGAAAATGAATCCCACTAAATAAGAGAAATGTTGTTAATTTGTTCTATAAATCTGCCTCTTATAAGAATATCCTATTTACCATATCATCTGGATTCAATATATGACCTATTTGTTTCTCATGGCGTTTTTGGATGGCATAATGAAATCCAACATAATAGAGCTCATTCAAAATAATTCATAAAAATTAACTATGCAAGAATTTGATAGTCTTGCATTTTGAAATGTAACTATCATCTATAGATAAAGAAAACACTTTCAGCAGTATTTAGTAGATACCTGCATAAAGGTTGAATGATGTTAGCAGTAAGGAATAATATCTCTCAGCTTCATGTTGAGCTGTACAGTGGACTTATAGACCATCTCAATACAAGAGTAGACAAAAATTGGGAATCAGGAATCAGTTAACTTGCCTTCTTCATTTCCTGGAAGTCTGTGAAATATACTTCAATATTTTAAGTATCATAGCAATAGAAATAAAATATAATTGACTAAACATTTGTTAACCTACACATACAATCTGAGATCAATAACTTGAAGCAAAATGAAATGAAATTTGATATTGGTCAGACTTAATTTTAAGGCTCTCGGATATTCATCTTGCGAAACTCATCTTTGGTGTATTGGTTGTTTATGTACAAGGTGTCAAGTTCTGGAAATGAAGACTCATTCATTGTCACATGCCGATTATACAGAGGGATGAAAATAAAGTCAGAAATAAAGATGACATATGGATTGGTATCTGTAGAAATTCCAAATGAAAATGAAGACAAATTACTGCGTGATCTTGTAAAGGAACTTATGATACATGCCATATATATTAGCTTATAAGGTAACATTTTAACATTAAAAAATTCCCCCTCATCCCAAAAAATTGAGAGCTGTCTTATACTCCAGATATAGAATCTGAAGCTTGAATCCCGTTGGTTATGGTAAATTGTTAGTATGAGAAGTTTTTGACAGTAGGCTAACCCCTCATGTGTGTCTCAACAAGCCATTTAAAGATCGCATTCAAGAACAATGGTACAAATGAGTGGTTAGTGGAGAAAGTCATTCAGGTTACCATAATAGCCTACTGAAAACAGAGCACCCACTCATAAGGTATTGAATATTGTGGTAGTTACTGACAATTTCTTCCCACTGATTTTTCATTAGAATTTGAGTGAAATAAAAGTATATGATTACTGAATTTATTTAACAAATTCAATACATTATATTTTAAAATATGATTTATTGATGGGTGCCTTGTATAGCGAATATAACCTGAAATCTACATTTTAACTTGAAAATTGTTTTTTGGTGGGGGGTTGTCATATATGCCCAGATGCCTTGTACACTAGCATATATTTTTTCTGGTGTTAATAATCCCTCTTCTTGTAGGAAAAATGGAATATCCCAAAAATGGCTAAAAAATGAAAAAAACTTTTAAGAAGAGATTATGCTTAATGTAAATGGTTATACAGAATACTGAACAAAGGATGAGGAGAATACAAGTTGGATGTCATTTTGTTGGTAATCATGATGAAATGTCATACAGTGGTCTCTTGCTGAAGATATTTTTTGTTGCACATAATAATCTGGAAATATATTCAGCCATATTAAAAGTATAAAGTACATTTTAGATATGTTTACAAATATCTGCACTTCTATTGAAATAACTAAAAATGCCACTTCCAACAGAGAGCAGATTCAGCAAGCTAAATATGATGAAATCAAATTTTACTTTTTTCATCCCCCTGAAGCCATGTGGAGCCTATCTCACTATAAGATATATAGAATTTCACATAAAGTTTCTAAACTTGCATCTTCCATGCTAACAAATAATGTATTTTCACTGAGAACAAGATCTTTAAACAGCAATAACTCAATATAATCAGAACACACATCTTACTGCATGGTTTATGCTCAATGCTGAAGATCTAAAGGCATGTAAATGGATATATTGTGAAATCCCTAAATATTACATGTTCAATGGCCTCAACAGAAAATAGACAGAAGATATCAGAATGCTATTAGCTTCATGTATTCAGTATGTCCTAGAGATGCTGAAAAATTGTATGTTTATTGCTGTTTCATATTCCAGGAGCAAGTGATTAAGCACTGAGAGACAGTTGAAGGAGAAATTATGTTTGCTTTCAAAAATGTTTGCATTCAACTAAGACTTTTAGAAAATGACCATGAATTAGAAAATATACTGGAGGAGGCCTCAGCATTCAGAACATTTGCTGCATTTTGTGATTAGTGTGATCTAATAAATGTCATGTACCTGTAGGACTTTTTTAAAGATGAAATGATTAGAGACTTTTAGTATTGTAGATACAAGTGTGACTAAGTGGAAAATACAGATTTTCATACAATAAATGCAGTTGTAATTGTCAAACAGTTGCTTTACCCAAACCTTGTGGAGATTTTTGGCCAATGAAAGAACAAGTGGAAATAAATCAACTTTACTTCTATAAACCAACTCGTAAACAAAAACTAATAACAGATACAATGATTGAAGCAGTCAATAAAAAGAAGAAATATTCCCAAATGAGTTGTTTTATGTTCATGCTTTAAGAAAATATGGCAAAGTATATCTATTTAACATGATCCTTTTTTATTTTACGTTCAACAATCATGGGTTGCATGGACAATCATTCTAGCTACATTGCTGTCTGTTTGTAAGACATAGCTTATTTAAACTATCTGTAACATGGATCAACATAAGCAGGTGTTATGTATCTTCTACCTCTGACCAAGCTGGTTTACTAAGAAATCTAGACTTAATTATCTTTAATGAGATATTGATAAGACTCTTGCCCTTCATTAAAAATATTATAGGTGTACACACTGCTTTGTATGGCAAGATCATTGCATTGGGAGAAAACTAAACATAAGTCATACTTAATCATCTACTCACTATGTACACAACTGCTCTTGATATCTGCCTGAAATGCTCTTATCTATAGTTGGAGTTCATACATTATAGACTAACTCCACATATGTGTACCATAGAAGAATAAACAAATTGGTTATTTCAAATTGGAAATGGAACCATTTCTATAATTATAATTATCCAAGTATCAGTGCCAGACTTAGTGGTGGTACCATCAGTGGCAAGCTTCTCACTGTTTTCTATGGCAAATGTTCTGGTGAGTTACTTTCATTAGTCCCACCAGTTCAGACCTTCACATCTAAGATCTACCATTTCATGTACACTGGGACAAATCATTTCTTTGTATTCTATTAGTAAGAAGTAAGTTCCATTTGGATATATTCTTCCCAAAAACCATTACTTTGTAGAACAGACTCTCAAGTAGATGCTTCTCCAATTGCTACATCTTAATCTCTTCAAATCTAGAGTTAAGCATTATCTTTATTAAATATATCTTTCTCATAATCTGCACTTCTTATTGCCTCCTTTTACTAGGTCCCACATACCTCACCCATTCATACTTGCTGAAAGATGAAGATCAACCAGTATGTACAATATGCCAAGTTGCCAAGTTGCACTCACAGTGAAACAAATTTTAACTGAATGTACTCACTGAGCAGATGTGCGACATAAATTCTATAAGTAAAACAACATGAGAAAACTATTTGAAAATAATAAAACTGTTAACTATTTTTAAAAAATAGGTTTATATAAAATAATATAGTACCTACAATAGATCAGCTGCAAACTATATACCTATAAAGCATGTTTACTCTGAAAGTATAAAACTATCTACAAAATATCTGTAGTTTAAAGGATTTTACAATGGAAATTAACTTAAATTTGTCAGCCTACAAGAGAATTGCATTGAAGGCTCATTAATAAGTAGTGCTCTTGCAAGACATGTTTTGATACTAAATTGGTGTAAATGATACAAATTGACTATTTACTCTCGAAAGAATTCAGTTTTTTCTGACTGAAGTATGCTTTGACAATAAAATAGAAGGAAAAATATTCTGTAAGTTTGGGATTCAAAGTCTACCAACCCAAATCTGTATTTGTTTATGGATAATTATGTTTTCTCTAAAAACAAGTCCAAAGAGATCAAACTAAAGATTTCCAGATCAGGAGAACACTTCCAGACCCTCATCATGCAATCAGCATGCTTGGTAATAAGTTGTCGGAATTTATGTATGCATATATATATGTATGTTAATTTTTTAGACTCCCAGTTGAAGATAGATGCATAGCTTCCTGCAACTATGTGTAAATCTAATATATTACTTGATAAAAATAATAATAGTATATTATTAAATAATAATATAAATAAATATTATTTTGAATTGTAAGAAAAAGTTTCATTATCAATTTTTAACTACTTTTTCATTATCTAATCACAATGTTGTGATAAAAAGACAAATAAAATAAAGAAAAGACAAATCAAAAATTAATAATGAAACTTGATCTAACTATTCAAAATAATAATTTATTTATATTATATTATTAATTAATAGCATATTTTTATTGTTTTTATCAAGTAATACATGGTGCTTCCCTGCAGAAACTGACATCATTCAAAATGTGATTTTCTGAGTAACTACATGTCCCAGGCAAACAAAATTAAATAGGCTTTCGTCTTGAATAATAACAGATTTATTTATTATTTTGAACAAGATAGTCAAAAGGATGTAGATTTTATAATCAATTTTGCAAAGCCTAACAATATGCACACCACCTGTAGCACAACATATGTCAAGTTGGTAGTCCAGCTCCTGCCAAACATGCTGTAACATGTCTTGCATAACATTCTCCAGTGCCTCAGTGATTCCTTGCTTAAGTTCCTCTGAATTGTAGGGGACATAGACCTGTTCTTTCACATAGCCCCATAGAAAAAAATCACAAACTGTCAAGTCAAGTGATCATGGTGGCCACTTGGACAGCACACCCAATCCATCTTTCTGGTAGATTCTTATTGAGATAAGTCTGCACAGTCAATTTAGGTTTTATTTTTTGTTAAAATTTTGAAATCAGGTAAGTAAGGATTTTCTGTTTTATTAGACTATGAAATGATATCAATTTTTTGGGGTACCCTATATATTAAATTTATACCTAGTGTCAGGAGGTTATACCCTATACTTTACTGAGAGACTACAAAATTAACATACATGCATGAACAATTGTCAGCTACTCATTACCAAGCACACTTAACTGCTAGGGTAGTTAACTAACCCTGCAGTTCTCTTGTGGTTTATACTGCAACTATGCTGAGCGGACCTTATTACAATTTCTGGGAGAGAACACATAATCTGGCCTGGTCAACAATTTGAACAAATACTCAAACCCTAAGTTACAGTAATTTGTGCCTTTTTGTTAGCACAACCATTGATGGCTTACAAACATTTCTGAATACCCAGTTTCACTCACAAGGTTTGGCCACTCCATGGTGTGTTTTTTTTTTTTACTTTTCAAAGATGCCATTTGCTGGGATGGCTTGCCTGAACATAAGTGACTTTTATCTATCTATCTATCTATCTATCTATCTATCTATTTTTTTTTTTCATTTGTAAATGAGTTATATTACACAACCCATGTTTCTAACATCTGGTGTATTCAGATGGTTTACATATATATATATATAATGTAAGTAAAAAATTCTGAAATTTAATTTTGTTGAGTGACCATTTCAGTGAGAAAATTCTCGCTTCATCAGCAATGGTTAAAAACAAAAATTTATTAATTCAAATATGTTACAAAATTTCTATACCGGAAGAAGCCCAAAACTATATCCATGCGCAAGAAGTTAAAAAAAAATGGGGCAGGATTAAGAAGAAAAATTTTTTTTATTTTATTTAATTAATTTTTTATGAATAGATAATACTATTTACATTGAGTCCTCCACCTTGATCAATTTTTATATTAATAAAATTAATATTGTTAGGATCAGGTTTTTGGGATTTTACCTATTTGCTTATCCTTTTTGGAGTTTATATATATATATATATATATATATATATATATATATATAAGGCAACTAATAACTCACACATCTGTACAGAGCTAGACATTTAATTTTTTACAAATTCTATTTCTCTAGGCTCTTTACTAATTCTCTTTAACTCTTTTGAGAACAGCTTTTCACTTTCACTTAATTGTCATCATCATTGTAATTTTGTAATTAAATTTGTTTAACAATCTTGTTCTATCCCTCATTCAAAGCATGCCTAGGATCATTTGCTCATTTTTCCTCTCATTTACTGTTGGATGAAAATCCTTTTCTTCTAAAGGGGATTAAGTATAAACACTTTCATTCCACTGTCAAAGCAAGGCCAGCAACAATCAGTAGCAGCACCATGCAACATATTCTAGCCATTAAGTCACTTTCCCATTAATAAATACGTATATATTAAACTTATATTTTTAATTTATTAAAGGATTTTATATTAATTAATATATATATTAGTAGTATCATTTATTTATATACCAATTTAGCCATACTGTCAAAAAAATGACAAAAATATTTTAAAATTTTGCAATTGCAGTTATATTTTCTGCATTAGTAACCTAGAATTTTATCTGTATGTTAATTCTATTGTTGCATTTAAGAGAAATAATTGTTTTATAAACCATTGAAAGAAAAAATATCCAAAGATAACTAACAAAAATGAATAAAAAGTAAAGTATTAGCAATGTGATATCAATATATATTAATTAAATATTCCGTTGTTATAGTAACATGAAGCATATCTACTTATTAGTGTTGTGCAACATCTCCTTTTACTAAAACAACAATAAATATCTCATTAATAATTAATGGAAATATGGTTGTTGATCAATAAATACATAATCACATTGTGCTTTATATTATAGCAGAGGTATTACATATTTTTTTTACTTTTCAAGTAATTATATGAAGCATTATTTTATAATATTTCATGTATATGCATATTCACATCAGATATTTATTGGTTATTGTTTTTTTTTGTTTTTTTACAATATTGTTCACTCTTTACAAGGCTCAAGATCTGCTAGAAGTAAAGTGGTAAAAAGTAAGAAACACTGTTTAAGGAGATATGTGGGGAGGATAACGCTTACCTTAAACTTGAACAGGTTAAGGCTGTAGTGATTGGGAAAGTATCCTCTTAGGAGTTGGTTCCACAAAGTAGTAGTTTGTAAAAAGAAAGTGCTAGAATGGAATTTACATCTCGCCAATGGAATATGAAAGGAATATGGTTTGCTACTATATGCATGGCATAGGTCTTAGCCATGAAGGTTAGAATTAATAGAATTAAAGAGTGTAGTTCATCTGAACACTTTCCATAGAAATAGTGATAGAGCAGAGAGAGGACTGTGACATTTTGTTTGTGAGAAAGGGGTTGTAGGGTGGAAAATAATTCATCAACCAAGGACACACAAGGACACACAAATTCCTTTGTGCTGGCACAGCCATCAATGGCTTCCAAATATTTCTGTTAACCCAATTTCACTCACATGATTTGGGTTACTCCATGGTGTGGTTTTTTCAGGCAATTTTCAAAAGTGCAGCTTGCTGGGATTGCTTCCTCAGACTGATAATATCCAGACAAACCTTATTTCTCTCTTTAACCCTTCTGAGAACACCTTTTTGGTTTCACTTAATTGTCAGTTTCATTGTTATTAAATTGTATTGAAATTTCTTCAACAGTTTTATTCTATCCCTCATTTGGAGCATAATTATAATTCATCACTCACAAGGATGCAGAGATGCATTTGGACTCTACATGGACTGAATGACTGCAAATCTTCTCAAATCTTCTTCACTTTTTTCAGTATACTTACAGATGCCAGTAAAATCTGAACAGTTAGTCTTTCTTCAGATCTCATCTTCAGTCGCACTTCCCATGCTTTTGGTGCATCTCATTCATAAATCTTATATTCAAAAATATCATTTGAACTGCTTTTTATCAGAAAATGGTTCTAGCACTAGAAAAACTTATAATTCTAAGCATGGAATAAAACGATCAGTTGTCTAATCCAAAATGACAACATCAGAATTTGTATCAATTTCTTTTCAAACAGTTTCTGAAGATATCAGCAAATATTGTCTTTATATTTACTAAGCTCAGCTTAGTATGGCACAAGGCTAGATAATAAAGAAATTAGGGTGGGAAAATTTTTATTTCAAGACAAGATCACCTACCTGACTTGGAAATCATCATTTAAAATCTAGGCATTTTATCTTGGTTCAAATAACTACCACCATCGGAAAATATTCAGCTCCCTCAACCATGAAGCAGCCCACTTCTTTGCATTGATCTCATTGATTTTGTAGCTTATAAGTATGTGAGTAAACACTTACATTTTGAAGTTGATGATAGCTACCCCCTAGTGACTGATCCTTTCTCTTATTTAGCCTCTAACATTATTCACAAGAACCACACCTGAAACTGTTTACATTATTGATTAATTAAATACATCATGCGAGAATGAAATAATAGCAACAGAAACTTCCCTGGGTTTGCCTTTTCCTTGTCTGTGGACATTTTCCATTCACTTACAAAGAAATTTAGTAAAATCAGCTGTTCTTGAATATTCATACCAAGTTATATATATACAGCTTGCGATGGGTAAATTGTAGCCATTTTATATTTTTAATTTCGAACATGTGTGTTGTTTGTTTTTGATTCTGTCAATTGTACAGTATAGTAGGGTTAGTTGGGTACCGCCTGTGAGAAATAGAGCACCATGATGCAATTCACTCTATCAGAAATTTGGAAACAGCATGTTGTACTTCTTGGCATTCATGTTGGAAGTTCCAATATGAACATTTAGGAGTGTTTGAGTGTCAATATGAGGACAGTGCAGAGGATTTGAAAAATGTTGAAGTATATATCCTGTCAACATCATAGTGTTTAGAGTAATCAATAGCAATGGTGACGTTATGCCTCTGTTCATCTTCTCACAGAGCCTCATGCTCAACATGGAGACCCACATCAAGTGCCTTGTGACTGCAACTCCCTTGATTATTATGTTGTGGGGGGGGGTATTACAAAACTCTTTGTAATACCGAAGATGAACTGAAGATAAGTATTATGGCAGCATTCATCAACTGAAACAAAGAAGCCATCCAAAAGAGTTGCGGGAGATTCTGAAGTTGTGTGGAGGCTATGGTTAAAGCCAATAGTGATTTTATTGGATAAATTTATTTTTTAGTATTTCAAAATATTTTAATTTAATTTTAGTAAATATATCTGTTAAAATAAGATGTCAGTGTTATTTTCATTTTTGTGTAATTTAAACGTCAATTTATCCATAGCACCCTGTATACAGAGTGGTGGGATGTTACAAGCTTCGGGCTCAAGCCATCAAATAGTTTCAGTGTCAAATGTAATTATTTTTTATTTATTGTTTATATGTTCACAGTTATGAACAACATTTATTTCCATTATCAACCAACTTTTAGTTATAGGAGTTGCTTTGATTTAATATCTTGTAGTTCAGGCTCTTAACTTTTTATGCAGACTTTATGAGTTAAATAAAAGAGATTTGAAAAAAAAGTACATTCTAGTTAGTTGTAAGTCTTATATACCTTCAAAAACACATTGTTAAATAAAAAGCTACATGATCTAGATTTAGTATAACATTTGTTATATATTAAAAGTCCAATATAGCTTGCTGTTAAAATGGCATTAGGAGGATTTAGTTTTTATTAATTTTTAAACAAGGAAATTACTTTTGATGACAGCAGTAGAGGACAGTAAGTGTGATACTGAGATCCAAAGGATTATTAGCATGGCCAAGGATACATTCCAGAAGCTGAGTCAACTATTGAGAAACAGGAAAAGTTTGCTGGAAACAAAAAGGAGAGTACTGGACTGCTATGTGATGTCTGTCCTTCAGTATAATGTGGCAGTGAATGCTGGACAATCTTATCAAAGATGAGAGAAAGACTGGAAGCAACCAAAATTTTGTTCTACAGGAAGATGCTGAGGATACTTTGTGTTAACATCTAACACAGTATATCTTGCGTAGCTTGGATCTGGTGTTAGCCAGCTGGAGAAAGAGAAGGAGGCAACCATCACTCTTTACAGATTTCTTTTAGAGAGTAGTCACTCATGAGTTTGACTTAAAATAAAGAACCAAATGATTTATTTCTGACTGGATCTTATTTATTTCCACTAACATTTGGTAGCAGAGATCAAGATCTATGAAAACAAAATGAGTTCCAAACTGTTTGAACTACCACTTTAAAACCCAGAATTTTACAATTCGAAAATGGTCATAAAACCTGTCAAAGTGCCTAAACAAAGCCAAACTATAACATGTAAATTTACAAATGATGAAGACTAGGAATGGAGGAAATTGAGTGTGATCAGTAGAGCTGGAAAAGCCACTGGTAAAAACTAATATTTGATGAATGTTGCTATGGAGGGAGGTGATCCATTCTGGCTGGATTTTTGAGCATGGTGTCTTGGAATGGGAAACAAATAAAGAAGCTGACCAAACCTCAACCAACAAAGCCCAAAACTCAACCAATTAAGTAAATGTACTGACTGCCTCCTATAATGACAACCTTAACCAAGCAAGAAAAAGAGAACTCCAAAGTTGGACTGAACATCAAGTCTACACACAAGTGCTAGATCAGGGCCAACCAAAAATATACACAAGGTGGGTCTACACAAACAAGGAATCTAATGATGAGCAAACTCCTAAGGCCAGATTTGTTGTGAAAGGCTTCCAAGACAAAGATGCCTGTAGCATTAGAAATGATTCCCCAACATGTTTCAAAGAACGTCTGCATGTAATCTTAAGAGTCATAGCATCATATGTCTGGATATGCAAGTTCATGGACATCAAAACTGCATTTTTACAGAGCAAGCAGTTAGATTGACCAATCTACCTTCTTCCTCCTAAAGAAGCAAATGTGCCTCCTGCTTACATTTGGAAATTATCTAAATGTCTGTATGGTCTAATTGATGCCTCCTGATCCTGGTACTTAACACTTAGGGAGGAACTAATGAAGCTAGGAGCCACACCATCAAAGTATGACCAGGCAATCTTCATATGGCACTTTAAAAACAGGCTTCAAGGGACAATTGCCTCACATGTTGATGATTTCTTCTTTGCTGGGTCAGAAACCTTTGTGAACTAAGTCATTAATAATCTGAAGAAGCTGCTAATTTTCCATACATTAGACTAGAAATAAAAAAATCAGATGAAAACCTCAGAATTGGGCAGGATGAATATGTACAGAAACTTGGATACATTCCCTTGCAGAATAGCAGAAGACAAGATATTGCCAAATGAGATCACTAAAGCTAGACAGCTAATAGATCAGCTGAATTGGCTAGCCACCCAAACAAGACCCGACCTCAGTTTTGATGTCAGTACGCTAAGTTTCATACTAAAACAAGAAAATGTGGAATGCATAAAACAAATTAACTGGACTGTAAAAATGGCAATAAAAGAGAAATTCCAAATTCACATTCCAAACCAAGGCAAATTATATTTGCAAATTATAACATACAGTGATGCATCCTTTGCTAACCTGAGTTATAGTGAATCACAAGCTGGCTACATAATTTTTTTTGGTTTGGTGATAATAACCACACTTGCTCATAATCTAAACGAATCAAAAGAATTATTAAGAGCACAGTTGGTGCAGAGACTCTGACCATGGTTGGTCTTACTGAGGCCTGCCTTAATTACAGAAAATTGATACCAGATTTGTTACAACTGGAAGACCATCCTACCAGTATAAAGATAATGTGCAAAACAAACAATTCTTGTTTGTATGATGCAGTGCATTCCACCACACAAATTCTTGATAAAAGACTTCGATTAAAATGGCAATCCTCAGAGAAATGGTCAACAGAAGTGAAGTTGTAGAGATCTCATGAATGCCCACTGATAAACAAATCACTGATGCCTTGACAAAAAAGGGGGTCCCTTCTTTCAAAATATTTGCATTCACATTTGAGCCAAAAGAAGCCTCTATCTAATTTCTAAATTTACAGACTTATAATTTTGTTTACCTTTTCTTTTATTTTCCTTACAGATAGCTTTGGAATGTTGCCTCCTAAAACTATGTCCTCTGCACCAGAAAGAAAAGAGAAGTGTTAACATCTAACACAGTCTATCTTGCCTGAATGAAAGACTGATTATTTTCCTTTTGATCAGGTGTTAGTCGTCCAAAGAAAAGAGAAGGAGGTGGCTATCACTCCTTACAGATTTCTCTTAGAGACAAGTTTCTTATGTGTTTGACTTAAAATAAAGAACTTATATGATTTATTCCTAACTGTATCTTATTTATTTCCACTAGCACTATGGACTGATGAGAATGAATGGTTTGGAGAAACTGATACTCACAAGACATAAAGGGAAGGCGAGATAAAGGAAAGCAATGTGTGATATACTTGATGGACTTGAGCAGATGAATGGCGGAACAGAGTTTGGGAGGGTTAACAGGAGAAGGGGTGTTAAGAGCTACAAGAGATAGGGAAATGTGGAAGACCATGATCACCTACATCCTGAAGGGACATGGCATATAGAAAAAGTCATATGAGCATGCATTTCAAGAAACATCATCAGAATTGTTATATTTTTATTGATATTGAACCTGGGAGAAAATAAGCAATAATATCAATATTTTAAGAAAGCTAAAAGTACAACTCAAACACACAAAAAAAATTGTGTCTATGATTGAATGTCACAAAAGTAGTTTTTAAAGTTTCATGAATAATGCTCAATAGTCATGCAGACCAACTGAGGTTGATGACAAGTCAAATCAAGAAATTACTTGAGAATAATAAATATTATAGAACATGGGAGATAGCAAACATACTTAAAATATCAAAACTTGAAAACCATCTGTACCAGTTTGGTTATGCTATGTTAGTCAGTTTTATATATGGCTTCTAAATACCATGAAATTCTTTTCATCTTTTTAAAATGTGCCTTCAGAACATCTATACAGATTACTGTTCTTCTCTGTGAATTGTTATGATTTATTGGGAAAAACTTGTGAAAAACTTCCCACATAAGTCTTCAGTTTTAACTACAGTGTTTTCCTCTTAAACTGGTATCCACTCCAAGCTAAAGAGATCAGTTTAAAATAGCACTTAAAGAATTTATTGTTTAAATGTTATCAAAATGTTTAATTATGAAAACAAATTGTTATGAACAAGGAAAATAACTTTGCAACAACTTTGAAAACAAAATATCATTGAACAAACAAATTAATTACTACAAAACATACCAACAGCTGCTTTTTTACCTTAAGGTGATGCTGTGTATATGATGGGATTAGAAGGGAGTCTTCTACTATGAGCTTGTAATGATGACCTTACCTTTAACAAAAAAAAAGTGGAAGTGACAAAGAACAAATGTAAATAAGACATGGTTGAGATAAGTAAAATATTTTTTTTTTATTTTTCATGATTTACCAGGTTTTGATAGTTTGTCTATTACAATGTATAGTATATCATTTTGAGTTGTACAGGATATAATATAAGGTAATAGTTGAGATAGACACATGGAGAAAATCAACATGCTTGTGTAGATGAATGAGATATATTCATAAAAGAAATATTCCTCAAATTATCACATTCATTATAGTAGTCAAGAGTTAATCTCTGCTGCTACCATTGGTTTTGTCACTAATATGATGGAAGCACCCTGGTGTCGCTGATCTGGTCCAGCTTGCCTGCCATGGGAATCTGTTGCTAATACCTACCTGGTCAAACCTGAATTTGTGGGTATAATCAGTGTTGGCTTTATAGTCAGACAGTGGCTCAAAATGGCTGCAGTAAAAACTGTGTGGATCTTTTTCTGATTGGTCAGAAAAGATGTTTTATAACCCTGATATTTTGGGGCACTATTCCAGAAGTTGATGTGCAGAGTCAAACAAAATTAAGATTTGATTGATTGATTGATTGATTGGTTTGTTTTCTATCGCTTATGAAAATTTTGCAGGTTATTTAAAGTTAAAAAATATTTTTACATTGCCAAATTTTTTTTTTTAATAATCATGATGGTTTCTAGTGATACAAGTCTTACTAATTAACCCATAGCGGGGAATAGATGAGGTGGAGTCATATCTTTCCCAAGGGTCAGTCAGTCAGTTAAGTGCCATACGTGATACACACTTTGGGCAATCATGTCTGGAAAGAGACATGACTGACTGGGCAGAAGATTATCCCGCAGTAGGTTGCCATTATTTTCTATGGTATACTGGTTACCAGTCAAGGATATAGAACCCAATCTTTTCTGTTATTTAACCCATAACTGGAAAAAAGAGACAGATTAATACCTTTCCCAAGAGTATTTGTGCATAAGTGAATGCAAGGAATTCAACTGAAATTCAAACTTGGCTTCCTGAACCGATATCCACTGCACCACAACACACATCCATTCCCAAGGTTATTTGTGCATAAATGAATATACTGAACTCAACTGGAATTAGAACTTGGCTTTCTGATTATTCATTACACCACCAGAACATCCAAGTTTACAGCACCTGGTATTCCCAAGTGGTCACCCATCTAGGTACTGACCAGGCTCAATTTTGCTTAACTTTGGTTATCATATGGAAACTGCTGTTTTAATCTGATGTGGCCAACTGAAGGTAGCAAATGTACAAAATTGTATTGAATTAATTAAGAGAAACACTATATTCCATCATGATAATGTGAAATCACATGTGCTTTTATAATTTTTTGTGACCAGAAAATTTGTTACAGTTTTGCTGAAAAGTTCTGATTCATCTAATATGTTCATTAGTTATTACATCTTTGTATTACCATTTATTCCATTTTTTATAGAGATATTGGTATATATAGAGAGACATACAGTCTTAAAATGTATATATAGATGTGTGATGGGACAGGTTAATTTATCCTACTTGATATCTTAACAGTTATCTCTACTAGCAATTGAAATCTGATGTATCAGTATTGGAATTGTTTTTGAGCACTAATTGTATTTGTACCTGATTTACACAATCAAGGTTCCAGATTTACTTATTACTGTCGATTTCTTTTATTACTATTCCATCACCCTCTTGTTTAGGTTTTGTCATTTCTGTATTAACAAACCAAATATATCTGACTGTATATTTTAAAAACTTATAATTAATACCAATTTTTTTAGAGTTTTTAACTTAAAGTTTGTTTTATGAAGCTTTAGCACTCACTCAGTATGTATGTTGTGAATTGAAAAACAAGAAAAAAGGGATTTTCAGTGGTTGGATTTAAGATATCAGATACATATTGAGCAAATGTTTCAAATAACTTCTTACTACAGTGCATTACTTTAAAAAATAGTAGCTATTAAGATATTGGTTTATTATCTAGTCTGACATCCATAGGATTGACTCAAATTTCCATCTACAAATCTCTCCATTCTTTCTGACTCTTTAAAATCACTGCAATTAATCCGTTTAGGCAAATCACATGACACAGTATATAGAATTATTTTATATGGAACTTATTTGACTACACGTTGAATTCATCTTGTTCAAATATAAACAAACCATATCAATAACTGGAAAAGAATACTTATTCCTAGTATTAAGTGAAATTATTAACACTTCACAATTAAGATAGAGCTAGGGTTTTGGTGTCTAGTATAAATATTTTCATGACTTCAATGAACTCATCATTATATTTATTAAACTTAGCTTCAGGATGTGGAATTAGTAAATAGTACTAATTAGTAAATACTAAACATTTCAAATACCTCAGTATGCAGATCAGTTATAACACATTTAGTATAAGAGATAAGGAAACTAAACACAGAATAGGCTGCACAGAGGTAGTTTTGTATAATATTGCAAATTACTACAAAACACAGTGTATAAAAGTGTTGGTTGAAGTAATTCAAAAGTGATTTGACCCAAAGAGTAGTGAGTTCTGGCCACAGCAGAGGTGAACAAAAACTTAGTAAGCTGAGGTACTAAAGGGAATTAACTGAACCTGAGGCATCCAGAACCAACATAACACATGGAACTAGAACAATCTACCCTATTGACTAAATAACAGGGTCAGTTTGAAATTCCAACATATATCACCTGAAGAAGGCCAGAGTATACAACAGCCAAAACATTGTGAATATGACAATAAACATGAGGGCAACAGTTCAAAAAATGTGAATAATGTAAATAGTTACAATACCTCATCTCAGAAATATCGACAAACAAATATAGTATAAGAGATAAGGAAATGAATAGGCTGCATTAGAGATAGTTTTGCTCAATACCACAAACTACTACAAAACCAAAGCATTAAGCTAACATCTAGAGTCATGTTCTTAGATAGTCTCATCAGATTAAGACTTTCATATAGATGCCATGCATGATGTCCAATTCATTCAAAAATATCTAAATTGTCACCTGTATGCAACTGCTTTCTCAGATCAATAAAGGCAGCTTCAAGTGAATGAAGCCTGTAGGTCTTAGTGAGTATCATCCTTCTTTGAACCTCAATGACTGGTACTACAGAATCAGAAAGAACTTTACCAAATAACAGAAATGTATGGTGGCAGAACAAAGAAAAAATGATGGAGGCTTTAGAAATAAACAATTGTGTTAATGCAAAAATGCAACAAATGGTAATGCAGTGTAAATGTCTCTCGTTGAAAGGAAGAGATAAGTTTAGTCATAAAAGTTATCCATGGAGATATACAGTAGAAGGAAAAGGGTGAGTTATGATTTACTGCAGTCTTTGGCAGGTGTCCTTTGGAGATGGAAGGTCACATCCCAATGTGCATCATGAATTCATGGCCGGTTTGCTAACCGACTGCTGGAGAAGTCTTTTTGATGGGTTTTTATGTCGTTTTCTTAGGCTCAGATCAGCTTCAGTTTTTGTTTTGTTTCTTTAGGTAGGAGTAGATGCTATTGGTGAAAATTCTGAATTGTATTTTTCTTTGAGTGTGTAAGTGAAATGGAAGCTATATAGGGAGTCTATATGCAGTTGATGAAGTTTTTAGTTCAGTCTTGGGTTTTAAAGTGTTCCCACCAGCCAATGGTAGAAATTTGTATAATGTGAATCAGAAGATTTAGGAAGATTATAACAATCTAAATTACTGAATCTAGCTTTCTACATTTCTCACATCTACAAGAAGTTGGTTCTGGTTTTAGGTTTGTTTGTTTAGTAGCCTATCAACTCCTTATGGATCATTTAATGGCAAAATTTAATTTTCTTGGGGGAATTAGTAATTTCATTTACAAAAATGTACTGCTGATAATTTTTTTTGTTCCAAAAATGTAATTATGGTATTTTTACTATGAAAATGTACTTTTGGACTTTCATAGCGTTCTGACTCCAGTTTGGGGGTTAACTATTTGCCCTTAGTTGGAACCCTAACAGATGCTAACCAACCATACTCACTTGTAAAATCTACACCAGTAAATTTATTACTTTATTCTCACAGCCACTTGTAATTTACTTTACTTAGTAAGTTACAACCACAAAAGTTCTCTTTCAAATTAACCACTAGATATAGATTCTCTTACTGGTAAAATCCACTGTAGTAACTCTGTTATAATGTCTACCTTTTAAGAGAAGACTAACTTCTTTGAAAATCAACATTCTAAATTTGGATTTTATCTAGACTCAGACACTGAACTCTAACACTAGTGAGAAATATACAATTATCTCAGCCACTGAGCGTACTCATTATGCTCATTATATGTAAATGTTACAAATTTACTGTCTCTAGGTAACAGTATTGATTAGTGTTTACAGCATCTTTATATTGCAGATTTTACCAGTTCAAGCCTATTCACTGGAATGTTCTACCTTTGTTATTTATAAAAAAACAGTATTATAATTAAACTTTGTCTTTATTGGTAACTCTGCTTGTTTGTTCTACTTTGCATTTTATTATTAAAATTTTTATTTCAAGAAATACAGAAATAGACCAATGTTGTATATTTAGTTTATAGAAACCAAATATAGAAAAGAATATATTCAAGTCATGTAAATCTGTTGGCCTCAAGATTATCTAAAAATTGACAGAATTGTTTGATTATATTCTCTGACAGTTGGAGTGTATACTACAAAGAATGAGTTTTAGGAAATAATTTTCTAGCTAAGTTTGGTTATCTTAAAAAAACATGTTTTGCATCAGCCACCTCTTTGAGAAATTCATGCTTTTTAATATTAATAGCAATAATTAATTTTAGCTTAAGGATCAGGCAGATGAATTTCACATTTACACTGAATCTCATGTTCTATTTTTATTTGTTCATCTAAAACCAAATTAATAAAAATGAATTGGACAACCAAATTCACTTCACATTCAAGAGAATTAATCAATAAATCTTCAGTTTTATATTTTCTCAAATTTAAGTAGGAACGCAACTCATTTGTAAATTTATTAGTAAATATCTGATTTATTCCTAATTGAATTTATCTGTAAATTTCTTCCCCAACCAATTTATTGCTAAGATTTGTCTCAGTTTGTATTGCTTAGACATTATTTTCTGGTCTGGTAAAACTTGACCAGTTTTTTTTTTTTTTTTTTTTTTTGGTTTAAATGACATGTTACAATAATATAACATGTTTTGCAAATGGTTTGTGAATTAGACTCATTTTGGTCATATGCTGAATAATTCAATTTTCAGTGCTAGGTTGATGAAGTTTATTACTTTGAGGAAAATTTACTTGAGAAAAACTTTTAAAAGGGCTGATACCCACTTCTCATTTGTCAGGAAAGAGAAAATGGAAGGGAGCAAAGTGCAGGGAAAATTTCTCTAGACATACATTTGTTAAACATTTATGGTAAATTATTAAAGTTCTTTTTTACAGTATGGTTCACCCTGTACAAGGCTTGGGGGTCACTCAAGGTAGAAAGTTACTTTAAGGAGTAGTTTCTATGGATAGAAAAATAATGGTTGACTCTTGATTTGAAAGGATCAAGATTGTAATGATCAGAGAAACATCCTCTTGAGAGTTTGTTCCATAGAGCTAAGGAAGAAGCTTTTTGAGTGGAAATTACTTCTTACTGACGGAACATACAAAGAATGCAGAGGGTTTGCTACAATGTAAGTGGCATGGCAGATCCTAGCCATGAAGATCAGACCTGGTGAAACCAGGTAATGCAGTTCATCTGGGGGCTTTTCATGGTAGTGGTGATAGAGTAGTGGTAGACTCACTACATGTCACCTGTGAAAGAGAGAGGTTAGAGTATGGAAAATAATTCTTCTTCAACAAGACCTCAGAGACACTTCTGAACTTTATCAAAACTGGAAAGCTGCTGCCCAGATATGGCCACAGTACCCCATTTTTAGCCTGATCTGACTCTTATAAAATTAGAGGATAGCATGAGGAGTCAGGAACTTACTGAAGCAATACAGAAAGCCAATAATTTTACCTACATCTTTAGCAATTGATTGTTTATAGGAATTCCACTTGATAACAGGTGTAAGCCTGAGGCCCAATATCTTCTCAAGACACAAGACCTTCTCAATGGGATATATGTACATTATGACTGGTGGTAGTTCAAGGTTGATTGGTGTTGATGGAATATAATCAGTTTAGTTTTGGAGGCATTGAATGTAACCAATCATTCTTTTCCCCACTGAGAAGTTAGTTAGATTAGAAGAGCGGTCAGCTACCAATCTCTGATCGTCAAGAGTTTTGGAGGTGCACCCGTATATTGTCATGTCATCAGCATAGATGTTTACAAATGATTAGAGTATATTTTAGGTAGATCATTTATGTAAATCAGAAAGAGAGTTGGTCCAAAAAGTGGCCCCTGGGAGACGCCTGTGTTGATCACCAGAGCCTCAGAGGATTGGCCGTTAATAACTACCTTCTGGGATCTAGCTGTTACAAAGGAATCATGTCTTGTCAAAGGCCTTTATAATATCTAATGCTATAATACTTATTGTATGTGTGTTGTCAAGGACCTTACTAAATCTGTAATGGTAGTTGCCACATCAGTAGTGGATCAGACTGATCAAAACCCATGCTGCTTGTCACACCAGAGGTTGTTCCTATCCAGGTGCTCGACAACCTTCTTATTGATAATGGCCTCAAAATGTTTGCTGATGATACTGAGGAGACTAATGGGTCTGTACTGGGAGGGGAAGAATTGGTTGCCTGTGTTCTTGAAGGTTGGGCATACACTTGCAACATTCCACATGCTCGAGAAAGTTTTCTCCTTCAAGCAGGAGTTAAATAATTTGGCCAGAATAGGGGACAATTTTGGGTTGATATTCTTAAATATTTTTTGTGATTTTTTTGTGGTTAAGGTTTTTGATAAGTCTAGAGATTTATTTTACTAAAATGAATATATTACTGGGATTGTGCTCAGTGAGATATAGGAAGTTGGGGAGGGTATGGCTTTTGCCATCTAACATTGAGTTTGAGGCAAAGATCACAGTGAAAAGCTTTGCCTTGTCTGTTAAGGAGAATATGACCTCAGGGCCATTTATAATAGTGAGTACACCCACTTTGCCTCTGTTTATAATTTGACTGGTGATCTTTCAGAATTCACAAGATCCAATCATTTCAACCTTGACCTGGACAGCTCATGTGTAGCTGCACTTTAAATTTTCCAGAACAATGACTGCAGGCAGTTCTGAAAAAATTAAGGATCAGATTACACTGTTCCTTGCAATAAATGTAGAAGTAATGGTTCTGGTGAGCTATGGCTGTAGCCCATTCAGAGGTGACTGTTTTCGTTGAAATTTTTGGGAGAGAGTAAAACACTTTATTCCAGAAAGAGTCCATTCAGAGATTAAGACAGTAGTTTTGGGGACAGCATGTTTGAAGATGGTTGGAAGAAGAGCTTCTGTCATATAGGACTGAAAGCTCCCAGTCTGTCTTGTCATAACAAAAAAAATATTCTATAGAATGGTAAATCAGGGGATATCATTGGTTTGGAATCAATTTGAACACTGATTAGGGAATGATCAAATGTGCCAATGGGGAGTAAAACTGTTGCTGTGCATTTTTCAGATCAGGAAGCTAGAAAAATGTCTAGGAAGTTTGTTTGCAATCAGGACTCAGGTTGGTTCTTTGATGATCTGGGTCAGACCATAAGTGACGGAGAAGACTCTGCAATATCTGCCTTCTTCATTGGTTTTGTTAGAGGGAACTAATCTCTCATTGTGGTGAATATTGAAGTCACCATATATGGGAAAATTAGCTGAAGGAAATTCAATGAGGGTATTGCTCATCCTCTCTGATATTTGTTCAAAGATTACTATCACTTCATCCTGAGGATGATATAGAACAAAGATGAACATGGTACTATGGATAAATGCCATGTAAAAACACATATACAGGAAGTTAGGGTTCTTGTTTTTTGTGTCACTGCCTCAGGGAAACCTGTTCCTGATGTAGGCACTGAGCCCATGACCATGATGATTTAGATAGTGATATTTTGTTATAATGGGTGAATAGCCAGGAATTGAGAGCTCATGCAGCATAATTGTGGCATTGATACCCATTTCAAACAGGAACAGGAGGTCAGCTTAAGCATGAAGAAGATGGAGTTCCACTTCTGGAAAGTTGGAATGGAGACCTTTTACATTGGTGTAGGAGATGGTATATATGGAGTCTACTTTTTTTTTCTTTTTTTATGTTGGGTTTGATAACTTTGTTTATTTGCAATTTGATTGTTTTCATGTCTGTTTTGGGTGGTTTGTTAGATGACTGGTAGGCAGTGACACAGACACCCAATTGAGATGCATGCATAAACAACCTGAGTTGACTCACCCAGTGATACTGCCATTACATATAGCATCATAGCATCCAGAGACCCCATCAAAGACTAATGCATGGTCTAGAAACCATTCACATGGCAGTACAATAGACCTGATATTATACACCTGCTGATAGGATAGCCTCCTTTAAAGTTACTCAAAGGTTTAGATCTCTGACTATCAGGTGAATAGTGCCAAATACTGAAAACTTTTACCTCCAGCACCCTTAATGATAAAAAAAATAACCCAGGATAGATTCAAGCATGATGCTCTCAGTGCATGTGTCTTACCCACCTAGAGGTCAGGCAACAAAACTTCTCCTTGGGTCTGAAACATCACACCTGCCAAGGACTAAAGATTCAAAAGTATGCTTCCTTGTATACATGAGAACTAAAAGACCCATTCAGAGAAGGATGTGTCAAAGGTTGTTTGGGAGTGTGTATGCATCCTTTACCTTCATTTGAGTTAGTATCAGAAGCACAGTTATTAAGCTGAGGGCATATGGAGGGGAGTTATTTCTTGTACTTGAAAAGGAAAAATATGGAACATAAAATACCAAGGAATTCATATTGTTATAACGTCTACTAGCAACTAAAAATCAGGATGGTAAGACTTAGTTCTTAGCATTGATAGACAAAGAATATCTAAAATTAAGCAAATTGGGGGCAGGGGCCTGAAGTAATAAGTTTGTTCATTATTAACAATGGATATAGAATAAATAAATAAAAAACATACAAAGAGGGAGAAGTAAAAACATCAGTGATAAGCTACAAACAACAAAGGTAAAAAGGAATCAAGAAAGATTGAAATTCAAAGAATAACAGGCATTTAAATATTTACTACAAAAGGTTACCATAAGGCAACTTACTTACAGAAAATTTTATAAGTGATTCATGCCAATCTTTTAAACTTGACTTTTTCCTACAGAGAGCTGAACCTGACTTGGTTTCTTCGGTAATGTTTTGCTAAAGATCCTAACTATTCATTAACTTAAGGAAATTATTACAGTAAAATAATATTACTGCTACAACTACTATTACTAATAATAATGTTCTGATGTGACACCAGTTATGGCTCTTTTGGGATGTGATCTTGATTTTAGAGCATAGGTTCCCAACCTTTTTGCTGCGATTACCCCAAAATACAATTTCACTATTATCCATTACCCCAATGAACAAGTACCTGTAATATAGGAAAAGAAGTAATTATATTTTCATACATCAAAAGCAGACAATGTTAATAGAAATTATTCAATACAGTAGTACCAATCTATAATAATCAGAAGCATAGTAGCCGTAACCTAGCCTAGATTCTTAATGTGAGTGTTGAGCTTGCATTGCCTGTGCCAGTTTATTTATTCTTGGCTTTGTAACTAAAAGGGCTATTCTGGCATCGTTTGCCATGTTGAGTCTGCTACATTTCTCAGTCTTCATTCCAAGGACATTAGAAAAAGCTTATTCACATAGATAAGTGGTTGAAAATCCTATGAGAATTTGTACTGCTCTAGAGGTTAGTGTTAGTATATCCTGCAGACGAGAGATCCAAAAGGTGTCTAAACTAGACTTGGTCTCAAACAAAAGCTTCCATGCATTGTTCATACTGAGTGTAAGAAATTCTTCTTTTGCTGAATAGTCCTTATCAGGAATGATATCTTCACTCACAAGATGTGGATTTCTTACCCATTCGTTGTTGGAATTATTCAAGTTTGGAAAGTACTTACGTAAGTTTTCCAAGAGGCCATTTAGGTGATCACTGATGTCTGTCTTCATGTGGTTGAGGATGTCTTCAGAATTAACTTTATCAAGGAAGGCATCCAATGCAGAAAATTGTGCAAAAATTCCCTTTCCAATACGTCTGGTCCATAGTTCCAATTTCCCACAAAATGAAGCAATACTGTCCTGAAGTTCCCAAACCAAACATCCATTACCCTCAAAATATGGGCTCATGACCCCACTGGGGTAATTTACCTTGGGGTTGGGAACCATGGATTTAGAGTATTAACATATACATGTTTTGCTTTGTTGAATTAGTTATCCTACAGTGAATATCTCTTTCAGTACCACAGATTTACTTTTTATGCTATTGTTCACCCAATAAAAGGATTAAGAGCCACTCAAAGTAGAGGGTTACTAAATGAGGTAAGGGTGTAAAAGGAAGAAGTCAGAAGTGCATATTATGAAGATATGTAGGAGAGATTGATCCAAAACTTAAAATTGTAGTGACTGGGGAAGTACCCTCTGAGGTGTCTGTTCCACAAAGTGACAATTCTGGAGAAAATGGTCTCTGAGTGAAATTTCCTCTTTACTAATGGAATACAAAAGGTGTGAAAATAAGCCAGTATGTAGTATGGTGGGACCTAGATGTAAAGGTCTGAACTGGTGGAACTAAGGAATGTAGCCTATTTGAATATTTGCCATGGAAATAGCGATAGAGTAGGGAGAGGCTACCAATGTACTTTTTTCTTTGTGAAGTAGGTTGCAGGGTAGTATTTTTTATAAATACTTTCCCAGTGAGTGTTTTGATGAACTTTCCTCTTTTGTACCTAGACTTCATGAATTTAGTGTACTACTAGATTGACAACTAGGTCTCATCCTTTTACAGTTGAAATGGCCAGATGTAACCATAAGTTCTATGCTAATAGTTTCTATTCTTGCAATTCTCATTTGTGGAATTCTCTTCCAGCTTCTTGCTTTCCAGTCAACTTTAATCTTCAAAAATTTAAGTACAATGTCAATTGTCATCTTTTGCTTTCTTAGTTTCTGTTCTTTTGCTATTCTTGCTCCTTAATAATGTTTTTCTTTTTCTTATTATTTAACACTCAGTAGACCCTGCCTCTGTATTTTAGTGGCTTTGTTGCTTTGTTTGGAGTGAAATGATTAAAAACAAGTTCAAACATCATGCAAGTTCTGCAGAAAAAACTTTTCTGGTTTTCTTTCCATTACCAAATGTAAAAGGCACATTTATCATTTGCTGATAAATGTTTTTAGTTGATATGTATTTGTTCCGTTTCCTGTGTATTGCATATGCACAGATGCCACAGTTGTTGCCAAAGGTTCCATTTTAGAAGTGAAGTCATGATAAATGAAGGAAATTGGTTAGAAATGATGGTAGCCAGACAAGGAATAGTTGGGCTCATCTCCCCTTTTCCTCTTCCCATATTATATGTGAATTTTTAAGTCACTACTGCAAATGTCAGTGCTCTTCATTCTTCTGTTTTGAATGCAAACAAACCGTTATCTTACTACATTAAGTGTATGAACATAAACTAGAGAGGTTCAAAATGTTCAGTATTTATCTGATATGACAATGAAGTGGCCACTGGTTTGTTTTGGTGGTAAGAAAATATAGTGATAGAAAAAGGAGAGAAACATGTTGGTTGGTTGGTTAGTTGGTTGGTTCATCTATATGTAGGCAAGAGGTAGACTGGTATAGGGTGTGATTTGTAAAACAAGTAGCAGCAAGCTATCAGTTTGTCTTTATATATGACAAATCAAAAAGACTAATCTTTATAAAAAATTCTACCATATACATTTAACATAATAACTCCTACTATAATTCTTAATCTTGAGCACTAAAAGTTAAAATGATCTAATGCTGATAATATAGATAGCTTGGCATTCTCTATGACATCACAGCTAAGAATAAAATAAAGGAAAGCAAAGTTCAAATTCTATTAAAATCTGTTACATTTATTTATGCACACATACCCTTGAGAAAGGCATAAATCCATTTCTTCCCTCTTTCTAGCTATGAATAGGGCTTGTATCTGAAAAAAACATTATCTCCCTCAAAAATATTTTAATTCAATATCTTCTTCTTTTATGTGCCATGTCCCTTCAGGATCATGGCCCTCCACATCCCCCTAGTCCTTGTAGTTCTTAACACTTTTTCTTTTGGTATCTCTCCCAAACCCTGCTCTGCCATCCACTTGCACAAGTCCATCAAGTATGTCTCGCATTGCATTCCACTGTTTTGATTTCTCTCTATCCATCCTGTGAGTATTAGATTCTCCACAACCTCTTTCCTCATTACATATCCCAGAAAGTATAAGCTTCCTTTTAATTTCAATCTTCTCCAAAACTTTGTTGTTGCTCACATATTTCGTCCATGTTATCCTCAGCATCCTTCTGTAGAACCACATTTCCATTGCTTCGAGTATCTCCTTCATCTTGATGAGATTGTCCAGCATTTGCTGCGATATAGGAGGACAGATATCACATAACAGTTCAGTTCAAATTTTTTCTGTCTCTCAATACTCAATTTTTAGAATCTGTCCTTGGCCATGCCAGTATGCTTTTAGATCTCAGTGTCGCACTTCGATCCTCTGTTAGAACATTTCCCAGGTATTTAAATTTTTACACCTGCTTGATTCTAGTATCCCTGACCCATAGTTAGCATTTAGGGCTTCTCTTTTGCTGATGACTATGCATTCATTTTTCTTGTTTATTTTTAGTCCTTTCTTTTCACTCTCCCTTACAACCTTCTGTAGGAGATCTTGTATTTTCCTTACTGTGTCTGCTATCAGCATTGTGTCATCTATGTATTTTATATTGTTGAGGTTGTGCCTGCCAATGAGGAATCCTGGCAGGACTTCTAGTTCTATCAAAATTGCTTTGCTGTATAGGCTGAATTCAATATACACTTGCAAAAAAATAATTATTCTTACAATCCAAAACATAAATAAAAGAAAAGAGAAAAGGAAAACTTTTCTATACCAATGTATTTTATTCCTTAAGTAATTTTACCATGGTAAATGTGAATATTTTATTTCATAACTTGTATTTATGCAGAGAAGTAACATAGATGAAAAATACTGTTAAGTTTCCAAATTTCAAATTTAAGAATGCTCTAGAATATTCTTAAAGCTTGCTGTGTAAAGAGAGATTAACTATTCTAAGTGATATAATTTATTACCTAATAAACAAAAGTTAGTAAATATTGTTGTTGAATTCTTATTTTATGTTTTAATATAATTATTTTTTATTTCTATGTATATTATCTTCAGTCAGTTAGGATGTGCATTGTGATGTAATGGATATCAACTCAGAATGAGAAATCAGAGAGCAGAGTTCGAATTCCAGTTGAATCCATTACATTCACTTATGTGCAAACACCCTTGGGAAAGATATTAATCCATCTTTTCTCCATCAAGCTATGGATTGAATAGCAGGACAAATTAGGTTCTGTAGCCTTAGTTGGCAACCAGTCTATCACAGAAAGAAATGGCAACCTTCTGCCTAGTTAGTTATAGATCAAAAGAGACATGATCGCCCAAATGTATATCACATATAGCACTGATGTCATCTTATTTTATTATTTACATATTAATTTATTTATTTTAAAAGTCTTGATTTAACCGTTTTCTTTTAATTTTGTAAAATTTTTATGGTCATGCATGCTGGCTTGAGAAAATCCAAAGTAGGTTTTGGCTTTAAATAATCCACAAATGGTTGATAAGTCATAAAAAACAAATCAATCAAATCCATCTCTAACATATCTATTTGCTAGTTAAATATTTTTCTTATATCAGAGTTATTTTTGTGAAATAGTGTTTTTTTCTTGGAACAAATGTGGTGTTAATGTCTGATAATCATGCAGACAAATTGCTAAAAACATGACAGCTGAAAGCGATACACTCATTTCAAAACAGCAGATTCATCCAATGTCTGAGCACACAGTAAAGTGATAACTCTTCAACAATGATGATCAAATGCACAGTCAGGGAGGGTTCTATTTCCTCAATCACATACAATTCAGCCACCAGAGTATATAGCCAATTACATCAGTCTTTGAATAATACTGACATCGACACATTTGAAAATCACATATCCAAACAACTCTGTGCACATGCACGCATGCATTCACATGTACACACACAATGCTTTTAAAAAGATGAAAAGACAGAATTAGTATTATCTGTAAACTTTTTACTGGATAGTACCCATGGCACAGTGGTTAGCCATCTCATCTCAATAACTCAGGCCTGCCACCAAAATGATTTGGGTGGTTAAGAGGTGAGAAGAGTTACTAAAATTAGTTCTCATCATTTTTGGTGTGGGGGTGTGTGATTTTCTGAGAAGTGGGGGATGGAGAACAGGTTTGCATTAAACAATTAATGAATGTAGTGAATTCACTTTTTATGAAATGCCTAACTGTTGTGAGGTTGTACCAGTTGAAGCTAAACTCCATAAATATCAATAATTCAATATTGCCATGATGTAGTTAAGTTGTTTGTTGCAAACTTAGTCTTCACTGAGTACCAGTTATTGTGGCCTTATATCAGACTAAGTTAATCTATTAACTCATTGTTAAACAACTTAAATTATAAAATTATATAGAAGCAGCATATTTTGATATTTCTATTATAATAGAATTAAATCAAGATTATTTTATAAACATCTTCTATGCACTATGTCCATTCAGAATGTGAGCAATCAAGACTCTTCTCAACTTCCTCTTCTTTGTATCTTTAAGCAATATTTGTTCTCTTAAAATTACTCTCTGCTATGTTCTGCCTTTTTTTTTTTTACACAAACTCGTTATGTAAATTACTTGCTCTTTCCCTCTGCCATTTTTATTTTCAGTATGTCCTGTGAGTTTGAAAATCTCCAAGCCAACTTTCCTCATTATGTGTCCCAGAAATTTCAACTATATTTTTCTGATTCTAATTACAAGTGTCCTTTTCATTTTAATTTTCCTTAAGACTTTTTTGTTGTTTATGCACTCCAGCTATGTTATTTTCAGCATCCTTCTGTAGAACTACATCTTTGTTGCCTTAAGTCCCCTCTTCATCTGTGAGGAAATTGTCCATCATTCTTTGCTATAAAGAAGGATTTCCATAACAGAAGTCAGGGAATAAAAATGGTACCAACTGCTTTTATTACATTTAAATAAACTGTAATTGTAAGCCAACAATTATAATAAGAATAAACAATAACAAGATAAATATAGACATTGTCTACACATCTAGAAATTAGTTCATTTAAGAATTATGAATTATTAATTCTTTTTATATCTGTAAATCCTCACCCCTTTATTCAAATGATGAATCAACAAACAAATATTAATATCATTGACACTTGCATTTTGAAGGTAAAGTGTATATAATAATGGATTTTTCAGTTTCAACTGCCAAATTAAATTTTGTCTCTCTCTTTTCCAGACCTTACCTAAATATAGATACTTTTTCTTTCTGACATACAGTTTTCAGATATTATAGACCCTGAGTTTATTTCTTAAACTAAAACACAAAAATTTAAATATGCTTAATCATGCCTTGAAAAACTCAAGTTCTTATTATTTCAGATAAGACAAGCAGGTCATATAATAAATATGTGTGACTGTAAACTACATATAGTCAATTTCTTGATGGTCAGTGTAATATTGGAAGACCTCCCCCCAATTTTTTGAAATGCAAAGATAAACTTAAAGATAATCCTAGACTGGGTGGTCAAACTATGTATCACAAGACACATGCAGCTCTTTGACCTTTCATGCTTGTGGATATGTTGGCCTTTTTTTATCACAGTTAATATAAAAGGTAAATAAGAAAAAATTCAAGCTTTATAATTATTCACTTTTGGATTAAAACACAAGTTTAATGTTAATGTGTATGCAACAAAATTATGTGGAAATTTTGTTCATGTTTTGTTCATATGTGGCTCTTATAGTAAGTTTAGACACCCTGATCTAAGATCTATTGAAGTACAGGCAAAAAACTTTGAAGAGATTGTCAAAAACTAAAAACTGGAGAAAATTTTACAATGTTTGTATCAATCAGCATGTGAAAACTAGGATGAGTGAACTGAGATGACACTTCAATTAATGAGTCAAAGCAAATTCCATTAATATGGATTATCTTTTATGAGCTTTATGGGATTAGGGTCACATAGATGCTAGTATAAACAGCAGACAGTATGAAAATAGTAAGTCTTTGACCCTTGTGTGTTGAAAATGATGAGAGAGTCCATTATTATTATTATTACCCATGTTTCATTAAGAATTTGTTATTTGTTATGGTTATTATTGTGTTTTTCTTATGTGCAAACAAGCAATTTCCTTTTTGGACATAGTGTATATAGAAATTGTCCAAATGATTTTTCATTCGGAGATCTTTTAGCTAACTTTTAGCAATTTTCAAGGATTTTGGTTGTGCTATTGCAATTGTTGATATGTAAGCATATTTTTAATTTCTGGACATAGTGGCCATGTTTATAATTGATGTTGCTAATGGATTTTTTTATGACAAGGGCCCTTATTACTTTTAGATGTTTTTTACAATAAGTGGTGTATAAACTGAAAAGTTTTTGTAGTTGAATAACAAAAAACAGAAAAAAAAGTTACATCAACATATAATAAATAATATATACAGGTGTAGCCAAGTGGTTAAAATATTTGTTTTTTTATCATGAGACCTGGGTTAGAATTTCACTATGGTTAGTTTATCATGAATATGATTTTTTGATAATACCAGCCTAGAGAGGGGATCCTAGCATGTGGAAAAGTGCACAGAAAATTTATCATGAGTTCATCGAAGCCATGTGGATAAAATTAGGTAGACTGAACCATGATAGTTGTGCTAGTACAAAGTCATGAGTCATCATGACCAATGGCTTGAGTTTACTGGCCTTGATCAAACTGTTGATCACACCAAATGATACATTCTATTCCAGAAACTGTAACTAAGGTCTGCTCAGCATTATTGCAGCATGAAGCACAAGTTGGCTCTGGGAGTGTTGAATATACACAAATATACCTGAGCAGGTGCTTTTGCAACAGCCACTAGCTAGCTACCCCAGCAGGTATACATACTTGGAAATGAGCAGCCAGCCATTATAACAAATAGTAAATTTAATTATCTACAGATTCAAATTTCTGAACAGCTGAAACAAAGAGAAATGTATCAAAGTTTGTTAATGTTCCTTTCTTTTATTTACACACAGACTATTGTCCACATCTTTGTTGTTGTTATCAAAAACCTTTTCAGCCATTGTGCCCTCCAGCCTTCTTCAGGTATTTGTCAATCCAAGTAAACTTTAAAGAAAAATTCCACAAACAGCTTCTTCCTGCAAATAGCAGTCCTATGGAACAAGCTCCCAAGAGAATGTTTCCCCAGTCACTACAATGTTGAAGTCTAGAATCAACCATTATCTTCCCCTCCTATCCGCATAAATTACCCTTAATGTAACCCTCTGTCTTGAGTAGACCCTAGGCCTTGTACAGGGTGAACCATACAGTAAAAAAAAAAAATTTGAACTGAACCCTTTATTTAATCTACAGTGATAGATTGTTCTCATTCCTCTGTTTGTGTATCTGGATATCTGATCCAGTTCATATTTTTAGGACTACTCTGCTATTGTTTGTCCTGTTTCCTGGGTCAGAGTTTGAACTTGCAATTACTATGTCCCCAAATTCACAAACCAACACTTTAATCTACTAGGCTATTCTCCTGTGGATGAAACAATCCTCTTTTGTATGAAAGCAAGAAAATGTCATTTCATCTTGTAGCCCATTAGATTCATAGGAGCACCATATGTTCTGCAGCCATTTTCTAAGACAGGTATTCTGATGGAACCCATCCCTTGTCAGGATGATTTTGTATTCAGCATTTCCTTTATTCTTGACTGATTGCTACCTCAAGGCAAGAGTGTACAGTCCTCTCTGATATTTAACCCAAAATTAAGTAGAGAAGAAATGAATCCATATCTTTTCCAAGGGTATTTGTGAAAAAGTGAACATAATGTGAACTACTTAAAATTTGGCTAGCTGACTTCTCTTTCCTAGTTGTTGTCACACTACTCCCCCAGCAAAACATTCTGTATTAAAATTACTTATAAACTTTAAATTCCTTAAATCAGCTAGGTTTCAAAGTAGGTTGATATAAAAGTAATAAAAGAAAAGCTATAATAAAAGTTGTATTGAAAAGGTTGTTTTTTACTATTTTCTTTGATGTTAGGTTTCTCATTGCCAGCATACTAAGGGGAGTACCTAGGCTTGAATAAAATGGCATGTTGGCTGATTATCTGGTTAATTATGTGCTTACTCTGTCTATGCCATTAATTGTCCTTCTTATAAGATAGGCTTCCATAAAAGTAGCTCAGATAGCTGTATTTATTTCAGTTCTTTTTCAAGCATTTCATTGGCTGAAAAGCAATTTTACTTTATTTTATTTAATGTTGAATTAACTGTGAACACTGTGTTTTGAGCCAGAAAATTATTTCTCTTAAGGGCCTCTGTTGGTTTTTAATTACAAACGTTTTCACGCTATCAAAGGAAAAACTGTTAGGGTATTTTTTATCAGGTTTTTTGAACACTACAATCTTTAACGCTACAGAAAAATATTCTTCTGTCTACCTTTGTATAAATTCTTAAAAGTGAAGAATATATCAATTTAGAATTTTAAAGGAATTTTCAATAGAATATCTCAATATTTTACATACTTTTAATTTCTTTATTACTTTGTTACAAAGAGAATGGTTTTATTAATTCAGATATTCTTTTTCATTTTGAGTTTCCTTTTTTATTAAAAAGAAATCAGTCTACTTTTTGTTTTTCTCTTTAATTTTACCATTTTAAAATATTTCTTTTCTTTTCTTTGCAGGGAGAAAAATCGACAAAAGAATGCAAGCAAGCAGTGTTGCATTCTTTCTTTAATCGCCACAGCTGCCTCCACCATCTTAGTGATTGGCTGCTGCATCAACCAATGGGCACACAAGGAGAGGCTCATGTGATCCTCTGAGCCTGGGAGCTGGCAGCTGCTACTGCTGCTGCTGCTGTTGGGTGGGATCAGTGCTCAAGAGATGGCTTGAACTCAGCAATTGTCCTAAGCCAGCTCCACACAAAATATGGACGAGCAAAGTTGCAATCACACTTGACTTTCTCTTTTTTCTTAACAAAATATTCTTTTTTTTTTCTTAAATTCTAAATCAATGTTGTTTGATGAAAAATGTTTAGATGTTTCTTAAAGTCAGCAGCAGATTTTTCCTTGCTCTCAAATTGAGTTTTGGCAAAATTTCTGAAGTTCTAAACTGTAACCATGAGAAAGCCAAAGCTGCCATTGTGCTTGGACTGGCTTCAACTGGCCCACCCTAATTCCCATGGCAACTGCTTCCTAGAGCCATAATGGCCTATCTCTTTTTGAATGTAAGCATTTGAATGAATGTGTAAGTGATTCTGCCTGTATGAATGTGTTTAAAAATTACTTCTTTATTTAGCTCTCATACTGTTGATAATTTGTCCTGTAATCTTGGGAAATGGAGCCCTCAGTTTATATTTTCTAATTGACAAAGTCTTTCTAGTGACCTATTAGTGGTTGAAAAACTGATGTATCTAACTTCTGTTAAATTGAGCTGACTGACTGTGGACCTTTCTTTTGACTCTTTCATTGTTACTCAATCTGGTTTATTTAAAGCCAGTAGCTTTCAAACATCTACTAATGCTTACTTTTAACTCAAGCCTGACAACTTTATGATTAACTCTTGATTAACTATGATTTCCAAATAACAAGGTTACATCTTGCATTTAAAAATATGGCATTATTTAAACCTAGAACCTTACAGTTTTTAAGAACATTTACAGACCACAGTGTCATTGAAAAATCCAAAGTCCAGCTTGTATAAGAAACTTAGATATAATAATAATAATATTTATGCTATTTGAGCTTTATAATTTTATTACTTATTGATTATAATTGTAGACATGAATTCTCTTGCTCAACCACTGACTGGTCATTCATTTCAGCTTCCTTAGATGTAACTGGTCCAAAATATCAAAGTAAATTTTATTTTAATATTTCTGTGTGCCATTGTGCCATGAATATGTCATTTGTCCATTGATTTGTTCTTATCTGATTCCTCATTGCAAACTTACCTTAAATTTAAACATTTCTATTTAGAACACACATAATTGTAACATGTGTGTACATATATAGATATGTATTTCTGTATATGCATATGCATACATATGTATATGTGTGAAATATGCATACATATATGCATGTGTGAAATATTCACAAGAAATTGGTCATCTCAGTTGACTGATTTGAGTTGACCCCAGTCAGTTCTAAGGGAAGCAACTCTTCTGTTGTATTTGTTGACTTCTCAACATATCTTTGCAATACTTAATAACTAGTCAATTTATAAAAGCCACCATTTTTGACCAACATCTCTTTCATAATATAAATACTTCCATGAGTTTATAACATATATTCTGTCCTTTTTTTTTTACTCCCTATCTACTCATCAAAAGGAGTGATGCTACAAATTTGTTTTTTCTTTCTTTCTTTCTTTTTTCTTTCTTTCTTTCTTTTTTCTTTCTTTCTTTCTTTTTTTCTTTCTTTCATCCATTTCCAGTGCATGCTCTTGAGTCAAAAAGATTACATTAATTATCATTCATTTTGTAAAGTGTTCTGATTCTTTCCTAACATTAGAATATTGTCAGAGTTGCTGAGCTGAGCTTCTTCTGATAGCCTATAACATTCACTAAGTGAAGCATTGCATCATTGCAGTGTTCAGATCAGATGAGAGGGAAATTATAATTTCCCTCTCTCTCTATCTTACACACACACACACACACACACACACACACACACACACACACACACACACACATGCACACACATGCATACACACATACACACAAATATATGCACACACATATATTTGGATTTGCTTGCAATGGCACATATGACATCAGATCTAATTGCAATGACACACACACACACATATACATCCATATCTAATTGCAATGGAACACATATATACAGATTCTGTTGGATCAATGACAGACCCACATATATTCAAATCAAATTTCAGTGACACACACATATTCAGATCTAATTGCAGTGACAGACACATACATTCAGAGCTAATTTCAGTGACACCCACTCATATAAGATTTAATTTCAGTGACCCACACACATGTATTAAAATCTAATTGCAATGACAGACACACATGTTTAGCTGTAATTGCAATGACAGATGCACACATGTTCAGATCTAATTGCAGTGACTCACATATGCATCCAGATCTAATTGCAATGACACATATATATTCTTTTCTAATTGTAGTGACAGACAAAAACATATATTTTTTATAATTGCAGTGACAGGTACTCACATATATCATAATTTAATTGCAGTAGCAGACACACATAAATCTAGATCTAATTGCAGAGATGCATCATCTCAAATCAACAACTCTCATTGCTTGTTTTCATGGTTCTAGAATAGACAGATCTACTTCATTTAGAACTTGATCTATACTCTGAAAATGAATATTGCAATAAAAATGCTATCATTTGACATAACATAACATGGAACATCTGCTCTGCTGTTGAATATAAGAAAAGCTTTGATTAACCAATCCCTTTACTGAACAACTAATAAGCTGAAATGTTTATTCACTGATTAAATTGGTTCAAATAGGAGAGTCACTGAAAAAAAAGTTTTTTCTTATATTTTTAAATACTTCCTATATTAATGCTTCCTTTTTTTCTAATCTTTCTCCTATCCAATAATGTTTAAATTTCTTTCATGATACATTTTATTTGATGTTTCCATGGCCATCTTTCCTCTTTCTTTATATATTGAGCTCCTTTTTGTGCTCCCTTTATTGCTCCCTTTTTTTTTTTTTTTGACTGATGAATAATTTGCTAACTACTATAACTATATCTTTTAACTAATGCAAGAGATTGATCTTTAATTAGATTTTTCAAATTTTTGCCCAAAATACATGATTATAAGCAAATTTTACAAACCCTACTCTAGTGACTGGTGGGAAATTTACAATACCTGGTTATTATCAATGTTTGTTATCATTTTTTATTCCTTTGCAATGGGGTGAATAGCCTTACAATGGCCATATTAACCTTGAACAACCAAAACAAAGTTAGTCCATTGATAGGCTTGTAAAAGCTTCAATACCTCCATACAGAGATGTCTATCTTGACTTCTTTGCAAGCAATAGAAAACCTGTAGTTCAGAAAAAGTGTTCCATTGAAATAGTCTTGAAAGTGGAACAGAAATGTCAATTGCCAAAGTAAATGTATATTACAAAAAGAAGAATGTGAGAAATTTCAGGCTACTTATTGTTTGGTGTACTAAAGAGATGTCTATATTAAATTGTGTGTCTGTGTGTATGATAGCTTACTGATAAATGATATATAAATAAATAAATAAAGAAGAATGCAAAATATTTTAGGCCACTTACAAATTGACATGCAAGAGAGATGTCTGTGATATGCTATACCAGAAAGTGACAGGGTTGTAGATGTAAACGTTTCAGTTTTTTTTAAAGTTTGGATTTAACACAGTATTCTTTGCAATGAACATGGACCATTTTTAATATGTATTATTTTATTTACTTTTCTTAAGTTTTAGTGGACACTCCTAGGTGAATATTTTTTATTCGTTTTATCTCCCCACCTCTGCCATCTTGACATCTTTTATAAGAATGTGTTTTTAAGACCGATTCTTTTCAAGATCAGTGTCTTTCAGAGTGCCTCTCTTGTTAGCTGAACATAAAGAAAGCAGTTTCCGATTTTCAAATGATTGCAGATTGAATGTTCAGACAGACAACTTCATCTTTATAGTTCACCCTATCCCAGAATTCTTCTCTGAAATAATTTATTCCTCAAAATTGTTTCTTATGGAAACTTAGATTGATATAGGCAGCATTAAATTTTTTTCCTCTCCCTCCCTCCCTCCCTCTATTTACAAAATTCTATTCTTGGATCTTTCGACCAAAAGTTCTATTTGTGTACAATTCTCCAAAAAGCAACAGCAGCAATAAGTTCTTTTCAAATAAAAGCACCAACTGGAACTCTGTCCTGAGTTTAGAAGACAATAGCTGTCCCCGAAATCAAGCACGGAATAATGTTTTGCCCAAGCAATTGGACAAGCCTTCCCGGTGCCAAAACCTAAACTTTGTACACCACTAATAGACAAAAAACTCTCACATAGCCTGCAAATGCCTCAAGAAGCTGCATGTTTGACAAGTTTTTATGCACATTTCTCAAAAATAAAGCAAACTTTCATACTGAGGAAAATTTTTGAATAAAAAAAAATCTATTTTTGCAAATTCAATAAACTTTTAGTCTGGATCCAAATTCAATTAAATTATTATTTTTTTTTTTTTTGTAGTTAGTGATGGTCACAACTGAACATGTTTCAGTTAAAAGTCTGTAGAGATTCCACAAAAATCATTCTGATATACTTACCAAAATGCATAAGCAGTTTAAAAGGAAGACTATCTTTACAAAATAAGAACTGATTGATCTAATAAGATTTGATTTTACTGATAATCTATCAGTAAAGTTTTACACATTTCACTTAAGAAAACATATGCTCATAACACATAACACATAAATTTGATAGGCAAAAAAATATTCAAGTGAATTTAGTGCATTTGAATTGCTGATATCTAAAGATATTTGTAGAAATGCATGGGATAAATTTATAAAAGACAAAAGAAATAATCACTGTAATTCAATTTACAAGTAAACAAAATTGCAACTCTAAGCAAACCTACAAATATTATCAAATCATTGATGCTAACATGTTTTTACTTTTATGGATTGATACCTACTGATTTCATTCTTGACAAAAAAAGAAAGGCATTGCTTAAAATTGAAGCAATGTTATATTTTTAAAATTTTATTAAGTTAATTTTATCATTATAATTATATTTTAGATATTATATTTATGTAATTATATTATATTTAATATTTATAATTTATATTATATTTATATGTTATATTATATTTTTTAAATATAATTATATTTTAATCTTTTATTTTTAATTTCATTATGTTAATTTTATTCAGTTATATTTTTCAAATTTTCAAATTTAAAAGCATTACTTAAAGTTGTCAATGCTGACTTACAAACTTAAGAATTCTATGACCAAAATGACAGCTTACCAAGTCAGAAATTGTTTACATGGAAAAATGCATGCATGAAAAGTAATATTCTTAATATTATATTAAACCTGGAAAAGAACAGGACAAGTTATTAAACCTGGAAAAGTAAAGGACAAGATATTCTAGTGAAGTCAAATATAAAAAAAAATTTACTTAAAATATTGCATTCAAATTTTATTTTTAGCTGCAATATTTTAAGTAAGAAATTTCTTATTTTTTACTTCACTAGAATATATTGTCTTTTACTTTTTCAGATTTAATTACTTATCCTGTTCTTTTCCAGGTTTAATATAATCTTAAGAATATTACTTTTTATGCATGCATTTTTCCATCTAATCCATGATTTTTTCAGGCATTGCTATTAATTTAATATAAATTTAATATTGAAGACTGCATGGAAAAATATTAAAAAAGAAAAAAAATTATATGCAATCGATTAAAAAAAACAATAAAAAGATTGATTATTTATAATTAATTCTGATAATTAATTCTGATAAAATGATAAGTGATCAGCAAAGTTTGATTGACAAAAATGATAAAAGATATCATCAAAATTTAAATGTTTAAAAACCACAGGCAAAAATATTCAACAGAAAAAAGTTATAAAGAATAAGATTTATTATTAGAAGCATTAGTCACTTACTTATGTACTTATGTATTTAGTCTCCCTTTTCAGACTTCACATATTTCGATGTAACTTTTTTCTACTGAACCAAAATTCAAAAATTTGTTTTTCAAAATGTAGCTAAGGAGGTGTCCTATCTAACTCTGTAAACTGTTTGAAATTTGGTTGAGAACTGAATTAGTGATGAAGCTTGAAAGCTGTGTAGATTTACTCAATGTTGGACTTGAAAATATATTCAACCACTGCCGTAGTTGAATGATGAATAGAAATCTGCATTACGGAATTTGATTTAAAGACAAACTTTACTGGGAGCAAACTGCCTGCATACAGACAGAAAATGAATTGAGCAAATACACAGAAATAGAAAGGGGGTCATAAGACAAGGATGCATATTTATTTAACCTTTAGAATAAAGGAGTCCTGAGAGAAAATCGATGACCTACTAGGATTTATTATTGAGGGGTAAAATCTTATCACTATAAGATATGCAGATGATGCCATGTTGATGGCTGACATAGAAAGAAAACTGTAGGAACTCTTAAACAAAATAGTAGAGGAAAATGGGAAGAAAAGTGTAACCATTAATTGTAGGAAGACAGAATGTATGGTTGTTATCAAGAAGAACAGCCAAACATGCAAGCTATAATTTGGACAAGGCAAAATCAAGCAAGTACAGAAATTCAAATATCTGGAAAATGTTTTAACAGATGACAAAAAATAGGAATCAAAAGGAGCATTAAATTATTGAAAGATGTTTCCAAAAGATAAATAATATAATAAGAAACAGGAAAATTTCATTAGAAACAAAGAAAAGAGTGCCAAACTGCTTTAATACTGATTGTCTGATCTCATTTTTAAACAGATGTCCAGAGAGATCATTTATTATATTTGTAGATGTATGTGTTTATTAGGTTTATATAATGTTTGGCGACTCATTTCTGTGCACACGCCAAGGTAGCTCTATTGCAGATGCCTGCACAGCCAACAGAGTCCACCTGTGGTTTATACTGCAACTATGCTGAGCAGACCTTAGTTACAGTTTCTTGGAGTGAGTGTATAAATTGGCAGAATCAATAATTTTTTAACAAGGTCAGCATGCTCAAACTCTCGGTCATGATGTCTTGTGACTTAATGCTGGAACAAATATTGACAACTTTCAAACAATTTGGTCTGCTTAATTTTATTCATAAGGCTAATACAGACTAATACTGTTGGGTTTATAAACTAAATAACAGAGCAACGGAAGAATTTGATGTGCAAAGCAGTTCAGTGGAGAATAGATAATACTTCTGACTGTTCATTCCAAGTCAAGTGCTCACCTCTACTGTAGGCCGAACAGTCAAAGTTACTTAAAAATAGATCTTGTTCTTTGATTTTTCCAGAAATTTGCCTCTGTTTCAATGTCACTATAATATCTACTGAGTGACACCAACATACCCCAACAGAAGCCATCATCTAGGAGGCAAAAATGCAAGTCAATTTCTGTCATTTGCATTGTAAGTCTTAATCATAATTTGGTCTGTGCCGCTATTTGAACCCTTTATTTTAATACTAAACCAATGCTACAAATTTTAATACTAAACTAATGCTACAAATTATTGGACTGCTTTAAACACACATGCACCTTTCAATAACACTACATTTACTACTACTACCTCAACCTCAACAGAACCATCACTACTACTATAGCTTAACCCATAGTTGTTATTAGTATTGCTTAGTATTATTATAAATTCATTGGGCACTTTTGTTTTCACTTCCACCTCCCCCAGCACTAGTATTGCAACTATGCCTATCACAGCACCATTGTCTACTTAGCAAAACAGCACTACTACAGAACCAATGCTACTAAATATCATTTATGACTATTAATTCATTAGTATATTGTACAACTGTCGCTAATACAGACTACTATTATTATTTTATAGTATAAACAAGACAACTTCTAATACTAATATATATCACTAATACTGCATCCTAACAGTAAAGACTTATTGTTAACAATTACAGCCATCTCTATACTTTAACTACCACTACATTCTCTTGCATGACATAGACCTATCTTTCTAATATTTGTACATTGCATGACAACCAGTCCAGCACACTATAGTAACTGCTACAACACTACCTGGCACTAATGTTACTAGTACTACTGACAGTGTTGGTACTATAGTTCACTTGATTTTTTTTGCATTGTATTATGAATATCTTTTTGGTATGATTTTTCTTTTTATATATTATTTTCCTTAGCTTCTTTTTTTCTTTGTCATTTTGAATCCCAGTATGGAGCTAATTAAAGCATTAGTTGCTTACTTGCTTGTTTGATTCTAAAAGCTCCTTACTCTCACACTCCGCTGGGCTCATCACTTGTATTGAACCTTTCCTCTTTTCCACACTTTCACTTTCAGCATGACGCCCTAACTTTAATCTCACCTCTAGTTTTCACCTTCACGCATATTAGATTTTTGATGTTTTTTTAATTTTTTTGTAATTTTTAAACCTGACCTTTAAATTGTCCACAGGTTCCAACTAAATTTAGTCATAGAAATGGAACATTTTCAACTTGAATTTCTTTTTCAATATTTTACTTTCTTGCTTCACTTTCTTCTCTCACTTTCTTTCAAACACTTACCCTTTTAGATCCTGATTCTCCTTCTACATGTGATATTGTGTAAACAAGCATATAAGCAAAAGCATGCAAGGAGAGTTGAGTCTGATTGTGAAAGTGAAAACTAGTCAATGATGCTTCAAAAGATAGTAATTGATCCAGGTGGGCCGTGACACTCATTGCACGATACTTGTCAGGCACAGTCTCTCCTTAAAGTTTAACAAAATTTATATATATATATATATATATATATAAATTTTCTTTTAACTAAATTTTAAAATTTATCTAGATCTTGTTTTCCATCTTGTAAAACTTAATCAACTTGGTATAATCTTTAAAAGGCATTATCTACTATGCATTTCTAAATCTTTCATATCTTTTATTTTTTATTTCTCTTTGTCTATTTCCCATTGATTTAGATCTGGCTGTGAACAGTTTCTCTCTCTCTCTCTCTCTCTCTCTCTTTCTCTCTCTCTTTATCCCTTTCTGTCTTTCTTTCTCTCTATCCCTTTCTGTCTTCCTCTCTTTCTTTCCCTGTTTCTCTTGTTTCTTTCTCTCCTATTAAGTGATAGTCTTTCACTTTTTTAGATTAGTTTACATATTTGGCTTTTCATCTCATTAGAATGATATTTTTTAAATTGAGTGAAATAAAAAAAATTAAAGATATAAAAATAAAAAAATAAAAATTTGCTTTAAAAAGAAAGCAACATGATCTAACACCTGTTGGCTAAATGTAATTTAATTTATGCCTTCATTAGCACTTTGACCCTTCTCCCATTCTAAACATCCTACTATTTCTTGCTCATCACCACCACTCCTTGTCTTCCTCAAGCAATGAGGATTCCCTTCACCCCAACCTGCTGGCTGCCTGTCTAAGATTTTTTTTTTGTAAATATAGCAGAAGCAACAGCAGCAGTTTTAATATTGCAATTTTGATCTTATTTTTTTATTTCCTGTAAACGTCCTCCTCAGGTGACTTGGGCTTTTTTTTTCCTCTTTGCTGCTGAGGTTGACTTTGTAAAGAAAGAAGGGGAATTTTTTTTAATCTGAAGCAACAAAAAAAAATTGATTGTAATGATGAAGTCATTTTTACTTGTAAATTTTGTAAAGAATTGTGAACAGTATTTATTTATTATTCATTAGTTGTATTTTGATTGTTGACCTTTCAACTTATTGACCCTCTCATGCATGTGGTGTTTTCTTTCAACTCCCACTTACCTATGGTGGAACTCTTTGCATTTGTTATTTTGGTTTATTTGTTTGCTTAGCTACGTGTTGGTTGGTTAGTTGGTCAGTCTGTCTGCTTCCAAATAAACTTCTCTTGGTGAGCCGCCATTGCCACCATATTTATTTCCTTCTGGACATTATTACTGGCAGTTTTTTTTCCAGCAGTTCAGAAATGTTAAGTATTTTCTTAAAAACAGAAAGTATCAACATAATTTTTTTCTTTTTCATACTTGTGTATGTGTGTATTCCAAACTCTGAATTCCAAAAAGCTTTAGGCAAACTGTTCGAAATATGCAAAATGGAAAGCAATATGAAACTTTATTTTTGTGTTTACAACAATTTATAAATTTTCTCTACATACTAAATTATATATAAAAAAAATTACAGGTATACTAAATTATATATATATATATATATATATATATATATATATAGTGTTGGGATGGATGGAATAAAATTCTGATATCCCAAAAAAAAACTGTTCATTAAAAGTGCGTGTATATATATATATATATATATATATATATATATATATATATTATCAATTTTGAAGACTGTGTGAAGCCAAAATTGCTTGACTGTCAGTAGAATACTGATAAAAAGGCATTTAAGGCAAGCAGACTTTATAATAAAGTACCCGATATTAGATAGTGCATTAATAGAATTAATATGAGTAAAAGGTTGTCACTTAGCTGATTGATATTACCTTCAACATCACGACTCCAGTCTTGTAGGTGGAATTTCCTGTCCACTCTTCAGAGGCTTTTTCTAATATATATATATATATATATATACACACCAGTATGTCATTGCTTTATATTCACAAACAGTATTACATAACACCTCACTAATATCTGATATATATAAATATGTATATACATGTTTATACATATATATATAGAAACACACATATAATTATTCCATTGCTTTATATGCACAAATGATATTGCATAACATTTTTTTATATGCATATACAGGTATTCAATTACTTCATACGTGCAAAATATATTACATAACATCTTGGTAATATCTAATATGCACACACACACATCTATATATATATATATATATATACACACACACATATATATCCACAAACACACACAAATATTCCAGTGCTTTAAAAGCACAAAAATATTGCATAGCACCTTGCTAATATATATATATATATATATATATATATATATATATATATAGATAGATAGATAGATAGATAGATAGATACTGCTATATGAACACATTTATTTATACACAAAATACATAACATTTTGTTGATCTCTAAGAATTGAAACCTCCAGATACACTTTTCATATTTGGCATACACAACACCAAAATTTGTCCAAATAGATGGTATAAAAGTATACTGTAATACTTAAGACAGGGCCTGAACTGTTTTTCAAGTTTCTCTACATTGGAATTTTTTTATTTTTTATTAAGTGAAAAACATTACACAAGCTTCTTTTTTATAAAAAAATTAAATTAATGTATTGCAATAATTGAAATAAACTTAAATATCTTCTTTGAAGTTTTAATTTTGGTTTTAATTACAAAATAACATGAATTTATTCATAAAGAAATTTCTGTTGTATACTTAATATATAAAAAATGACTATCATACTGCATACAGACTCCTTAATATTAAAAGAATGTGTAAAATCTAAATGTAAACATCCCGCCTTTTATAAATGTGATAGTAATGTAAAATATTACTGTTATGGATAATATATTCATTGCAAGTATAAAAATGTGAAATCTGTTTTAATTTAATAAATATTTTTATGTTAAAAATTGTTATTCATTTAATTATTTTGTAAAAATTACAGGTAATTTGAAAAGTATAATTGTAATTATGCTACCTATATAAAATTACCTGGATATGACTCACAATAGCAAAAGTATATTGTCAATACTGACAGGTTTGGAAAAATATTATGCATATATATATGTGTGTGTGTGTGTGTGTGTGTGTGTGTGTTGTGTGTGTGTGTGTGTGAATATGTGAATGCGTGTATATGTATCTGTGTGTATATAGATATGTGCATGCATGTATATGTGTATGTAGGTACATGTGTATGTTTAACTATATACGTATATATGTTTATTACTTTAAACATTATTTTTAGTGGACACCCTTATTTAAGTAGATGTTATGCTTATTTTTAAAAAGTATTTATAGTTAGAGAAATCTTATTAGAAAAAATGTGTACTTTTGCATTTGTTTTCTAATAACATTTTGGGAATGTTCAGGTTGGAATAAAAATAAAGAAGTAAAAATAAAAATACTTTTAAAAAATATACAGAGCATCTATTCAAATATGAGTACCAACTAGAAGTAACATTTAAAGTAATAAAAATATGTCTGATTAATAAATAATAGAATCCATTACTTCTTTAGAAATTGCATGTATGTATGTGTGTTAAAAATGAAATCTTTATCACTCACTTGCTACCCAGGTTTCAATCATATAGGTTTTATCAGGCTTTGAGGGCAAACCATATGGTATGCACTTACTGCCTGATGAGACCTATATGGATGAAACTTTGGTAGGAAGTGGGTGGTGAATACTTCATTTTTTAACATATTGTTGCTCTGCATGTTTGGTTTTCTGGATTATGCATTGAGCACTTTTTTTTTAAATGGTTGTCTACAGGTCTAACCAGTACCTCTTCTAATATTGTGTCTATATATATATATATATATATATATATATATATATGTGTGTGTGTGTGTGTGTGTGTGTGTGTGTGTGTGTTGCATTAAATTACTGGGCTAGACCCATTTCAAAATCTGAGTAGATCAGCAAGCATCAGATTCTTTCTTATTTGAAGCACATCTTTATCAAGCTAACTTTTCAAAGGTGACTTATATATATATATATATATATATATATATATATATATATGTGTGTGTGTGTGTGTGTGGATAATGGAGCTCAGTTCACTTCACACTAATGCTCTGTGGAGAAGCGTGAATCCATTTCTTTTTTTCTCTCAGCTGTGGAATAGATAACAGGGCAGATCAGGCTCTTGGGAAGGCAGCCAGTTTGAAAAAGAATAGCTGTATGTTCAAATCCACTGCCAACATGTCATGGGTCAGCATGACAGGGTAAGGCCCATTACTCCTGATGTCTTACAGACTTGCAGAAGTCCTGTTTCCTCTCACTGACTGCAAAAAGAATATATGTATGAATGTATTCTTATTGCTATAAAGTTATTTTTAGTGTTTGAGTAGAACACACTATTTTTTTAAAACAGTGAAATTAGCAATTAAAAAAAAATAAGGATGTCTACTGAAACATGTGTACCTAGGAAAAATAATGTTTATAGTAATAATTGAAAAATCCATTTAATTGCTTAAATTATATATATTTATATATATATAAGCAAAATGTTTGAGACCACTTTCTGGATTTTGAGCAAACACCTAGTACTTGAAACTAATTTAATTGTTCACTAGAAGGACTTTCTCTTCAAGAAGGGTTTTATCATATATTCGATAATAACAATATTGATAATGGAATTAACTCATTACTGGATAAAGTTTCCTTAAAATTTTAGCTTTTTTTGCCTAATCTACCTTGCTGGCTAATCTTAGAGTTGGATGATTTCAAATTTTAGGTGAACCCTCTCTAAAAAACCAGATGCCTTGCACTATTGGGTGAAACAGTTTCAGCATCCTAGAATAGCAGAAGTTAATTAAACAAAAAGAAGGTGTGAAACTTACTAATTATGAAATCTTAAGGGTTTCCTCAAATTTTTGCCCTATAGTGTATATATTGATTATCTCATTTAGTCAATAAAGATATTAAAATGACTGCCAAGACTTACTACTTAAAACATGTTCTTTGAACTAGTAACACCAACTTTATGAAAATAATATACATTCTAATTTGAACTGGTTTTATACTGGATGAGTTCCAGAAGTTATATTCAGTTTGTGAGTTCTGAACTCTACTAGCATTTATTTACCAACATTTAAATATTTTATACATGGTATAGCAACGATAAAAGGAACTTAATAATAAATAATATTTCTTGTCCACAGTTAATGACTTAGTCAAAAAGTAAATTGAAATAATTCTTATTAACAAGATTTTAAATAACACAAAAAAATAAAATTACCTAAATGACAATTTCTAATTGAAAATGTATAAATATTTGAGCTTTTAACATCTTACTGCTTATAGATAAGTTAATTTAACAGATATAATTGAAACTTTGAACTTGTAAATTTCTTTACAGAATTAAATATTTGATGCAAGTCATATTTGCAAGCTTTGAAGAAGTAGTGATTTATTGTTTGTTTTTTGTTTAGGATTGGGTTCCTAATTTCTTCTAAAATCTTTTCATTCTCTTTCACTTCCAGTAGCCCCTTGCATCTTAGTGGCATTATTGCCTTACTTCGGGTGAATTGATTAAAAAAGAAAAAATAATTTCTTTTGTAACAATAATGTTTAATATTCATATATTAATTGTTAGTCTAATTTACTATACTAGTGAACATGTGACCAAAATTGCCTCCTGTATATAAGAATTCAGCTTTTTTTTCATATACACAGACACTATGTACCAACCCAATTGGCAAGAACCAACATCCTCACCAAGCAGTAATTAAAATGGGTTTAATTTTCACCAGCCATTGCATTTTCTTTTGACTTGTAGAACAATAAATCCTCTTTTCATACATAATATTTTCTTTTTTTGATGATGATGATGATGATGATGCCTGTCATGTGACAATACCAGACTGTCACTGGAGACACCTTGTGTGTGTGACTTTGTTGTTGCTCTTTTTGACATCAGCAATTAAGTGCCTTTTAATTTCTTAGGTAAAGGCATTTCATTTGTCATTTACCCAGGGTCCCTATTTATTTAATTTTTTTTTACCACAATATCAGCAGTATCAGATTTGGACTACCAAATGAGACACATTCATATGTACAGATTTAATGCTACCAGCTGAGTTTTCTTTGTATAAGCAGTGAAGACGGTTGTAGAAATTAACATCTCTGCATGTTCCCAGTCTTATGTGCTAGCAGACTTCTCTTAATGCCTGCTAGGTAGCATTGTATAAAGCAGTATAATTATAAAAGGAAAGAGTAAAAACCCTATTTTCTCTTGCTCTTCAACCACAGGATACTGTAGGGATGAGACATGTCTCTTTTCCTCTCTAAGGAATTTCTTAGTCCCTAGTAAATCACATATTGCATACAACACATCTACACTATCTACTATCAAAATGAACGTCATGTGACCACAATAATATCTCTACTACAACCAATCATATAAAAATATATATCCCTTCAGAATAAGAAAATATCACTTTTCAACAACTAGTTAACATCACTACAGACTAGTGACTCGGAAGATGTATACTGAGTTAATACACACAAAGACACACATATCGAAATACACATATAGCAGCAGTAGGCTCTGCAGGAAATTTTTCTTTTATAACAAACATAATATTTATTCTATTGAGAAACAACATACAAAACTTCTATCTTTTGTGAAGGATTTTCATTATAGAAAGATGAAAGTTCTGCTTTCAAAAATGTCCAGTATGTGGTGTCAGAAGGGGGACATTTGAGTCCTTGTTGCTTGTTCACATTCTTTATATCTCCCTCTGAGGTGGCAGGAAGACAGGCCTTGATTGGATGGTTTTGTAACCAATCCAGAATTTCTATACATGTAAGGTTCAGAATAGATAGGTAGAGACTTAAACCCTACTACTGCTGTGTGTGTTTTGACCTGTGTGTGTTTTTTTGTGTGTATTGTATGTTTTAACTCACTACAACTGTTACATGGTCATAGCTTCATCTTGGTGGTATGAAAAAGTCATAAAGAAAATAAACAATATTTTAATTTAAAATAAGTTAGCATTATTAATAAATTTATTATTTTACTTTATTTAATATATCTTGATAAAATAAAAGTCACATTTAATCTATAACAATGAAATAGACATATTAATGAAATAAGTTTATTAAAATATCTATCTCATCTCTGGAACTCTCTTCCAGTTTCTTGTTTTCTTGCTGACTATGATCTTCAAAAATTTAAATGCAGCATCAGTTAATATCTTCTGTCTTTCTGAATACTATTCTTCTACTTTCCTTTTTTCTCACTATTTTTTTTTCTCATTTTCTTTTACACTCAGTAACCTTGTGTCTTAATGGCTTTATCTCCTTGCTTTGGGTGAAATGATTAAAAAACAATTGAAATTCTATAAATTAAAGAAAAATTTTATCATCAACACTTAGTTTATTAAAATAATACTCATTTCATTATTATAAATTAAATATAATTGTGAATCTTGTGTTTCCAGTAAATTTTATTTGAAATGTTACACTGTTCAATTTTAAATAAAATACATTTGGATGTTTTCTTAATATTCAATTCCTCAAAATGTAACATTTAATATTCCATAACTTTTATTTTTTTTTACTCTTATTGATTAGTATTCCCAAAAACAGAATAGATTTTTCAGAAAATACAAAATATGGGAAAAATTATAAAAAATAAATCTTAAAAAATCCACATACATAAAAAGAAATATATATCTATATATTCTGTCCCATAATAGTTGTTCTATTTAGTATAGGAAATATATATGCAGATATGACAACCATTATAGGACAGAGAGAATGTTTTTTTGCGTGTAAAACTTTTTCTGCATTAGCACTACATGAAGATGGGCAAATTGATCATCTCTGTGTAACCATATTTCTTCTGTAGATGCAGAAAGAGAATTTTTTTTTAAATTACATTTTATTTTAATTTTAAAGTTAGAAACTGATTATACAAAATGTCAGTGTGTCTTATTGCTACAATATGTTTATTTCAGAAATATTGTGTTATAAGAACTCTTAAATTGTATTTGTCTGTAATTAAATGAGCAAAGGGATAAGGTAGAAAATCTATTATCGTTACTTAATTTTACCTTTAGTTTCATATTCAGGAAGTATTGAGTGCAGACAAGGAAATCTGGAGCCACAAAGTTTTTGATATTTTATAAGTAAATTCGATTGAAAAATAATTGCAAAGTTTGTGCCTGATTAGAAAATTAAAAACAATGAAAATCATACACAAACTTTTGTAATGATCCAATACTTAAAATGCTGTTTTAATTTTATGGCATGGGTAAATATGCCTTATTGTTCCACAAATGTTTTATGGGAAAAACAGCTTAAGTTTTAAAATAAACATTTACTTCGCAAAACAAAAAATATTATAATAAACTGCCATTAATTAAAGCAAACATTTATTGAAATAGATCTGATTCAAAATACACATGCATATGGGTTTTGTAGGAAATATGAATTCCCAGAGTTGGAGTTATGGTTTTGAGTAATATGTAATAAATTAATTATTATGATGTAATTATAGAAAATCTATTAATTACTTTAAAAGAAAATTACCTATAAACTTAATCTGTGAAAATCATATTTTCTCTAACCAACAATTTGTAACTATTTCTATTCATAGTGACTAACCTGAATCAGAAAAATTACTTCTGGTAGTCATTTTAAAAAACTGTCAGTTTCAGGCACATTGTAATGCATGCTTAATTCTTTTGTTTTTCTAGTAATTGTATTTATGAAGCATCCATTTTCTACAATTTTACATCATTTTTCATATTAAAAATATTTATCTGTTTATGTGTTATTACACAACAATGAGACACCTGGTTGCACAGACAGAAATATAAAAACATATTTGACTCCAATTAACAGATCATTGGCCAAGGATAATCTTTCCTACTGTTTCAATTCTTTAAAGTTCTTTTTAAATTAAAAATTCTGTTAAGTGTTGATTATAAATTAACATTTTTGAAATAAGCATTTTTTGCTGAACTATTGTTTACAGTTTGCTAGTGAATTGACCACTGGACAAACATGTTAACCTTTTTGTTAATGCCATTCAAGTGACCAGCCAACCAACCAACCAACCAACCAACCAACCAAGTGTCCATCTAGCTGACCTAGCCATCTCATTGTTTGTGCAGGCTGGTCATCTCACCATAACTTTGCTTATTGTCTTATTTACCCTTGGCCTTTCCCACATTTGTCTGCATTCTTATTTGATACCAGCATGCAGTGCAATGTGCTCTTTTCTTTCCCTGATTGAAGATACTGACTTCTTCATGTTTGTCGCCTTCTTCAAAGTAATCAACCAGTATTTCAATACTCTTTGCAAGAAAACAAAGCAAAAATATTTCAACTGCTTTGTCATTTTCATTTCTAAGTAGTGATTTCCATTGTACAAGTGCCCTAAACAGTTAAAAATCTTCAATGGGTAAAGAAAAAATTCAACAATGAAAATATTTTCTTGTTTTTTTTTTACATACATTTTCTTGCAAACTCTTCTCCTTTCATCAATTGGTTTCTTCTTCTTCCCATGCACATTGGCCAAACCACTTCTCTATTGTTTATTCTTTCTTCACTCTCGATTTTTTTCCTCTTTTGACGTTGAAGATTTTCTTCCTCTGAAGCATTTGATCACAATAATGTCAGCATAATTATACTTACACACACTCACACATACATTAACACACACACACATGTGCATGTGTGTAGGTTTTTTATATATATTTCTAGAGTGATGGGAATATTTTATTATTTTACAAACAGTCAGCAAATTGTGGTCATGTTTATAGTTGATGTTATTGAATACTAGCTTTTTATTTTTCATTATTAATGTTTCCATTATTTTTAGTCTTTTTTATTACACATGGATGAGGCTATTATACTTGTATTTTCTACAAGTATGTTGCAGATTGAGTTTCGTAAGTTTCTGTGTTTGTTTAAATGACTCTTAATTGAGCTATGGTTAGAGGAAACTAATATCAATAACTACTATAAGAAAAATGACTTTTCTCTTAGAAGCATTATAAAGAAAAATACAACCCCTGTTGGTCAGAACAAGAAAATTAAATTAATTATCAACTATAAAAATTTAAAATGGCTGACCTTATCATCAAAAATAACAAATCACCTGCAAGATCTAAATTAAAGAAAACCAATATTATTTATGAATTCACATGCACTTTAATGAACAGTGTTTCTGATCACATCAAATTCATGAATAATTATATTGAATATATCACTACATGCCTATCAAGAAGATTCATGCTATACCTCTTTGACCCTATTTCAATTAGGACTCATTTAAACACACATGAAAACCTACCAAACTCTATTTGCAATGTACTTGTAGAAAATACAAGTATAATAGCCTCATCCACATCTAACAACAACTAAAAATAATAGAAGCACTAATAATAATTAAAAAAATGAAACCCAACAGCTAAACACATCAACTATGAAAACAACCACACTGTGCTGACTAAGTTTCAAAAATAATAAAATATTCCTATGACTCTAGATATACGCACACATACATACATATATATATAGGACTTCATTGGATGTTCATGTCAACATGATTACATATGTGCATAAAGGAGAGGCAATAATTTGTAATCATATCAACATAATCATCACTTTAGTCTTGTGAAGTTGTAAAAGATAATATAGATAGATAGATAGATAGATAGATAGATAGATATGCATAGCACTAATGCATTCATAGATTTGTGTTCATATACTGAGGGTATGCCAATTACATGGTTTATGGCAGATGAAAGAAATCAAAACAGTTACTTGTTCGGATTACAGGAAAGAGTGATGCTGAACTACCAATGGATCTAACTCTTGACTAAATACTTTTCCAGTAATATACATCAAAATGAACAAAATAATCCGCAAAAGGTTGATAAGCCACAGAAAATGTAGCAATCAGCCAAACAAATGCACAGTGATTAAAATCCTAGATCCTCCAAAATAGCTTTGCTAAAATGCAATAAGTTTTATAATAATAAAAATAATAATAAGTTTACTTCACTTTATATAATAATTAAAATGGTTCTTCCTTTAATAATTTTTCAATAGAAAAATGCTATTTGACATCTTCAGTAAATATGGAGATATTTGAAATTTAATAAAAATTTTTGAAATGTAAGGAAATATATGACATTTAAAAAAAATGTTTGAAATTCTCAAAAGTATCACAAATATTTCCAGTTATGACTGACCTAGAAGAAAATGCTTAAATTGAACAAAATTTCAAGCAAACCTAAGTTTTTGATAAAATTTATTGCAAATAATATCTAATTAAAAAAACAAGAGCTCACCTTATGTCAGCTTTGTAGCTGAGATGGTTGCATATTTCACACTGGTTTCAGAAATTGATATTCAAGCTGAGAAAGCCAGTATTTTGAATTGGGATTTCCAAAACTAGAAGATTAGTGCAATGCAATCTTTCTTTACAACATTTACACTTCATCCAGTCTGATACAGTAATAAGCTTAGTAAATACATAAAGGAACCTATTCTATGCTTCTTTGCATAATTTTGCTGGTATAAATCACTTAATAAAAGTCTGAATTTTAAATTTTGAGTTTTAAGCCCATCATATCATTGTCACTACATCTCATGTGGCTTAAACTGGTGTTTGGTTAACTATGGTTGTCGCTTTGCATTTAGTTGCATTGGCTGCCTTCGGGCCAATACCCAAAAGCTGCCCCATATCAATTTCTAACTGAAAGTCAAAAAACATCTTTTCACTAGGCAAAAGGTTTCTTGTAATAATAAATAGTACAATGCATGGGGTCTATATTTGCCAAATTTTATTGTCTCCAGTAGATGGATGTTGCAGACTAGTTGCCAGCAACAGAGAGGGTACAGTGAGTGAGAGAATCTCCTTACTTCAAACCTTTTTAGGATTATTCGCTATCAAGACAAAAACCTCTCTAAAATGTTTGGTAGGGAGAGAGGAACTTCTTTTTTTACCAAGAAATCTGGCCTTCTTGCGTGGTTGCTGATCAGTTAATTCACTGACCAATGAAAACACTTACCATTTCCTGCTTCTTTTACTTTTTCATCAACTGACCCTGTCAAATATATTGTATTTCAGAAATGTAATATATTTTTAACAGCATTTATGGCTGTTTATAAGTCAATAGATTATTTTTTCTTTCTTATCCATAAACAAATTAATTTCCTTTATCCTACATCAGTAGTTAAAAGAAGATTAGTGCAACATGATCTTACCAGTTAGCCAAGCTTAGTAATTGTCAAAAAGACAGTATACATTCAATTTAGATTAATTTTTCAAAATGCAAGCCAAAACTATAAATATCTCAACTGTCAATTTATTTTTAAATTGCACAGATTTCAAAGTGTAAAATAAACAGTTTGTTCTGTATTACTAAATGTAAACTTTTAAATTTTCTCATCTTCTTTCTCTCTTACTATCTTCTTCGATGGCCAATGATCTTGTCTTAATTATCATAATAAGTCCTATGACTGTATGTAGTTGTAGAATCACTGCACAGCTGAGCACTTGATCAGTTCCTTCCACATTTTTAAAAACTAGTTAAGTACTCATTCATGAATAGCATGTCTTGAGCAGAGCCCATCCCTCACCAAATCAAAACATAATTTTCTCTAACTTGAAGGCTTGCCTTAGTCATAGACATGTGGCCATTGATTCCATCAAGAGAAACCTTCACCCTGGTTGTTGACTTCAGTCTAGAAAACCCTCCATCCAATAATACCATGTTATCACTGTACAGGCTGCATATGTAGCTATGGAGTTCAGTCTGTTCCATTGGGCTACATAGATGTTCCCCTAGAAGAGGGTTCATCCACCCTTTGAAAGTTCTTATATTTAACCCTACTGTGTGATTAACTATATATAACTATGCCCATCCCAGGTTAGGGAACTAGTTTAGTTGCCAATGACCTGACACTATGGCAGATAGTACTGGGTTATATTCTACTGGTGACACTCAGTATGACTTGAAATAAGGCAGGTCTTATGACAGGTCTTATTGGAGGAACTTCAGAAATACATAGCATGATTTTTCTTTATGCTTATTTGAAGCACACAAGATAGAAAAATGACAATAGGGAAAAGAACAAATCTTGATTCAGAGACAAAATCTTTCCCTTACTCAATCAAATGGAAAGGCTACACTCTTACTTAGCCTGCACTGCTCAGTGCATCAGTCTTTTACGGTGGTCTTCTCTCAACTATTCCATTCTGTCAACCTCTCACTGCTACTCTCCTTTGACTTAGTTTAGCCTGTATATATAAGCTATATTAGTTTTATCAAATTATGTGATATCATGTCATCTATATTGTACAATTTTCTTTGGTCAAGCCATGCTGCTAAATATATTAAAAAGTATTCCTGTACTCCCCTTCAAAATACAATAACCATGTCTAGCATTTCAGAGATGTCTGCACCATACAACATAGTACCTCACTTTCTAGCATCCACTTTGGTGCTACCTCACTGTGTAATCAATATTCAGTAAAGAGCATGCTTATAAGTTCTCACCCAGTAAAAAATATGTAATTATCTACAATTAACACATCACTCAATAATTTCTGGACCTAACTAATAAAACAACAACTTTTAGGCAGAATTCGACTTTATTACAGTCTAGTGTGATACACTGATTCCAACACTTCTCTAGTTGCAGGGGGCCAGATCTGGAGAATAGGATGGATGCACAAGCAATTTGACATGCAATTCAAGTAGTTTTACCATCATTGCAATTGACTTGTGACACAGTGCATTGTCTTAGTGAAAGATCACTTTTTCTTCTTCCTTTATGGTCATTTTTTGGTAATTTCTTCCTTCAAATGCACCAATAATTCTATATAATATTCACTATTGATAGTTCTTCCTTTCTCCAGGTAATCAATGAACAAAATACCTTGCGCATCCCAAAATATGGAGGCCAAAACTTTGCCTGCTGATGTTTGCATTTTTGCTCACTTTGGACAGCTTTTACTTGTTGCTGTTCACTCAGCTGACTGCTGATTTGACTCCGGAGTGAAGTGATGGATTCATGTTTCATCCAGTGTTAAATATTTATGCAAAAACTCCTTTTTTGTGTTGAAACAGTTGCAAACAACTCTCTGAATTGTCAAAGCATTGTTGTTTTTGATCAACTGTGAGCAAATGCGGCACCCACCTTGAACACAGCTTACTTATTGACAAATGTTTATACAAAATGGGGAATACACTACCTTATGATATGTTCAACTCCTCTGCTATCTCACATAACTTCAATTTACGATCAGCCAAAACGACCTAGCGACCTGTGTGACCTGAACATTCAGCATCATTTGTGTCTGTAGGACCACATTTAAAGTCAGCATAACACCTCTCAACCATTGTTTCCAATGGAGCAGAGTCTGAATAACACTTATCAAGCCATTAGAAAGTAATGCTTTATCAACATACAAAATTCAAATTTTTCCATTGTTTCGAAAATTTACAACAGTAGCTTCACCTAAATAACTGTAATTTATAAAGTAATAATTCGATTGGGCCCAAATTTTGTCATATGCCATTTGAAGGTTAGTACTTCATAAAAATCATATGGATTTTTTTTATTGGCGCTATCTGTATGTCAGGCCCAGAACTTATTGAGTGATGTGATAAGTGTACATTCAGCAGCACTTGGTGTCTCATGGCTTCTTTACAAGTCTTCACTTAATATAACATGGTACCACACTTAGTACAATGTGCTACCTCACTCTAGTTTTAATGTTTAGAAATGTAGAGCTTTATGTAATGATCCTTTATTTTCATTTGGATATCTCATTGCACATACAAACCAGATAAACACTATGCATAGTATTTCCTCATGTTACATCCACCCTTGTAGCTACCCTTTATGTCACATATAGCCATGTAATAATCCTGCATAATATATTGCTGAGTAAACATTTCAGCAGCTTGTCATGGAACAATGGTTATCAATCTGATCTCGGAGACAGTTACAACTATATTGAATTCTATACTAATTGGGCATTATGACTTGTGAATTTTGTACTCACTGGGTGTTATGACTGTAGTGGGTTCTGTATTCACTGGTTATTATGACTGTAGTGAGTTTTGTACTCACTGGGTTCTACAACTGTAGTGAGTTCTATACTTACTGGGTATTATGACTGTAGTGAATTCTATACACATAGTGTGTTATGACTGAGTACTTTACTCACTGTGTGTTATGACTATAGTGAGCTCTGTACTCACTGGATGTTATGATTATACTGAATTCTAAACTCATCATGCATTATGATTGTGGTGAGTTCTGTACATGCTGAATGTTACTACTGTAGTGAGTTTTATATTTACTGGATGTTATGACTGTTGTGATTTGTTTATTTACTGGGTGTTATAACAGTAGTGAGTTCTATACTCACTAGATGTTATAACTGTAGTGCATTCTGTACTCATTGGGTGTTATGAACATCGTAATTTCTGTACTCACTTGGTGTTACAACTGTAATGAGTTCTAAACTCACTGTGTATTATGACTGTAGTGAGTTCTGTACTCACTAGGTATTAGAAATGTGAGTATCTATATTTACTGGGTGTTACAACTGTAATGAGTTTTACATTCTTGGAGTATTTCATACATGTAGTTTTGTGCCATATTAAATCAAATACTCATTACTTCAAATTATTTTGATAATAGTTCTCATTGTAATATTGATAGTATTTATTGTCATGTTGTTCATTTTTAACCTGTTGAGTGTAATAGTCACCATATGGCAGCAACAGATGTATATTCCTGTAAACCCCTGAAATTGATGAATCAAATGATTCAATACAGTTGTTTACTCCTAATATTATAATTTGAAACAATGGCTTTTGATTGACATATGATGGCAAAATAATTAATAAAACAGAAAACCAAATTAGCACACAGAATCCAAATTCTGGCTGAAGCAATTTATTCTCATTTTATACTAATGCAATTAGAAAAGGCATGAGTACAATTCTCTCTGTTACGTCTTAATGCCAGTTATTTTAACATCATAACTTCTTACTAGCAAAATACAATGTTTGATGAAGAAAGTGGTAGGTGAATGAGCACTTTGTCAAACAATCTTTCCATAAATCTCAACCCTAGAGAGTAGTAAAAAAAGCTATCACCGCCAACCCCATTGTCAATTCAGTCAGTTTTGTATATGTACATGTAAAAATTTGCGGGAAATATTTTGCTCAAAGCTTTCATTTCCATAGATATAGTTTTACAATGATTTGAAGAAATATTTTAATAAATTTCACACTAGACTGAAAATGAGACAAATTTGTAATCTAACAAATGCTAAAGATGCTGGAAACATAGTTGGTTCCTGGTACAGCTCCAGGAAGTACCTGATTCCTACTATGCTCTACCTTTACAAGCACCAGATCAAGCTGAAAATGCAGTACTTTCTGTCATACCTGGAGTAAGTTCCCCTTGGATAGTTTCTTCCCAAGAACTGTTGCTTTGTTCTTTGTGGAACTGATTCCCAGGAGAATGCTTTCCTGACCGCTACTTAACTCTTAAAGTCTATGGTTAACCAATGTCTTTCTCACATATCCATATAAACTGTACACTTTATTCTTACCACTCTCACTCACCATAAACGCATTCAATAACCCTCTATCTTGAGTGTCTCTTAAGGTTTGTATGAGGTGAACATTAGTAAAAACAAAAATGTGAAAATAGATGTCTTGGTGCATAGTAATCATCCATATAAAAAATAAATTATTTTTATTTCCAGTTTTTTAAAAGTTCAAGGGTTATGCAACTTCCATAAATTTTTTTTATTTAAATGCAATGCATAGTAGTGTTATAAATATTTCAGTACAACTTTTGTCCATATAAGAAACCTTGAAAGGCAATATGTAGTAAAAAAATTATATTAATTCAGAGCCTAAAAGATTAATGATTGTTTTAAAGAATTTTGTCTGTTATATGAATCCAGTTTTTGTTTCTAAAGTTGTCAAGGTTTATTTTGTTGTTCTTCTAATAAAAGATTTTGTGAACCAACACAAATGGTCAAATACATTATGGTTGCTACCACATGTGACCACTTGATTAGTATTTTGTCCACTTCAAATGGTGAGAAACATAAACTTTTGTTTCAATGTAAATTCTTGTTTTATTTTTTTTAACAATACTTTTTCTTGAAGGAAACAATGAGAAGACCACTGTATGAGACTTATGGAATGGAATAGATAAAAAGCAAATGATATGTATAAGCAGTATTTGTACAGTTAATTAGCCTCACAAACTTACTAAATCTCTCAATTCATAATGATTCACTTAAGCAGGATTATTTTTATATTGCATTTTTTCAGCACTCAGTTAAAGTAGGTTGAGTTGACTCTAGCCAATGGCAGTGTGGACACTGTAGTTTCAAAGATAGTTTTGTGATAAGGACATCAATCCTATCAAATCACAGCTTCTGATCAGCTAACTTCAAGGAAATATTGTGACTGTTTGGTTCAACTATAATTTACTGTAGGATACCTGCAGATGCAGTGACTGGAGCTGCCAGATTAGTTATTGTCAAGTTTTGCCAGAGCCTTCCATTAGCTGGGATGTGGCCTTTTAATGTTAGTGTTGATTTTTTCACTATCGGTAAGCTTACTATGTCCCTGATCTATTGCTACCACCCTACCATGTTGAGGTTGAGAGATGGGTTTAAAGGATGGATTATAGGATTAGAGACAACATATAAAACTTAAGGAACAAAAAAATCATTTCCTCTACCCATGAACCCCACATTTTAACCAAACCCCAGGTCTACTCTATTACCACTTATCACCAATGTATGATAGGACAATTCAAACCACAACAGAGACTTTTTTCTTGTTAAATATATAGTAATGCTAAATATACTAATTCTTAATAATCTTCAAATGAAGAGCATTCAAGTTCTTTTTAAACTATATAATTTGGATTGAAATCTTAAAAGGGTCAATTTTTAGGCTCTTTTCTTACCTTTGCAAAATGTAAACCACTGAAATCTACACAGAATTTGGATCATCAAAAGTAAATTGCATCAGGTTTTCTCTGTAGTGACAGAGACAAAAAGAAAATATGATAAAATAAGTTTCATTTTCATAGAGGCAAGCTGAGAAGAAATATAAGCTTAACTTTGAACTTTATAAGTTATTGGTAAGTACAAGACTCACACAAACCAATTAGTATCTAAATTCTTGAAATAAAACTGTAATGGTTTTTAATGGCTGACTCTATTATGTATATTTTTCAAAAAAGGGAATTTATCTCATACAATTGACAGGTCAAAATTTCTCGTGTTCCTGAAAAGCCTTTACTTAATATTTTGTCCTTTTGTTTGACTTCAGCAATGTGAACTTTCCACTGCAAGTTTTCTCAGTAAAATGTTTAGTTGGTTCTAGTAAAAGAAACTGAAATACAAGTGTCTAAAAACAAATCATCTGATGATGACACTTTTTTAAAAGATATCTGAAGTTCTTGATCAAGAAGATGATTTCTGTTAGAAAAGTATATTAATTATATTTTTGACACTTTTTCTGGTCTAAAGTTAAAATTAGAAGCAGCATTTGAATGTAACCAAATCATTATCTCTTTTTTTTCAGAGGGCCAACCATGCATTAAATGAACTATGTTTTAGTCTAAAGATAAAAATAGAAGCGGCATTTGGTTGTAACCAAATCATTACCTCTTTTTTTCAGAGCACTAACCATGCATTAAATGAACTATTTTCTAGTCTAAAGCTAAAATTAGAAGCAACATTTGGTCATAACAAAATTATTACCTCTTAAATTTTGGTAATTATTTTTTAAAAATTTTTCTTATATTCTTTTGCTGTTTTTCTTTTTAAATTCAACAATTGTCAACATGTTGCAATTGAGTTGAACTTGCCAAATAGCATTTAACTCTTTTTGAGCAGACCATAATGACCAATCTGTAACAGCAAAACCAACATCCTCTTGTGCCACTGTTTCCCCTGTAGAATCTTACAGGCATTTTTTAACCTCTTTCTATTGTGAATTTCTTGTCTTTTGCCTGATTACCACCTTTAGATCCATGTATTGAATCAGTTGGTTAGTCAAGCCGTAAAACGCGTATCCTTCTTCTTGATATTATTTTTCTTATTATTATTATTATTGTTCCTGAAATGTGTGAAAATTCATGTACCGACTTGTTGAACTGTTTTGCAGTGCAGAAGACCCAGATTTACACAACATTGTCAATACATTAAGGGATTTTTCTTTCCTTCTCTTCCTCTTCCTTCTTTCTCATTGTGAAAAGTAATCTGTTACCACAATCTCTGCCAAGATTGCATGATTAAACTACTTTTGAAAGCCCAGTGCTACTAAATTTTAAATTTTGCTACTTGCCACTTTTTTGGGCTACTTTTAAATTAAGCTGGGCTAATTTGGAATACTAATAAGAAGAAAGTTCAAAATTTAGTACTGTTAGGCTTTCAAGTGTTACCCAATTTGTTACTCCTGGCCCAATCTGGCAACCTTGATCCTAGCAGCTAACACCAACATCAGCTGTAGGAAGGGAGCCTTTATTCTCAACAGATACTATAATTTACAATTCTTTAAGGATCTGTCACCAAAATCATTCTTCTAATAAAATAATGAGTAATTGCAATGAATTGAATCCCTGTTTCTCACTCTGTCTATCTTTCTTTTTATTTCTCTCTCTCTCTCTCTCTCTATATATATATATATATATATATAATGTATTCCTGTTTGAAAAAATCAATTGGTCCAATGGATAACAACCCACAAAATCCAAGTTGAAATTTTGCTTATGAATACTGGCGTCACTTTTTTCACTTATACTTTCTTAATGGTTTACTCACCATGAAGCAGTAGTCAACAAGCTAATCTCACAGATCCTTTTGACAGAAGTGAATTCAATTTCTATTAGTTACCCTATACTTGTGACACTGTACTAGACTAAACCAAACTTTATAAATATCTGAATACCTGAAGGGTAGCAGATGACTTTTACTAGGTTATTGCTCATATAATGAGTTCAATTCTCACTGTGTGCTCAACAATATGTCAGACTATATTAATACCTGCTTTTCTTTCTCTTTCATTTGGTTTTGTACCAGATAGAAGGGGTGACTAGAAGTAGTAAGCTTAATAAATATCAGTATCCTTGCACCCCTTTATTATATCTTACGATTTTGATCTGGGTCTTGTTATTGTCATGTCATTGTAGCCAATAGGAAAGAGCCAAGAAAATTAATATGCAAGTTTAATCACTAAAAACCAAAGAATTGAAAAATCTAAAATATGAGGGCTGATAAAAAGTCATACTTATATACTGATTTCAACTGTTGCACTAAATTTTCTTAAACACCCAACAAAAATGTAAAAATGGATTACTAGGCTATTATTGAACAGTTTTACAAGCATAATTCACCAGATTAAAGCTGGTGATATAAAAATCATTGATAATTTTTGTTATTGCTGGAGAAACACATTGGATATGCTTGTGCCATTAACTGAAGATGATTAGGGGTTTTCCCACCTATAAAATTCAAGATGGATTTGATTGAAAAAAAATGTCCCTACAAAAATATATCTGCCTCCTATAAATTTGCTATTTTGTATTTCAAAATGATAAAAGTCTCAGAAAATTATTGAATATTTGGTGAATGTTTCTAAAGTTATGATTTCTTCAAAACAAGTGCTTTTTCTTGTTTCTAATCTTGCACTAATCCAACAATTAGATCCAAACATTCAAACTTAGAATTCTCTATATTTTTTATTTTTATATTTAACAAAATAAGACTTGATCAAAATTTTGCTATTTACCTCTTTGTCAACTTTGACACCCAGTTTTCCCTTCACCTCAAAAACTAAATCTGATAAAAATCGCATGCAACTTTCTTCTTATAGAAGAAAATAAAAGAGATAGCTTGTCTACAGAATAATTTTCCTAGAAGGATTTTTTATCACTATATTGAAAATAGTCACAGTCCAGCTCTTAATTAGGATTTTTTTAAGATACATTGAGTTATTTTATTTATTCAAGCCATTGTTCTCATCTTTGATTATTATAAGCACAATGTTTCAGCCAAGTACCCTCTGGCCATCTTCAGATTTCCATTAGTTTTAGCTGATATAGTATATGATGTATGTGTTGATTATTGTGTTATTTTTTTTATGCCATTTCTTGTTCATTCCTGCTGAACCAGAGTTTATAGGTTTTGTCAATTTTGTGGTCTATTTTTAAATTAAGTTGGGCTAAGTTGAACTCTTAATAAGGAGAAAGTTTAAAATTTGTGTCTACAATAATATCTACAACAATTAAAGAGAATAATTTGTGTCTATAATAACTACTATAGCGATTAAAGGTGAAGACAGTTGTCTGAATAAATCAAATAAGTCAAAGTATATTGATAATTTTTCATTTAAAAAAAGTCAAACAAAATTATTTTTTACAACACTTTTGTACTTTAATGCTTACTTATCTATTAGGTTCATGCAAAAGTTTCTTGCCTCATATTTGGCACAATGTTAGAGAAATCTTAGAAATGTCTTTGAAGTTAACTTAGCTCTTTAGTGTTTGCACAGTCAGTCAACTGTAGGATGTTGTTTACAAGCCTCAGGAAAATGGTTCTACATGAACTTATGGAGATTAATATTGATCATCATTTAAGCATTCATTGTTCTCTTATTCATTAAAGTCCTTTTTGGAAATGGTACTGAGAGTAAAAAATAGATTTATTATGAGAATCTAAAACAAAGAAAAGCACATCTAGATCTAAGAACTACTATGAATAGGAAGAGCCATAATTGCCCATTTTCTGAATGGACAGAGAAGCATATAGAAGAAGATATAATACCTCACTTTATTCATAGCACATTTATTATGCAAACAAATCCCCAAGATTATATTATTCTGAGATTATTTGTTTTCTTCTATAACAAAAAAAAAAATCATTTTGGATTCCTCAAAATTCTTCTAATGCTAGCGGTAATTTTTATATTTGTAATAACAGTATATTTAATTTAATTTCAATAGCAATGTTGTGCCTGGTTACTATTGAATGGATGACCATTTTAAGTGAGTTAATTGCTGTAGGTATAGTCAGTATTCCTGATTAATTCTTATTAACTGATTGCTGTCAGTTGACTGAAGATCTCATATATTTGCTCTTATCGACTAGTACTGTCTCTTTTAACATTGTGGGTAAGGTGTATAGCAAAAGATGCCTTCCAAAACTTTATAAAATATTAAGAAACAGAAAAATTTTGTTATAAAATAAAAAAAAAGGTGCTGAACTATTATATAACATTAGTCCTCCTATATGGCAATGAATGCTGGAAAATCTTCTCACAGATGAAGAAGAGGCAACAGAAATTTGGTTCTATAAAAGGATGCTGAGAATGCCATAGACTGAACATATGAAAAACATAGAAGTTTTAAGGTAAATGGAAACTTATACTTAAAATTAGAAAGAAATAGTTGAAATTTCTAGAGCACATAATGAGGAAGGACAGCTTGGAGAATTTGACACTCACAGAACATATTGATGGCAAGAGGGACAGAAGGAAACAGCAGGTAATCTACCTAACAAGCTTGTGTAAATGGATGGCAGAACAGGGAATGAAAGAAATAGTAAAAAGACCAGCTTTACTAAAAGCTAAAATGTATAGGATGTTGTGGTGAGCCATGATTACCCACATTCTAAATGAACATGGTATATAGAAGGAGGCTGTCTCTTTTGCTTAGAGACAGTTTGCTCCAATTTCCTATTATTTCTACAAAACAAATTTCTTTTTCAAGAAATTGGTTTAGTGGCTATTTCTTGGCTGAGATTAACTCTAGCACAAGACCAAACCAGTAGAGCACCAGGTTAACACTGAATGCATTAAAAGGATTAAACATTGCAGATCTTCAAATATAAGCAAAGTTAATATTCACCAAATATATAAAACAGTTTGGAAAACTTCTATTTTGACATACTTTGTTTATGAATTGCTGTCATCAGAAAACAGTTTGGGAAAAAGATGTCAAAATAGAAGTTTTTTAAATTATCTTATATATTTACCATTCCATTGGATTCTCATTCAAAAGTTACTCACATAGTTGATATTTACAAAGTTTAGCTTAGTCTGGTATAAGGCCCAAATAAATAAACACTCAAGCTCAAAGTATCAACAAGAGTCTGAAGTGTTACCTGAAGTATTTTAAAACAATAATGATAATAGTTAAAAAAATGTGTAGAATAATGAAAATACTTTCAGTCTGGACTTCAGATGAAAATGAATACAGTAGTTTTCTTTCTAGTAAAGTATCACAAGAGACATGATGGCATTGTTGGTGTGCAGTGAGGCCTGAAGTTCAAGTCATGAGGAAAAATTGATAAATTGATTAAATACAATGTGCAAAGTCAGTCATAGTTAATAATGTTCAATGTTGACATAAAAATAAATATACATATTTATAATCAATTGTGTTGGATTTGCTTTCACACTAATGCATTTAGGAAAGGCATGAATCCATTTCTTTTTTGTTCCCTCAGCTTTAGATAAAATAGCAAGCTAAACTGGACTCTCTAATCATGGATGACAACCAGTCTAGGAGAAGGGCAATTCTCAATTCAAAATAATGCAGAATGCAATAGAAAACCACTCCCTTATTTTTCCCAAGAAATCATGGTAATTCATAGATAATAATTACAGGGAAGCTAGAGAGAGCCTTGACTGCCTATGTTCTGATTTTAAAAAAACTGGAAAAATGATTATGTGGGTAGTGTAATGGTTATTGGCATGAAAAGAAGAATCAGCAAGTCAAATCCAAATTACAATTTTGTTGTGTTCAATTCTGCACTAATGCCCTTGAGAAACTAAACTGACTAAACTTAACCTTGTCTGGCATAAGGTGACAAGGTCTGAGCATCCACTGAGGTTTTGCTCACTACATGGGCATTTTTCTGAGAGATGGGCTTATTAACGAAAGTTTAAATTATTCTGACACAGGGTTACAATAGTGGGACACTCAGTGAGGATAAAATATATGACACTAACAATAATCTGTGAGATTAACTTGTTAGCCATCACTCTATGGCAGGAGCCCTTAAAACTACTGAATTAAATTTTAAATGAAACCCTAAAAAATGCTTTTGGAAAATGTTGTGAAAACAAGACCATTGGTCCATAAAAGACCCCAAGACACACAAAAGTGTTTGTTCATTTGTTCCCAAAAGCAAACTGATATGAGATTGCATTATGGATTTTTATATTGGCTTTCTCAGCTACAAATGAATAACCTGGATGGTTTAGTTGTTGTTGTATTATGCAGAAATACTGCTGGGCATGGAATGCCAAATCTTTTTAGAACAGTAAATCATAACCTCTATAAATGAAAAAATTGTATTGATTGAATTAAAGTAATTTTTTTTCAAAAAGTTGTCTTTTAATTTTAGGAAAGGCAAAGCTATACAGACAGCAAATAAAAAAAATACTTTTTTTACAGATTTTGACAAGAACTGAAAGTAACATTCAATGATTTCTTTTTCACAGACTTTTATCATTGTTGTTGGTTTTCTAATGTTTCAGCTGGTCTATTTTCTAACTTTCTTCATGTAAATGCTTTTCCACTACAAGGTTACAAGGTCTATTATTGAACAATTTTGCTTGTAATTTAGTCAATAGCCTATACCATTTAATTCTGATATCTCTTTGCTGATTCATTAAGTCACCCCATAACAGATTTCAGTGTCTAATCAATTCCAGTTTCTTTATTTTGCTACTTTAATCTCATTCCAGAGAGAGTGTTATTTGTCCTTCTTTTATATGAACTTTATTTAATTCTGCAGTCATTCTCTATAAGCGAAAACATTTAAAAGATGAAATACTGAAAAGAGTCCATTGGCTATAACTTCTTGTAATTTTAGTGAGCTGCTGTTAATCCTTACAACTTTTGTTAACCTGAAATTTACTGTTTCAGTTGAAAGAAAAAATATTTAAAACCTCTACACAATGATGTTTTATTGGGATGTTCACTTTTCATTTTGAGGGAAAAGTGAGGACATTCTCTATTAAGTATAAGCCATAGCTTCTCTTTCCAAAATAAAGGTATGCCAATATGTTAAAAAATATTTTAATAATGTTTAACCAGATTTTTAAAAGATTTAAAAAAATATTTCCTCTCTGAATGCTAAAATATTATCACTGGTGAGCCTCCTAAAAAATATTTGTCTTCAGCATCAGCTAAAGTTTCATCTACAAGACTTGAGTTTCTGAGGATTTCCTTTCTGTATTTTTTATTTCTGTTTTTAGCACATCATAGCATTTAGAAAACAATTCACTTTTTTGTTTATAACAAATAATACAACTTTTTTTTAATGTGATTTTCTTCTTATTCAGACATGACACCAGAACACAGCAGCATATAATTCTGCTTTCTCTTTTCCTTAGTTAGCCGGTATATTACACCTTACCATTACAACAGATAAATAATGGACTATTCTGTTTTGATTGCAAAAAAAGATAGAAGAAAAAGGTTGATACTGATACTGTTTAGTTTTAGTGAGAAAAAGAAAGTAAGAAAGAAAATTAACATAGATGTGGCAAGAATGCTATCATGCATTTAATGTCTGCTTCAATGAAATTGAAAATCATGTCAATTTAGAATTTTGCAATTTGTACTCGCTTACTTTAAATAATAATCCACATTCATACTTATCATTGTTATTGCAATATTTTGTTAAAGTTATTAAGCTCACATGCAATAGGAGAATTTCCATAAATATTTTAAAGTTGTGTAACTTAAAAGGACCTGATTCAGTCATTAACTTAAGAATTAAGAGTGATCAGAAAATTCATATAGCAAAACTGTGAATTTTTTTCTATTTCAGGATATCAGATGCTGTGAGTAAAAATTTCTTTGTAGATATCTTCAGAATTGGTACTAGTGATCCCAAACTCTCTCTTCAAAAATAAAAAAAATGAAAGAAGGAACTTACTTGACAGAATGGAAGGTCTAATCAACTTCTATAGAAAATATTTATTGATAATATATGCTTCTGTATTTAAAAAGAACAATTATCACTACAAATAAATGCATGAACTAAAGAATCATAAGAATTCTTTATACTAAAATTTCACACATTACAGAAAGGCCAGAGAATATATTGACTGAAATGTTAAAAGCAATAAAAATAAAAACAGTAACTTAAATATGTGTATTAAAAATGTACTGACAAAGAAGTTATTGTCCATATTGTGTTTCTGATAAAAACATCATTTTTATTTCGCAATAAAGAGTAGGATGTACAAGTAGCATAATGGTTAGCAGAACTGAACATGGAATTGGCAAGCCAAGTTCAAATTCAAACAAAAGCTGTTGCATTCATTTCATACAGATTGTTGTATTCATATGCAAATCTCCACTATATAAACAGCAGTTGATACAGCTGGAGGCTAAAATATTCCTAACATGGAAAACAAAACTACTATAGCAGTAGTAGTGAATACTTTTAGCTAATTATAGTTTGCAACATTCTATTCATCTGGTGGAAATTTGCATATGAATGCAAAATCCTCCCCACTGATGACCTTGAAAGCATCATGAATCCACTCCCGACAACTAAGGGCAAAATATTAGAGCAAATTGGGCAATTTAGCCTTAGTAGGAAAATCAGTCTAGGAAAAAAAAAACTTTGAATTCAAAATCATGGAGAGAGCAATGGAAATTCACTCCAGGTTTCCCAGGAACAGTCATAGCAATTTACAGATATTAAAGAAAAATGAAGCTAAGAATGCTGTGGATGGACTATGATCATCATTTAGAGCATGGCTTTAAAAAAAGCATACCTTAATTTTTTTTCTCTTTGAAACAATGTTCCACCAAAATATCAATGCATATATTTGCAAGGTCCCAATTATCAGAATTTGTTCTTTTGGAGAAGAGTTAAAATTTGAAGATTTGTTATGTGGGCCATTGATGTTGCTAGAATCATTTTTGCACATGATGCACTCTCTAAAAATAATTTAATGGCTACCATGATACTTTCTTCTTTTTCTTCTCTGTACTGTCCCTTCAGTATATAAGAGTTCATGGCTGTCCACAATTTCTTGTCCTTTGCAGCTCTTAAAAATCATCATCCCTGTTTTGCCAACCAGTTACACAAGCTTTCCTGTATCTCTCTTACCTTCAATATGCCCTTTGAATGTCAAATTTTCTAAGTTCTTTTTCCTCATTATGTGCCCTAGAAATTTCAACTATCTATTTCTGATGTTAAGTATAAGTGTCATTTTTGTATCCATTTTCTCTAAAACTTCATCAAAGCTCACATGTTTAATCCATGGTATCTTCAGCATCCTTCTGTAGAACTACATTTTTGCTGCCTCAAGTATTTTTTTCATCTGTGATGAGATTGTCTAACATTCACTGCCACATAGGAAGACCAATATTACATAACAGTTAAATACTCTTTTCTTTGTTTCTAATGAGATTCTCCTGTTTCTTAATACTTTGCTTTTGGAAGGCATCTTTTGCTAACATAATATGCCTTCAGATTGTTGCACTTTCTATCCTCTATTAAAATATTTCTTAGATATTTAAACTGTTGTGCTTATTGGATTTTGGCATCTTCAATGTAGGCATTATTGTCTGGATCAGGGATTGGCAACCTATGACACACGTGCCACACATTGCCCACCAAGCAATTTCTAATGGCACATTTGTTGAACTAATAAATTCTCTGGAAGACAAAAATTTAGAAAAGTCTGCTGCTATTTTTAACTGTTGGACATCTCTTCCAAGATGCCTAACACCTGAATATTTAAAAAAATTGTGTAAAACTCAAAGTAACAAAGTATGTTGGAGATATTGAGCAATTGGCTATGGCCATGCAAGGGCAAGGTTCCCATTAATAATAAAAACAAAAAAACACTTTTAAAAAGTTTATTTCTCTTAATGTGATTTATATATTATTGTATATATTACTATATAAGATATATTGTAGAACAGATATATTGACCTTGACTTGTATAAAAATATGTATGTTGTTGGCAAACTGAATAATTTTAAAACCTGAAGTCAGCACATAGTTAGCAAAAGGTTGCCGAACCCTGATCTAGACCCTGAAATGACATGGCATTTAATTTTTTAGCACTCTACCTTATTACTTCCCTTTCTACTGAATTCTTTTTCAAGGCCTCTCAGTTGCAATAACCTTGTGATTAGTTTCAGTCAATAGTGTTTTCTGTTGCCATAGCAGGATATGTCAACTCATCTATGAACTTTAAACAAATTCAAATTCAGAGATCATAGCCATCTTCCGTGGCAGGATAAACTTTTGTACACAAAAAAATGAAGTCACATACAAAGTGATAAAGGTTAAGAAGTGGAATGACGCTTAAAATGGAAGTTACTTCTGACTAATTTTATTTTAGAAAGTTTTGTAAAGACCAATGAAATGAAATATTTGCAAAATAAAGCAAATATCAATTAAGGAAAACAACATGAATGAATTCAAAGAAAAAATTTCTTCAACCATTGTCTACAGAGAGAACCACTTGAAATAATTAGTTTCAGTAATAAATATGAACCACCTATAGGTCATTGATGATATACCAGAAGAAATGATTGATGAATGGGAAACAATTTGTTGTATTTAATACTTGAATGAATAATCTAGTGTAAAATTGAACGTGTTAAGATTGTCTGGAGCTGAAGTGATTTTATTCAGCACAATAAAACAAGAAACAAAATTTATTCTTGTTTATTATTATATTGTAACTAGCGTTTGTTTTAGTTTTCCCCCTGATGGCATTGATAAAACCATTATTAGTCTGAAGAATTTTCTTCTGTGGATGAAATGTATAGCTGAGAAGATTTTTGCATTTTGTCATTCAATTTTATTTTAATCATTTTACCCAAGGAATGCAATAATGCAACTAAGATGCAAGGGGTTACTGAGAGTGAAAGAACATGAAAGGATTTTAGTAAGGAGAAAAGACAATGAACAAAAACAGGATTATCTACATATATATATATATATATATATATATATATATATATATATATATATATATTAATGATTTCACCCCAAGCAAAAGTCACTAAAATGCAAGAGTTTACATCGTATTAAACAATATGATAAAAAAAATAAAAAATTAAGAAGAGAGAACAATAAAAGAACAATAATTAAAAAGACAAATGATAATTTAAATTGCATTTAAATTTTTGAAGATGAAAGTTGACTGGGAAGCAAGAAGCCAGAGTTCCACAATCAAGAAGTACAATATATATATATTGACTGATTGATTTGTTTTTGATGTTTTATCAACTTTTTGAAGGTTATTTGAAGGCGGAAAATAATTTTAGATTATAAAAATTTTAAAAGAAAGATGATAATGATTTACTGATACAAGTCTTACTAATTAACACATACTCGACTAGAATTGAAACTCAGCTTTTTGATTTCCAATTCCAAGTTGTTATCCATTACAAAACTTGTACATCCAAGTTTACAAAACCTGATATTCCCAAGCAGTCACCCATCTAGACCAGGCTCAATGTTACTTTACTTTGGTGATCATATAAGAAGTAGTGTTTCAATGTGAGATGGTCATAAGCATATATATATATATATATATATATATAATATGGTATGTATAAAATCAACAAAAATTGACATTACAAAAATAGTGCTGGGTGTAGATATAAAAATATACAAAGTAAACTATAAGAAATAGTAAAAACTTCAGCTGGCTCTAAAACTTTTACCATTATTTATAGTGAACAATGGAAGTTGCTTGTGATTGGATTGGAATATAAAGATCTGTGTATTCACAGTGTGCTGAATGTCTATACTTTGAGAATAGTTGTATTTGAGGGATGACACACAACTCAATATCCAATTAGTATTTTTTTTTTAATCATTTCACCCCGAGCAAGGCAGAAATGCCACTGATGAGCGGAAGGGGGGGGCTACATAACGGTAAAAAGATTAATTAGAAAAGAGTGAGGAGTAAAAACTAGTTAGAAAGGAGCAATAGAAAGCTGAGAATGCACGTGCGATGACAGATACATAGGTGGAGAGAAAGGGAAGGATATACGGGGATGGGAAGAGAGCTAGAGTCCAGTGGTTAATAGATGAGTATTGACATTGCATTTAAATTTCTGGAGGTTGTAGCCATCAGGAAAGCAAGAATATGGGAGCGAGTTCCACAGGCGGGAAGTGCGAGAGAAGAAGCTGCAGGAGTAGAATTGTCGTCTGCATTTGGCTAACCTGACTGTGAATGGGTGGGACCCAGTTGCCAGTCTGGTTGCACGAGTAAACACCTGTTGAGGAGGCACCAGTGACTTAAGTTCATCTGAGCAGAAGCCATGAAAGTATTTATAGAACAGACAAAGGGAGGCCACATTTCGACGATGGGGAAGTGGCTGCAGTCGAGCTGCCAGATCAGCACCTATCACATTACAGACTCTTCTTTGGAGCCTGTCGAGAACACTGAGGAGAACGGCAGGGGCGCCTGACCATAAATGGCAGCAGTATTCCATGCACAGACGGATGGTTGACTTGTATATATGCAGGATGGATTCAGGCGGAAAAAAATATCCTGGATCGACATAGTGACCCAACCTTCTTAGCAGTAGATTTAGCTATGGATTCAATATAGTGGTTCCATTTGAGGTCTGAGGAGAGGGTAAGGCCGAGGAGGCGTAGTGTGTTGCTCTCAGGGAGAATCGCTTGGTCCATGCTTATGGGAGGCAGGAGAGGTTGCCTGTGATGGTTGACAGACAACAGTTAGGTCTTAGACACATTGAAGTTGACAAGCCACTTCTTGCCCCAATTCACCACAGAGTGTAGATCCCTTCAAGGTCAGCAGCGAGATTATGTCTGTCCGCCACGACAGGTTTCTTACTGGTGTGGGAGTATATTGTGATGTCAGCTGCGTAGATGCCTAGTTGGGAACTGATCTTATCTGGGAGGTCATTGATGAAAATAAGGAAGAGCGTTGGGCCCAAGATAGAGCCTTGTGAGACACCAGCATTCGTGCTGTAGGATGAAGAGGCATGCCCATTCAAAACGACCTTCATTTTGTGGTTATTAAAAAAAGATTGGATTAGGTCAAGCAGGCGACCGGTAATACCGTAACCCCGTAGCTTGCATAGGAGGCCAGAGTGCCAAACCCTGTCAAAAGCCTTAGAGATGTCCAGAGCAACCGCGCAAGCCTCATCAGACTCATCAAGGGCCTGGAGCATGTACTCCGTTATGGTTGTTAGCAAGTCGGCCATGGACTTGGCAAAGCGGAAGCCATATTGCCTGTCAGAGAACAGTTTGTGGGCAGTAAGATGTTGAACTATTTCAGCATTGATTATGGCCTTGAATACTTTCCCGAATATTGGTAGAAGACTGATAGGACGATAGTTGGATGGATCCAAGGGTTCACCACAATTCTTAAATACAGGAACGACTGAAGAGAACTTCCAGCATGCAGGAAAGCAGGAAGCAGAAAGGCAGTAGTTAAACAGTTTAGAGAGGACAGGGGAAAGTTCAGGAGCACACATCTTAAGGACTATCACCGGGATTCCATCGTCTCCACTCGCCTTATGGGGGTCAAGTTTTGAAATTACTCAGGATACTACTGTCGGGGTAATATATACATTGTGCAGTTTGGCCTCAGTTCTAATAGGGAAGTCGGGTGGGTGTACTCCAGATGAGTCAAATATGGAGTTGGATGAGAATCTGCGGGCAAAGCACTCAGCTTTGTCTGCAGATGACGTGAGAACCTCAAATTCATGGATTAAAGGAGGTATTGAGGATTTGCTATTGTTCAGCACTCATTTGCGAATCCTCCAATAGTCCTTGGAGCTGAACTTGCGATCAGCTATGCACTGTTGCATTCTCTCAGCAAAACAACCGTTTTGCGTCATTTAGGGTTCTCTTGCACTCATTGTGAGCAGACGTGAACAGGCGCCTATTGTGATCAGATGACTGTCTCTGGAATAGACAGAAGTAATGGTTCCTATGGGCAATGGCAGCTGAGCAGGCAGGAGAGAACCATGGAGAGGAATGAGGTTTTAGGCAATAATTCCTGATGGGCATGAAGGCATCAATGCCAGCTTTCACCCATGACGAGACCTCAGAGGCTGATCAGCTGATAGATCGAACACTTTTCCCCAAGGGAAGTCGCAGAGGAAATTGCGAAAGGTATCCCAGTCATTTTTTTGGTATAAGTAGGGTGTCCTATAGGTAGGGGACTACTGGGGGGGTGAGAGTGGAAAGAAATACTGAGAGAGACTACAGCGTGGTCGGAGTTGCCAAGAGGGCATAGCTGTGAGACTTGACAGGCGTCAGGCACAGAGGTGAAACATATATCTAGTAGTGAGGAATGACCCGAGGGAGTGCTTGGGAAGTGAGTGGGGAAGTCCACCACTTGCGTAAGGGATTGGGAAATAGCGAAGTTTATGGCGTGAATGCCCGCTGGATCAGTAACAGTGTTTTCAAGCCACTCAGAGTGATGGGCGTTGAGGTCTCCAAATACAAATATGTGGGCAAATGGGTGATAGGAAATAGCCTTATCTATGTTGTCAGCAATGCTATCTAGTAGGGAGCAGTCAGGAGAGGAGGGAAAACGGTAAAGAAAGAATAGGTAACTAACCAAACTGAGGAGAGACAGGTGGAGACATATGTATTGGTGGTCAGTAGATTCGAGTGAAGTCACCCTAGCTATGGGGAGGTGTTCGCTGACATAGATGTGGACAGTGGAATCCTTCCTTAAGAGGGGAAGATAACCAGGGATGGAGAGGTCAGAGGAGGGAATAGCTGAGTTGAGGTTAGTTTCGCAGAGCGCAAGGATGTCAGGGGACTTTTCATGCAGGAATGCTTCTACACTAGGAAAGTTAGTACGAATGCCCCGGATATTAGTGAAAGAAAGGTTAATGGGTTTAGGTGGTTTGATTTTAACTGGTTTAGGGTCGTTTCTGATTTGTTTTGTCATATGTATTTGTTTATAGAAAGGGACCTAGAGTAGAGGATACAGGTGGTCATTATCCACGATCTGTGCTGGGAGGGAAACTGGCTAGGGCTGCAACAAGGTGTGGCCTCAGGGTTGCCCACTGAAAGCGCTTGCAGGGACACCTATCCATGCGCGACATGGTACTACAAGAACCCCGATATTATACAACTGTTGATCAGAGCAGCCACTCTTGACGCTACGCAAGAGTTAGGGCTCCTAACTACCAGTCGGAAGCAGCAACCAGGAAACTCCCAACCCGGTACCCTCACAGTGATGAGCCGTTGCCACCAACCGGCCAGATCGCAGGAAAATCACGGAAGTACCAATACCAAGGTCTGAAGAGAGAGAAGAGAAAGCCGGAAACCACATCCTAAACAGGAAACAAGGGGCAAGCCTCTACTCCAGTTCAATAGATGTTGGAGGAGTATGGACTGGGCGATTGTGTGATCTATCTACTCCTATTTAAAAAAAAAATATTTCAAGGGTGGTGAGTTAACTAAGTTAAAACTTAGTTAACTCACCACCCTTGGAATGTTTTTTTTCCAAATGGAGCATAAATGCCCAAAAAGATTAGTAAAAAAAAAAAAAATACATAAGAAACGATTACACTTACCATGCAAGATAACCCAAGAATTTGAATTAAGAAAGTTATACTATCTTCAACTCTTGTCTTTTCCCGAAAATTAAGATCTGGCTAAGCTGCCTGTCCATGTACAAAGCAAACGAGCGAATTTGAATTTGAAGAACAGACCATCTACGAAACTTAGAGATTTCACAGGGTTGGGTGATGAGGGAGGGGTGGGTCAACTGTCCAGTAAGGGCCACTAAGATAGTGGCCCTTACTGGACAGTTGAATGGAGGAATGGCTTCGCTTTACAGAATAAATAAATAAATAAATAAATAAATAGAACCTCAAAACAGCAAAGCTAAGTTTTTTTTTTTTATGGACTGGTTTGCTGTGGAGAACAAGTATGATGTGGTAAAACCCAAAACTCTAATGAGGTGTGGCTAAAAACATCAATGATGTTGTGTGCAAAAAGCATCAAACTGATGTATTTCCTGAATATTTTATTTAATTTGGGCTATTTATTTTGTATAATAATAGTTTCTACAGTTTGTCTTATGTTGATAGATACTTTAATCATTCATAAGACAAATATTAATAGATAACATCAAAATGCTCTACAGCACACAATGTAAGGAAAGACTCAAAACTCCAGAAGCTAATATTATACTAAATAAACAGCCCATATTAAATAAAATACCATTCACCAGAGTATCCTGAAGTACATATGATATAATTAATGTATGCAGATACATTATCAGTATTATAATAAAATAAAAATAGATAAATAAATCATATTCTTTTTGTGTGGCCTCATTCCCAATAGCATTTACTCATGATGTCATGCTAGACCATTTCAAACATCCAGCTTCCCAAAGAATACCAGGATCTAGACAAAGGAATTCTACCTACCACACAGACACCACAGAGGTTCTTCATAATGACTGCAAAAGTTGAAAATAATTAAACAAAAGTAGCAAAATATGTACATTGGACAGTTTATCCACAACTTTGAGCCCACTACTCAACACTTTATCCAAAAATTTGAAAAATACAATAAAAAAAATTAAACAGATAGACCTTGTCTTTTTTTTTTTAATAAAACATGTTTATATATATATATATATATATATATATATATATATATATATATATATATATTTTGTATTTAAGAAGTCCCTATTTTATGCAAGTTTTGTTAAAAATGACAGACAAGGTGCACTGGTTGAGTTTTTTATATAATTTTTCATGTCATCTAATAATTTTTTTTTTCAGGACATAAATGATATAAAAATTATAGAAGCATTAATGATAAAAAAGGAAAATCCAACACTCAGTAAAATAAACTATGAACACAACCACAATATGCTAACCATGTTTAGAAAATAAAACACTCCTATAACTCTAAATACATACATAAATCTATTCATATATTCAGTTAAAAATAAAATAAAATTCATCCTTAATAATGGCTTTTTAATTTAAGTGAGTGATTTATAATATTGATACATGTGTACCAAAAGAAAAACATCCTACATTGGGTAGGAAGGAAAAGAAGATCAAATGCTTTACAAAAACTTTAAAACAAATTCTCAAATACTCATTATATGTATAAATTTCTTCTTTGAAATTTACCATTAAAATTATTTTGGTTTAACTAAAAAATATACAGTATATACAAGGAGGTGTTGACTCTCTTCCCAAAATCTAAACAAATAACTAAACATTGGAATTTTTAGATATGTTGAAAAGTTCTAGGCTCAAATAATTTCCCAAATCTGAACAAATAGCTAAATATGGAAATATTTAGATGCGTTATAAAGTTCTAAGTCTAACTCATTCCACAAAATCTGAATAAATGACTAAACATGAGAATTTTTAAATGTACTGAAAAGTTCTAGGTCCAACTCATTTCTGAACAACTAACCAAAAATGAGAATTTATTTTGATAATTCCCATCTTGCTTAGAACAGAACTTTCCAGCACATAGACATACATGCACACATACATATATTAAGATTTTTTAATTTTTAAATAATCAGGCCGGCAGAAACAAATACACTGTTTGATTAAAAACAGATTATCTACTCAAATATGAGTATCGATTAAAAATAATGTTTAAACAAATAATTCTATATATTAAGATGCAGAAACATGATTTGAAAGGACATTTTGAGGATTCCTATTTTTTAAAACTGATTTCAGTAACTCAGCAGCACAGCTTCTAACTCATAATATGAGAAAATTGGATACAGTGTAATATTTAGATCCCTTTTTTAAAACCCAATAAATATAGTAAATCTCCACATATGCTGAATATATATGGAGATTGAATAAAAGAAGAAATAATAAAATTTTCACATTGTGTATTTTAAAGTACCACAGAAATGTTCCTCTATTTATAAATAAATCTTAAAATCTAGACTTAACCATTATTCCCCACAAATCCCCATAAACTGTGCCACTTACTTTTTAACCATCTACCTCGAGTTGCTTTTTTGTTGTGAACAGTGTGAACATTATTGTAAAAAAATAGCTGCAAAATGAATGACTATGACTTTTAGATAGTTATGACTTCTTCATAATTATCTCCCTTGTTTGATTCTTGAAAGACGTTCAGTTTTAGTTGAGTAAAGAAACATTTGACATTCATTGACCGAGCAGCCAGTACCAGTTGAAATTCATAAAATCATTCTTTTAAAGCAATTTTTTAGGAAAATAGGTTTCTTAAGTCCAAAGTCCAGTTGAGTTTGTTACATTCATTTTCATGAAAATACCCTTGAGAAAAGTATAGATCCATCTCTTCAAGAGAAAGAAAATGAAAGAAATATTGTTCAAACATTAATAAGACAACTTTAAAAAATCCAAGCAACTGAAGATTATTACTACTAGGTATAAAAGCAAGATAAATAAAATTAAAGAAAGCCAAGTCAAAAATTAATAATTGTATAGGATGTTGAAATGTTACCAAAGGCCAAGCTATGGATTTAAATTCAGTAAAGATACTTAGAATCAGAAAGAGATAACTGAAATATCTAGGGCACATAATGAGGAATGAGGAAAGAGGGCTTGGCAAATATGATAATCACAGGACATAATGAAGGCAAGAGGGACAGAGGAAAGTAATGCATTACATACCTAATGAGCATATCTAAATAAATGACAGAACAAGGTTTAGGATAAATAACAAAAAGATAAAATTTATTAAGAGCTACATGAAATTGTGGAGGGCCATCATCATTAGCATCCTGAAGGGACATAACACATAGAAGAAGATTTTCATCTGATTAGATCTGAGTGTTCAATTGTAAATATATATTATATTTAATTATTAAACCCACATTATGGATGTTGTTGTATGTGGTCAAACGCTTGCACAAATATACAGGGGCCACAAAGTTATTAGACAAATAGAAAATCTATTAAAATTACTGCAGAAACTGAATACTGTTAAAATGTTTGTATTATATGAAATTTATATACAATACAGGAATCCCTTGATTAATGCACATTTGATTAATGTGTTTTCAATTAATGCACTAAATTTTTTATATGTAAAAATTTGATTAGTGCATATATAATACTCAATTACTGTAGTAAAACATTTGTCGTGGCCCCAAACAGCCGCTTCCAAAAAGATATGATCATAACAGCAGCAGCAGCTATTATCCACCTCCTGACCCCAAAAACGACCATAGCAAACAGCAGCAGCAGCTAGTAGCCTTCCTCTGACCTTGACCATCAAATGGCTGGCCTTAAAGAAATTTCAAGAAAATTTAACTACATGTGCGACACAGATCAATTCTGCAAATACGCACTAGCCTAAAACCATCGAAATACACATGGAATTAGGTTGCACTCCCCAAAACACCAAACAACATGGGGAGCAATTAATATTTAGCACTTTTCTACTCCTACTGATCTGGGAGCAGTGACCAAACACCTCTTCGCTTATCATCAGCCTCACTGCGCCCAGAAATTTCAGAGTTGTCTTAGCATAACACCCTAGGCATTGATCCTGCTTTCCGGTGATAGATCAGCCATCGAGGCCCCTACACATGCTTCTGGTATTGATCCTGCCTTCCGGTGGTAGATCAGCCATCAAGGCCGCTACACACGCTTCTGGCATTGATCCTGCTTCTCGGCGGTAGATCAGCCATCAAGGCCATCACACCAGCTTCTGGTCCTGATCCTGCTTCGGCAGTCAAATCAGCCACTCGGAGTCGCAGCTGTGACGACCCTACTTCGACTCGGCCCTGTTTAGGGATTCCGTTACTCTTCGGTACAGTCTCACACCCAAGACGACCATAACTCAACTCGGCCCTGTTTAGGGATTTTGTAAGTAACCTCTCGGTATGGTCTCGCATCCGCACAGACCGTAACTCAACTCAGCCCTGTTTAGGGACTCTGCCTTTCATCAGGTATCCTCCACTGGCACGAGCTCACCTTCACGCTCGCCACTTGGACCTAGACCCGAAGACGGAACGTCCCGAACCAGCCAGGCGACTCATCCAGCATCTCCAGTCGACTAGCTACCGCAACAAACACCACAGCTCGACCCGGCACTGGATGAGGTCTCACCGCTCACTGCACCAGCTCCTTAGAGGCTACCACCCTTCAGACCTGAAGCGAACCTGAACTACATCTCATATCGACTCACGTAAATAAAACCAAAGTTGTTATTGTTTTTACCTCTGCCTTTGTCTCCTCATTGTCTTGGCTGTTTCACACTAATCTAAAATTCAAGTTTGCAGAGTTGACTTCCTCCGGGACTCGACCCTGCAACACATTCTTTGGCTTAACCATAGTAATTGAAAATTGATTTTTTTATGGTTACCAATGTACACATTAGCCGCACTAGTCAATGGGATTCTTCTACTTAATAAATATCTTTATGGGTTACATTCATTGCACAAAAAACACATCTAAGCAATATTCAATTCTTTAATTCTGATAATTCTTTAAATGGAGTTTGAAACATGAAAACAACATTAATTATGGTTAGAAACATAAAGCATAACATTAATAAAATGACTGATATCATTAAAAAAATTTATTAATAGCATTAATATGCAATAAAGATTTAGTTGCCACCTCTTCTAAGTTTTTTGTATTATCTTTTTAATTGTTGAACTCTATATCAATTCCTCTAAAAATTGAATTCATAAACTTCAACCAGCCAGGCTCAATACAAACTGTCTCAGGTGAATCAATAAAATTTGTCAAATCTTTACATACCTAGAAAACAAGATAAATTCTACTGAAAAGAGTGTAAAAATTTGCTTGGCTACTTTGAATAAAATAAATATAATCTGGAAATCTGATCTACCAGACAACCTCAAGTGGAGATTCTTTTGAGCTACTGTAGAAGTGGTGTTAATGTATGGTGCCACTGCCTGGACATTAGCTAAAACCCTACAGTTTAATCTTGATGGAACCTATACTTGGATACTGAAAGCTATACTTAACATCTCCTGGAGATAACATCCAACTAAATCACAGATGTATTGACCCATTCTTGATATATTTTTACAATCTTACACAAATGTAGAATGCACTTTGCAGGACACTGCTGGTGGGCAAAACAAAAGCTTGCAAGTGATCTACTGTTCTGGACACCTAGCCATGGAGCAAAACCAATAAAACCAACATTGACCAGCTATGTTATGACACAGAATGCCTCACTAATGACCTTCCAACCTTGATGCAGGACTGTGATGGTTGGCATGATAAACTCAACCAAATATAAAATTAAAATTTTGTGGACACCCTGTATTAATATAATATCTGGTATAGAAACTGTTTAAAAGCTGCCATACAACTAACCTTGAGATCTAATCTTACAGGCCATTACTAGAAAATTCAATCCTCACTAAATATTCAAATTTTGCATCAGAATAAGCTGAATTTAGTAAATATCTACTGATGATGCTGGCTATAGAATAATGGTTTGTAAACTAGTCTCTCTGACTATTATTAGTGGGTTCAATTCTTACTAAGTGCTCTAGTAGATTAATCTTGTGCCAAATTTGTTCCATACTTCACTAACTCTATCTTGTTAGTCTAACTTTTTTTGTCTAGGTTGCATTTTTGGAATGAAAATTTGCTCACACATCACCAAAAGGGAAGTCCCAGTGAAAAGGCAAAAGCAGCCCTATGGGAAAGAAAATCTAGAGAGAGGATTAAAGAGAAATGACTGCAAATTCAAAGCAAGAACATTATTATTGATAAGTGTCTCTTCCAATTTGCAGACCCTAGTTACTACATTCTTAATGCAAAAATATCACAGTAATAAAATTGGTTAATAATTATTTATAACTATTTATACTGGGACTCATGCATGCAATTACAAGTAATTTATAACAATATTTTCAATTTTAATATCATGTTTATTTTTGGCATATGATTTTTTGAAAAGTGTTTTTAAATCCTTAGTTGCCTTTCAGTCATTCCATCTCACCTGCTATCCTCTTCCACTGCATCTATGAGACACACTACACTGTTTTGGAACCTCAGGTCTATCATTATATCCATGGCAAATGTTCTGATGAGCTACATTCATTATTTGCACCAGTTCAGACCTTTACAACTGAGGTCGGCCATGCTACATAGACTGGGACAAATTATTCCCATTTCCTTTGTATTCCATTAGTAAGAAGAAGTTCTGTTCAGACAGGTTTTTTCAAGAACTGTTACTTTGTGGGACCAAATCTCAAGAGGAAGCTTAACCAATCACTACAGTCTCAGGTCAACTATTACCTTTACTACATATCCTCATAATCTGCACTTCTTCTCTTACGTTCATTCAACTTCAGTTACTAACCCTCTACCTTGAGTGGATCTTAGGCTTTGTAGTAGGTTAGCAGAAATAAATGTTAACATTTCAATATGCATTTATTTTTATGTATGAAACATGGATGTTCTATTCTGGTTTTTAATCTCAGCTGATAATTAGGCATCTGGATGACGGTCTGTATTATTGGTATAAAATGAACATATGAACAATGATGAAGTTCTAGAAACAATGGCAATAAAAAGGACATTTATAATTAATATCAGGAAGAGACAGTTGAAATTTCTGAGGCTTAATAAAGATAGAGGGCTTGGAAATTTTGATAATCACCGGACATATTGAAGGTAAGAGGGTCAAAAGAAAGTAACACATAAACTACCTGAGCAATGGATGAAGAAGCATGGTTTGAGAGAGATAGTAAAAAACGAAGGTTATTAAGAATTACAAAGGACAAAAAATTGTGAAGAGCCATAATTGCTAATGTACTGAAGGGACAATGCAATGTCAAAGAAGAAGAAAGAATTGTACAAGTCTAAAGCCATCCCCATATATATCCACTAGGATCTAGTGGCAATGTGTGTAAGGCAGATTTTTTTATTTTTGATGCAATGTTTTCATCTATATTATGTTGATTAATCTGTAGTTATTTTCATCTCCTAGTATATCTTGAATATTTGTTTTGTAGTAAGTTTTATCCATAATGACTACAGCACTGCCCTTGTCTGCTTCTTTTATTTTTATGTCATTGTTCTCACAGATGTTTTCTAATGCTAGTTTTTGTTTGTGTGTGAGATTGTTATGAGGGTTGTGATTGTTTTGAAAATCTGTGTCCCAGAGTTTTTAAAAGAATATGTTTATTTCATTTGAATTGTTATTCTTATTTGGGAAATATTTAGATTTGTATTTTTACTATTGAGCTATCAGTAGTATTTTTGTGAATTCTCTAAGGTCATTTTTTAGGTCTATAATGTTACTTTTTAGGGTGGGACAGAATTTTAGACCTAACTTTAGAAGGTTTATTTCCTCTTCTTCTAAAGGATATGAGGAAAGATTAATAATAACAGATTTTGTATTTTTTAAATTGGTCTTTTCCTTTGGATTGGATATTCTAAAAATGTTTTCTAGTTGATGAGGTACCTCTATTTATGTGTTTTTAAATTTCTGGGTGATAAGGGTTTGGGTTAGAAAATGTGGTGTTGGCATATCTGGGTGATCTTGGGTGAGTGACTATATTTTGATAGTGGGATTTGTAGTAATAATGTCATCTATTTTGTGTTATGGGGAATGTTGTGTCTGTTTTTGTTATGAAATAGTGGCTTGTTACATGGACTCATTAATGGATAGACTGGTACATCTTAATGAATTTATTTGATGGGCAGATGTGTAAGTGCGTAAATATTAAAATTATTATTATGAAATAGTTGCTTCTTGTGTAGGTCTATTAGAAAGTAGTTTGGTATGACGGTGAGTGTACCTGGTGTATGGATGTGTTTGTGTGTGGTAGTATGCTCTGAAATGCTTACCTCTTATTTGTATATATATATATATATATATATATATATATATATTTCAAATTTCATGAGAGCATATCCCCATTTCAACAGGTGAAACTAACACCATTTTGTCAGTGATTGTAATCATTATGATAAAACCAATTATTTGTTTGTGTGTGTTGTGTGTAAACACAATGGAAGTAGGGGCAGCAAAATGAAAAGGAAATGGAAGAAGGAAAAAGAAGGAGAGGAAGAAAGAAAAAGGGAGGAAGAAGAAAGGAAGAAAGAAGAAGGAAAAAGTGTATCAGATTGGCAGACAGGAAAGAAGAACCCCAGCAAATAAGGGTGAGAGGAAACGAGATAGATACATTAACAAAAAGATAAAAATGTATTTAAAAAAGCTAAGTGTCAAGTTTTTAAATTTAATAATGTTAAGATCAAAATAATGCATGTTAAAAATTTTCCACAGGAATAAAAAAGGGGTAAAAAACTTGGAAGTTAAGCTATAATAAAAGTAAATTATGTTGCTAAAGAGAAGAAAAGCAAATGGAATATTTAAATTTAGATTGAATATAAAAATTTAAATTTGAGATGGCATCAATAGTTATATAATACTTCTGCTATAAATAAATATATTTAAAATTAGAAGAAATGAAAAAGTTATATAATATGTAAAAAATATATTTATCTATATATATATATACAAATATAATTAATTTCAATTAATATTGCTGACAAGAATTGATAAACACTTAACCTAAGTAATTTAGAATAATTAATATTATTAGGAAATAAATTCAATTAAATTAAATTCAAGAACAAGACAGCATTATTACTAAACCAAATAGCTTCATTTTTGCTTAGATAAAAAACAAATTAAAAATAAAAAATTTTGAACCAGAAAAAAAACTAGAAAAAAACTAGAGTGAAAAGTGAGTATAAAGAATGGGGGATGTTTTTTCATTATTCTGTAGGGTAGAGCTAATAAGAACTAATAAGAAATAAATTGATTATATTAGGGGAAATAAATTTTAGATTAAATAAGTTTAAAATTTGGCACCAACTAATATTGAACAATTAGACTAGAAAAAATAAGAATTAAGAGAAGTTAACTTTATTATTACATTACAATTTATTATCCTGTTAATCAGAAGAAAGAAAAGGGGACAATTATTAATGAAAATTTAAATTGGGATCAAAATTTAGGGTGTTTATATCTAAATTTAAAATTTAGACATTTGGAATTATGATGACATTTGCTTATGTATTCTTTTCTTAAGTTTAACAACAAATTTTGCTTAGGATATTTAATTATTTTAATTTTTTCAACTAAACATAAATTGCATTTATTGTAAAGGTATTAGGGGTGCAGGCCAAACCTATTAGATTCCAACTCACTATTGGGTTGAGTTTCTCTTCTTTCATTTCCCAAAATCTGGGAAAGAGAAGTCTGGAATTTTAGATGTGGTGGGGATGAGTGTTTATGAGAGTAGTAATGTTGTTTAAATTCTCCAGCCAAAATTCCAATGTAAACCTGATAATTTTTTTTATTATTTATGGGGGAGATATTGGCTTAGTAGATTACTTGGGTAGAGCTACATTTACTGTCCACTGGACAGATGTTGATAGACCTATAAATACAAAATGGTACAGTTTTAGCATTGGCCCTATTAAATTTCTCAAAATTTGTCTATTGTGTGAATTAATAATATTATCCATAATGTGTGTGTAAGAATAACTAATTTTAATAGTATTTCTATTAAAGATTTTGTGTAGGGGGTTACTGGTATGAAAATGCTTGCTTACTAATGCCAGAAAATACTTCTTTATATTAATTTTAGATTGTCTACTGAATGAGGAGTGGGGTTAAAGAATGTTATTTTTCTTTTTCTATGTCTATTTCCCACACAAGATGGCTCAGAATTAATAACTGGTTTAATATATGCTAATCTATTCTTGAAGTTGCTTTCCTGAAGGACTTTTCATATAATGTTTGTTACTTTCTTTGAAAATTTAGATGTTTGAAGATAATTGGTTAATTCTAGTGTTAACAGTGTTGAGCATTTGCTTTATAATAGTATTAGGGTGGTTGGAATTAACATTAATATAGCTAGGGGTATCATTTTCTTTGAGGTAAGGTTGGTAGGAACCATCAATAAGATTGAGAGTGATGTCCAAATAATTGACTATTTTTAGATTAGAGGAGACTTCAATTTTAAAACCAAGAAATTTAAGGACACTAAATTTTTTTTATGCATTCTATTAATTAAGGGCCTATGGCTATTAGGGATGAACATAAGGCTTCCATTATGGAATAAACCAATTTGTTTAAGGTCTACAATTCTACTTAAGGTATCTAATATACTTACTAGATAAGCAACTTAGGCTGAATCATATGCCTCACAGAGACATCAAAACTATCGTAGGGACCTTTGGCCCAGATGGAATGGTCAAAGGTTAGAATTTATTTTCTAGTGACTAAAATAATTTGAATTTCTCTATCAGTGATCTTTACATAATTTTTAGCAAATTTAATACAACACTCTAGATGTTCTTAGAGATAGAAGAATGAAAAACTACAATAATCTTGGTGAATGAATTGATGGTATTGGAAGAGTCCTTCCAGAGATTGGGTTGGAGAACAGATTGTAGTTCCTCAGTTATTCTTTTAATGATTTCCCATAAGACTAACCCTAAAGCACTTTTTGTGGAATTAATTACTCTATAAATGATCTTTACCTAATTTTTGTGGTAAGAAATGGCTCATAAATTTTAATGCTTCCCAAACAAAACTATCCTTTAACCACCATAAACAATTGCTCCTACCCCACCCCACCAGCATGGAGCAGGCTAGTCTCCCTGAAAGCAAAACACTGCGCCTCCTCAGCCTCACTCTCTCGGCTGACCTCAAGTGGAATGACTACATTGAATCCATAGCTAAATCTGCTGCTAAGAAGGTCAGTTCACTGTGTAAGGCCAGGAAGTTTTTCTCATCTGAATCCATCTTAAAAATCTACCATCTGCCTGTGTACTGAATACTGCTGTCACATCTGGTCGGATGCCCCCGATATTTATCTCGAAGTTCTTAACATAATTCAATGGAGAATCTGCAATGTAATCAATCCTGACCTGGTAGCTCAACTCCAGCTACTTTCTCACCAACATAATGTGGCTTCTCTCTGTTTTTTCTCCAGATACTTTCATGGCTTCTGTTCTGATGAGCTTAGCTTCCTGGTGCTTCCTTTGCATGAATTTACTCAAGCTACTAGACTAGCAACTAGGTCCCACTCTTTTACATTGAAACTAATCAAATGTAACTGCAACTTCTACTCTATCTTCTCTCACTTCCCACCTGTGAAATTCCCTTCTATTTACTTGCTTCCCTGAGAGCTACAATTGCAAAGAAATTAAATGCAATATCAATTGCCATCTCTTATCTCCTTGACTCGCATCCTTCCCCTGACAACCCTTGTATCATGTTCTTCTTTTTTTTCACTCTACTCTCATGCAGCTTTCTTCTGACCAGTGTTCTCATCCTTCTCTTACCCATTCTCTGACACCCCTTGTAACTTATGACTCTTTCTCATCACTCTCCTCTTATGTAACCCCCTGCACACCAGTGACAGTTTTGCCTTGCTTGGGTGAAATGATTATAAAAAAAAATAGACCTAGTTTGTAATATATTATGAAAGTTAGGTTTGTGGTCCTTAAATAGAATGTAAACGCCCTTGGTAGAAATCTTTTGTATCTTATCAGCAATATTTAAATCACTAGCTAAAATGGCTGTATCTCTGTTGATTTCGGATATTGCATTTTGTGAATCTATATAATTTGCAATTGCTGGCAATTTTATTCTTAAGGAAATTGATGTAGTATGAGGGGTTGCATTTGTAAATGTTATGGATTGTTTGATTTCATCCAAAGGGCCTTAGAATTTCTTATAGTGTTTATGATTTTTTTAAATAATTGCGGAAGTAGTTGTATGACTTGCACAATTTTGGGAATTAGGTGGAATAGGTCCATCTCAAAGGAGCCCAGTAATTTACAAGCAGGTTGGCTTCTTTGTGTTTTTAAATTGTATGTGTTCACTTGGTGGTCTGAAGTATAAGCCAATTTTAGGAAGAAGTAGGCTTTCCATCAAAATCTCTTTATAAAATTCTCAATTTTCTCCATGAGGGAGATGTTGAAGAAGTCAAGGTTCGGATATGGAATATTTTTAGGGAATATTCTGAAGTGAATTTATTCATAATGAAGTGCGAAATTCCAAATTCTTTTCCGGGATTAAATCCAAGAGAGCTGAACTATAGATAATAAGATCAAATAATATTTAAATCCAGAAGAAAGTGGCTTGATGGTAAAATCCTAAAGGAAATCCTTTTAATATTGACCATTAAAAATTAAATATTAAAACTTATCCAGCCAGAGGGCTCAGTGAAATTAAAATTATTTATTTAGAGCACCAATATATAAACTACATATAAAAATTTAAAATTTCACTAGATTGTATGATCATTTCAATGGGTGAAACTAACCCCATTTTGTTGGCATTCATGATCATTATGATAAAAAACAATTATTTATTTGAGTGTCTTGTGTGTCAGGACAACGAAAGTAGGAGTGGCAAAAAGAAAAGGAAGAAGAAAAAAGGAGGGGAGGAAAGAAAAAAGAAGGAAGCAGAAAGGGAGAAAGAAGAAGGAAATGTGTATAGAATGGGCAGACAGGAGGCGATGCCGACAAATATGGGTGGGTAAAATCAAGATAGATACATTAGCAAAAAGATCAGCCTTTTTAAATCTTTCCATTTTTTCCCAATTTCTATCCTAAAGTCAGTCAGTTAAGTGCTATACGTGATATACACTTGGGTGATCATGTCTCAAAAGAGACATGACTGACTGAGCAGAAGATTTTCTCTTAGTAGGTTGCCATTATTTTCTGTGGTAGACTGGTTGCCAGCCAAGGCTATAGAACCCAATCTGTCCTGTTATTTGATCCATAGCTGGAGGGAAGAGATGGATTACCCAAGGGTATTTGCACATAAGTGAAATCAACAAATTTGGCTGGAATTTGAGCTCAGCTCTCCAATTTCTCATTCCAAGCCGTTATTCACTGCACCACAATGCATATCTTTCTATCCTAAAGGGGCCTAAATAATGCATGATCAAAATAATTTATGTTAAAACTTTTCACAGGAATTGTAATTTATCATAATGATTACGTTTGCTGATGAAACAAGGTTTGTTTCACCCGTTGAAATGGCCATACAATCTTGTGAATTTTAGAAAATTTGAATTTTATATATAATATATATATTAGCTCTGTAAATAAATAATTTTAATTAAATTGAACTCTCTGACTGAATCAGTTTTAAAATTTCATTTTTAATAATTAATATTGAAAGGATCTCCTTTGGGATTTTACCATTAAGCTGCTTGCTTTTTGGATATATACATAATGGCTAGTGTCTTGCTTCTGACCATACCTGTCTGCTAGGACAGCTAGCCATTCCCTGTTTCTGATACCTGGTCAGGCACATTTCCATTTAATCCACACCCACAAAGGCCACCAGGCACATATGCATTTGTTCCACACCCACAGAGGCCACCAGTGGTGAAAAAACTGCAACTATATGAAGTGAACCTTAATTTCAATTTCTAGGATAGTGCACATAATCTGGTGTACTCAACAGTTTGATCATTTTTGGCTTTCAAACAATTCTCCCTACCTCGTTTCACTAACAAATCTTAGCTCAATCAATGGGGTGTTTTCAAACACTTTCCTATACACTGCATATATATAACATGCTAAAATTTCCTCCTCTTTCAGTCATGTGGTGATATCTTAGGGAGTAGGCACTCCGACTGACACCAAATCAGTTGAGTTTCAATCTCAGCTGGAAGCAAGTGGATGTCTAGCCCCAATGATGAGCTGTGATACAGTTAAACAGGCTTGTATATGGATGACTAATATATATATATATACATATATATATTGTCCTACGTCTACGGCATTATGCAATCATCTGGTGTATATTTTAAACTTTGTTCTTACATTGAGCACTGCTTATTAATACCTGAATAATAATACTATACATATGTGCACCCTCATATGTATATTTATTAATTCAAGTTACTATATATATATATATATATATATATATATATATATATATATTATAAGACAGTAAAAGAACAGGTAAATTATAAACCACTGTTCAAGCATTTACTTTTATCAAGAGCACTCAATACAAATGAAAGCTTAATTTTTTTATTACAATGGTTGATATTACTACGCAAAATATTCACATTTCAGAACAATACTATTCTTCTTCAGGTGATATTTTAAAATTAATTGTGAAAATGATTTATTTAGAAAATATAAGATGAATTCATGGTTATTTAGAAACTGAAGGGTAGTAGTTGGAGAATATGCTTGTAGGTTTGTTAATATTGTTCATTCAAAAATGAGAATTAGGTAACTATGAAGTTGAAGATTTGGGTCGTGAAAGGCAATATAGTATCCTGATGTCATGGGATGACACTTTTTTAATTTTGTCTGGGTAATATACATAGAGGAACTATACATTATTTAAATGGGTAGACAATAATTTTTAACAGCAGGTTGTTTTTTTTTTAATTAGATTTTGTATTATCTTATGAGTAAATGAGCAGGAATGTTTAGGTTAGAATCAGAATTAAATAATTATGATACACTAAGGGATATTGATGCAAAGAAAACCAAATAAGTATTGTGTGGGTTATTTATTTTAGTAAAATAATTTTTAATTTATAAGTTATATTGGAGCATAAGTTATAAATGGAACATTGTATTTAATTAAATTTTTTAAAAATTGTTTTTGAAGATACATAGTGATATAATGTTCTTATAAACCATTGTCATAAAAAAATTACAATATATATATATATATATCTTATAAGAATGTGAGAGAACACGTAGATTAAAACCCACTGTTCAAGCATTTACTTTTATAAAAAGTGCTCGATACAGAGTAGAGCTTAATATTGTAATTTTGTTATTACAATGGTTTATAAAAGCAGTATATCACAACACAAATTCTTCAGGTTTCAGATAATAATGTTCTTCTTCAGGTGAGATGTTAAAATAAATGGTGAGATTTATTTATTTTGAAAATATAAGATGAATCCATGGTTATTTAGAAAATTAGGAAGTGGTAGTTGGAGAAAATGTTTTAGGTGTGTCAATATTGTTCAATCAAAAATGAGAATTAGGTAACCATGGAATTTTAAGATCTAGGTAGTGAAAGGAAGCAGGATGTCACTTTTTAATTTTGTCTGGATAAGATACAAAATGGGACCATAGATTTTTTAAATGGGTCAACAATAATTTTTAACAGCAGGTTAGAGTTTAGGTTTTTTATTGAAAATTAGATTTTTTTTCTATTACCTCATGAGTAAAGGGGCTGGAATGTTTAGGTTAAAATTAGGATTAAGTAATTGTGGTGTGCTTAGGTATATTGTAGTAAGAACAACAATTAGGTATTGTGTGGGTTATTTTAGTTAAATAATTTTTACTTTTTTAAATTATGTTGGAGTATAAGTTATAAATGAAACATCATAATTAATTAAATTTTAAAGAAAATTGTTTTGTCTGAGTAAGGTACATTCTACTAAACTTAAATAGGTAAACAATAATTTTTAGCAGCAAGTTGGATTTTTTTAACTATTTCATGAGTAAAGAAGCTGAAATGTTTATGCTAGAATTAGGATTAAATAATTATGGTATGTTAAAGTATATTGTAGTTAAGAAAACTAATTAAGTATTGTGTGGGTCATTTATTTTACTAAAATAATTTAATTTTTAAGTTATACTAGAGCATAAGTTATAAATGAAACATTGTAGATTTTTAAATTTTAAAAGAGAATTATTTTGTCTGAGTAAAATACATTGTGGGAAGATACATTATTTAAATTGGCAGACAATTTTTAACAGCAGGCTGGACTCAGGGTTGGTTTTATTTAAAATTAGATTTAGTACTACCTCATGAGTAAAGAGGGTGGAATGTATAGTTAGAATTAGGATTTTAATAATGGTATACTAAGTCATATTATAGTTTAGAAAACCAATTAACTATTGTGTGGGTTATTTATTTTGGTAAAATATTTTTTTAATTTTTAACTTATATTGGAGCATAAGCTCTAAATGAAACATTACAATTTATTAAATTTTAAAGTTTTTAAAAAAATTTTCTGAGTAAAGGGGATGGAATGTTTTGGTTGGAATTAGAACTAAATAATTTTAGTATACTAAGGTATATTGTAGTTAAGAAAACCAACTAGTATTTTGTGGATCATTTGGTTTAGTAAAATAAATTTTAATTTTTAAGTTATATTGGAGCACAATTTATAAATGAAACATTATAATTAATTAAATTTGAACAAAATATATTTTTGGTGTTTACATAAAACAGTCAATTTATCTCTATGGTTCAGTAGTTCACCATTTTTAGGGAACCTTAAAATGTGCAGCATTTCCCTCAGACACAAAGGGCAGATGTTGTAGAACAACTTACAGATCCTTGTTTTGTCCAGAATTTTCGATTTTACTTTGGGGGTTTTGTTTGTATCTTTTAACTTCCAAAAATACACAGAAAGGGAAGTTTGGTCTATATATATATATATATATGTTATTACAATAGTTAATAAAAGCATTTATCACTACACAAAAATTTTCATGTTTCAGAACAATATTGTTTTTCTTCAGGTGATACTGACACACCCACAATCATATTGTTTAACTTCCTCCAATCACTCCTAATTAATTTTCTGAATAACCATGAATTCATCTTATATTTTCTAAAATAAATCATTTCCACCATTTATTTTTAAAATATCACCTGAAGAAGGACAATATTGTTCTGAAATATGAAAGTTTTTGTATAATGATATAATGCTTTTATAAACCATTGTAATAACAAAAATTACAATATCAAGCACTCTTTATAAAAGTAAATGCATGGACAGTAAGTTTATAATTCATCTGTTCTTTCACTTCTTTATAATATATATATTAAAATATGAAATAGTCACCACTTACACTATTAATTTATTTTTTATCCAGCATTTTTATTACTTTAAATATTATGATAATGGATGTTCTGTATTTGAAATAGATGCCTCATTTTTATTTATTGAACAGTGGGTATTATATCTATCAGCATGCAGATTGCATTTATCTGTAGGGCTGAACCTGCACATCTCATTTTGCAAGGGAAACTATGATTTGATCCAGCGTTCTCTACCACTTGTGCCCAAAGAACATGGCTGGCTGGCTGGCTGGCAGGCAGGCAGGCAGGCAGGCACTGGTATTGAACACTTTTAGTCAAAATATAGCATACATTAAAACTATATTTTTATCATATATGTGTGAGTGTGTATGCATATATATATATATATATATATATATATATTAAATAATCATTTATAAGAAATAAATAAAGCAAAATGTTTCTGTTATTTTATTAAATAGATCAAAATAAAAAAATGATATACCTTTAATAAGTCAAATTGTTTATTCCATAAATGTTGTATTCTTTGGTGGTGGATGTTTGCTTCAAATTTTGTTTCAGTATTGATTGAAAAAAGAACTACCCTCTTTATAACTGTGTGCATGCATGTGTGTGTGTGTGTGTATATGATTGAAACCACACCTTTGCATCCCATAGCCATTTATTATATTCAAAATAGTGCAATCATTTGGTGATCAGCTGACAACAGCTACACTACCATTCAACAGAAAGAAATACCTCAGCATATACTGACGGGCATAGTTGTCAGATGGGGACAGAGCCAAATCATTACAACACATGACTGGGAGGCCGGGATCCAAAGTCCTCCAGCAAACAATTAGCAATATCAGTCCAGTGGTTAAACATTTTTGGTAAATTTTGGAAGATTTCCAAAACATAGCTGAGATCTGAAAAGAGATTTAAAAAATAAAGAGTAAGATTTTTAGCCAACAGAAAAATATGAAACAGTAAAAAATATTTAAGGAGAACATTGATCCATAAAAATGTGCTTATTCCATCTTCTGATAAACAACTGATGCAACTGATTGGTTATTAGAGATCTCCTTTCCCAAAGAGGTAATTTTTTTTTTTTTCCAATAATTGTATATTGTCTACAAGGCTGGATTTAGGCATTAAGATGCCTCTGGACTAATAGAATTTGAGACCCTCTTTATTATATATGTTCACCCCATATATATCTTTAAAAAAATTATATATTTTTAGATTATGTATTTTTGGTGTAAAACATGAAACTCTTCAACTAAAATTTGAATGATTTTGGAACTCATCATTTAGTAGCAGCTTCATGACATTTTTTTTATCCAAACTTTACATCCTACAGAAATGTATCTAGAATGAAGGACCAGTATTACACTCAAATTCTAATATTCAAATTTACTATCAAAGCTTCCTAAAAAACAAAGATGATGTAGAAGGAAAATTATGACTTGCTAGTTTTAGCAGAGGTCCATCTCAAGATAAACAACTGATACTGATAATAATATACATATGTGCACCCTCATATGTATATTTATTAATTCAAGCTACTATATATAACATATCACTCAATAAATTCCAAGCCTAAATAATAAAACAACAACTTTTTAGGCAAAATTCTACTTTATTCATCAACATAGTCTCCTTCTATGGGGATACACTAATTTTAACGATTCTCTAACAATTTGATGCCTTTTTTGGTCTCAAAAAATGCCTCAGTTTCTGATATCACTTCTTCATTGGAGCCAAATCTCTTTCCCTGGAGCATTCTTTTAAGGTCTGCAAGCAACCAGTAGTCACTGGGAGGGGGAATCTGGAGAATAGGGTGGATACAGAAGCAATTTGAAGTGCAATTCATGTAGTTTTGCCACCATCATTGAGATCAGCTTGTGACATGGTACATTGTCTTGGTAAAAGATCACTTTTTCTTCTTCATTGGTGGCTTTTTGTTTTGGCGATTTCTTCCTCGCAAATGCACCAATAAAGCTATATAATATCCACTATTGATGGTTCTTCCTTTCTCAAGGTAACTGATGAGCAAAATACCTTTTATATCTAAAAATACAGAGGCAAAAATCTTGTCTGCTTATGTTTGCATCTTTGGTCACTTTGGATGGCTTTCACCTGCTGCTGTCCACTCACTTGACTGCTAATTTAACTCCAGAGTGAAGTGGTGGATCCATGTTTCATCCATTGTCACATATTTACACAAAAACTCCTTCTTGTTGCATTGAAACAGTTAAGAACAATGCTCTGAATTGTCAATGTGTTGTTGTTTTTGATTGACTGTGAGCAAACACGGCACTCAGTTTGAACACAGCTTTCTCATTAACAAATGTTTATGCAAAATGGTGAATACACTGCCTTCTGATATGTTCAACTTCTCTGCTATATCATGCAACTTCAATTTACAATAGGCCAAAACGAGTTTATGGATTTTTTGGTGTTTTCCAGGATAACTGCCGATTTTGGGCGACCTGAGAATTCAGCATCACTTGTGTCTGTACAACTGCATTTAAAGTCAGTATACCACCTTTTAACCATTATTTCCGACCGAGCAGATCCCAACACTTATCAAGCCATTGCTTTGCTTGAACAGTATTTTTTCTCATCAGAAAGCAATACTTTATCAACACACGAAATTCAGATTTCTCTTTTGTTTTGAAAATTTGCAAAAGTAGCTTCACTTAAATAACTAATTTGTAAACTAATAATCTGACTGGGTTCAAATTTTGTCACGTGGCATTTGAAGGTTAGTACTTCATAAAAATCATATGGATTTATGGAGTCATCTATATGTCTGGCCCAGGACTTATTGAGTGACTAGCAGTATAGCCCGGCGTTGCTCGGGTGTAGTGAAAGCTTTAAAACTAATCCATGGTCCTGGAGCTCAGACTCTTTGGACGTTGACACGAAAGACTAAAAAGCAATAGTTGTTTCCAGTTAAAGCGAAACTGTAGACTGAAAGAAAAATGAATGAATGTAAGTCAAATTTTGATTTCCTGGTATCAATATCAAATAAGTTTTTTTTCATCATAAACTGAATTTTGAAGGCTAAATAAGTCCTCTAAGTAAATGGTATCATGGCTGAGACTAAGAACTACAATTATACCTACTTAGAGCCAAACCCGAAGCAAAACCTAAAATAAAAGAGCTGAAAAAAATACAGGCAGATAAACAGACGCACACACAAACATCTTGCCTTTTATATATATATATATATATATATATATATATATATATATATAATCGATTTTCTGCACTATTGTAAGAACTGCAACCTTGAAACTTCTGAATATCATTTCTTATGTCTTTGTCTATGAGTGTATCAAATTTGATTAAAATCAGACCACTCCTTCTATAACCCGATTTTTTTGATTATCAATTTTCGATATTTATCAGGGGTACCTCGACACAAAACCTAGCTAAGAACACTCGCAGACACTTATGGTACAATTATGTAAATTTTCAAGAACATCAGTTCAGCCGTTTCAGAGTCTATAGGTAACAGACACACACACACACACACAGAGACAACTTTCGATTTATAAATAAGTTTAGATATGTATATATATATATATATATATATATATATATATATATACATACATACATACATATATATATATATATATATATACATATATATATATATATATATTATAAGAAAGTGAATATGAAATTCTAGTATTCAAACTGAATGCACAGATTGTCTTTACCCTAAGGGGACACACAAGTATATTTGTTCAGACTAGTATCCCTATTTCAGTTGTTAGTATCAGATTTCAAATTATATTTCTCATTTTAGATTATATACCAGAGTGAAAAGGGGGATTTTATCAATCCCTTTGGAAAGAAGGCAGATCAATAGAATGAAAACAACACTGGAAGATAAAGTAATTAATAAATAAAATGAAGGAAAATACAGGATAATAACACAGTTAATAGTTGAAGAGAAATTGCAAGATAAAGCAGTTAATAGATTAATAAAATGAGAACACAGGAAGATAAGATAATTAGTAAATTAAATGAATTTGAACACAAGAAGATAAAGCAATTTATAGATTGAGAGAATGAGAACACAGAAATGTTAGGCAATTAGTAGATTAATTGAGTAGGAACATACAAAGATACGGCAGTTAATAGATTATTAGAATGAGAACACAGGAATATAAGGCAACTAGTAGATTAAATGAATGCGAACACAAGATAAGGCAATTGATTAATAAAATGAGAATACAGAAAGATAATGTGATTAGTAGATTAACAGAATGAAAATAACACTGGAAGATAAAGCAATTAATAAATGAATCAAAGAACACTTGAGAATAACACAATAGTTGAAGTGAAAGATAAATTGCAAGATAAGCCAGTTAATAAATTAATAGAATAAGAAAAATATAAGATAAAACAATAGATTAATAGAAAAAGAACAAAAGAAGATAAGGCAATTAGTATATTGATAGAATAAGAACACCTGAAAATAAGGCAATTAGTAGATTAATAGAATGAGAACAATGTTTGAAGATAACGCAATTAATACAATGAGAACACAGAGAAGATCAAGCAATCAGTAGATTAACAGAATGATGAATCTTTAAAATAAAACAATAGATTTATAGAATAGAAACAATACAGAAAGAAAAGATAATTAATTATCAGATTAATAGAATGCAAACAACACTGGAAGATTTATAGAATGAGAACACTTGCAGATTGGGAAATTAATGAATTAATCAAATAAGAAAACAAAAAGATAATGTAATTGATTCCTTATTAAAATGAGAAAATAGAAAGATAGGGCAATTAATATAATGGAGAATATGTGGGTGACTAATTAAGAAAGAAAAAAACATTAGGCCTAAGATTAAAAGATTAATTAGAAAACAAAAAGTTTAAAAGTCATATATTCTAATTCAGTTGAAGAGGTAGACAAATGATGTTAGGTTTAAGATATTGCAAGCATGTGAATGAAAAAAAACAAAAACAAAACAAACCATCCTACTGGAAGAAAATTTAAATCACTTCCTCTTTTTAGCTGATCTTTTGCAAGGAAAGCATGTGGAATTGAGCAGCACTAGATATGAAAACTATGGATATATCAACTTACCCAAATATCACTTTCTCTTGTTAAATATCAACATTAAGACAAACCAGAAATATTCTATTTTCAACCACATTACAAAAACTTTCTTATCCTACCAAACTTGTACAAAAGAATTCTTTGGACAATAAATCCTTCTGATTATATATTATCACTTTGTTGTTGTGATGAATATCTGCTGCATTTTAACAACTAAATAGGAGTCAAGCAAGGCCCATCATAACATGATTACAAGCTTCAACCACTGAATTGTTCCACAGAACACATTACCTAATGGTTAAATAAACTGAGCTCATTGGCAACTGTGAGTTCAATCTTTGGCTCAGATAGCAAAATAGTCATGTTCAGTTGAAGAGACAAGTGATATCACAAAGATGAATTTTCCATATAGAATTAACTGATATAAAATAATCTCTAGCATAAACAGTGTAATAAAACCCATCAGCCCTCATTTATTGAATAAAGGTTTTGATTCAAAATTAATAGGTTATCAGCTATGAAGAATACTGAAGAACACAAACCAAGATGAGGACACTAATCCAAACAAATCAATGTTGTTGTTATTATTATTATACAATCATTCTTTTGGATTTGCATCTTCATCTTGATTGTTTTTATCTCAATGCTTAATTACATAACTTTCAGATTTTCTTCAGATATCTGTTATATCCAGTAACTTTTAAGAAATGTTAACTTGAACCAGATATAGTATTATTTTCATTTTTTGTATATATTTCTTTCTTTGAAATGATATATTTTTTAATTGCCCTTTAATTGTGTTGCCCTTTAATTGTGTTGTCAATCTATTTTTTTCCCTAAACTGATATATTCTAGCACCACTTGAACATATTTTGTATTATACTTAAGTCTAGTATATATTGACTCACCTCAGAGAAACAAAACTAATTTTTATACAATAACAGTATTTAGTGTGCTATTTGTAAAATCCTTACTCCCATCTAAATAGGAAATCTGGCTGCTGTTCTTGAAATTGACCTTTAATCAGTAGTTAACTGGAGTATGAAATGACTAGTAATTTTGAATGACTTCAGAATAAAACTGCTCTTCTTTAATCACCATAGAGAAACTTTCCTGCCCGCTATCAGCATGGCTAATGCTAGTCTCCTGGAGAGCAACACACTGCACTTCTCTGGCCTCACTTTTTCAACCAAACTACATCAAATCTATAGCTGCATCTACTGCTAGGAAAATTGAGTCACTCTGCCAGGCCAGAAAGTTTTTATCATCAGAATCCATCTTGCACATTTATAAATCTATCATTTGTCCATGCATTGAATACTGTTGCCATATCTGATCGGGTGCTCCTGCTATTCATCTCAAGGTTCTCAACAAAATCCAAAGAATAATCTGCAGTGTAATTCATCCTGACTTGGCATATCAACTTCAGTCACTTTCTCACTGATGTTACATGTCTTTTCTACAAATATTTTCATGGCAACTGCTCCAATAAGCTTTTTTCCCTGGTGCCACCAACAACATGAATTTAGGCATGCTTCTAGATTGACTTCCTTTTACCATTGAAATAGTTAAATGTAACCACCACTTCTACTCAAACAGTTTCTTTTTTCACACTTTCTGCCTGTGAAACTTTCTCTCATTTGCTTGCTTCCCTGATAGCTACAATCTAAAAAAAAATTAAATGTAACGTCAATTGCCATCTTGTATCTTCTGGAATCTCATTCATATTTTATTCTTTCTTCAATAGCCCCTGTACACAGTCATTTCTCTCATAGTAATCCCTTGCAAATTAGCGGCAGTTTCACCTTGCTTTAGGTGAAATAATTAAAAACAAAATAAAAAATGAAGAAAAATAAATATGTGCAGTATATTTCATTATATTCAAAATATATAAAATAAAATAATAATGCTAGGTAATGATATATGTAAACTGATATAATTTAATGTATATAAAAATGAACATAATCTTTGCCAATAAAGTGCTCAATATTTGACTAGAACAGGATTTTCCAACCTGGAAGATATGGCCCACCAGCAGGCAATTTCAACTGTTGGATGGGTGATGGGCAACTGAACAGAAAATGGCAATTGAAAATTTTGGTGGGTGATATAAAATTTTGAGCATCAAAATGTATTTCAACATAAGCTATTCAAAAATAAATATTTAAAAAAGATATGTAAAGAATCTGTATTAAAAACAAAAAACATTGCTAGTAATTGGGTCACATTCCTAGATAAGATATAAACATCCTCACAAGCAATGAATATTTTAGTATTTTATATAGTTTTGAGTATGGTCATGAAAATTCAAATAGTTCTTCAAACAAAATAACATTTTTTCAGATATAAATCACATAAGGAAAGACCAAAAACAACAAAAAATATATACATAGCATATATTCTTTTTAATTTTTTAATTACAAACAAAAATCGTCTAATCTTTAACATTAAACATAAAAAAGCTACAAAACTGTTAATCAAAACAAATAAGAAATATTCTCCTTAAAAGTCATTGATAGTGATCTTAAAGGTTTTTATTCTTTATGAAATTCAATTTTTGTTCTTAGAAAAATTTGAACCTTCATGCCCATAAAAAACAGAGTGTCATAAGAATGGGTTTTCCCTTGACATTGCTATTAGTTTAACTACCTTCCCCTCTCAGCAATGTTTATTGTTTTAAACATCAATAATTAGAATTTGAATAAATCCTAAACATATAAAAATGAATTTATACATTTTGTTTGTTCTTGAGAATTGACAGCAAAAATATCAAACCCTCTTTATTTATTATATTGTTTACTTGAATGGCTAGCAAAACATTGGATAATTTTCAATTGATTCAAATTTTATAAATGGTAAATAATAAAGGTTTAATTGATATGCATATTTTACTAATTTAGTTAATGTTTATAAATTTATATAATAAAGTATTGTTTTCATATTTATTTCTTTATAAATTGAAAAAGGATAAATATTGTATTAGTTTTTAGAATGTTGTAAATATAAAATTATTCTTGTAAATAAACAATCTAATGAATAAATAGTGTTTAATATTTTTGTTGAAAATTCTCAAAAACAAAAAATGTGCATGAATTCACTTTGATCATATGCTTCATTTTTATTATAATTCTAATCATCAATTTTTAAAACAATAACATTGCTGAGGAGTGAAGATAATTAAAATGATAACAGTGTCATCCTTTTGACAATCCTATTTTTGTGAGCATAAAGGTCTATGTTTGCCTGTTCTTATTTTTATCTTTCATTTTCTGAAAGAATGCTATATTTGAATTAAAGAAAAAAAACTTGTCAGGCTGATATGATAAAAAATTACTAAGAAGTAATATTTGGCTATGAAATAAGATCCATAATTCATAAGCTAGTTTTGTATTTAAAAATGTTTATGATATCTACTTGATTAAGAAATCTATAACATGGAAACTGAGAAGTTATAAGGATTTTTATCTTTTAAAAATTATTATACAACAAATTTGTAATAAGGATGCTAAATAAATTTCAATAAATATTTTTTGTAATTAAAAAAAATAAATAATGCATTATTAAAGGTACAGAATTCTTTATTGGGCAATGTTGTGTGCATATTTATTTTGAATTGAGGTAAATCAATATATCAAATGAAATAAGAATAATGATTCTTGCAGAGGCAGGTATTAATTCAATGTACAATGGAATCAAAAATTCAAATTATCATTGAAAATAATAGTATTTTAATTATTTTGATTTTTTATTCACTAAAAAATATTTTTTAACTTTATAAGATTCTGAAAAGACTATTAGATAAAAATGTTTTCTTCAGACTCTAATAAAAATATGTTTCCTTAAGTTTAATTATCAGTTTTTTTACCAATTAAATCATCAGCTTTTATAAATTAAATTATCAATTTTTTGCAAATTACCAGTTTTTAAAAAATTTTTAAAAGTCTTATTTATAAATTATTTTTTTAAATTAAATTTTTTTTTAGTTTAGTTTTTATAATTTAATTTTTAGGATTTTTTATGAATAAAATTATTAGTGTTTTAGAAATTGTCAGTTTTTTACAAATTATTAATTTTTTTATGAATTAAATTATTAGTATATTTTCAAATAAAGTTAGCAGTTATTTACAAACTAAATTAGCAGATTTTTATAAATTATCAATCTTTCTATACAAATTATCTGTTTTTTAAGATTATCAGTTTTTCACAAATTTCTGTTTTTTACAACATAGTTTTTGCAATTTAACTTTCAGATTTTTACAAATTAAATTAAGATTTTTTTTACAAATTATCCGATTTTAGAATAAATTAAAATTATTACTTTTACACAATACTCATTAATTAAGTTTACAATGCTTACAACACTATCATCCAACATTATCAACATATACTATTCTTACCTGCAGAAATTTAAAAAGATTCTTGATTTTCTGTTATCTGATTTTCAGTCTGTTGAAAAAGAGAACTTGATTGGTAATGTTTTCTCCTTTTGGAAATGGTTGATCATTTGTGACACAATAAATGTAAAGGAAGGGGGTGCTCAATGGCAACTAAAAGACATCCATTAGCTGGAGGCTACTGTCAACCATAAACTGTACAAAAGTTCATTTTTACCTGGATGATTAATCAGACATTCTCTACTTGTCATATATCAGATTTTTTGTCAATATTTTTTTCAGATTTAATAGTTTAAAAAATATGGTGACTGAAGGTTTAAATCAAATTGTTTGAAAACATGAGGGTTGATTGATAAATAAGTTCTCACACCAAGTCACGCCACCAATAGTTGAGATACAAATATATTTGAACTCATATGTGGTAATATATAAAGTCCTTAGTGTTAGTTTGATGCATTGTGATAGCATTCAGTAATAGCATTAGTCATGAATACTATGTTCAAATATATAGATCAGAAGTCAGTGAAACAGAAGGTTGCATGCCAATGAAAAATAAAAGATTGCGGTTCAGTGGATATCAGCTTGAAATGAGAAATTGGGGAGCTAAGTTCAAATTCCAGTTGAATTCTTTGAATTCACTTACGCGCAAATACCCTTGGGAAAGGTATTAATCCATCTCTTCCCTCCAATTATGGGTTAAATAACAGGATATATTGGGTTCTATAGCCTTGGCTGGCAACCAGCCTATGACAGAAAGTAATGGCAACCTACTACAGGATAATCTTCTGCCCAGTCAGTTATGTTTCTTTTGAAACATGATTGCCCAAGCATGTATCACGTATGGCACTTAACTGACTGAGAGTAATAAAACTTAACATTAAAATGAATTAAATTTACTCGTCTTCAAAACTACAAGAATTGGTTGAGAAATAAGATCTCCAATGTTATAAAACTAGTTTTAGAGCAGATAGAATAATGAAACTTATCAAAATGGATTAAATATATTTCTTTTCAAAATTACAAGGGTTGGTTGAAAAGTAAGGTCTCCAATGTTATAAAACTAGTTTTAGAGCAGATAGATTAATGAAACTTATCAAAATGGATTAAATTTATTTCTCTTCTAAATTACAAACATCAGGCTGTGTGGTTTTGGGGCCTTCTTTGAATATGGATCCTACATTCTCACAAGGATTTTTTGAACTCTTTTTCCTTTAGAGTGGGTTTCTATACATCTCTTTACCATACATTTTTTCTCACACATGTGCATTCCAGACACAGTTGGATCAAACAGAATCAAATGTCAAGGGTAGCCACAGACATTGAGTGAAGCATGGATCCTTACGTCTGACTCATAGGTCATCTCTCAGGCCAATCCACTGATGCTCTCAGGTTCTTTGATGGTCTGGGGTAATACTGAGTGCAAAGTTTATTCTGGAATGAACCATACATACAATTGGCTCAAAAGTAAACCAGAATCTTGTTTCATGGATGGAATGGAAATTGGAGAGAATGTTTGTAAAATATAAAGCACTAAATGGTGACTATGATGAAATTGAAATTGTAATTTAGAAGAGAAATAAATCTATTTATGATATCAGTTCCATTATTCAGTCAATGCTAAAACTTATTTTATAGGTTTAGAGACCTTATTACTCAATCCTTATAATTTTAAAGAGAAATAAATGTATTTGATTTTTATACCATGTTTCATTATTCTATCTGCTCTGAAACTAGTTTTATATCATTGGAGACCTTACATATCAATCCTCATTATTTTGTAATGAAATAAATTCATTTTGATGCCATTTTTCATTATTTTATCTATTCTAGAACTAGTTTCATCATATTGGAGACCTTACTTATCAATCAATCCTCATCATTTTCGGGGAGTCATCTTCTTCAGAGTAATATTAATAAGTTAGTCTTACAATTCATTGCTAAACTGATCTTCACTCAATGCTACTTTATTATTGTGGCTTTGTGCCACAGTAGACTAAGCTTTTTAAATATTCATAAGTCTGTTATGTTTTAATACAGTAATGTTTTAAACCATTGTTACGATAGTAAGTTCTGTTTTCAGTGGATACTTCTGTATTTTGACCATGTGCAAGACTAAGTTGATCTTGTATCTTTAATGATTTCTCACTGTAGAGTGATGGTTAGCAATTGCTATTGTTTGAAAGTTTGGACTTTACAAGGTGCTCACAGTGGTGGCCTTGTACCAGATAGAGCTAACTTCTGTAAATATCATTTTCTATGAGAGTATGTTGAAAAGTTCTTGACATATGACCAAATGACCAAATTTCTTCAAATCTGGCCAAATAACAGATTTTTTGGAAAGGAATCTTGAATACTGAGAACTTGTGGCAAGTAGAAAATAAAAATAACTTTCTTTTCTTCACTGTTTGCAAATTTGTGAGCAAGTGTGAAAATATTTATTAATCAATGAAAGGAGAGCAATTTGCAGAAAGCAACAAAGTGAACTTTTAATGACCTGCATCATGTTTCTTTCAGTCCAAAAATGAGTTTATGTTGGGAGCTGACCATGTGATCAACTTGGCTACATATTTCATATTTTCAGTCAGTCAACACAGAGAGAGAGAAGGAAGTCTAGAGCACTTAACCCAGCATAATATAACAGAAATTGTCAACTGTGGATCAGACAAAACTGTCCCAGCATCTGTATTCACACCCTCACACTTTCTCTTTCATGTTGCTTTCTTTATTTCTCTTCCTTCCTTTTCACTTTCTTGTCATCTGCAAAAAGAAAGAAAGGAACAAAGATTTTACTACTATTTTGTTGATACACTCAGTGAAAACATGTACTTAACTTTTTCTGTATACACATTTTATTAAAACAAACTCTTAATTCTGTAAATTCCTTACTACACTCTCTCTTGGAACATTTACACAGTTAATAATTTCACTTCCTACAAATTGATGCTATTCTGTTCTATAAATAAATTTCCACTTATCCATGCAAATGAAACAGTTTTATTCTCTCAACCTTCTAATCTGGAGTAAATTGTGGGTAGTTCGGTTATATATGGTACAAGGCCAGTTTAATAAACATGCTCAAGCTCTCTATTTCAAACTTTTCAGTTCTGCCTTGTAAGACCTGAGAATGATGTGCCATATTGGTGAGGGTCATTATTATAAAGTTACTAAAGGAAAAGATAATTCTGATGAAACAGAAACCTTTTGTCATTATTAGTCAATCGTAAAAGTATCAAAATAGTGTAAATGTTCAATAGAACAGAACTAAATTAAATGCATTATTATGGAAAAATGTTTCATGTTGGGAATAGTTATATTTATGACAGATTAATTTCTCCATAACACTGTGTACCATAAATTTTATCTTTGGGTAACAACTTGTTATTTCCTATTTACTTATGCCTATAAAATATGAATAATGGCTAGTATTTCCTTTTTATTTTGCTTTTGTGACCAGGATGAGGATATTTCTGAAATTTACCTATTCCCATTGGGAAAACAGGTGAAAATAAATATTCTTGTTCATGAAAATTAAGAACAAAATTGTTATGTTTCACATTTCTTTGTGCATAGTAGTAGTCATAACACAGCTCTCCAGGTCCTTTGTGACAACAGGGTTTTCTGTTTCTTTCCTCTCCAGTTATTCTTGATTTATACTTGCTTATTAATCTGCATACAATATTACACCTCCCAAAATTGAACTCTTGTTTTTTCTTTTACTACTCCTGATTATTTTTGTATTGTATTGTCCTTTCTCTCATCTTTCTTGTTTTCTCTTTAATGGTGATGTTGGTCTCACTTCAGTTTCTTCTTCATATTTGTCTGTCTTTTAATTCTCACTTTCTTCCATTTCCTGCTCTGTTCCACTTTTGTTATTTTCTACCTCTTCTTGTTCCTGTTCTTCCATTTCCACATCATCCAGCTCATTTCTGCTTCCGAACTGATCTGCATGTGCCAGTATATATTGTCCTTTTTCTTAAGTATAGCCGTATTGTGTTCTTTTTGTATCAGGAAATTTGCTTCTTCTGGATTTGCCTCTTTATTCTTTCTATACCATACCTTTTCTTCTGTTGCAAAGGACATAGTTATGGGAGCTCTGATTTATTTTCCAATTAATGCCAAAGGACTCAGTTTCCTTCTTGCATGCATAATGGATATGTAACTGAGGAACATTTTTGGTAAATATGATTCTATGTTTTTATTTAGTGGTGAGAATGCTTTCAATCCCATTTTCACTATTTGTATCATTCTTTTTACAATAACATTAGATTGTGGGTGATATGGTGGTGTCCTGTATGGGATGCATCCAATTTGTTTTAACCACACGCATAAGTTCTCATCAGAAAATTTGGGTGCATTGTTGATGACTATTGTCTGTGGTATTCCATTCTTTGAGAATATGGTTCTTAGTATATGTTTTATTGTGATATCTTTTCTGTCTTTTACTCTGACAACTTCTGGCCATCCTGAATATGAGTCCCCTAATACTAACAATAATCCCCTATCCCTGACATGTGCATGATCCATATGGATCCTAACCCATGGCTCTGCTTCCTTGGGTTATGAGTGAATTTTTGCTTGTTTTAAGTTTTTTTTTATTTCCGCACATTTTGGGCATCTCTTAACATATTCCTCTAGATCTTTTGAATATCCTAGCCACCAAGATTGTGACTTTAATCTTCTTTGCATTGTTGTTATGCCACAATATACATCATCATGTACTCCTTTTATTATGTCTCTTCTCGGTATTTGTGGAGCTACTATTACATCTCCATTGCATATTATGCCATTTACTATAGTTAGTTTGTGCTTTGTTTCCTTAAAAGATTGCTCTGCCATTGCACAATTGCTCTATATGTTATTTTTTATTCTCTCTACTGTTCTGCTTAATATTGGGTCTTGCTTTGTTTCTATTTTGAGCCTATTTAGAAGAAGAATATCTGTTTCCATCCAGTGTGTTATTATCTTAAGTATTTTCTTATTTTTCTTCTGTTTCATTCTTGAACTGTAATCTTGATAAAGCATCTACATGAGGAATAGTGTTCCTTTTACGTATACTATATCAAAATCAAATGCAATGAATTTTATTGCCTATCTTAAAATCCTTGATGACGTGACTTTTGGCAATTCTTTTCTCAGGTTAAATATGAATTCTAATGGTTTTGGGTCCAATTTTAAAATGAGTTTTTTTTTTTTACTATAAAAAAACTTTTGTACCATTTCCATGCTCTATACAATTGCTAGCACTTTTTTTTCAATATTCAAGTAGTTAGTTTCTGTTGACGTTAAACTTCTTGATATGTTGGGTGTTCTTCTTGTGATAAAACAGCAGTAATCATCTTTATATTTGTATCAGTGGTTAACATTATTTCTTAATGTGTTCAAAAACTTATTATTGGTTGCTCTTCAGATAATCTTTAGTGTTTCAAAAGTGATAGCTTGCTTTTGTGTCTAGTCAAATTCGTTGTTTCTTTTGCATAATTTTGGAAATGGCTCTATTATGTTGTTGCATCTCAGTATGTATTTACTATAAAAATTTATCAACCCCAAAAAGGATTCCAATTCTTTTTTGTTTGCTTGAGCAACTATTTTTGCTATTTTCTTTGTTAGTTTATTATCAGGTGATATGCCTTCTTTTAATATTTGATATCCTAAATATATCTTCTTACAGTCAAAATTATATTTATCTTTGTTTATGGTCACACTTGCCTTTTTTAATCTCACTAAAATTTGTTCTATTTTATATTTTAATTCTTCTTTAGTTCTTGCCTCTACACTTATATCATTCTGGTATATTATCATATTTTTTATTTTTCTTAATAAGACTGTTTCAATGGCTTTTTCAAGAATATAGCTGGAAGTTATTATCCCTATCCAGTCCATCTTAATAAGCCTATAGGTGTGTTTATTGTAGTTATTTCTTTGAATTTCTCATCAATTTCTATTTGATTGTATGTGCGTTGTGGTGCATTGGATATCAACTCGGAATGAGAAATCAGAAAGCCGAGTTCAAATTCCAGTTGAATTCATTGCATTCACTTACACAGAAATACCCTTGGGAAAGGTATTAATCCATCTCTTCCTTCCAGTTATGGGTTAAATAACAGGACAGATTGGGTTCTATAGCCTTAGCTGGCAACCAGTCTACCGCAGAAAGCAATGGCAACCTACTGCGGGATAATCTTCTGCCCAGTCAGTCATGTCTCTTTCGAGACATGATCACCCAAGAGTGTTTCGCGTATGGCACTTAACTGACTGACTGACTTCATTTTTGCTAATTCATGGCTCACAGTTTTGATATTTAGCTAAGGAAATGAGTTTGATCATATCTGTTGATTTACCCCTATCTTGTAATCACCAAATACCCTTGAATCTTTGTCAGGTTTCATTATCACTATTATCAGTGATGCCCAATTACTACCACTTTGAGTTACTCTTCCTAGTATACCTTGTATCATATTGTTTAATTTGGCTACTACCAAAGGTAGGATATGAATTGGAAGTTTTCTTGACTCTATATACTTTGGGTGACAGTTTTCCTTTAGTTGAATGCTTGCTTTATAGCCTTTCAATAATTCTACTTCATTTACTTCTGCTTCCATGGAATCGATTAACATCACCGAATCTACTTTTATTACATCAATCCCTAATAATCCATGATCTTTATTGTATGCTGCAACTGTAATGGGAATTATTTCAAAACGCTTGTCAGTTTCAAAATTGCCTTGAAATGTACCCATTGTTTTATGTCCATTCCATCAAATTGCTTTCATTGTATGCTAGTTTTTTAAAATTTAGGTTATCCTAATTTTACCCAGAAATTTTTTGGTATCAATGTAACTTCACTGCCTGTATCAACTTGTACGTTAAATACTTGGTCATTTATCCTTATGTTTTCTCTACCTCTTTTTGCGTATTCATTGTAAATATTTTATCTTCTTCTTTGGAGGAGGTTTGAACAATTTTTACTTTTTCTGTTTGCTTTTTGTATTTGCATGCATTCTGAAAATGATCTCTTTTTTCTAATTTGAACATATTTTTCTTAGAGCTGCACATTTGTACCTGTCTCTCTCATGATTTTTCTACAATATCTACATTTAATTATGGATTTGGTCATGCTCATCCTATATGTCTTAAATTCTTCTTTTGGTTAATTAAATTCTCTAATCAACTCTAACTGTTGCAAAAACTTGATGCTAGCTTCCAAACTCATTCTGATACACTGGAGACACTTTAATACTTTTTGCTTATGGTTTTGGTCTTGCATGTCTTCAGTTAGCCTAAGAAGAATCAATCCATCTTCTGCAGTCATTTCCTGTGCTCACAATTTTTCAAATTCACAATACTTGGCTCATTTTTTCAGTCTATGTAAGTATTGTATAATAAACTCATTTGGTGCTTATTTTGTTTCTAAAATGGTTACCTATCTTTTTTTGTGGGGGGGGGTATGTTTTTTTTTATAATTTTCACAATTTCTTCAAATATGTCCTTTCTTCTAACTCACTTGGGTAACACACTGTCAAAATTTTTTTCACAGCTTTGTACCTAACTGTAGCAAGAAATAAATTGGTTATCTTGTGTTCTCCTCTGTTGGCCTTTGTGTCTCTTAATTTTTATTCTTGTAAATGCAGCAAAAGTTCTTATCCATGTTTTTATATGCTCTGAGTCATCCAACAAATTTAAAGATCCTATTAGTGACACTATTGTTATGTTTTGCATTTCTTTGTGTGTAGTAGTAGTTGTAGCACAGCTCTCCATGTCCTTTGTGATGACAGGGTTTTCTGTTTCTTACCTCTCTGGTTATTCTGTTTATAATTTGCATATGATACCACAAAAATGACATATGATTCAAAAGTAGGATTTATTGTAAGGTTGCACAAGAGAGACAACAAAAAATTTAGAAGTGAGTATTTTTTTGCAATTTATGCTTATATATAAATTACTTTCATGATTCAGCCTTTGAATATAGTCTCCCATCATTCATCAAATGATCCTTGGTGGCCTACAAAGTTCTAGAAATTCTTGAAACTTTTAGAAAATTTTGCAAGTTCTTAAAACTTCTACAAAATTTTTTCTTCATCAACTCAGTGCTGAATCTGTCTGGAATGTAATGGAAAATAAGTTAGTTGAAAAACATCGATGTCCTGGTCACTAATGCAAAACTTGAAGAAAATAATAGTCAGTTCCTTTTCTTTTGTGACAGAACCTATTAGGAAATAATGCTTATCGTCTAAAGACAAAAAAGTCCAAATTTTGTTCAACAATGTAATGGTCATTTGATTCCAAAGAATTATTTCCATGTAAATTCCTGAATTCAACCTAGCCTAGTTTAACATTAGACTACAACATAGTGACACATAGAAAAGAGGTTATTTTTACAGTTCAAACATTTTATATTTCATCTGTATTGTTGGCTGAAAAAAGAGATTGGAAAACTTGAGGTCAAGAGATAAGGGTAGAAGGCTGCAAACCACCCACCAAATGAGCCTGTGTGAATAGATGGCAGAATATGGAAGGGGGCAGGAGCCTTAGCAAAAGAAGAAAAACTAATGGCCACAAGGAATAGAAAGTTTTGGACAGCCATGGTTGCCCATGTCCTAAAAGGATCTAACACACAAAAAAGAAGTGTTGGTAAAGAAATAATCGTAAAATCTATATAAATTAATATTTGGTAAAATGTATGAATTAAACAAATTCAAATTATATCAGACACATTTGAAGAACATATTCTATTCTAGAATGTGAAATAGTTCATCATCTCACATCTCACAACCTACTCTCTGACAAACAATATGGTTTCCACTTCAACTGGTCAACTGATATGCTGAATATATATACCAGGCTCTTGATAAGAATGCAAAGCCAGAGCTGTTGCTGTAGATATCTCAAAAGCATTTGACAGGATTTAGCATGTTCGCCGTCTGTGCAAGCAATAGGGCTATGGTATTTCTGGGCAATTGTTTGATTTAATCTGAACGTTCCTATCAAATAGTGAAATGAAGGTTGTTTTGAATGAGCATGCTTCCAGATCCTTTCATACCAATGTGGGCATCCCTCAAGTCTCTATCTTAGGTCCCACACTTTTTCTGATTTCCATCAATAATCCTCCTGATGTAATCAGTTCAAAAGTAGGCATATTGCAGATGAAACCACCATTTACTCCTGTCTCAATAAGAATCTGTCAATGCTGACAAAGTAATCTTTGCTGCTGCTCTTGAAAAGGACCTCCAATCACTGGTGGACTGGGGTAAGAAATAGCTAGTGAATTTTAATGCTTCCAAAAGTAAGCCGCTCTCCTTTAACCACCATAGAGAAACCTTCCTACCTTCTATCAGTATAGATGACACTAGTCTCCTAAAAAGCAACACACAGTGTCTCCTTGGCCTCACTCTCTCAACTTACATCAAGTTGAATGACAGCATCAAATTTATAGCTGCATCTACCACTAAGAAGATTGGATCACTCTGTTGGGCCAGAAATTTTCTTGTCAGAATCCATCTTGCACATTTATAAATCTACTATTCGTCTGTGCATTGAACACTGTTGTCATATCTGTTCAGCAGCAGCTCTTGCTATTCATCTTGAGGTTCTCAGCAAAATTCAAAGAAGGATTTGCAATGTAGTTGATCCTGACATTGCATCTTGCCTTTGGTCACTTTCTCAATGTGGCTTCTCTCTGTCTTTTCTACAAATATTTTCATTGCTTCTGCTCTGATGAACTTCTTCCCTGGTGACCCCATGAATTTAGTTGTGCTACTAGATTGGCATCTATATCCCACCCTTTTTCCATCAAAACAGTCAAATATAATTGCCACTTCTACTTTATCATTTTCTTTTCTCGCACTTCCCTTCTGTGAAACTCCCTTCCATATACTTGCTTTCCTGATAGCTAAAATCTCCAAAAGTTTAAATGCAATGTCAATTGTCATCTTCTACCTCTCTAAATCCTATTCACCTCCTTAAATCCCATTCCTCTCCAATCCTTTCTTCAGCAGCCCCTGTACTCTGTTTTTCTCTCTCTGTAACCCCCTGCACACCAGTGGCAGTCCTGCATTGCTTGGGGTGAAATGATTATAAAAATATTCTGTTAATTAATCATGCAAAATCAAATCAAAATAAAATTGTCTTTTTATTGAAAATTATTCATAAGATACAATATTCCAATTGAGTATATACCAATTTCAAATAAAATTTACTTAACTTATATTTTACAGAGAAAAATAAAATTTACCCAGCATTTAAAGCACATACCAAATTATTAATCTGCAAAGTTTCAGCTTTTAAGCATTTATAGTTATTAAGTTATTAAAATTTTATACCTTTCATGTGAAACATATTCAAATAGAGCTGTTGAGTTTCTATTAAATATTTGTATTTTGTATCTAATACTATGTCTTAATGTCTGGTATATATAAAGAACAATGTACCACATAGTGAGTCCACATGATAGTAAAAGTAGCAGATTCATGTTACTGAGTTGATGTATTAGGAGGAGACATTAAGAAATCTTTTTTTGTCTGGTCTATTTCTTGTTGAGTGAAAAAAATGTTTTTAAAAAGGAGACATGCCAAGAGGGCTTGAGCAATTTTTCCACGGTATTATCATCAAACCCACTTCAAGCATTAACCTTGTGTTACATTTGGTAGTGATGTATGCGCACTGAAAAATTAATTTCATAACAAGTAATTGGACAAAAAATTAGAGAAAAACAATTCTTGTAAAACACATCAATGCTCTCTGGAATATTAAAAATGTGAATTTACACTTTATCTGCTTTCTTCCTTTCCTTACCTCTTTCTTTGTGAACAAGTTGAATATTTTTACAAGGCTGAATTTTCACTCACTCAACCTGCCACAAATCTACCATGTCAGTAAATTTTATTTTCATTTGTTTCTTTAAATTGTTAGAATGGATTCCAAATCATGAATCAATAAATTAAGATTATTAATAAAAGATAAAACTGAAACAATATGATTTGAAGACTTGGAATAAAGATGTCTGCTTTGGTGCTTCTGCTATGTATTTAGAGATTTTTGATAAAATACAAAAAAGAATCTGCAATGTTATTGGTCCTGACTTGGCATCTAGGCTTCAATCACTTTTTCACCACTGTAACATAGCATTCTCATATCTTTTCTATAAATACTTTCATAGTAATTGTTCTGATGAACTTTCCTCTACCAAGAATTTATGAATTTAAGTGCGGTACTAGTTTGACAGTAAAGTTTCATTATTTTACAATTGAAATGGCTAGATGTAACTTTAAGTTCTATGCTAACAGTTTCTTCTATCACACTGCTCACTTATGGAACTCTCTTCTGGCTTCTTGCTTTCCAGTTAACTTTGATCTTCAAATGTTTAAATGCAATGTCAAATGTTATCTTCTGTCTTCTTAATTCCACTTCTTTTATTGGTCTCTCTCCATAATATTTTTTTCTCACATTATCTCACACACCCTCTTACATCTTAGTCACTTTATTGTCTTGCTTGGAGTGAAATGATTAAAGAAAGTGTTGGTCAAATGAAAAATGATAACTTGGAATATAGTATGAACATTCAAGTTTTCATCAATGTTACTTTTCTCTTCCTACTTTTTAGTTTTTTAAATTTTTTAAATTTAGAAAATATTATACTTTAAAGAATTAGCATAAAAGCAACAAACAATTGTAGGAATAATAATAAAAAAAAACAAACAAAAAGAGGATCAACACAATATATGGAGATGTATTGTCAGTGGTAGTATCTTTACAGTGAAGCAGTTGACCCTTCTTTACTTAGGTGAATTGAGATGCAGAACTATACTATGGCACTGTGATGGCTACATCTCAGTTAACAGCATTGACCTGCCATCTCTCCTGTGCCAAGCTGTCATTGGCCAGGTTGCCAAGCTGAGCATAGGTGTTACATATCACAGGTCGATGGCTTTACCAAGTGAGTAGAGAAACTTTTGAGAGGAGAGCTAGGGTAACCTCAATATCCCTGGTGCAAAAGGAACCAACAAACTATTGCACTATTTTGCCTTGAATGTCACCATGAACCACAGGGAAGTGATGACCACAGTGGTATAAAAAATATGATATTTCCCCTTGAATCTGCTAATTGGAAGATGAGTTCATTACCTCGAGATAATGAGATAGATTCAAATTTAGTTGTCAAAAGAATTTGGTGCAAAACCAGAGATGCAGGGTCAGTCTGGCCAGCAAACTCTATACTATGAGTACATATTTTGATCTGCTTAGAGTCATAAGGCTCCAAGACCAATGAACTGAATGGATGTTTAGCCTCTCCAAAAACAGACGATATTGGCCAAGAACAACCTGAATAATACAAGACATGCAGCATGTGGAAAAAGATAATGTCAGCATCAGGTAAGTGTTACAATCTATTTCAAACAGATATATGTATTTGGTTTTTGTCCTTTATGTCTTGCCTTAACTGCTAAAAGGATACTCTCTTTTCTTGTTCTTATTGTATGATGTATTTCTTATATAAGATATGTATTTTAAACTGTTAAATTTTCTTGTCTTTGTTCATCTGACACAACTCTATGGGGGGAATCATTAAATTTCCCATAGTGGTGTAATAGAATAAATGATGATGATGATGATATTATATATATGATGATATTGATGATGATATATATATGATGATGATGAGATATATATATATATATATATATATATATATATATATATATAAAAACAGACATCAAGAAAAAGTTGACAAAAATGAAATCTTAAATATTTTGGTGAGATAATAGAAAATTGATCAAAAGGTATAAAAAGAGAATTTTCAACTAATCACTACTGATTTGAGTAAATTCAAAACCAGTCAAGATTTTATCTACCTGAAAACAGATGAATATCAAATTTTGCAACAAGTCACAGTTAATCAAATCAAAAGCACAGATCTATACCAACCAACTGCTTTTCCTCAAAGAGATAAGCAAAGTGGCTGGTGATCAAAAAACTTACAAACAGTTAAAATTATATGCCAGCTTCCTTAAGTCAATATACTTAATTTTTACCTGTAAACTATAACATTTACTAAAACATATTAATTGTGACTATAATTAATTATCAAATGCTATTATAAGACTAGTCAAAAGTAGTAATGTAAATTCTTCATGTTACAAATGAAAATAATTTAGAATGCAAGATTGGGTGGAAGAGTTTTGAAGCAAGAAATCATAGCAAAAAACATATATGTCCTTAAATAAAAGTATCATTACTTGAAAATTTTATTCCGTTTTTCAAAAAAATATATCTGCTCACATTTCTTGTATACTTAATTAAAAAACATCAAAATAACAGTAATATGGTATCAATTAAGCTATTTCAATTAATTACTTAACTAAAGTTTCGATTTACTTTCTCTTGAACCATAAATGTTAAATCGGTTAATTGATAATACACTTTATAAAGGGAGACAACTCTAAGAGCACGATATACTGTATTTCATTGTGTAAAATTATTTTGCTTACACTCAAAAGCACATGTACCAGGTCCGTTGTCAAAGGGTAAAGAAAACAAAGAATATTTTTGCCACTTTCCCATGAAAATGATCTGAACTAATTTTCGTGTGCAAATTCTTGCAGCTCCATTGTCTTAAAGGGCGGATCTTCCGTTTTTAAATACAATCAGGCTTGTTGCCAGAGTAAGTATTGGAAATCCAACTAAGAATTAAAACTATTCTCATAACAGTATTATTTGAGTAAGTAAGAATACTGAGGAGATTGATTTGAGAAGAAACTTCTATCACTTGATCCTAAGCAAGAACACCAAATTCAACTTGGGTGAATCTTAAAAAAAAAAAAAAAAATATGTGCATGCACACACACACACACACACACACACATCAACAGAATCCTTAAGAGAGTAATGGAGTAAAGAGATTTACTATCATTTGGATGAATTCTCCAGGTGTGAAAAATCATATTTATTGTCATTATCATAATAAGGAGGTACCTTGACATAGTGTAATGTTTAGCAAGCTCGGCTTAATAGAACAATTATGACTGGATAGTGAGTCTGATCTTTACTGGGTGCCCCATACTTTTGGCTTTGTGCCACATCTAAGTTACACTTACAAAATCACAATAAGAAGATGAAGGGAAAGAAGTTATCATTGTATCACACACATTTGGCTATGGTACATGTACCTGGTATACCCTTATCCTGCCATATCTACACTAAACTTTTTTGCATATTACATTACACATATACGGAGTTCATTTGTACAAAGGAAAAGAGAACAAAATCATAAAGTGCACTGCTGTTTATAATTTTGGGAGTATTTCAGTTTATCTTATATTTAATGCTTTCTAGACAAATCAGCCAAACATGGTTTGAACATTTTATTTTTAAATTTTCATCAAATGTTTACCATACAGCCTGGATGGTAGACTAATCCTTTCTAATATATTAAAGGCTGTTATATATATATATATATATTAGGACCTTGAATAAATTTTTGTTGTTTTTCCAGAACTGTGTGCATATAGATGTGTGGTAACATATCTTTAAGAAAGTACTATAAGCAAGCTTGAAATTCAGTGTATGTCATTTCGCTGAAGTGTAAATGACTTTGTTTTTCTAAAAAGAAAATGGCTGCTATATGAGCAGAGACATGACAAAGTGATTTTGCAACATGATAACGCTAGGCCACATATTGCAAAACAGGTGAAAACCTATTTGGAAATGCTTAAATGAGAAGTCCTACTCAATCCCTCGTATTCACCAGACATTACCCCATCCAATTATCACTCATTCTTATTGATGGCACATGGTCTGGCTGAGCAGCACTTTCATTCTTATGAAGATGCCAAAAAATGGGTTGACTCATGGTTAACCTCAAATGATATGTCATTTTACTGATGTAGAATTCAAATGCTGCCAGAAAGAGGGGAAAAAGTAGTGACTAGTGATAGACAATACTTTCAGTGACATGTTTCTTACTAATTTTTTAAATAAAACAATACTTTTCATGAAAAATCAGTGATAACTTGTTCAAGGTCCTAATATATATATATATATATCCTGTCACAGTAATGGAGAGAGACAATAGCAAAGCAGCTCGTTAACAGAGCTTTATTATTTTATTTTTTTGCAATAATAATTATGTCATTGAGTAGTGAAGAATATATATATATATAATTATATTTTTCAATTTTTCATTGCTACATGGAAATTTCGAGATTAATTCTCATCATCAGGCAATGCCGGTGTGGTTGTGCAGACGATTTACATTTAAATGACAAATACTTTCGGTTTACTGTGAATGGCAAATACAGAAATAGAACATCCCTATCGAGATATCATTGGTACCTAAAGGAAACAAAAAAGACACCCAAAATAAAGTGGAAAATCCTAAAAGAAGCTAAAACATGTAAGTCCTGAAATGAACCATGTTCATTATGATTATATGAAAAACTATTTATCATTAGATCCCTTAAAAATAAAAATTTATTAAATAAACATAACGAAATTAATGTCATATGTAGACATTGTAAATTATTCACATTAGAAAATGGATAAAACCTAAATTAAATAACATGCTCACCGATGAATTAGGTAAAAATAAAAATGAAAATAAAAATAAAGCCAAAGATAGAATAAGTTAGTTGTTCTTTTTTTAATAATTCCCCCCTTTATATCAGGATAATAAACTTTACAGCAAATTGATAGATGGAGCAAAAAAATAGCAGTCCGGGGTTTATTTGAAGGAAAGCAGACAAGAGAGGAATAGAGTCAAAATCTCTGTGCTGCAGGTATACTGTGGGCTATTACATTGAGTCAAGCAATGCAAGAGTAATATTAGTTGAATTGAGAGGGAAGCAGAGTGAAATCTTTGAATATAATAAAAGCCCAGGATGAACACAGTCTACTTAACCAGAAGACAAAATAAAGTTCTTTTCAGTCTTACAGGATAAGACACCTAAAAAAGTGTCCAAAACTTTTTTTTTTAAACCTACCTGAAGGTGTACTTTGCATCTTATAAACATCAAGATTTTTGTAAAGAATCTTTATACCATTCAGAAGAATATATTATTTTCTTTTTTTGTCATCCAACAGCCTTCTTAAATATATTTAACCCTTTAGCATTCAACTCACTCTCTAAATATTGACTCAACGTTCAAATTGTCATAACTCACCTCATGTATACTCTGCCATGATATATGATGACATCATTGCAAACAACACTGGAATATTCACAAACAGTGAGACCGATCACAAACTTTGAAATTTTTGATATTTACAATGATGGATTTGAGTGTATTGAATGCTAAAGGATTAAATTTCCTATTCTTTTCTTTCAATTAATTCTTCTTGTAATATGTTTTAATTCTTCTGCTGGTATGTTTTCCGGTCAATACAGTTAGTATAACCCAATATATTTGCATTAATAGACGACCAATACATTTTAACAAGGTTAATGCAATGAGGCATATGTTAACACAAATACAGTGGGGTATATGTTTTCAATAAAAGTCTCATTGGATCTGTCACAAATTCTTATTGCACTGTTTTATATGTAGGAAAGATGAAAAGAAATGACAAGAAGTCAAGTTTAAAACTTTAACAAGAACAATTGTTTATTTCCAGTTTGTACATTTTGTCTGTCACCAGTGTATGTGTGGGCAAAAAAAAAAAATGGTCAGCTGGAAGATTTTTGTCTAGAAAACATCAATTAATGATTAAATTTTAGCTGAGGTACTGGTGTTTGTTTGGTTTTTGCTTAATAGCTGCTCATACAGTCAATGGAAAGCCAAGAATTGTATTTAATGCATATGAAGACAAAGAAGTAGGTTTATGCCTGACTAGCAGAAAAATGGAGGTGATGATATGTCTCTTATTAAAATTCATTCTTTTCACTAGTTTCATCATTACTTGTTTCACTATTATTTCATGACTCCATTACTTTCTTCAAAGATTTGATGTAGTGTAATACAGTGCCCCACCCTGTTTGAAACCCATAACCCCATGAACACAATAACTATAACAACGGGAACCATCCTCTCTATCTAGAATAATATTACCCAATCATGAAATTCATGCTATGATTTTCTGAGTAGTGGGTCCTAATGTGATGCAGATCTTGATGCCAAGCTTATTAACTGAATTATTTAATTATAGCACAAGTATCACTATTCTGCTTTATTATTTCAATTTTGTTTTCTACAGGAATTAAAATATGTACATGTGAAGAACATTGGGAGGAAGAGAAACAAGATGAGCATGAGATTAAAAAAAAAATCATTGAATAATAAGAATACAGCATGTCATATTTAAAGGAAATAGAACTTAGATAAAAAGCAATAGACAATGAATTACACTTTTTTTAATCTGCCTCAGCATATGATTCCAATGTATTTACAAGCAGTCATAAAGTGATTGTTGTCGACTGATGCTAACCTCATCAAAAATTGTACAAAGAGAAATTTGGGCAGAGTTTTATAATTGATTAGAAGAGAAGCTCATGCTGAAATAGGAGACCAACAATTCTGTATTTGTTGACAAGCATTTAACCAGTTTTAAGATATTTAAATTTATTTTAAAATTAATTTATTTTAGATGCCAAAGTGGATAATAAAGTAATATTATATTTTCACTGAACTTAACTTCGTCAGGCATAAGGCCACGATAGGAGTATCCCATGAAAATCAAACTAATTGTCACTCTAAGGCAGGCGCCCATTTTCTTTCACTTTTTTTTTAAAATTTCAGATGACAAGCACTGATGGCTAAAGCTGTATGCAAAAGCAGCAGACCACCAAATTAATAGGTTTAATCCTTGTGCTATGTTGAAGATAGACTCTTAAATAAAAGAAGACGATTTTTTTCTTTATTGGAAGCCAGAGTAGAAGGACCCATCTTTTTACAGTTACAGATTTGTAAAATCTTTGATAAACAGAGGGATAATTTCTGATAAAAATCAGTAAGTCTTTCAAAAGAAAAAAAATGTTGAGTTTTCAATTTTAGAGAACTAAAAACTCAGAAACCAAAAATGCGCTTTTTTTTTTTGTGTTGAATTCATTTATTGGTTGATTTTAAATGTCAAACTACCCTTTCTGTACAGGGATACAAAATGCCAAGCAACAAATATAAAACATTTACACAACTTATATATAACATGTCTGACATGGAGATGATTTTTTTTAAATTCTGGTTTGAATTTTTAAAATTCCTTTTTTTTCCTTTTTCAGAAATGCTTGCAATAAGGGAAGCTGATAACCAGCTGAAGACTATTAAAATAAAAATGCGTGGGGTGTAGAGGGATTACAAAAATATTGTATAAAATTATGAAAGAAAAAAAGAGGAAAAAAAGAAATCTTTGTGTCTGTGTGTGAGTTGGGGAATGAAAAGACAAAGATTTTCCAAAATTAAAAAAACAAAGAGGACTGATTCAAATTGTCTTCCATTGAGCAGTTGGCAAGGTAGGAAGAAGAGAGAGTAACTTAGCAGCAGAGGAAAGAAAGAGAGAAACATCTATTCAGATGAAAGATGACAAATTTGAAAGAAAGCCAAAGTATTATATGAAAAGTGAGGAGGGAGCCAACAAGCAATCACAGCCAGTAAAGTGGAAATCCCAAATGATTTTGTAGTAGGCAAGGTGTCTAGACAGGCACCAATGGAACAATAGCCAGAAGAGACAAGGCGAAGGCAGAGATAAGGACAGGCGTTGTTGGTTGTCTGTGAGAGAAAGTGAAATTGTGCAGCCAAGAATCAATCATCCCAAGGACTGACGTCAGTGTCAATGGCTATGCAGTTGTAGGCAGCATATTGCAGCTTCTCTTCTGCAAGTTTGGCACTGGAAAGAGACAAAAGAATCAAAGTCAATTATGTGTGTGAGCACCATCAAGTTGGTTCAGAAATAAATCAAGACTGACTTTTGTAAAAAGATACAAAAAACTTTAGAAATAAAAATGATGACATTTTGAATTTTAAAATAAAAATGACAACATTAAACTGACATAAGATTTTTTTTTAAATTCCAAGGAGATGAAGTCTTATTTTCCTATTTGAAACTTTGGCTTTGTGACTGAAAACAATTTTTCTAAGGGGAAAGAAGTTCTTAATGATGGTGATGAACATTGTTGCAATTCTGTTTGCAAATGGATCATTTGTTGACACATTTACTTTTATGAGTAAATTTTGCATAGCCCTCTTTGCCAGAAATTCACACTCAATCTTTGCAGCATCTTCATGCATGTTTGGGTTTGACAAAATTCTTACCAATTCAGTTCAGAAAATGTAATTATCTTTTTAGTGTGCTTTTTCCTTTACAAATCTTAACAGTTTCATGATCATGTTAAAAAGATCATCTGCAAGGAAATGAAGCAATAGTTTATTGCTCTGATATTTTATCAGAAACAGTTTAATGTCTTTCAAAACAGACACAAAAATCTGCAGTTTCACTGGAAATAAAACATCATTTACGTTTGCCATCACTACAGAGGGAGACTTGATCTGGGGGTACATTTTACTGTTTTTTTATTAAGTTCACAAATTTGATGACATCTTGCCAAATGTCTAGGAGCCATTCACATTTTTGTATATTTTCTAGCCATCTATGGCCAAAAAGTAAAGAGTGAGGGTTGCCAGATTGAACTTTTTGTATAAAGCCAAGCAATAAAAGGCAAATAAGTTTTAATATATTACATCATTTTTTCACACAACAAAAGCTAGAGATACAGGTCATTACTGCAAACTTTAAAAATAACATCCTTCTTATTTTTTTCAAGACACATTTTCTATCGTAAGACACAAGCAAGGCACATTTTCTATCATCCTTTCTGTGTACATTTTCTTTGAGTCAAATTTGATTCTCAAACTTGTTACTTTTGGCAACAATGTAGGCAAACATAGTTTACATAGATACAGATTGATACGGGGTGCATAAAGTATCTATTTTTCCTCATGAACTCACCCACCACTGAACTATAGATCAAAACATGTTTTTACTTTTTAAATTGACATGAGAATAAATTTCTTCAATTGTTCAAATTGTAAAAAACACTGATAAATTTTTCACGATTTTACTAAAATGTATTTTATTACTGTAAAATGATTTTCCTTTCTACAAATCCAATGAGAGTGAATTAATTCATCTTTGATGGAGATGTTTACTTGTCTCTGACGCTGTTTATCTTTGCTTTTTTTCTTTTCTTGTTGAGTGAGGGTAGCAGCTCAGAGAAAACATGCCTTTATATTATTTCTCCCTTTCTTTTTTATCACCTAAATGAGAAAATCCAGAAGTAACTTAAGTAATGAGGTTATGAACGAATTCTAATCAAGGAAACAAACCACTGTTTGCAATAATTGCCAAATATTACTGACAACTAAAAAATATTTTTCCTGAAATTATTAAGATTATTGAAAAATCAAGTGACATTAGTAAAATGAAACATAAAAAATGTTGGTTAAAAAAAAAAAAAATAGAAATACTACCTACCTCGAATATTTTGGCATAAACAACATATTTCCACAGGTTGAGGATTCAGGCAAAGCATTGTCTGCTTCTCTGAAAATGACAAAATTAAATTTTTCAGAGGAAGAGCAATTAAAGAAATTGAATTAGAAATTCAAGTAGTTTTTTTTTAATTTAAATAATGAAAAAAATAATAAAGACAAAAAGACATTTTTAAAGTGAAGGTATGTGAAGGATTGATTAATTTTTTTTTTTTTTACAGCTTATCAACCTTTTGCAGGTTATTTAAAGCTGGAAAATATTTTTAGATTGTAAGAATTTGTTTGAAAATAACAATGATTTACTTATACAAGGCTTACTATTTAACCCACAACTAGAGGAGAAGCAATGGATTCATACCTTTTCTAAAGGTATTTGCATAATATGACAGACCTGACTGGAATTGGAAATCAGTTCTTCAATTTTCTACTTGTAGCAGTGATCTGTTACACCACACACATATCCAAGTTTACAGCACCTTGTAATCCTAAGCAGTCACCCAGCTAGGTACTGATCAGGCTCAACACTGCTTAACATCAATGATCATATGTGAACTAGTGTTTCAATGTAATATGGTCATAAGTTGGTGGGTGAGGAAAGTATATCAAATGTTATATATCTGATTTGCTTCACACTTTGTCAGAGTGATCATTAGAAGTTACTTAGAACTATTTAAAAAAACAAAACTTAACACAAAACCCATAGAATTTAACAGAATCAAGCATCAAATACTTGTGCTGGAAAAAATGTTTTAAGGTGAGACTAGAAAAACCTGTCACTTTTTATCAGAGTTGATTTAATTTTTGTTCATTTATCTTTTTGCCAAACTCATATATGCATGTTTTTTCAATTTATAAACTTCTTAATACAATTCATTATTTATTATTCTGATGTCATTCTGAAGGAGTGATTGTGTTTTTGAGATAATGAATAAGAACAACAACACTAACTTCTAAAAAAAGATCAATGGGTGCAACTTTGAATCTAGTGAAAATGCAAAATTGAGGAAGAGCATGTAAAAATATTGCAGAAGAATGAAGAAAGAATTATTCTAAAAAAACTCTTTCAATTTTATTTCTTAGGATGATTTTGGCACGAATATGAATTGTGGGTAGGAGACCAAGCTACAGTAGAAAGTGTCATGAAGATATCAACTAGATTTTCTTTTTACAAAACTGTCAACAACAAAGTTTTGTATTTTTTTTTTTTTAATCATTTCACCTAAACATTTTTATGGTAATTGTTATGAAGAATTTTCCTCTCTGGTACTTTATGACTTTATGCACAATACTAGGGCTAGCAGCAAGGTTTCATCATTTTAAAGTTAAAATGGTTAGATGCAACCATAAGTTCTATGCTAACATTTTCTTTTTTCACATATCTTGTTTATGGAACACTCTTCTGGCTTTTTGATTTCCAGTCAACTATGATCTTCAAAATTTTAAATGCAATGTCAATCATTATCTTCTGTCTTTATAATTTCTGTTCTTTTATTGTTCTCTTTCTTTAATGATTTTTTCATATTCTTTAACACTCAGTATCCCTTGCATCTTAGTGGCTTAAAAAAAATTAAAAGAATAAAAATATAGCAAGACAATAATGTCACAATAAAGACACAAGGGAGTTGCTGGGAGTGAAAGAGAATGAGAATACTTTAGAGGGAATCAGAAATCCAATCAGAAATCCAATCCCAAGCAGGAAACAAGGGATAAACCTCTACTTCTGTTCAAAAGTTTGTGAACCGGTTAATACAAGAACCTACATACTAAATTATTTAAACCTCATATATTACAGCTATTATTCCTTGAATGTCAAAGTGTATAGATGTGCTGTTTTTAAATGTAACTTCTTAATATTAAGTGCATCCAAAAGTCATACAATTGATTACAAGTTTTTCACTGAAAACTTTTGAACACACCTAATAAATCTCAAATGCCAAAACTTAGGTAGATGCTGTGGAGAGAGAGAGAGAGACACACACACACACTCATATTGACAAGGTCAGCACATACATCAATCTATGTGTAGGATGTATGGAGAACCTTAATTGTTTAGTTTTAACATTTAAAATGAATACTCCTTAATAACCATAATCTTCAGTCCTGTAACACTGTTGAGTCCTGATTTCCACTTAGTACCAATCTTTACAGTGCACCTATCAGCAACCTGTTGACAAACTCATACATGTCACCTTACATACTTTCCCCACTAATTATGCCTATCTAATATGTTATTAATTTCCAGGGGGTTTTTCTACTCACGGTTTAGCTGATGACAAATACAGTGGTGCTGGCAGGCGTCGACGTCCTGTGACAAACCTCAGTAATCGGCTTCGATCTTCATTAGAAAAATTTTTCACTGCTTCCCAGAAATATTTCACACGTAAATCTGTTTGCTCTAAGTCGATGAGATGGACTGTAAGTAATTGTAGAATAAGTTTTCAACTTAGGAATTCAACAAAGCAAAAAAATCTGAACAATAAATTAAAATAAAAAGGTGTTTAAATTGTTACATAAATAACAAATAAAGAGATTCTAATTATGCCTGTGGTCAACAGATACGGGATTGTAACTTCTTATTCATTTTTTAATGCAAAGCATGAAGATAATTTAAGAGCTTGTGATGAACAGTAAATTACTGAGAAATTCAATCAATCTTCATAAGGAACAAGAATGCTCATGTAGGATATTCTCACAAAGTCTGCCAGAATACTTCTAGTATCTACTAGAATATGTACAAAAAGAAAGAGCACAACCCCACTCCTCTTTTCTCATCAACAACAGGATACTGTAGTGACAGAACATGCTTTGTTCCCCAAATCATCTGTCAGATTGCATACAATACAATAATATCACTACACTTCCTAGCCAATAAGATAGTCTGCCACTTCTCAGTCTTATCTGCCATATTTCTGTTCGTGCTTATCTTCAAGTCAGAATGCTACAATGTCTGTATCTCAACATTATTACTTTGTGAACTTTTTGCTTTATAATTGTGGTTTTACCTATATATATATATATATATATATATATATATTGTTTGGCATCCACATACAAGCCTGTTTCGCTGTATCACAGCTCATCAGTGTGACTAGACGCATCCACTCGCCTCTGGCCAGGATCAAAACTCAACTGATTTGGTGTCAGTCGGAGTCTCTACTTCCTAAGCCATCGACACATGGTATCAGAGAAGGGAAATTTTAACGTGTTGTATATCAGCAGTGTTTACACACGCCAGTTCCCGAGAGAACTCAATTCATTTCCGAAGAGTCATGCATATAGCTGAAGTGGAAACTGTTTTTAAAATTATATATATATATATATATATATATATGTCATCCGCAGACATAACTGTTTCGCTGTATCACAGCTCATCAGTACAGTTAGATATCCAATTGCTTCTAGCCAGGATTGAAACCTGACTGAATTGACATCAGTTGGTGATTCTACCTCTGAGCTATGGGCGCTCGGTAGAGGAAGGCAGACTTTAGTGCGTTATATATAATGCAAACACACGCCAGTAGCTGAGAGTGTCCAAATACATTGCTGAACGAATGATGTGTGAGTAACTACTGTTTTTTCAAAGTCTACCATTCTTCCATAGTGCTCAATCAAGGTATGTGATATATATATTTTTTTTATTAGTATGCTTAATATTATTTTTGCCCTGACTTACTTTCTTTTCTTATTACAAACTTTGTAAATTATGTTTGTTGGACATTTCTGCCAATTACATTAAACTGTTTAATTATGGCCAATTGAGGCCTTCAGTACAAAGAAGGTACTTTCTGCCACATATGCGAAAATCAGTTAAGCATGACACTGTATGACCCAAACATTCCTCTCACTGGAAAGCAATCATAAGGTACTTGCTACAAGGTCTAAATTCCTATAGTTCACAATGAGGTTGAATATGCTCCTGCCTGGCTATGCAGGCTCATATTGAATGTTGGTGTAGAAGGTACCTTCCACCACATCCCGGTAACGTTTGTTTATATTGAGAGCAAGTGAGTTGGAGCCAATATTTTTGTATACTCATCATGGCTGTTATCTAACCATTATCAGTATATAAAGATTACTTTTATGATAACATGTCAGATTATTCATTTTTTCCTTTCAAAATATTTTTTTCATGAAAATTCATTAGTGTGCTTAGGGGCAAGTTTATGTTTGCCATAAGACATATTTTAAACCTTTTATCTGGCTTGGGCAAGCATAATGTCACTACTGTGGTGCTAAGTTTGCGTTATAAGTGTATAAAATTTTTTGGCTTCAAAATACTATACAGCTTTTCTGTTGTAAGTGCTTGTATGTTAAAGTAGATGCTTTTAGCTTCCTTTAAAAAATAAATTGAGTAGTTTATCTTAAATAGATAAAGTTATGGCATTTCAAAAGTCGATAAACTTTAAACACAATTTTTCTCGTTTTTATTTTGCGGCAGAAAGTACACTCCAATTCCAAACACCTCAATTACTCTACACCATCAAATATCTTTTAGAAGCATTTGTAGTTGCACAGTAGTTACTGTTTTCTTAAGAAAATTCAGTTCTCATTAAATGCCTCAAACTAGTGACCTTATAACAGACTAAAGTAAGTCTGCCTGGCTATTTTTAGAGTAATGACTTTGATACTCGGAGGGTGCTCTATTATGATGTCTTTGTGCCAGACTGAGTTTAATAAATACCTACTTTTTCAAAATTAAAATGAAACTTAAAAACTGTTTACCGCTTTTCTGTAAAGCTTCCAAACTAATTTCTGCTTCACCACAGATTCTCTTCTCCAGTTCCTGCCAAGTGATCAGCCTCAAGACATCTTCTGGAATCACTCGAAGCAAGCCTTTACGAATGGCTGCAATCTGGTGACAACAAAACATTAATCGTATTATTTATTGCTTTCCAATAAAATACTAAAATTCCAAAGTTAGAGATAAATCTCTAAAATCTCTCCCCAAGTGGAAGAAATTGTTATAATTTTTTTAAAAAAGTTAAAAAAAAAAAAAAAAAAAAAATGAAGATATTTTTTATTTTTTTCCCCCCAATTTTAATAAAAAATGAATCAGTTGTTTGCTTGATCTTATATCATGTTCACTAAACATCAGTGTTTTCAATAGGATATTTATTTAATTTGCAATTTTGGTGAGAAGGGAAGGTTGCAAAAACGTTTTCGTCTCTTGCATTTCAATGTTTTATCATGCACAATAATCTTTCTGGATTTTTCAACTTTTCTACAAATTTTGAATTTAGGTAGGAAATGTGTGTGCCTTCAGTTCTTCCTAAAGCAAAACTATTTAACTAACTACATCAAAGCCCCTTTATCAAGACTAAACACATTTACCATCAGTGGGACTTGAACCAAAATATTAGAACCAGAGAAAATAGTCAGTAATATTACAAACTCAAAATCGGGTCAAATTAATAACAAAATTAAGATAATTATTTTATAAGTGATCTTTGTTTTATACACATTAGTGAAATATGAAAATAAAATAAATAATCCAAAAGATTTCACCCTAAAAAAGTCCAACACAACCCTCTAATCCAATTTTTAAATTAAGGGTAATTTGCATGTTATTTTAAATCACAGATAATTAATCTGTTTAAAAAAAATACAATATTTTCTGTTGTTTTCTAAAAAAATAAAAAATAATAATAAAAAAAACAACTCAAAGTTTAGATGGGCATTGGATCTTTTACCTGTTCATAGCTTTCACCAATCCGAATTTTCTGCACTTCTAAACAATACTTTTCCCGTTCATCATATCGAAGGCGTTGTGGATTGCCATCACTGTCAAACCGGAGATTCACTTCTGTGCCGTTACTCAATGTCGTACTCCAAAAACGGTTTTCCTGAGGGAATTTCTCTTCATCCAAATTGAGTAGCGTTTCCAAAAGTTTTACCTGAAACATTTCAAGAAGAATTATAGTAGAAATGCCAAGATTCAGACATTTAAATCTTAGTTTAGTTAGTAAAGAAGAATTATCATAATTGTGTGCTAAAAAGCATTTTGCAATCAGAATGTTTCATAATTAACATTTTATTTTCATATTTTCAGAGGAAAAATAAGATTTGTTAATGGGAATTAAGTCAAATGTTTTACATATCTTTACAAATGTAAAACAATGGATATCAGAGAAAACAAGAAAACTCTACAGTCAGACTCTGAAGCAATTTTGAGCATGCAAACTAACTTCATCTTTAAAATAAAATCTTATAATATTAGAGCATTAACATTTTTCAGAAAACGTTAATTTAGCAGAAGCTCAATAGCCAATTATATGAACTGAAATCCAATGATCTTTCTTGATTGTGTTTTTTTTTTTTTACTCTTCATTGTTTGGGCTGTTTGATATGCATGGTATTTACCAACTTGTAGAAACTGATCAGAGACGACCAATTATGACACAAATGCAAAAAATTTTTCATTCAATGATAAAGAGTTTAGATTTATTTTGCTCCAAAAGGAGACTTCCCTTTTGAGGATTTGATAACTCATGACATAACCAGGGTCCAACTGATAGACATTTGCAATTTTTAAAAGACTCATTAATGGATTTAAAGGCCATGGTAAATTCATGAATAACAAAAGAAAAGGTTTGTCTTTTACGGTTCTTTTGTATTTCCATTGTTAAACATTTTTTTATATTTTTGAGCTTAGCCAATTATAATGCTGAATAAGAATGAACATTCTGAAACAATTGATAGAAAATAAGATAAACAGAGTCTAGTTAGAAAAAAAAAAAAGAAAGGAAAAAGGAAATGTGAAGTAAAACAAGCAATTATTTTATAGGTAAATAAATAGGATAGATTTTATAAAAGGATCCTTAATTAAGAGGTAACCAGAATAGATGATCTAAGAAGCTAAGCAGACTTCTTCCCCCATCTCCAATCTCTGGCTTTTTAAAGACATTGAACTCAACTAAACAAATATTGCAGCTTCAAAGAGAGATTATTTTCCAAAACAATCATGTGAGAATCTAGAGAGTGGGCACTGGTAGACAGTGAAACAGGATTCATAAGAGAAGCAACAAGGTGTGGAATAGTGAGAATAAAGTCTGTAAGCAATAAATAGTATAATAAAGACAGGCTCACCTCCGCGGCATCAACTGTAGTAAAATCTTGATACCAGCTAATATTCTCCCCTGACAACTGCTTCCATACAAAAGGAGCTAATGACAAAACCTGATGGAAAAAAATATTGCAGAGATAATACAGATAATTAACCAATGGATTATTAATACTCAGCAAATGTCAACAGATTCTCCCTGATCGCATGATGCTGAAGGATGTTCCTTCTTCCTGGCTTCTAAATCAAAGAATGTGATTTTACAATCATTAACTGTATTTTGAAGATCTCAGCTTGACAGTAGGCCATTTCAAATTACTACTATAATCTACTAATGAAACACACATTCTAGAAAGCAAAAGCATGAGATTTGAAATAGTTCATTTTCTGACATTTGTTGATTGTGGTGAACGCATGTCAGAACAGATGCAAAAGAGGCCTTAGATTGCATGCGGACATGTCTGTCAATGCTAGTTACATTTAAGTTTTTCTTCTCTGTTAGTAGTAAAACAGTTTGGCATGTCTACATACAAACCTCTCTGCAACTAGTCAAGATCTGGGTTTTTATAAGATTCCCTATATTAATAAATGTAGGGGGAAAACCAGCAATTGGCAAGACAGTGTCTTGTGAAGTCAGTCCTGTAGGCAGTTTTGTTCTTCAAGTTGCTATGGTTTCTGAAGCAGTGTTATTTTTGTTACCTCTTGTCTCTTTCCCTTCTCTACCTATAACTCCTGTAGTTGATGAGAGAACAATTAGATAGATGTTTCCTCTCAACCTCAAAACATTATTGCTGTACGTTACAACACTAATGTAGAAAGTATTTCAGAGACTTACATAAAACACATTTTACAAAAGTTTTTTTTTTTTTTTTAATTTAACTCTCTATAACTGTATCACTGCACAACTTAAGCCTTTCATTGTTTGTTTTTTTTCTCATAATACCACCAACATTGTAATATTTGGATATTAGGGGTGCAGAAATTGTATAAATTAAGAAATGCAGTAATTTTTGTCATTATTATGTCATCTGCCACCAAAACATACAGGGTGGGTATCTATTATGTCTTATTGACAGGAAAATAGAAAACTTTTGTGTGTCAAATTTTAATTCTGTCATGACGAAACAATAACTTATACTGAAAAGAAAAAAGTTTTAATATTAGGGTAGATTTATTTATTTCTTTTGTATACTTTCACGCTTCAAATTTTCTCAAGGGAGGAAACTAACTGACCAGGTTTTCTTTGCTACGGAAACAGGCTCCCATTAATTGACCAATCCATTCATATTCGGCAAACCAAGTACAAGATGGATTTGGGATGTAGGCATCTCTGTTCACATTGGAATCTTCATGAATCTGTGAAACAATTTGAAAGAACACATTGATAATCACTGCAAAAAGGAAAAAGAAACTATAAGCATTCAATTAAAATTCGTTTTTAAAAAAAATCCCCAAACCAACCAAAATAGTTTAACTGTAAAGAAAATAACAAGGATTAAGAACAAAATGAGGAAAACGCATTTGTAACGGGTAGGAAATACCAAAATTGCAGAGACCAAAACGAGTAAATTGAAAACTCAAGGGGAAATACTCTTGTAAATCAGAGTTATTCCCCTTATTCCATTGTTTGCTTTTATTTTTGTCTTTTTATCAAATCATGAGAAATGTATGTCAGTTAAGTGCCATATGTGATACACGCTTTGGTGATCAGGTCTTTTAGCTGTAGAGTGGTTGCCAACCAGGGCTATAAAATCCAATCTGTCATGATATTCAATCCATAGCTGGAGGAAGAAGAGATGGATTCATACCTTTCCCAATGATATTTGCACATAAGTGATTGCAATTTCTCATTCTGTGCTAATATCTATTGCACCACAACGCACATTGTGAAAAAGTATATAGAGTTTAAAAAGTAACCATTTAATTCATATCTTTAAAATTTAATAAAACATACTGACCTATGGCTTAGTAAATAAACACAGAGGCTTTTCTTTATTTGAGAAAAACAGTTAAAAGATTTTATTAGCTGTGCAAACATTCTCAGTATATTTTTGGAAAACTACAGGTTTAAAACTGTCATAAAAACATTAAATTTAAATGCAAAAAATACTGGAAACTTTTTGCACTGCTAATAATACTAATTTAATTTTTATTATCTAAATTTACTAGTTTTATTATCTAAATTTTACTAGTTTTAAGATCACTTAAATTTAAATTCAACTTTAGAGCTATATGAACAAATTCAGCCCTCTATGCCACATATCGTAGAGACAGTTTTATTCATGAATATATGTCTTAGTCATTTCCATGGAAACCAAATGCAATAGAATTGCAGTGTTAAGAATGAGGCTGTAATAAATTGATTTTAATGGATTATAATAAAGCAATAATATGAAAAAAAAATTTGGTTTTTACAATTTGTCTCCTACATCATGACTTCCCATGTAATAAATTATCTTGGCTAAGAAGCCACTTTCAAGCCACTGTTTATGTACATATGAATCCCCACCCCCAGTTAGTCATACATTTTTTGGTAACCAAGAGTAATAGCTATAAGATAAGGACAATTGGACTATGTATATGCATTTTTGGTGAATCCTAAAGCAACATAAATAAAAGTTTACACATATTGAAAATTTAATGAGTCCTTGGTAACAGTTGAAAGGTAAACACATCTATCAAGACCACATGTCAGATTAATGTAGATAGTAATCCCTCTATATAGATCTTGTAGCAGTTCCTGTCTTTATTGAGGGAGAGAAAGTGACATGCTAAGTGTAACAATATTTTGGGTGGAATGGAAGTAATTAATTTTATTAATTATTAACTATAACTGGAAAATCTTTTAATTACTATTATAGATCAGAAGAAAATGTACTAAAAGAAATTTTCTTTATTCTCCAAATATGAGCGAAGGAAAAGAAAACAAAAGATAACAAATGGTATTTCTCTGTTGTTATTTTAAACCTGAGAAGAGAGAGAGAGAGAAGAGGAGGAAAAGAAAAATGGACTTGTTTAATGTCATAGAGTGCCACGTGCTGGTTTCAGCCCACCCATGAAAGCTAACAATTGTCAATCTAAACCTGAAAGAAACAGAAGAGAGATAAATTCAATTGTTATTTTTCGCTGGACATTAGGAATCTGAAACATAAAAATAACCACATGGCACTAGACAGGTATTTTTATTATTGTATCCAAAAGGTATTGTCTTGCTCGCGTGAATTGTGAAAAAGAATTAAGACAACAGATATCTAATTCTGAGTTGAAAACTGGATTAGTAATTTAGAGAAGAGACATTTGGCTTGACATCGAGCAGGGAGGAAGGGTAGAGCAGATAACGAAAATATTTTCCGTCATCTAAAAATGTCGGTGGCTTAGAAATGGATATTAGAAATGCAGATGAGGAAAATTCTTATCTAAGTGACAATGTTAATAGGCCCTTGTGAACTTGTTTTGGGCAAGGCAAGTCCAAAAAGATTAATAGTGACTGATTAAGATCCCCAAAATTGTTTCATGAGAAAGAAAATTTGCCAGTTAAGTCCAGCCCAGAAAAGGTGTATGGGAAGATGACATCATAAGAGTGAGAGGAATCTCATTGGTTCTGTGAACCAGTGCTGAAAGGGAGAGATGATCAACAGTTGATGTCATGGAAAGAAGACTAATCCCATTGAGTAAACCAAAGGCAACAACGAGTAGCAGCTAACCTCAGAGATGAGGGGTTAGACACCCAGCATCAGTCAGCCCCACACCAGGGTAAGGGCATAAATACAGGGTCCTGAGGGACCAAAATCAGTTGGATTGGAGTTGCCAGTTGAATTCCAGTTAGCTCCTGGCCCAGATATATAATGACGAAGATAGGTGCCATGTTGTTGGGTGCCAACCACAGGGCCTGCCAGCCAACCAGAGTTAAAGACAGACAAGAAGAGAATTTGCAGACAAAGTTTTGAAATTGCCAACTGAATGCAGTTTTCAGTGGCAGTTGGAGTTGAGTTGCAGCTCAAGTGGCAGAGAGTTCAAGTTCTCGGTCCAGAGAGGTAATGACAAAGAGATAATTGCCATACAGTTGGGTGCCAACCATAGAAAATTGCCACCTGCCAAAGACAGTTCCCAGCTGAAGTAAAGAGATAGAGAGATAATTGCCATGCTGTTAGGTGCCGACTGTAGAGAAGCCTGTCACCAATCAACCAACCAGAGTTAAGAGACACATGAAGAGACTTTGCAGACAAAGTTTGAAATTGCCAAATGAAAAGATTTTTTGGTGAGAGTGATCCAACCCGGAACAAGAAATCCACCTTGATTCCATTTCCGAAGACAAACTGTGCCAACCTACCCACAACACAGCACTTCGGCAATTTCTGCAACATTCCAGAAAACAAGCATCAAGTTGACTAGACTTACAACGAACTTAGAACTCTGTTCAGAGCAGTGAGCTGCGGCCAGCCAGATTTCTCGTTATTGCTTAGGAGAATAATTCGACTTACTTAAGAGACTTGTTCCGCTACCAGTTTGATAGAAGCAGGAATTGGGAATTATCCAAGAGACTATTGTGTATATTCTGTATATAAAGACGTTATTTTACAACACTTCAAACGTTGGTCCACTTATTTTTTTTTGGTGCTATATTTTTTTCTTTTATTACTCAATTGTGTGCATGCTTCCCAGTTTGGTTTAGTTTGGCAGAGAGACAGCTAGTGGAGAACTCACGTGACTACCTTGTGATTAATCAACACAACATGGGACAAGGGACATCACTGTGACAGAGTCAATTTTACGACCAGCTATCTGGATCAAAACCACCAGCGATCGGCCGGGTAGTGGTATAAAGTATCTCAGAAAATATATGATCTCTAATGACTTTTGTCATAGGACTTGCTGTCCTCATCACACAGACCAGTAGTAGTCTTACAAGTAGTACTAGTTTTAATAACCTTTTTACTGCACCCTTTACACTCCTGCCTAGAGGAAGGGTAAATAGGGAGGTGGGTAACAACATTCTGACATCTAATGTTATCAAATGGGTCACTAACTGAAAGCCTATCTGCTTTCTTTTTCAAGGATTTAATGCTAATCAAGCATCTGGCAAACACCATTTGGAAATGCAAATAGGTTTTTGATGTTATTCCATATTAAGTGCGAATGCCCTTTTTTTAACAATGAATGCAGCACTTAAATTTCATCAAATAATATGACAAAAAAAATCTCTACTACTGTTGCACATCATCACTAATTTATCTTGATAATGATTTGTATATATTTGACTAGGGCAAGGGGACAACAAACCTTAATAGAAATTTCATCTTTTCTGTCTTTTCACAGTTGATACATCCAGCTACAAAGTTTGTATAGTTGATAACAGACCAGTGTATGTATTACATCCCATGCGGACTGACTTTGGACTCTTCCAGTAACCAATACAATTCATATTCAGCAGTATATTCTTGACATTTGTACTTAACCTTCTGCTAGTGCTGTTGAAGTGAGTCATCATTATCAGAACCAAATTTGTCTATTTCCCACCATTTTCAACTTGGGTTAAGAATGATTTGCAATGCCCCTATGGCATTTATAAGTCTGCTTTGTCATGGTATTGAAATTAATCAATCATAGCTTGTCAAGGTATTGAAATTAATCATCTAACAATGAAAAGCGCAACAGATTATGCAGCACATTTTGATTAACTGCTTTACTTAAAAAGATTACTTTGCTACTTATGCAAAAAGTCTTAGTTGGTAATAATATAAATGACAGTTGGTTATAAAAAGGGAACTGTTGTTTATTTACAGCTAATTTGTTTAAATAATGCAGTGACTATTGTTTATATCACATGACAATAACTAAGTAAAATATTGCACTAAAATAAGTAAGCAAGTAATTGGTTTAAGTTCTTTTAATATCAGTGCTGATTAAAAATTACAAAATAAATCACTAACTTTAAATCATATAGGAGCTGCCATATCACTAATTCAATAGTCTACATAATTTACAACTAATTGCTATCATTAGATTCAGCTGTAAACATGCACACACTTGATCTTCAAGTTATTGAGGTTTATGAGAATTGCATAATAAGATCAGATGGACTGTGTGTATAAAAACATTGAAACTATTTTTAAAAAGGTTTATTCATTCATGTTTATAATATTTGAAAACTATTAATTATACTGTGTTGTCATGTTAAACGTCAACATAGTAAATGTTATTAAATAATAATGGTGATTTTATAATTGAAAAATATGAAATTTGGCAAAATCTATTGGATAATGTTATCTAAAATAAAACTGATTTTTTATTTATATTGAAAATTTACAACTAATATATGTCAAAGGAACATTAAAAAATATTTTGCCTGGTTACATATAGCTTGTGAACAGATTTTTTCATTTTTTGATATTCTATATTACAAAATATCTAAATTATATCTAAATTATTGCAATTTTCCAAAAAACGATTTAAAGAGGTGTATGCGAGTATTTAACGATGTGACATAACCCACAGATTAGATTATGAACAGAAAAGGACTAACAACAGACTTTGCATCTTATCTATTTAATTAAGTTGGCAAAAAAAAAAAAACCCTGAATTGCTAGCAGTGTATTAAAGCAGGAAACATCAATCCCCTCTCCAACACCCAACTGTTATATTAAGCATATGGTTGCAGAACAAGGAAGAAACGATGGAGGTTTAATAAATAAACAATTGTATTAACATAAAAATACAACAAATAGTAAATTGGTGTAAATGTCTCTTGTTGAAAAAAAGAGATAAGTAGAATCGTAAAAGTCATCTGCAGAGGTATATGGCAAGTGAGTTGTCACTTACTGCAGAAATGATCTATGGCGTGTTGTCTTTTGAAGATGGGAAGTCACGTTCTGATGAGCATTGTAAATCCTGGCTTTTGTGCTGTCTGACACGAAAGATGCCTCTTTGAAGAGCTTTTATGTCCTTTATTTAGGCTCAGATCAGCTTCAGTTTTTATTTTATTTCTTTAAGTGGGAGTGGGTGCTATTGGGTGGAAATTCTGGATTATATTTTTCTTTGTATGTAAATAAAACAAGTTATGTGCGAAGTTGATGCGCAGTTGACAATTTTTAGTTCAGTCATGGTTTTTGTTGTATTCATATCTAGTAAAATTTGTGTAACATGAATCAGAAGAAAATCTGGTTTTAGAAAGATTATAACAGCTCCCTTAGATCTTATTCTGATTCATGGATAGATTGGTGTGTTGTATGTATGGTGTGATGTTTTCTCTGAGGGGATGGTTGAAGTGCTGCGACAAGCAAAATATGCATTGGCAGCCTGTATGTGAAGTTTGAAGTGCAATTGTGTACCCTTGATTTCTCAAAAAATCACAATGGGATGTAGATGTTAAGCTCTGATTTATGAAGTCTGAATGTTTTGCTAGCTGTGATTGGATTGGTCAGTAGGTTAGTCTTCTTTTGTGACTTACTGTGATGACGGCCTTTGGCAGGTGGTCTTTTGGAGATGGAAGGTCGCATTCCAATGAGCATTCCAAATCCTGACTGTTGTGCCATCTGACTGTCAAAGATGACCTTTTGATGAGTTTTTATGTCCTTTTCTTAGATTTAGATCAGCTTCAATTTTTATTTTGTTTCTTCAAGTGAGAGTGGGTGCTATTAGGTGGCAATTCTGGATTGTATTTTTCATTGAGTGTGTAAGTAAAACAGAAGCTATATGCAGAGCTGATGCACAGTTGATAGAATTTTTAGTTCAGTCTTGGATTTCAGAGTGTTCACATCCAGCCAGTAGTAAAAATTTGTGTAACATGAATCAGAAGAAGATCTAGTTTTAAAAAGATTATAACACAACTTACCTGATTTGGAGATCGAATAAAGAAAGGCAGAGGTACAGGAGCATCAGATGAGCTTGGGCATAACTCTTCAGCAATATCAGAGAGACTGTCACGAAAACCTCCTCCCTGATCAATTATGCCTTCCATTAAAAATTTACATTCCCACCACTGGTCATGTTTATTTGGCCATCTGGAGAAAAAAACCCAACAAAATTAAAAATAAAGTGCTTCAGGACAAATAGTAATCAAGTTGTTTTTCATCTTTCATCATATTGTAAAAATATGTTGTTTGTTTTTGCTTTTACTGCCAAAATCAACATTTGAAAGATAGAGCCTCAGTACAATTCATTTTTGGGTTGGTGACTTTTTACACCAAACACTAACATTTATTTGCAGTTAAAAGGGAAAATTCATGTTTAGATTTTTAGTATTGGGTTGTAGCATTTGTAAGTGAATTTCAAAGACAATATTGACATTTATTCAACTACATATGTGCCATTTTGTTCCATTACATTTCATCATATTTGAGGAAACTTTATGATTCTATTCTCCTAGAACTTAGTTTATAACCCAGAAAGAAATTGTTTTTGCAGTTTTTACAGGCTTCCAGAGAATTGAAATTTTTCTCATTAAAAGAATTTTGTAGACTGAAATACATGGTAATCCAAAGGTGCAAGGTCAGGTGAAAATGTTGAGTGTAGTAGGACATCTTACCCAAGATGCACCCATTTCTGCTGGGTCTGCAAAGACACAGGAGGCCTAGCATAGTCCTGATGAAAGACAACACCTTTCCATTCTAATTGGCCAATTCTGGATGCATTTCATCAATTGCTGCTTTTAATCAACCCAATTAGAAACAGCACTTACTTTATTTCAACCTCAGATTTTGTGGAAGTTTATAATACACAATATCCTTCCAATCACACCAGATACACAGCTTTACTTTCAAATGCAAACCAGTTTTTGGTATGGCTACCAATAGCTCTCATTGTTGTAAACTTCCACTTTTCATTGCCTATGGCCAGTTTTTGTTGCATTTGAGAAGAGAATTGCAGATGGAGATGTCCACTAAATTTTTCTGTTAAATTGTAAGGTACCTAAACATCATCGGAATTCACATATCCAAGTATTTTCAAATGCCTTACAATATTTGGAGAATCTGTGATTGACCTGGATTATGTTTCAATTTGGTTATCATCAACGACTGTAGGTCTGCCAGGATGTTGTCAGTCTTCCAGATCAAAATTTCCACTTTTGATTTTAGCAAACCCCTTACAAATAGTACTCTCAACTATGGTTTCATTACCATAAACAGTGTATATCATTTTTGTTGTTTGTATTATTTTGTCCTTTTTGGAAATAAGAGAGCATCAAAAGATAAAAATGCATCTCATTTTTATTTTCAACATAAAAAAACATTTAAAATTCACAATCTATATATGAATTTATAGAAAGATGTGTTGAAATGTCACATTTCAGAAAATGCAGATATCTCATTTTTCATTCACATGTTAAATAAAATCACGTGTTCAAATGCCATCTATTGAAAACGCTACAAACTTATCTTTCAACCAAATATTTTACTTATTTTTGGATATTAAAGACTTTGGATTATTATTATTTTTTTTTGCAATTTTAGGAAATGCAATCTTTCAAAAATTGGGCAAAGTTTAATATTCATACACAAGTACAATTTTTCTCTTGACACAACTATTAGTGTATACTTATTCAGCAATTTTTATTGAAAAGTTTAACATGAAACAAGGTTTATATATTTTTCTGAAAAATTGACAACAAATATGTTAAACACAAATCAACTATAATGCAGTAAAAGAAATAACTATGAAAACAATTTTTTTATTCAAATTTATGAAAATGTTTTAGGGAAATAACTGCAATTATAAATTTTGAAAAAATGCATTTTTGAGACATTTCTTCCTTTATTCTAGTCACATAAATTCACTAAAATAGTTTATCAGCATCTGGATTTGCTTTTTTTTCTTGAAAATTGACAAAAATGTTAAACACCATTAGACTGTTTAATTATAAGAATAGTGAGAATAAAGATAATTCATAAAAATCCAGTCTCATATGTTTGTGTCTTATTAAAATTGAAAAAATAGCTTTTTCAAATAATTAAAATTGCCAAGTGAGTATACAGTAATGTTGTTAAAAAACAAAAATGTCCTTTGCAGGTATGAATGCTAAACTTTACCAATTGTTGAAAATTAGTGTTCCTGTTACTAATTAGCAAATAGTTCTTTTTGCTGTTGACAGTTGTATATCGGTTTTTAGTTTTACATTTATTATTTGGAAAGAAGTAGTTGAGCACTGTTATAATTATCACATGAGTAATTTCAATAGGTACAAAATGCTTGCAGCTGAATTTTGTCAAATAGAAAATTGTAGGTTCCCCTAAGCAAAATGTCTAATCTTGTGTTTTTAGCAATTTTAACTTTAGTGGATCATTTTCTTTCCGTTTATTTTTTTAAAATTTGCAAATAAAACACAGAAAGTGGATTTATATTGTTGTTTTGTAAATTAAACAAATATGCAGCAAACACAGAGCAGTAAACAAGTTGTGTAGGAAATATTGTTTTTGTGTAGAATTGACTTACCGGTAATTTAAAGGTTTATTTTTCTTTTCTCTTGGTTGGAGTCCTTCATAGACTTGCATAAAAATTGTACTTTTGCATTCAGGATCTTTGGAAGGGTCTGATTTGTGTTCAGTGGCTGATCGTCTATTAATGAAGATGATCCGAACATCAAGGGGGCGCCTATCCCAAAAGAAAATAAGGAAAGGATTAGCTATGGTGGGAAGATAATAAAGCAGAAAACTACGGTCAGATGTCAGAGGTGATGTGGTCACAAATATTGTCAGACAGCAATGACTGGGTTCTTCTGCTTGTGTGGCATGGTGCAGAGTCTTGTTGCCAGACAAAGGATCTTTCAGTAGCCACTACCTCCTCAAAGCACTCGATGTAGGCCTCCGTGTTGGGTCTGAGGCCCTCACCAACAAATTTGGGAGTTCTTCTCTTATCAGAATGATTAGAATGAGTTTTCCGAGCTGCCATACTTTTGTAATTATCATAAGGTTCAGTCAACACTTTCCAAATCCTCTGCACTGTCCTCAGATTGACACCCAAAAACTGAAATGTTTGTATTGGAGCTTCCAGCATGAATGTCAAACAGTACAGCATGCTTTTTACAAATTTCTATTGGAGCGAATACCTTTCCTTCATAGAGAAAACCAATACTATGAAAGCAAGTTAAATTTTCATGCAGCACCCTACAGCTGTAGTCTTGTGTCAGATTAATAAACTTACTTCAGAGCAATGGATAGTATGTTTGCTCCTTGCTAAAGTAGACCTGTGCCAAACAAATATGTTTGGCAAATATGGTTAACTTATCTGTTAACATACTTTGTAGAATACCTGCTTCATTCTGAAATTATTCCTCTGTACTTTTTATTGTGGGTATCAGAACTATTAAAAAATGGTAAATCAAAATCTAAAGAGAAGACCAGGAATCTCATCTTGAGTATGATAATGAGATCTTAAAATTCCTTTCATTCTTTAATCAAATTTATAAGGTCAACTTTAAATTCAAATCACTTGGGCATGGAGTAGGCAACTGTAACCATACAAACCTATTGTTAAGTGCCAAATATAGTGGGGTTAGATCTTTTTAGAAAATTTTCCACCACCCCCAAGTAATATATTTATTAATTTTGCATGTTTTGACTCTTTACAAGATTTTCTGGTTTCCTTTTATTAAGCAAGCCTTTCCCTTTATTGTAATTTGACTATGATCCTTCCTACCCCAATTATTAAGACTCCTTTGTATTAGGCACCTAAAATACTTGCTATGGAAACCACAGAAGCACCTGATATGGTGAAGCTATAACCCTATACTCCACAGGGAAGTCTGCAATAACAACAGGGGATAAAAATGGGATTATTAAAAAAAATTATACTCTCATAAATAACTATTTTTCTTAAGATATAAATGTTTAAATTTGTTTATCTGCTTGATAATTAAGTTATCATGAAAGTAATTTGAGAAAACAATATATGACAACCGTTTTGCATTCATTCATTTATCAAATATTTAAATTGGTTCATCATATCTCTCAAAACACAAAGTTTGAGAAGAAATCACATCCGCCTTGTGGCTGAGACAGTTACATATTGTATAGTAGTGCAAGAGATAAGTATCCAAGTCGAGTCAGAGTTCAAGATGTTGAATGCTGATACTCAAGCCAGGCAAAGGCCATCCTATTTGGAAGGCTGGTAGAAGAAAATCTTTCTACACTCCACTCAGCCATGTGCTACACTAAACTTTACTCTCTCTACCTCGCACATTTTTTTTTAATCGATTTCCCCCAAACAAGATGATAATGCCAAGATGCAAGGGAGGGTGTAATGGGAATGGAAGAGAATGAGGACTTTAGAAGGAACTGGAAATCCAATCCTAAACAGAAAACTAAGCATAAACCTCTACTTCTGTTCAAAAGGATAGAGACGAATGTGAACCAGATGATAGACAAACCTAACTACTCCTAATACACACACACAAACACACACCCCTTTGGACAAGAATGTGTGGGGTAAAATATAGAATGTGTTATCTGGTTAGACTTTAGTATAAAAACAAAAATACTCACTCTTTGATTGTTTCTCGAAGGAATGTTTCAATCAAAACTGATTTCATTTGTGATAAGGGCAGTAATTGACGTATAGACTAAAAGAAAAAAGCAAAGAATCTTAACTACAAGAAGAGCAGCAGCAACAACGAGGGATACAAATTGTGTAAATAACAGGGACAAGATGGGGCAATGGTTGATTTCTAAACGTTGGTCAGATTTTAAATATTCAGGCAAATCCAAAATCATAAACACATTTTTCAAAGTAAACTTAAACCAATAAAAACAGTGATAATAAGGATACTAATCTAAACAAAATTATACTGGCAATACTTTAAAGGTGAAAGGAATTTTGTTGCTTACCTCCAAATCTAGAATGGGCTGGTGCTGATGATTCCATTTTGGAATTAAATAATGAAGAACACTGTCTAACAACGAGATGAACCTACAAGAATAAAAAAACAACAGATCTGAGTACAATTTTATTGTAGATCAGTTGTTAGAGTGGAGCCTATTTTTGAAATATCAGGATTACAATCAAGTATATAAAAATAATGAAAAGAAAGATGATTACTGAGAAGGTCAGATAAAAGACTTACCTTTGTAGAAGAATAGCTCTGTAATATAACTGGTCAGCAGTGTAACCTTCTAAACGGGGATATCGGAAAAGTTTGCTTTTGGAGAAGAAGTCTCTGTCAAAGCCAAGACTACGCTCTCGACAAGATTGAATTTTCAGGCCTCGGACCCTTACATCTAAACCATCAGCTTAGGGGAAACAAGAAAAAGTAACAGATAAAAACCAAAGGTGGAGCAATTACTGTTGAAAAAATTAAGCAAAAACTGATTATATTAGGGTTAAAAAAAAAAAAGTAAAGAAAACATCAGAAATGAAAGAAACAGTGAATAATTACAAAAAGGAATATATGAAATAGTTCCTACTTGAAATAAAAACATATTCAATCCAATTCTTATAATAGCACCCTTGTTGCAAATCAGAAGGTATATACACTTGTGCAGAAATTAAATTTTTAAGACAAAATTCTCTAGTAAAAATGTGGGGCAGTGATTTATACTTGGGAAATGCGTTTCATTAAATTGAAATCTATGCAAAACAGGAAGAGCCAGAAACATAAGTCCTAGTTAAAAAAATTTTTTTTTAATTATTAACCCTCTGTTAATGGCTAACATTCCAAGTTTTAAAATTAAAATCTTTATATTAAAATTAAATTTGAAATATTTTGTACTCACCTGATAAAGCTACAGACAGATCAAGTGTTACAAGTAAAACTGAATTATATAAATTAAAAATCTACAACTCTTGAAAGTATTCCCCATCTCTGCTCCTGAATGTCCCCAAAATAGCAAAGCTCAATGACAGAAGTTGATATTTAAACAAAATCATTTTGATATTTTTTTTAAAAAGTATATTGTTGAGGAGGTGAAAGGCTGGTGTTATTTCACTGTATCATTAACTACAGAAAAATATTAAAAAGAAGATAAAGAGGGAAAAAAATGAAAACATTTGTAATACCTTGTTTAATTCGAATCATAATGATTGGATAATGATCTGTCATGCTTTCCAATATACAAATATCTTTAATATTGTTGACAGGCCTAAAAAAGAAAAAAAAAAGAAAAAAGTAAAAACATTATTGAAGAAATAGAAGCAAAATATGAGAAAAATAGATGAGCTTATCACACAGGTTCTAACAAGAATATTATGAAAGAGACTTCACTTCTTACTAACTTCTCTCGTGTGTTTATATCATACACCTCATTTACCATTATCATTTTAACTGTAACTCTACCTTGAGTGGTCCTAAAACCTTGTACTGGATAAAATTTAGTTTTAAAAAAAAAGTTTGAAAAGATCCATTAGAACCATTTTCCATGCAGATGGTGCTTTTGTGTTATAAGTCATCAGTGCAAAATTCAAACATAGAAGAGTAAAGTAGAGTGAGACATACATTAACAGTTACTATGCATTCCTTCAAATCAGAAAAAAAGAGATTTTTATGATAATATTGTCTAAGATTTTGCTTTTTAAACAGACAAATAATGGACATTGTCAAAATTCTGTTTGAAAATATATGAACAAATCATCTATTACATAACAGTAAATGTTTTCATAAAGAAGGATTTAACTGATTTGTCTTTTATGGTTTATCAACCCTTTGTGGGTTTACAGCTGAAATGTATTTTGAATTGTAAGAATAGTTTTTTTTTTTTTTTTTGCACATGAATATTACATTAACAATCTTTTGAAAATATTTTTTTTTCCAGATACAAGGTGTACTATTTAACTCATAGCTGGGTGTAGGTGATGGATTCATACCTTTCCCAAGGATATTTGTGTGTCAGTGAATGTCAGAGAGAAGGAAAGATATTAATGATACATTAAAGAATTACCTTTCTAATGTGACCATATTGAGTTCCTTCATATTGAATTCCTCACCCCCACAAACAATTACTTTGGAAGGTAGGTAAATATCATCAGCACCAGACAGGGTTAGAAATAATTTCCTAAAAAGATAAAAAAAAAAATAAATAAAGAATAAATATATATTTCTGATTAATACAAAAAAGATAATGCTTTCTGCAGTTATAAACAACAAAAAAGAAAACTTTAAATTTTTTTCCTTTTGTTAATGTACATCACAAATAAAAAATATGTCAAATGTAATTTTAAAGTAAAAACACATCAAATTTTCAAGATAGCACCTTCCTACAAAAAAAAAAAAAAAAGACCAAACTTTCAGAAAAAATATACCCTGAAACTTAGATTTTCTTATCTTTTATTTCTATGAAAAATAATGTTAATATCTTAATAGTTGTAATGAAACTAAAAAGAAAAAGATATTCTTAGACCAAGTGACTACCTTAGACCATGCTGGGACCCATGATCTAAGAAATTTCCAGTGTGACATTAGGTTTTTCTAACCAAACAACATTTAAAAAAAAAAAAGAAACACAAGATTAATAGCACTGGTAATATTGCAGTCTTCTCCATCTATCATCATGACATATCAATTATAAGACCTTTGAGCAGACATTTAATGATGAAACAGAGCATAGAAAAAAAGAAAAAAAAAAGAAATTAATCATGCTTTTTCCAATATATAAACAATGCAAATCTCCTCAGCTAGAATCTGTTAATTTTGTGTCAACTACCTTGCAGCCCGCAACTTCATTGGTCATAGTCCAGTTGAAATTTTAGGTTTGGGGGATATAACTGAGAACAAACAGAAGGTGATCTTACTATGTAACAGTGCGAGGGTGACCATTCTCCTGTTGAGACATGTAAACCTTTATAAAGAAACTTGAAATGACCAGTGAATTAGGTGATAAGGGATGTAAGGTTTTACTTTGGGATTTGAGACCAGGAAAAAACTAACAACTGTTGAGTAAATTTGAATGGAAAAAATTGCAAAAAGAACTAATTAAAAATGTTAATTACACTAATTGAAATGCCCATTACTATCTTCTGTCTTCTTAAATCATGTCCTTTCTTCTCACAAAAATATTATTCTCTTTCACTTCCAGTAACCCTTCATGTCTTCATGGCATTATAACCTTGTTTGAGATGAAATTAAAAAAGAAGGTATCTACTATGTCATAAGTTATCAAGGGAGGCCAAAGTAATGTTTACTTAAATACTGTTCACCTCAAAATTCCTACTTCCTTACAGAAAATCTTAGCTCAAAAATTTTAACAAAATAGACACATGCTTTTGAAACAATGAAATCAAAGTCAGTAAAATTTTGGAGTAATTTTGTTTAATACCTCATCCATAAAAACATACAAACAGATGAAAAGAGTAAGTTTTGATATTTTTTTGTAATTTCAGGGTTGGTTGAAGGAGATTGGAGATTGCAGAAAGAAGTTACATCAAATTGTAATCTCTACATGTAATCACATGATCAATTTCTAAATAAGTACAGTTGGTGTATATTGCAGGGAACTTGTAACAAACACAATCTTTTAAATGCCATGTCTTTTCACAATATGAGCAATCATGGATCTCTATAACTTTTTGTTTATGCTACTCTAAGTAACTTTTGTCTTTATCATTGCTCTCTTTTCACTCAAGCTTATTAAGTAGGTTATTCATTATTTCCCCCTGCTTCAGTGTTGTGTTAAATTATCCAAGCCTTCTTTTCTCATTAATATACCCCCAAAATCTTTGAGAAAATATTGATGTATCATAATTTCTAGAACTGCATTGGTTTTGATTATCTCAGAAATCTGAGATTTTTTCAGCAAATGTAAATGCCATGAATAAAACTATTGTTTGAAATTAAATGCTAATTGCAGCAATTTTGTTGTGTTAAAAAGAAAATTACCAAGACCTCTGCGTGTGTGTGTGTGAGAGAGAGAGATCATTAATAAACTGAAAATCTCATTAGAGAGCATTTTGTTGTTTAATAAATCAGAACAGATCATAGAAAAATTTTGGCTCAATATCTAGATTAAACCCATCAGCAGGAAGAACATATCCATTTCCAGTGACCCAAGTAAGGGTCACTAAGTAAAATATCACAACTGCTACCAATGACCATAATGATAATCTTCCAGCAATCATCTCCTAATGTCAGGAGTGGAGAGATTACAACTGATCTCAGTTACATCATATAGCACCATCACTTGAATCTGTCTAATATTGTTAAAAAATAAACATACACAAGACTTATACCAGTTAAACATTAGATATTCCAACTGAAAAGTTGACAATTGACAAGGATTTATATGAATAAAATAATGAGAATATTGACAAAGTGAGGATGATGATTCCACTCTAACACAAATAAAAGGCAAGGAAGGAAACCCCCATCTGTCTTTTCTTCTACCAAATTTTCTTTTTCAAGTGTTGGAAACAAGGGCTTTGTTATCTTGTCACCCTTTGCATTAGGTATGTAAGTCCTACTTTGTTGGCAACAAAAAAAAAACAAAAAAAAAAAAAACAAAAAAAACGATCTAACATGGCTGCTTCCTTTATGTTCGGCTAGTGGTTTCATATTAGAATATCATTTAATTAGGATTTGCCTCTATGTAGTTTACTCACATACACAAAATATGATTATTTACATTCTTTGGACTGTATTCCTTATTTTATCATCATGTTTATGATGTATGTTTTGGCTCTTGTACCGCAAGCACAACATTCACCAGACAATACCTCAACTTTGCCTCCTACTACCCATACAAGTTAAAAAAAAAAAAAAAAAAAAGGAATCGTTCACTGCCTGTAACATTGAGCATAAGTCATAAGCAGCAACCCAGAGACATATAAATAGCACATGGTCAGTATACACAGTACCCTACAATGTAACTACTACCCAGAGTACAGCTCCAATGAACACGAAAGAAAGAGTGCATGAAGATAACAACTTTCAGAAAATAGTCTCAGTCTGCCCACCCTATGTGAAGGGATTATTGAAGAAAATACAAAGGATCTGTGTTCCATATAACATCAGGATGACCTTCAAAAGTGGTTCTACATTTTGCAGATATCTCTTCTGAGTAAGGCCTTCGATAGAGGAGAACATGACTGAGGACTGTGTGTACACTATTCCATGTAGCTATGGAAAGAAATATAAAAAAGAAACAGGCCACCCACTTAGGTAAGGTTGCAAGAGCATCGCAAGGCCAAAACATGAGGGGAGATAGAAAAATCAGGTATAGCTGACAACATATGAAAGGAGAAAGTGTATCACTTCCCCCCGATGGGATGAAGTTGAAATATTAACACCAGTGGAAACTACGTAAAATTATGGAATCAGCACACATGCTAGGCCACAAAAATCTTCTAAGCCAGCCAAGTATAGAAATGAATATAATATGGGAACCAGTAATACAGAGTGCTAGAGAAAATCATTAGTGTCAAAGATTGCAATATGAACTCTGGTAAAAAAAATGGTTAAGTCCCAGAAATTCATACACTGATTTCCTCAAGGATATAGATGTTGGTTAGTTCTAGTGACTCGACCCAAAGAGTTGTAAGTTCAATAACAGGCTACAGCACTGGTGAACAAATAACTTAGAGAGTTAAAGGGAGATAACTAAATGGCTACTGGAAATGGCATCACACATGGATTGAGAATAATATACACTCCTGATCAAAATTTTAAGACCACTTAAAAATCTTTTAAAAGAAATATTTTTTTTACGGATAGATTTTAAACTTCTCCCACTTAAGGTTACCAATACTACAATCTAAAAGGTTATGGAAAAAAAAAGATATATTCCAAACATTTTATTTAGAAATTTACATTTTTATAAAATGAGGCGATTTACACACGATCAAAATTATAAGAGAAGAGACAAAAATTCTACGAAACTGTATGAAAAGTGTATGAAAACATTCAACAACCAAATTTAATAATGAGCTCTACCTCCACTGCTTTTGATGACTTCAAAAATTCTGCCGGGCATGCTAGAAATAAGCGTTTACATTAAGGTGCGGGGGATGTTGCTCAAGCTTCTGAAGATGGCTTCACAAAGTTAATTTTTTGTTGAATATTGTTTGCCATTTCGATAAACATCTCTTGTCATCCATCCTCAAACATTTTCAATTGGGTTCAAGTCTGGTGAGCATGCAGGATGTCCCAAGAGATGGACTCCATTTTCTTGTAGAAAGGTCAAGGTCCGTCTTGTAGCATAGATTGCAGCATTATTCTGTTGGAATAACCATCCATCCACACACAAACGATGGCCCTCCATCATCAATGATGCTTTTTGTAGCATGCTAACATAACCAGCCGCTGTTTGACAACCCCGCACCAGCTGGAGCTCCATTGTCCCTCTGTAAGAAAAAGCACCCCATACCATTAGGGACCCTCCACCACTATGACATGTTGAGAAAATTTCAGGAGGCATGTTTTTGTTATGCCAATATCGTTGGAAGCCATCAGGACCATCTAGATTGAATTTTTTCTCATCAGAAAACAGGACTTTCTTCCACTTCTCAACGTCCCATGTTTGGTATTCACAACCAAACTTTAAGCGGTTCACCTTGTGACGTGGAAGCAGCCGAGGAATTTGTTTACGCTTTTTATTTACCATGCCTTTTTGCCATAAGTGTCATCTGATGGTTACGGGACTGCAATCAGCATCTGTGACTGCCTTAATTTGACTAGAAGAAAGTCCCCCCTCTTTCATAACAACCCGTCTTATTCTCTTACTCAATGCAGGAGAAATGTTTTGGGGCCTACCAGAGGATTTTGCTTTTCCATAATTCTCACTGTTCTTTAGAAAGTTGCAAATCACAGTTTTACAGCGATTTACCTTAGCTGTGATCGCCCGCTGTGACAAACCTTGCTTATGGAATTCTAGAATTCGAGAACGCTCAACTTTGGTAAGTTTGCTTGCTTTAGGCATGGTAACACCTTTACACAGTGATTGCTAATCTCTAACTGAACTAAAAACATTGGAATTACCATAGATCTAACAATTTCGTAGAATTTTTGTTTCTGGTCTTATAATTTTGATCGTGTGTAAATTGCCTCATTTTATAAAAAGGTAAATTTCTAAATAAAATGTTTGGAATGTAGCTTTTTGTTTCCATAACCTTTTAGATTGTAGTATTGGTAACCTTAAGTGGTAGGAGTTTAAAATCTATCTGTAAAAAAAAATTTCTTTTTAAAGATTTTTAAGTGGTCTTAAATTTTTGATCAGGAGTGTACCTCAGTGATCGAAATAAAGGGTTTAGTTCGAAATTCCTAGCAGTTGAAAAAGGCCAAAGCACACAACATGATGATAAAGATCAGGACAACAGTTCGAATAATGTAAATACTACCTCATCTCAGAAGTATAGACAGGTACAAAATATGATGTATTGTTTGCTTATTAAATGATAAAAAGGCAGGTTGATTGGTTGTTTGATTTTGGTTAGTGAATTATCAATCTCTATAGATTATTTAATGCTGAAATACGTAATTTTATGGTTCCAACTACAAAGAACCAAGGCTCAACTGAAAGATGTTTACATTACCCTGTCACTGGTATCTAAGGTAATATTGAAAATTGACCCCCCCATAAGGTGAGCAGAGGTGATGGAATTCTGGTCATTGACCTTAAGAAATGTACCCCTGAACTCTCCCCTGTCTTCTCTAAACTCTCTTATTACTGCCTTTCTACTTCCTGTTTTTCTGCATGCTGGAAGTCCTCTTCTGTGGTTCCTGCATTTAAGAACTAGGGGGAATCCTCGGACCCATCCAACTATCACCCTATCAGCCTTCTACCAATTTCCGGGAAAGTGTTTGAGGCTATAAATGCTGAAATAGTTCAACATCTTACTACCCATAAACTATTCTCAGTCAGGCAGTACAGCTTCCGCTTCGCCAGGTCCACAGCTGATATGCTAATGACCATCACAGAGTATATATACCAGACCCTTGATAAGTCCGGCAAGGCTCATGCTCTTGCCCTGGACATCCCCAAGGCTTTTGATAGGGTTTGGCATGCTGGCCTTTTACGCAAGCTACAGGGCTATGGTATTACCGAACACTTACTTGATCTGATTCAATCCTTTCTATCTAACCACATAATGAAGGTCGTCTTGAATGGGCATGCCTCCACATCCTACTGCACGAATGCTGGAGTCCCCCAAGCCTCTATCCTAGGCCCAACACTCTTCCTGATCTTCATAAATGATCTCCCAGATATGATCAAGTCCCAAGTAGGCATCTATGCAGATGATACCACAATCTACTCCTACAGCAATAAGAAATCCAACGAGGTGGACAAACATAACCTCATTGCTGATCTTGAAAAGGATCTACACTCAGTGATGGATTGGGGTAAGAAGTGGCTTATAAATTTCAATGCTTTAAAAACAAAACTGCTGTCAACCATCACAGGCAACCTCTCCTGCCCCCACCCCCCCAAGCATGGGCAAAGCTAGTCTCCCTGAAAGCAATATTTTATGCCTCCTTGGCTTTACTCTATCTTCTTTTGACCTCAAGTGAAATCATTACATTGAGTCAATAGCTAAATCCACTGCTTGACAGGCTCCAAAGGAGAATCTGTAACGTAATAGGTCCTGACTTGGAAGCTCAACTCCAGCCACTTTTTCACCAGTGGAAATCATGGCTTCTGCTCTGACGAACTTAAGTCACTGGTGTCCCCGCCAACAGAATTTACTCATGCAACCAGACTGGCAACAAGGTCCCACCCACTTAGTTAGATCAACCAAATGCAGCCATCAATTCTACTTCAGCAGCTTCTTTTATCATCCTTCTCACCTGTGAAACTCCCTTCTGTATACTTGCTTTCCTGATGGCTACAACCGCCAGGAATTTAAATGCAATGTCAATACCCATCCACTTGACTCCCGTTCTTTCTACATCACCCTGTATATCTTGTTCTTTTCCTTTCTCTCTACTTTCGCAAATGTCTTCACACCTGTGTTTCCATCCTTTCTCTTGCCCTTTCTGACACCCCCTGTAACTGGTCCGTCTTTCTCTTCACTCTCCTCTTGTCTAAACTTTTACTCTTATGTAATCCTCTGCACATCAGTGGCGGTACCACCTTGCTTGGGGTGAAACAAAAAAAAAAAACAATTTTATATTTTCAGAGTAAAAGTGCGTTTTTTAGATATATAATTTGTAAATCATAAACTGTATGGTTGGTAATTTTACTGTAAAAATGTATTTTATATTTTTTTTTAGTGTTGCATTGTCATTTTGCTATAAAAATATACAGTTGATTTTTGTTTGGAGATTCACGATTTGGCCATAGCTGGAACCCTAACAGGTGCTACCACCCTGAATCAGGGTGGACCTGGGAACAACAGCAATTCAGAGCTGGTTTTATGCTTCTCAAAAGCTCTAATCTCCTGATCAGAGGCCTTGTTGCTGGACGTAGTTTATCATCATACCCATGATGCCAAAACAGCAGATAAATGAAACTGTAAAACTCACTTGATAACTGTTCCTTTTTTCATTTGTAATTTGATCCAATGTTGCCCTTGACTTCCTTCACTCTCCCAATATGTTCCAGTATCATCATCTGTCAAGTTCACAGGGCCAGCATCATCCTTAGAGAAAAAGTTAAAAAGACTTTTTACCACATAAAAAAAAAAACTTATGTTATCTTCTATTTCTATTCCAAATTATAGAGTAATACTAATTTCATTAAAAACTTGCACAGTAATTGTAAGAAATGAACCACCAGTTGGCATTTTGGAATCATAATAAAAGAAACTATTAAAATAAGGTCAGAGAATTCAGCCAATATTCATATTGAAATACATTTTATCTATTTACCTGCAGAGGAAAATATTTTCAAATCAAGTCATGCACCATGATTGTTTGATTTTATAAAAACACTAATTCTGACTCCAATGAATGTAATTACAAGCTTATCCCTCTCTTTGGACAGATGATCAAAATATAGCTTGGTAACTAAGTGGATTTACAAAAATATTCTGATGCATACAGATGAGAATAGAAAAAGTTAAATAGTGAAGAGTAATACAAAAGTTGTATAAATTTCAAAAATATATATATTTATGAATATAAATTTGCATGTTACAGTTAATGAATTATACATAGATGAGATGAAAAGAAACTCACAGAAATACAGTAGGAAGAGACATCTACAAAGTCAACAAAATTAGCCAAACTGCCTAAATATTGGCTGTTCTGGTTCATGCTGTTAGCCATTAACTGGACCAAGGCTTCATCATTCTCCAGTGTCCAGTTAGGTAACACAGTATGTAGCTTTTCCATGATTTCTTCATCTTGGTGAGCCACCTCCAGCTTCTTCAAGCACACAGCATAATGGTGCTCAACTACTTCTTCCCAACTGATAAACACGAAACAAAACTGCCATAATAATCTGGTTGCCAACAGCCAAAAGAGCATGGATAATTATTTGAAGTAATTTTGAAAAAATTACATTTTTTTAAATGGAAAAATTAATACAAAGTATCAAGTGACATTGAAGAAATAAAATATTGAAAATGAAAAAAGTTTTTCTTGTGTGAAATATGAAATTTTCCAATTGACAACAAATTTATTTGTAAGCATTTGGTGTTTAAGTCAATTGTACAGAGAGCAAGCAAGCAAAAATCAAGCCCATTTTTCCTTATTGAATTAAACTTTCATTTGTCTTAAAGTGACAAAGTGTGTCAATTCAACACATTGCTGCTTTTGAGTTTATTTATTACAAGTTTCAAGAAATGCTATGCTGAATCAACCTTTGACTATGTAATTTTTTTCTTTTTATAAATGAATCAGGGGCACAAATCTCAAAAAAATAAATGCTTGGAAAGTTAAAGATATTAAACATGAATTTCTAGTTGAAAGGCAGCAAATTATTTGGAACTAAAAGAATTTGAATATAAACTATTAGCAAATAATTGTATCTCTTAAAAATTCTACAGAATAAAATTTTTTTTAAAAAAATGCAACCAGAGAGGAAAAAGAAATCATACTTTGACAATTTGAAAGGTTTAGAAAATTTGGCCAAACTGTAATTTTTGGTTTGAACTGGTTCCATTGTAGGCATGTCTTCAGTTGTGCTATGTTTACCATAAAGCAGCACCCAACTTTCACACGCGACATCTAAAAAATTCTTGCAGTTTCGAGGTTTTACCTGAAATGAGAAAAAAAAAATGTAGATATTCCTAGTAAATGATTTATTTTGATTTGTGTTCTGAATAATAAAACTCTGACCTACCAGTTGCAATAGACACACAAGTTAAAAGAAGCCAAGCAAAGGAAGCCATAGGCTTAGTGCTTAATTTTGAACAAGAAGTTAGAAAGGAATCCTTTTTTTTAGGGTTTTGGATTCAGTCATAATATAAAATTTATATTTTATAAACTTTAAGAAATCTTGGGTACAGGTCCCAGCACTATATTTTCATTCTTCTTTCACTCATATTCAATATAAAAAAAATCCAGTTGAATTCATGGCATTCACTTTCGCACAAATACCCTTGGGAAAAGTATTAATCCGTCTCTTCCCTCCAGTTATGGGTTAAATAACAGGACAGATTGGGTTCTATAGCCTTGGCTGGCAATCAGTCTACTGCAGAAAGCAATGGCAACTTACTGTGGGATAATCTTCTGCCCAGTCAGCCATGTCTCTTTCAAGACATGATCACCCAAATCATGTATGGCACTTAACTGATTGACTGACTGACTGACTGAATTTTGACAAATTTTTTTTTTACAAATGACAAAAATATTTAACTCATTAACCCAGATTGGACAAAGTGTTTTTTAAAGTTTCATTTTACACCTTCAGCAAATTCTTGAATCCAAATTTTGTTTGATTTAATTATACTAACAAGAACCAAATTGTATAGAAATCCAATAATATTATTGGACATATCTCATAAGCTGTTGATTATAATCAACAGCTTATGAGATACATGGTTTTGGAGTTTTACTGAAAATCCAGTCTATTCTTCAATTCAATAAATGACATATTCTTTTATTTCTCACTATTTTCTTCCAAGTTCTTTCATCAAATAAAATACTACAAAAGATTTGTTTAAAAAAAAAAAAAAAAAAAAGAATCTTCCAAATGTATTTTTTCCTGTTAAATACCTTTTCAATATGATTTTCAAATAAGATTAAATGATGAAATAATAAGGTTTTCTTTTTTAAAACAAACATACAAAAAGGGATTGATATATTTGATCCTGATTAGACCATTTCTTGTTATAGTGCTATTAGAAACCCAACTTCAGATATCAAGAGCCAAATAATGTTACAAAAGTATACAGAGAGAAATGCTATATTCTTTATTGCACAGACATTTCTTGAAATATTATCTTCTTCACATATACTCTGAAATCTACAAAAAATACTTGCTATTATTTCTATTAAGTATTGATTTATTGAAACTGATGTCTACATCTTAGTTGTTATATTGACAGCATTTTTTATGTTGCGCTCTTCAGCCCTCCTCAAGTATTTGGTTGTGTGCTTGGAATATTGGACTAAACTCTTTATTCAATCTACAGTTCTTCCTTTATTGTGCATACAAGTAATTAATTTCATATTAGTTAATTCATTCGTGTGATGCAACATGTGTCTGTTCCACTATGACCAAAATATATGCATTACATTACCTGATCCAGAGACTGATCTTACAACCACCAAGCTATATATATATATATGACAGAGAGTCAACACCTATATTCATTAAGTCGGTGTCCTGTAGCACATATTATATTGTAGCGGATACCGGAGTATCTGCTAACATTATTAGGATTCGATTCAGCATAAGATGGCATAGAAAATAAGATGACAACACCTGAGTAAATAATATTTAAAACATGTATTATTAACAATAAGTTACATAGAGTTGATTAAGCATGCAAATAGTGAAGGAAAAGTTGTTTCCCTTGCAACGTCAAGAAACACAAGATAAAGTCACTTGTTGAACGAAAGTCAATAACTTGAATAAAGATCCTGAAAGGAAGAATAATGTCATGCACATACTGTTGTTGAGTTGAAAAAGGTTCCAATTGGAAAATGTGCATGTGTGTGTGTGTGTACACATGTGTGTTAAAGAAATTAAATTGCCACCTAATTGCAACCTGCAATTAGTGCAGGTGTGCAAGCAAGAATTAAACCAATGTTCCTCTGCCATACTGGATAGCAAGGGGGTCTTGCTTGAGCTGGGAAACTGCTGCACATTCTTTCGCTATCACCGGCCGATAGCGGGGACCTAACTGAAGGGATCACGTGTGTGTGGTTCCTTAAATACACAAACCAAACTGCGCGGGAAAAATGCATGTGATAGATAACTGAAAGGCTTGTGTATCAAAGATGAGAACACGCCAGACAGAAGTAAATGTGTAGGTGTGAAATACACAATACGTAAATGCGTATGTGGGTGTGAATGTAAAGATGTGTACCTGAGTACCACAATACTCCCCCCAGATTGAAACATATGTATACTATATATTTGTTGATATGTCCGATAAAAGTGGGTTGCTGAAAAAGAAGAGTAGGGGTGTGAAAAGTTACTGAATTCACATTGTCGTTTATTGTATTAGTAATGGTATGGTAGATTGACATCCGCCATATTGGATCTGCAAATAAACGCACATGGTGAAATGAAGGGTGGGAAAAATTGCGTTGATCAGTGTGCAGAAGAGAAGAGTTGGTTCCACTGAATTAAGTTGAAGTTGAAAGTTTGCATGCGATGTATGATGTCATTATGGAATTCATTGTCGTCTCCCATAGGTTGAAAAGAAAAAGAGTTGAAGTTCGAAATGCATGCGACTAGAGGTTAGAGTGCTGTTTAATGTAATATGCTCCAGAAAAGTCTTGGTAGAAAGCTGTTAGAAATTCTTTTTATTCCAAAGCTCCACGTCGAATTGCTTGCATGCCCTCGATGAGTGCATGGATTTATGTTGGTGTTAAAAGAATGAACAGTTGGGAATAAACTTTGATATGCAAAATAGTCGGTTGATGCGCCGTGTTGATGATGTTAAAATACCGAGTGTCGATGCACGTAAGAAAAATGTCAGTGAGTCGACATGGTTTTGTTTGTTTGTTTTGAGATTTAACGATCTATCAATCCTTATGGGATCATTTAAGGTCACAACAAATGATTTTAAGTAAGGTTATATTATTTTTACAGAATTTTGGAAGATGTCTTGCTTTTTAAACTTTTCCACTGGTGAGGATCAGATCTATTTTTGATCTTTGGATCTTTACTTAGATTATATTTTGTTGTATAGTTTGATCTTTTTGAGGAAGGTTAAAATAGTATTGGAGTTTATCTTTTCGAAAAGATCTTTCAGGTTGTTAACATTATAGAGGGATTGCTGGATATATGTAAAGTCACTGCAGTCGAATAGAACATGTTTTACTGTATAGGGTTCTTGACATGCAATGCATTCAGGAGGTTCTTCATTTATTAGGAGATAAGAGTGGGTTGTGTGTATGTCCTATTCATTTCTTCTTTGTGTGATTTACTGGGTTCTGATAGTTGTTTCTTTAGGATGGGTTTGATTTTAAATAATTTGTTGTTTTGACAGTTGTTCCAGGTTTCTTGACATTTCTTTAAAATAAAGTTCTTGATTAGGGGTTTATAGTCAGTGTATGGAACCTTTATGTTACTTGTGTCACATTTTAGGGAGTTTTTTGCAGCCACATCGGCTTTATCATTTCCATGAAATCCAGAGTGACTGAGAATCCAACAGAAAATGATAGTTTTGTTTTGTGAAATCACATGTAATCTATATAAAAGTTTGATGATCAAAGGACTGTTTAATTTTTGGTTCTTTATTGCTTCAAGCACTGCTAAAGAATCCGAGAATATAATAACTTTGTTTGAGGTAAGTTTAGGGATGAGATCCAGGGCTAAGTCAATGGCAATAACTTCTGCACTAAATATTGATGAATTGTCAGGTCATCTTTTTTGTAGAACAGTACTTTTACAGATAGCAGCACATCCTACTTTGTTATTGATTTTGGAGCCATCAGTATATATGTGGGTCCAGTTTGGATATTGATTCAATATATAATTTAGTTTTTCTATATAATGAAAGGGATGTGTGCCAGCTTTTATATGATCAGCCAGTTTTAAAATGACTTTGGATTGCTTCAGAAGCCAAGAGGTGGATGTTTAAGGACATTGAATTCATGTATACTATTTTCATCTATTGAACTGTCATTAATTGGTTTTATTTTTTCCATGTGAAGGCCAAAGGGTTTGATAACGTTTTCTTTTTTGTCAAACAGGTGTTTATAGTTTGGGTTAAATGTGCATTGATAGGCAGGATTTGATGGGTTAGCTTTAAGTTTTAGATAATATTGCAGTGCTAATTTTTCACATCTCAATTTTAATGGAGCCTCATGAGCTTCTACATATAGGCTTTCTATGGGAGATGTTCTAAAGGCACCAAGGGCAAGTCTTAGACCTGCATGGTGGATGGGATCAAGAATTTTTAAGTAGGATTTCCTAGCCATACCATATATAAAACAACTGTAATCCAGTTTGGATCTTATTAGAGATCTGTATATTTTTAGGAGTGATATGCAATCTGCACCCCATTCTGTATTAGCTATAACCTGCATAAGTTGTAGTGTTTTGAAACATTTTTGTTTTAAGTATTTCAAATGGGGGATGAATGAGAGTTTTTTATCAAAAATTATTCCCAGAAATTTGTATTGGTCTGTTATTTCAATTTCTGTTCCTTCTAATTTGAGCGTTGGATCATTGTGCATTTTTCTTTGGTTACAAAAATGCACACCCTTGGTTTTGGTTGATGAGAATTTGAAACCATTTTCAATGGTCCATTGGTTTAATTTATTTATGCATATCTGCAGTTGACGTTCTGAGGTATGCATATTTTTGGATCTATGGCAAATCAGGAGATCATCCACCATATAAGGATTCATTAACTTCATTGTTCAGGCAGTTTACAATGTTGTTGATTTTTATATTAAAAAGGGTAACCAACAAGATGCATCCTTGTGGAACTCCTTTTTCTTGTATTCAGAGTAGATCCAATTTTTACTTTAAAGCTTCTGTTGGATAAAAAAATCTTTTATCAACAAGGGTAGTCTACCTTTTAGACCCAGATTGAATAAGTCTTTCATAATTCCTTGCCTCCATGTGGTCTCATAAGCCTTTTCTAAGTCAAAGAAAATGGCTATTGCATGTTTTTTGATGAAAGCCTCTCTGATAAATGTTTCTAATCGGATTATGTTATCGACTGTCCATCTTTTACTTCGAAAGCCACTCTGTAAATTGGAAATTAAGTTATTGGTTTCCAGGTATCACTTTAGCCTTTTATTTATTATTCTTTCGAACGTTTTGCAAAAGCAAATTGTTAGTGTTATGGGTCGAAAGTTTTTTGGGTCTGATTTGTCTTTTTCTGGTTTTGCTATGGGAATCACGATGACCTGTTTCCAGCTCTTTGGCAGTTTTCCCTTGAGCCATATTTTGTTAAAGATATCTAACAAATATTCTACACAATGGTGGGGGAGTTGTTTTAAGAATTCATAATGAATTTCATCAGGGCCAGTAGCAGTATTGTGTGATTCATTTATGGCATTTCTAAGTTCATTCATTGTAAGAGGCTGATTGTAATCTTTGTTATTAGAATTAAAATTTAGTTTATTTTTCATTTTTTCTGTGTTCTGCTTAAGTTTTTGGAAAGGTTGTCTGTAGTTTTTGTTAGAGGAATTGTTTTTAAATGTTTCCGCTAGTAGGTTTGATATATCTTTTGTCTTTGTTATTTTTTCGTTATATAGAATGAGGTGATTTAGAGGAGATACATTCTTTCCAGTAATTTTCCTTATGTTCCAAACGTTTTTTGGTTTTGTGTTACAATTTATTTTGTTTACATAGTCTTTCCAGGATTCCCTTTTGGCTTCCTTGATCACTCTCCATGCTACTGCTCTTTTTTGCTTGAAAAGATCTAGATTATGAGTTGTTAAATTTCTGTAGTGCTGCTTTTCTTAATCTGATAGCTTTTTTGCCTTCGTCATTGAACCATGGTCTTTGTTGTTTGTTTGGTTCATTGCTTTTTGGTATGCATACCTTTGCAATGGCTGTTAAGGTTTCTGTGAAGTATTCGATGGATTTACTGTTGTCTTCTTTGACTGAAAGCTTTTGGTAGCATCTTTTTTTGTATTCCTTCCAATTTGCTTTATTTAGCTTCCATTGAGTCGGGTGGTTTTCAGTTTCTTTTGAGCATGTCAGAACAACTGGGAAATGGTCACTACCCCATGAGTCATCTAGAACTTTCCAATCATAGTCCATAAGTGTAGATGGATCACAAAGGGATAGGTCCAGCACTGAGTAAGTGCCTGATGCTGGATGTAAATAGGTGTTGGACTTGTTATTTAGTAGGCATAAGTCATTGAGATTAATGATTTTCTCTAGATTTTTGCCTTTTTTATCTGAGTATATAGATCCCCATATAACATTGTGGCAATTAAAGTCACCTAGTAATAAAAAGGGTCTTGGAAGTTGTTCAATTAGATTGTTTAGTTCAGATTCGTTTATGGGATCTTGAGGAGGGATGTAAATGGAGCAAATGTTAATGGTTCTATGTATAGTGGCTTTTGCAGCAACAGCTTGTATATCAGACTTTAATTGTATTTTACTCTGGGGGATATCATTTCTAATTAGAATCGCTACACCCCCCGATGCCTTCTGATTGAGGTTATGTAAATAATTATATTGTGTATAATTTTTTATTTTATCTTTAACTTTTAAAAAGGTTTCTTGTAGACAGATAATAGTGGGATGATAATTCGTTATAAGAAGAAGTAGCTCATTTATGTTTGGCTTTAAACCCCGACAGTTCCATTGTAAGATTTTTGATCCATGCTTATATACTGAAATTTTTAAGAAAGTTTACTTGTCTATATAATATTTTGTAGTAGAGGTGTCCATCTCTTCTATGCTTTCTCTCTTATTTGCATTTTGATTCTTATGTTTTGTTCCTTGAATTTATTTTGGTTCTGCTTGTTTATTAGGGGATTTTCCTTTGGTTTTTTCCTTTGGTTCATTTGTTGTTCTTTGTCTGGGAGCAGACCGTTCCCTTGTTTGAGATGAACTGGTTATTTTTGGTTTGGTTTTGTCTGTACTTTTTGAGCTTCTCTGTCTTGATCGTCTTTCCTGTCTCTCTATTTCCATCAGTTTATATTTGTTTTCCTTTTCCGTTAGAACAATTTCAGTTTTCGGTTTGTGATGTTGATTTTTGAGGAAGGATTTGTTTTTGGAGACAAAGAGTTATTAACTTTGGTAGTGGTAATGGGGAGGATTGGTGTTTGCTGTTGTTTGGATTGCAACTTTCTTTCGATTGTAGCACCTTCGGTTTCCTTGATCTGGAATTGGGGTTTTTCCTTTAGATCTTGTTCCATATCAGATCTAGGTGTTGAACTGATCAAATTTTTCTTTAGTATCTCCAAATTCTTAATTCTTTCACCACTTCTGATAGATTGTCTTGTGTTGTTTTTTGTCCTTGCATTGTGTTGTTTGATGTTCTGGCTATATTTGCATATGTTGATGCACTCAGTGAGTGCTCTACTATCCTTCTTGCCTCCAGGTATGGTATATTATTGGTATGTTTAATTTCAGATATTTTTTTCTTTTTTCCAGACTTCACATTCTTTTGAGTCTGCTGCGTGGTTTAATGTACAGTTTGCACATTTTAAAGGGAGTTCACAGTTAATGTGATCCCCAATTTCTCCACAAACTTTACATCTTGGTGATCTGAAACATCTCTCCTTATGGTGTCCGAACTTTTGACAATTGTGACATCTCAGAGGGTTTGGTATGTATACCTCTACTTTTTCTATCAAATATCCAATTTGTATTTCAGTAGGAGATTTTGGGGTGTTAAAATTGAGAATGTAAGTGCTTGTTGGAGTCATTTGATTGTTTTTTTTTATCATTCTTTGCACATCTGTGACCACTTGTTTCTTTAGATTGTTCTTTATTTCCTCTAGCGTGCATAGAGAGAGATCTGAGCTTTTCACCACACCCTTTGAGGAGTTCAAGGAGTTGTGTGGGTAGGCTTTCATCTTTAAATTGGAAAACAGGTTTTGCTTCAATAACTTATTTGCTAAAGTTTTATTTGTAACCTCTACTAACAAGGTATTATTCCTTAATTTTTTAATTGTAGATGTTTTTGTTAAGGATCTCATTGTTTTGTCGACAATGAAGGGGGACAAATTGCTGATTGGAGTGTTCTCCACTGACTCCAAGACAATGAATCTCAGAAACTGATTTTGATCAAATTCATTGTCTGACTCAGGTTCGGAGGCTAGGCTCTCCGAGCTGTATTCAGTATGTGGTCTTTTATTTTTATTTGTTGCCATGAGTTTTATTTTTTACATTTCACCCTCCTTGCTCCCCACCCTCCTTGGAGCCCAACAGCGGGAGATATTGGGGGAAACCCATTCGCCCTATTATCCCAGGGATACAAGAAAGGTATACTCATACTAGTAAAAGGCAGTTAGCATTTCGGGTTTCTCTTTCTTTTTCAGACCCATTTTTGATGAAAAATTCAGATTGAAAACCTTCTGTGTAACAGCTTTTCTTTACTAGTAGATTGACCCTTGCCACCACCTAATACTTACACGTGGTCTATCTCTTGTTTGTAGCTGAGAATCAGTCCGTTTTAGTGGCACATCTATTGAGTTATTTTGTTTGAGTTAGATGATTTTATGTGAGTAAGTATTAGGGCTTGACGTGACTAGCCGATTGATCGGATCGGGCCTCTCCGACCGCCCGTCTAGCCCAGGTAAGGGCCAAAGTGATGTGTTGCAGAAACATGGCCTCTCTGCACCCGGGTCATGACCTGCTCAACCACCAGGATCCCATCCCCAGACATCACTGGTCGCCACCCACAGCCAACAGGTGGCCCCATTGAGGGACTTTTACCCTCTGCAGAGGTGCAGTTGACGCATTCTGAAGCCCCGCTAACAGGGCTAGTCAACATGGTGTCAATCTTTTTCTGGGCAGCCTGGAAGAGATGACAGATATGCTATCTAAGGTTCTGTGTGGTTGCCATATTGCTGAAGGAATAAAAGCACAATGTGGAACATGACGAAAAGAATTCACGCCAAACTGGAACGTTGGAGTTAAAAAACACTTTTTCAAGATTTTAAAATGCAAATTTGATGTTGAAATGAGTGGCTAACCAAAGTTTTCTCAGAGGAATGAAGAAAATTGCAATTTCTACAAAGAAATTAAACAAATGAGGTTTGGTCGTGGCTCATCTGGCTGACATGCTGCTGCAATATAAATTTTAAAGCACTGACTTCAGAGCGCTGTGAATTTTTTTCTTTTAAAAAAAATTTTTTAAACAAGCTCTGGGCTGAGCAATGAAGATGTTGATAAGGACTTTAGAAGGAATCTGATTACTAATGAGCTGATTTCTTATTTTGGAAAAACTGCTGTCCAAAACTCATGAATCAAACTGTCAGTTTCCCAAGAGTTCCAAGAAGGATTGGTTTAGATCTTCGAGTCAATGTGAAAAAACATCTCATTGGGTAGAGTTGAGCTCAGATGAAAAAAAAAAAAAGAAAAGAGTTTTAAATCCAACAATGCCAGAATGAATAATGCCAATTGAATCACACTGGTCGAATTAAAAATCACGTTAACAGTCACCAAATTGTAGCAGACTGGAGAACCAAATGACTTTGGTGAAACTTATTTAGCGATTGAAAAAGACTATCAATGTGAACAACGATAGAAACACAGACAAAAACGATGATAAAACCCGTGTATTATTAACAATAGGTTACATAGAGTTGATTAAGAATGCAAATAGTGAAGGAAAAGTTGTTTTCCTTGCAACATTGAGAAACATAAGATAAAGTCACTTGTTGAACGAAAGTTAATAACTTGAATAAAGTTCCTGAAAGAAAGAATAACATCATGTACATACTGTTGTTGAGTTGAAAAAGGTTCCAATTGGAAAATGTGCCTGTGTGTGTGTGTGTGTGTGTGTGTGTGTGTGTACATGTGTGTTAAAGAAATTGCCAGCTAATTGCAACCTGCAATTAGTGCGGGTGTGCGAGCAAGAATTAAACCAATGTCCCTGTGACATACTGGATAGCAAGGGGGTCTTGCTCGAGTTGGGAAACTGCTGCACATTCTTTCGCTATCATCAGCCAATAGCAGGGGACCAACCAAAGGGATCACATGTGTGTGGCTCCTTAAATATGCAAACCAAACTGCGCGGGAAAAATACATGTGATAGATAACTGAAAGGCAGGTCTCAAAGATGAGAACATGCAAGACAGAAGTAAATGCCTAGGTGGGTGTGAATGTAAAGATGTGCATGCGAGTACTACAATATGAAGATTCTGAGAATGACAGCAGGCATAATGAAACACTGTGACTATAACTAAGAAAAAGATACCAGTTTGATCAAATAGTTCAGAAATTCAGACAAAATTGTTTGTGTTTTTAAGTATTTTTTAAAGATCATTAGGTATAAAATAAAATTGATAAAAAACTAAAGAAACATATATACATATTGGTTAAAGCAATGTTAAAAACAAACAGGCAAGCAATAATCATTTATTTCCAGCAATGCTAGGATTTTAGAATGATAAAGATCACTATTAAAGAGTTCAATTTATAATGACTTTAAGAAAAAATAGATGTATTTTTTCAAAGTCATTATAAATTTAACCCTTTCCTATAACTGGTTAGATCTAAGAAGTTCTATAAATAAACTGGCTTAGTGTTTTTCTTTGGTATTAAACTTTTCAAATAGTAAAACATTATCAAAGACCCAAATTTCATATCTGGATACTATAAGTACTGTTACCTTCAAATATGATTAAAAATATCAAGAACCAGCTTGAGAATAATTTCAAATATTTCTAGTGATAATAAAATCCAACCAGTTTTTTTTCTTTTTTTATATACATTTAAATCTTGCCAGTCAATAGTTGCATTACAAAGTGCCTTTCAGGTAATGAGGGGAAGAAGAGGAAAAGTAGTGCCACAAAATATTTATTTTTACTTTTCAACTTTAAATAATAATGACTTGTATTTTATCAAAACTTTTGCTGAAAACAGTTTTATTGAAATAAGGGGATAGTAGAGAAGTTACAATGTAATTCAAATTTTATTTTTGTTCATAAAATCATAAAAGTCAAACAAAAGCTGCTTGGCGAGTTTATCGTGCAGAGAGACAACTTGCTCCATTTTTGCTTTTAACACTGAATAAATCAAATTCAGTAAATCAAATTTTATTCACTTGCAAAAAAAAAAAAAAAAGAAAGGTTGAATAATTTAGAACCAACAAATAAGAAAATTTAATGACTGATTAATTTGTAAATTGCTAATTTATATACTCAGTGGCTAAATCAGATAAACTGCAGATTAAAGACAAATGCCAGATAGGTGAGGTACATTAATCATCAAATAACTGAAGTCTGACAGAAAAATAAAAACAATCCTGATACAGAATTGGTAACAAATATAATTACACGGACAAAATATACCAAATATATTTGAGTAATTATGAGTTCAAATAGTGAGTTAAATTACAATTGCATCATTGGTAATGTTTGTTAGTACAAATCAATGGGGGAACATGTAAAATAAAAGCATCAATCCTCTTATCAAGAAACGTGTCTTAATAACACATCACTCAATAAGTCCCAGGCTTGACATATAGATGGCACCACTAATAAAAAATTCATGATTTTTATAAAGTACTAATCTTCAAATGACATGTGACAAAATTTGGGTCCAATTGAATTATTAGTTTACAAATTACAGTCATTTAAATGAAGCTACTATTGCAAATTTTTTTAAACAATGGAAAAATCTGAATTTTGTGTGTTAATAAAGGATTGCTTTCTGATGGGAAAAATTATTATTCAAGCAAAGTAATGGCTTGATAAGTGTTATTTGGACTCTGCTCTGTTGGAAACAATGGTTAAAAGGTAGTATGCTGGCTTTAAATGTGGTCAAAGCTCAGGTTACCTAAAATTGGCAGTTGTCTTGGAAATCGCAAAAAAAAAAAAAAAAAAAGAGGAAAAAACAAAACACCACAAACTTGTTTTGGCTGATCATAAATTGAAGTTGCGTGAGATAGCAGAGGAGTTGAATATATCAGAAGGCAGTGTATTAACCATTTTTGCATGAATATGTGTCAATGAGAAAGCTGTGTTCAAAGTGGGTGCCACATTTGCTCACAGTCGATCAAAAGCAACAATTTGTTGACAATTCAGAGCATTGTTTGCAATTGTTTCAATGCAACAAGGAGTTTGAGTTTTGTTTAACACTGTGGATTATTTCATGCCAAAAAGGTCAGTTTTAAATTATTTTTTTTTATTTTGGAAAACTCAAAATGTCTACTGGTTTTGTATTTTTGAAAAGGTCCTTCAAATTGCTTGTCTGATAGTGTTTTGACTGAGTTTGTCTGAAACTGTTACAGTTTAAGAGAATGTTTAACTGTAAGGGGTACATTGCACATTGTGCATATTGGAATGACTTCCCATTTTAGGAGATGTGAGTGGGTGATGTGCATTGTGATGCAGTGGATATCAGCTCAGAACGAGAAATCGGGGAGCCGAATTCAAATTCCAGTTGAATTCATTGCATTCACTTACACACAAATACCCTTGGGAAAGGTATTAATCCGTCTCTTCCCTCTAGTAATAGGTTAAATAACAGAACAGATTGGGTTCTATAGCCTTGGCTGGCAACAGGTTTACCGCAAAAAGCAATGGCAACCTACTGTGGGATAATCTTCTACCCATTCAGTCATGTCTCTTTTGAGACATGATTACCCAAGCATGTATCACGTAAGGCACCTAACTGACCGAGTGGGTGATCTGGGTGTGACCAATGCAAAGTCTGGAAAGTATCACTTCTTCCTTTCTGTTTCTTCTGTAACCTGCTGGCCACTCACCGATGGTGTCTTGTATATGGCGGAGCTTGTTATATATTTGATCATGAATTTGTTAATAATTGGTTTTAGATCAGTGTATGGAATTTTTGTTTTGGATATGTCTGTCAGGAGTGATTTTTTAGCAGCTTTGTCTGTCCTTTCATTTCCATATATACCAATATGGCTTGGTATCCAGCTGAGGATGAAACTATTATTTTTGGAAAGAGTGTTCATTTTGTTTAGGAGTTTTGTGACAAGAGGGTTTCATGTATCTTTGTTCCGTAGTGCTAAGAGGGCTGATTTGAAATCTGAGTCGATAATAAATCTGGAAGATTTATGGTTAGCAATAATGTTCATGGCTTGCTCAATAACTGTGACTTCTGCATTATAGATTGATGATTTATTTGGGAGATCATTTTAGTGATTTTTGGTTTTGGCAGATAGCAGCACAAGCAACTTTCTTTCCTTGTTTAGACCCATCTGTGTAGATGTGGTGATGGTCTGGGAAGCTAGATGTTAAGGAATTTCTCTTGGAAAGTGATGGGGTGTGTTTTGGTTTTAGATAATTTGGTCAGTTCAAGTTTTACTGTGGGTTGATTTATGGTCCATGGTGCTGTTTTGGGGGAGGATGGTATTATGGATTATTTTTGGTTTAATTTTGATTTTACTGAGCAAGATTTTGAATTTTAGATTAACAGGTTTGATGGCCTTTGCTTTATTTTTGAATAGATTTTGGTATTTTATTTTCATAATGCAGTTATAGGCAGGCTTTTGGGGGCATGAGATGAGTTTGGTATAGTATTGGAGTGTAAGTTTTTGTTTTCTTAAAAAGATACAGGGTTTGTTAGCTTCTATGCATAAGCTTTCTACTAGAGTGATAGTGAAGAATTTCTATGGCAATATGGAGTTCCCGGTGGTGAATGGTTTCAAGTTCTCAAAGGTAGGATTTTGTAGCTGCTCCATATAGGAAGCAGGCATAATCAAGCTTTGATCATATAAGGGATCTGTATAATTTCATTAGGGTCTTTTTGTCAGCACCCCAGTCCGTGTTGGATATGGCTCTCAGGAGTTGAATAGTTTGGTTGCATTTGGTTCTCAGATGTTTGATGTGAGGGATAAAAGATATGTTTGAATCAAGAATAATGGTTAGGAATTTGTGTTGATGGGTTATGGGCATTTTAGTACCATTTAATATTAAAGTAGGGTGGTTGTGCATTTTGTGGATTTGGCAGAAATACATGCATTTGGTTTTGATATTTGAGATTTTGAATCCATTTTCCATCTTCATATCTTGTTGATACATAGTTGTATTTTTCTTTCTATGGTAGTCATATTTTTGGAGCAGTAGTAAATTAAGAAGTCATCAACATATAGTGATCCATTGATTTCTGGGGGAAGACAAGTTGTTATTTTATTGATTTTAATTATAAATAGGATCACTGATAGAATACTACCTTAAAGAACATCTATTTCTTGTCTGCTTGGATTAGAGAATCTATTGTTTTCTCGTGTTTGGAACGTTCGGTACCGTATGAATTGTTTTATGAAGATTGGGAGTCTGCCTCACAGGTCGAGATTTTTGAGTATGCCATATGGCCATGCTGTGTCATGGGCTTTTTCATGATCAAAAAAAGACTGCAACCAGATGTTCCTTTCTAATTAATGCTTCTTAAATTAGGGTTTCTATACAGACTAATTGGTCTACAGTACTTCTTTTGGCTCTAAAGCCTGCAACAAGAAGGAGGTTTTGCATAAATATGTGACAATGGATGAAATATGGATCTACCACTTCACTCTTGAGTCAAATTGGCAGTCAGCTGAGTGGACAGCAGCAAGTGAAAGCTATCCAAAGTGACCAAAGATGAAAACAGCAGGCAAGGTTTAAGTCTCCGTTTTTTGGGATGTGCAAGGTATTTTGTCCATCGATTAACTTGAGAAAGGAAGAATCACCAATAGCAAATACTATATATTATTGGTGAGTTTGAAGGAAGAAATCACCAAAAAACGGCCACAAATGAAGAAGAAAAAAGTGATCTTTCACCAAGACAATGCACTATGTCACAAGTTGATTGCAACAATGGCAAAACTACATGAATTGCACTTCAAATTGCTTCCACATCCACCCTATTCTCCAGATCTGGGCCCCAGCGAATACTGGCTGTTTGCAGACCTCAAAAGAATGCTCCAAGGAAAGAGATTTGGCTCTAATGAAGAAGTGATATTGGAAACTGAGGTGTATTTTGAGACACAAAGACAAATCGTTCTACAAAAAAGGCATCGAATCATTAGAGAAGCATTGAAATCAGTGTATCACTCTTGAAGGATACTATGTTGATGAATAAAGTTGAATTTTGACTAAAAGTTGTTGTTTTATTAGTTAGGCCCAGGATTTATTGAGTGATGTGTTACTTACAAAATTTACAATACCAACATGATATTATTCCATCAAAAAAGTTCATATTAAACTTAAACAGAAGCAATAAATTTTGGTTCAACCCAATGCCAATATTAATTCTTTGACAAAAATTATAGAAAGGAAATCAGGATTGATCAAAATTAAACTTCACTTCCTTCATTGCTATTCTTATTTTGCACATTAACACAGTCTTCACATGCTAAAGGTTAATTGGTGCTGCCATTTTTGAGAGAGAATTTTTAAAATCCCAACTCTACAAAATCTATTGCCATATTTCCCAGAATTCATTAACTTTTGGTCATTCTCCTGAAATATGAACATGCCAGTCTTCAAATGCACAAATCTATTTACTTTCAAATGCGATGTTTTAATTTGTTAATATAGTTTTTATTATTTCTGATGTCTTTGCTTGAATGTGTATATGTATGTATGTCTGTACTGATAATATGTTTGTTAATGTAATCTTAATGGATTGGGATTATGATGTAGCTTTTGAAGTTGACAAAAGTGTATACATTGAGTTTTTGTCTGGAGAATCTAAATCAATTTCCTGTGGCTCACTTGTTTACTTTAATGAGACACTGTTTAATTTGCTGTTCAACTGTATAAATATTTTTTTATCTTTAACATTAGAAAGTCATCTACATACAGTGAACAGTCAACTCCAGGGTTAAGCATTTAATAATACCATTTATTTAAACATTGAAGAATTACCAATAATATGCTTTCTTGAGGGACTCATTTCTTGCTTATATTGGTCCGAGTGCATGGTACTGACACAAATATTAGAGGTTCATTCTGTCAGGAAGTTACGATAAGAATTGGTAATCTTCCTTTAAGACCCATTCAAGTCTTTTGTGATAACATATCACCATGAGGTATCAAAATTTTTCCAAGCCAAAGAAAACTGTCGTTAAATGTCCTTTTAATGAAAGAATTCCTGATAAAAATTGAGCAAGGTTCTTTCTGAAGCCAGAGTGGAAATTTGTAATTTTATTATTAACTCCAAGAAACTAAGTAAGCCTATTATTAACAATTCTTTCTAACATTTTGCATAAGCAAATCATTAGATGATAGTTTGAGGGATTTTCTAAGTCTTTTCTAAGTTTTGGGATTGGAATTATGGTAGCTTGTTTCCAGAAACTGAGAATATTACACTGACTGATATATTGTTGAAAATTTTGAGTAGTTAATTTAAGGAAATATCTGGTAGTTTTTTTTTCTTTTTAGAAATTCATAGTCAATTTTACCTGGGCCAACTGCTAAGTTGTGTATTTTTTTTTTTTTTTTTTATAGAATGTAATAATTCTGGTAAAGTAAGAGCCTGGTTGTAATTTTTCTTTATTGTTAGAGTAGAAATTCAATTTTTTCTTCTCTTCATTTATTTTGATATTCTGAAGTAGTTTACTGGTATTATTTGAGGAAGAGTTTTGAGACATGTTTTATTCTAATTAATTTGCAATATCCTTTTTGTTAGTTGCTTTTATTTTTCCCAGCAATTTTATGAATCATATTTCATACTGTTTAAACTTTAGAAACCATGTGTTGAGATGAGAGCTCAACTTTCTTTAAAATATTCTTAAAAGTAAGTCATTTTTTGTTTAATTTTCAATTTGTTTTTGTTGTATGTCATGCTTAATTGAATGTTTGGTTTTCTTTTCTTTAACTTGTCAGAAATTTCTCTGTTTGTTGGATTCTTTGTTTCTCTCTTTTTCCTCCTCAGCTGTTGGATTCTATCTTTCTTTCTGTCCTTTTCCAGTCCATGGATCACATACGGGCTAGTTAGTTAACTACCATCCCCGCCTGCTTAAAACTTTGGTTCCACCAAAAAGTTAAAAAGAATTGTATTTTACCTTACTAGCAGAGACTATGTGTTGGGATGGGAGCTCAACTTTCTTTAAAATATTCTTAAAAGTAAGTAATTTTTGTTTCTTCCTATCCTTAACTGGTTCATCTTTCTCTTTACTCTTCTATCTAATTTTTTTACTCTTATGTAGTCTCTTGCACATCAGTGGCATTACCACCTTGCTCAGGGTGATACGATTAAAAAGAAAAAGAATTAATACTGAACACAAAGTTCTTCCATGAGAATTGCTTGGATTCTTTAATTATTCCATGCTTTAGCTCTATTTTGTAGATATTCAGATTTTTTCGGGTTGGATGTAACTTGAACTTATATAAAACCACACAATGCAATTTGATTATTTTTTTTTCACTTGTCGTTAAACCAGGGTCTGTCATGTTTGACAGTTTTAGATTTTGATATGTATTGTTCTGCAATACTAAGAAGTGATTTTGTAAAATAAGTGATGTGCTCTGTCTACATTGGCTTCTGGTGTAAGTTTTAGGGTACACGCATTTTTAAATTACATCCAACTGGCTTTCTTGAGTTTTCAATATGGCACTCTTTAATCTAGCAAGTGGGAAGTGATCACTACCACATGCATCAAAATGTACTTTTCAGCTATAGTCTCAGTACATTGTAGGATCACTTAAAGTTAGATCTATTGCTGTATATGTACCACCTGATGGATGGAGATAGATATATGACTTGTTATTGTATAGACATATATTACTATTATTGATAAAATCTTCCCTTCTGGTCAGTATTTTTGCAACCTTATCTGATGTTATGGCTATTAAAATCTTCCATTAAAATAAATGATTTTGGGAGCTGCTTTAGTAGTTTATCTAATTCAGTTCCATGTATAGGATCATTAAGAGGAATGTAAATTGGGCATATATTGATGGTTTTATATAATGAGGCTCTTCTGACCACTGTCTATAATGTTATATTCAGGTCGATTTTGATCTGGAAAACATTATTTTTACAAATATGTAAGTATCACCTGAAGCTTTGTTTCGACTATTACTAACAAAATTGTATGCTGTATAGTTTTTAATATCTATATTTTCATTGTCCTTTAAAAAACTTTCCTGAAGGCAGATGATTGCAGGACATAAGTCAGCAATAAACAAAAGCAACTTATTTCAATTTGCTTTTATTCCTCTTGCATTCTATTGAATAATTTTATTAGCCATGATTATTATGTTAAGGGTTTTAGTTTTTGTTGGATTGTCCAACTAGTATACATTTTTTTTTTCTTTTTACACACCCCTTTAATCACCTTTACATAATATAGTCATACAATCAACCAGGCAAATATCCATTTCTCTGTGATTGTAGTGCCAGCTCATTTTGAACACCATTAACTTGTTTCTTGGAGTGCTCATCTTCTGACAAACTCATCAATCATATAAAACATATTTGGGTACACTGTCAATACATTATTCAATGACTGCATTCTAGTCATTTTCCTCCCCTACTGTCATACACTGAAAGTTGAGTGGTTTCTCTGAAAAAAAAAAAAGAAATCTATCACATAGATCCTTTTACCCAGATCTATGTGATAATTATACTAAAACATTGCCCTGGCAAGTCATGCTTCTCTTTTGGTTATGGCCTTTATCATTCAGTGGTGTTGTGCTATGATGCAGTTTCCACTGGGCCTATAGGCAGCACTAAAATAATGCCTGACATTCCACTTGTTCAGCATTTTACTCAAAGAGTTTCCAAGCAAAATTGTTATACACCAAGCAATGAAGACTGCAGTTTCTTACAGGATCTCCCTCCATATTGCAACTTATCCAGAACCACAGTTAATAATCATTAAATACACCTTTCCTTGATCATGGGTCACATTGATGGGCAGCTTCATCCAGTTGGTCTTTATGCGAACCTCACTCTTTTTGTGCACATTCAGTACAGAATCGATTGACTAAAACTTGCTATAATGACTGACTAAATTCTAAATAGCCTCCTTTGTGATATATTCCCAACCTTGCAGATCATATACAAAGTTTTGTCTAACCACATGTGATGCAGACAGTGCAGCTCCTTCAACTCCTAAACAGTACACTATGTATGCTGCTTTTTCCATTTCCTTCAGTCATTTGCATTAAAATATCAACTTTGTTTGTCTTTGCTCAACTCTAGGTCAAATTCAACCACCAGTTTTTATAATATCTGCAAGTGTCACTTGGCAATCATTTTTACAGTACTCTTTTTACAGACCCTCCACTTACCTTTTATAACTGAATTTATCTCACTAAGAATAGTAGCAGAATCCGATGGGCAACCCCGAGGCCACATTATGCTGCAGGCGGCGCCATTCTCCATCCTTCACCTGCTGCAATTAACGACCATCTGACCCTACTCTAGACCTCTCTCTATCCACAACTACAACCAACATGAAATTTAACAAACAAAACAGCAAGCCTAAACCAGCTAGTCGTAAATCGCCCAAACCTATCTGCGTTACCTTCACAAATATACGAGGTATTCGCAGTAACTTTAATAGTGTAGAGTCTTTCCTTCTAACTAACTCACCCGATATCTTAGCTATATGTGAGACTAACCTTGACCCTTCTATCCCCTCTTCAGAGCTGTTCGTTCCTGGTTACCTTCCTCTCTTCAGGAAGGACTCCAATGTCCATATGCATGGGCTTGGTGTATATGTCAGCAAACAACTCCCCCTAGCCAGGGTCACATCTCTTGAATCCCTTGATCATTCCTTCATGTGCTTCCGTCTCTCACTTCTAAGCTCGGTTAGCTATCTCTTCTTCCTCTACTGCTCCCCCTCCTCCTCTGACTGTACGTTACTTGATTGCATCTCTAATAACATCGACAGGGCCATTTCTTCTCACCCATCTGCCCATATATTTGTGTTTGGCGATTTTAACGCCCACCACACCAAGTGGCTTGAAAACTCAGCCACCGACCTTGCTGGGATCCGCACCATGCACTTTTCAATAGCCCAAGCTCTAACGCAAGTGGTGGACTTCCCCACGCGTTTCTCTAAAAACCCTAACGGAAGGGACTCTTTACTCGACCTTTGTTTTACCTCCATCCCAGACTCCTGCACTACCAGACAACTCTGCCCCCTTGGAAACTCTGACCACGCCGTAGTCTCCGTAAACATATCAATCCGCACTAACTCTTCCCAAGAAAACCAGACCAGCAGAATATCATACTGCTACCAAAGAGCCGACTGGGACTCGTTCAGGGACTTCCTCTGCGACGCCCCCCTGGAACAACGTCTTTGATCTTCCTGTCGAAGACTGTGCCTCCGAAGTCTCCTCTTGGGTTAAGGCTGGCATCGATGCTTTTATCCCTGCCAGAAAATTCCAACTAAAACCTAATTCGTCCCCCTGGTTCTCACCTGCTTGCTCGGCCGCTATTGCCCACCGGAACCATTTCTTCCGGCTCTATCGAAGCTGCTCGTCGAACCAAAACAGGCGCCTTTTCACCTCAGCAAGGAACAAGTGTAAAAAAGTACTGAACGAAGCCAAGAGGGCGTTTGCTACCAGAATTAGGCAACGCATAGCATCCTCTAAGTTTGGCTCCAAAGATTACTGGCGTCTCTGCAAAAGCGTGCTCAGCAGGAACAAGACTTCAATACCCCCACTAATCAATGAATTTGAAGTTCTCACCTCCCCAGCCGACAAGGCTGAATGCTTTGCCCGTAAATTCTCAACCAATTCAACACTGGACTCGTTAGGAATACCTACACCAGACTTCCCACCCAGAACTAAGGCTCAACTAAATAACGTCCTCATCTCGCCCTCGCTGGTCGCCAAGATAATTGCGCAACTTGACCCACACAAAGCGAGCGGCGGTGACGGAATCCCAGTCATAGTACTGAAGAAATGTGCCCCAGAACTCTCCTCTGTCCTCTCTAAACTCTATAACCTCTGCCTATCTGCTTCATGCTTTCCTGCCTGTTGGAAGTCCTCCTGCGTAGTACCTATATTTAAGAATTCTGGCGAACCCTCAGACCCCGCCAATTACCGTCCTATTAGTCTCCTTCCAATCTTTGGCAAAGTTTTCGAAGCCATTATCAACGCCGAGGTGATTCAGCACCTTATGACCAACGGGCTTCTCTCTGACAAACAGTATGGGTTTCGCTTCACCAGGTCTACTGCTGATATGCTAACGACCATTACCGAGTACATATACCAGGCACTCGACAAGAATGGTGAAGCCCGAACCGTTGCCTTGGATATCTCCAAAGCATTCGACAGGGTCTGGCATGCTGGCCTCTTGTGCAAACTGCGAAGCTATGGGATAACTGGACATCTGTTTGACCTCATCCAGTCCTTCCTCTCTAACCGCACATTAAAGGTGGTATTAAATAGGCATGCCTCCCAAAACTACCAGACGAACACGGGCGTCCCTCAAGGTTCTATCCTAGGTCCCACGCTATTTCTGATCTACATTAATGATCTCCCCGACACCATTAGATCCCAAGTTGGCATGTATGCCGATGACACAACAATCTACTCCCGCATCGATCAGAAACCAGGTCTGGACGACAAAGTGAACCTCGCTGCCGCACTGGAAAGGGACCTCCAATCCGTAGTGACCTGGGGTAGGAAATGGTTGGTAAATTTCAATGCCTCCAAAACAAAGCTGTTATCAACTAACCACCATAGACAATCGCATCTACCTCCCATTAGCATGGGACAGGCTAGCCTCCCAGAGAGTAAAATACTACGCCTCCTTGGCCTTACACTCTCGGCGGACCTCAAATGGAATGACTATATTGAATCCATTGCCAAATCTGCTGCTATGAAAGTCGGCTCTCTGTGCAGGGCCCGGAAATATTTCCCACCTGAAACTATTCTGCACATATACAAATCTACCATCCGCCCGTGTATTGAAATTGCTGCCATATCTGGTCGGGTGCCCCTGCTGCTCTCCTTGGGCTTCTTGACAAAATACAAAGGAGGATCCGTAACGTGGTTGATACTGACTTGGCAGACCGGCTGCAGCCACTCTCACACCGGCGTGATGTAGCTTCCCTGTGCCTCTTCTACAAGTACTTTCATGGCTTCTGCTCCGATGAGCTTAGATCACTGGTGCCGCCCAAGCACGAATTTACACGAGATACTAGATTAGCAACTAGGTCCCACCTTCTTACAGTTAAACAAATAAGATGTAACCGTAAATTCTACTCCAACAGCTTCTTTTCTCGCGCTTCCCGCCTGTGGAACTCCCTTCCACAACTCTGCTTTCCCGACAGTTACAATCTCCAGGTGTTTAAATGTAGGGTCAATAGACACCTCCTATCACACTAACTCCCAACTATTCTCACAACACTCTCATCTACCCAACCCTCATTCTCGGTATCCTCACCCACCTATCACCCACCCTCTGTTATTTCCTATATTTAACCAGCCTTTCTCCACTCTACGTAGCCCCCTGCACAGTAGTGGCAGTGACATGCCTTGCTCGGGGTGAAACGCTTATAAAAAAAAAAAAAAAAAAAATTGGTCCTGGTCTCTTTTCTATGAATCTTGCCAATCCAGACCACCTGTTAATATTGTTGATGAACATATACACCAGCTCTCTGAGCTATCTGACCATTCCCAGTTTTACATATGAATCATTCCATGTCAAATCAACAAGGGTCTGATTATCTCCAACCCAGACTTTTTTCAAATTTTGTATACTTATAAAGCTTCATGATAGAAACTGAATGGTACCTATTTTACATCTCTAATGGGTTCTCAAGATATGAACCTTGCCAAAAAAGTGAATTTTGGAAATTAGTTACAAAGTTTAAATATCAATATCAAGAAAGATAATTTGACCTTGACCGTTGACCTTTAATTTCTCAAAAAGTGTATCTTGAATTTTTTTTCAAATTTGACAACAAATTTGTCTGCCTTATGAATAGATATGTACAAAATTCTGGTGTGGACTTTTGAAGGTGATCTGAGTTACAAGAGTTGTACTGAGTTGGGCCATTTCAAAAAACTAGGAACTCAAGGCATGTCAATTGAAGACAAGCTGTTTCTATTATGAACAATAAAGATTTAATGACCTGCAACATAAACGAAAGTACTGGAATGCATGCAAGGCAACTATATGAACTTAGAATTAAGTGTGGACTATTTACAGCAGATGGGGCAAATCAGAGAATACAACCAGCCAAGAGATGGAGTCATACAGGTTGAACATAACCAAAGTTGAAGTGAAGTGCAGTTATTGTGGAATAGCACATGAGAAGAATAAATTCAAGTGACCAGTGCTAGGGAAATGGTGTCTTAAATGCAGAAAAATGAATCATTTTAAGACCATTTGCAAAAGTGAAAAAGCATAGAAAAAATGAGTAATAAACTCCATCTTGAAAAACAGCAGGAAGCCAGTGTATTTGTGGTAAATACACAAAAGAATGGTAGAGAGAATGTGAAAATAAATGTCCATCTGCTTAACATGCAAGTTGACAGGGGTAGCAAGATAACTCTAATTCCAATAAATTTTAATATCAAGCAAGGTCAATCCAAGTTAAAAGAAAGTGGTTTAAAGTTAAAAATTTGATGGCACAAGAATAAAAATGTTGGGCACCTTATGTGGCGCATTCAAAAATGGATACTTGGTTTGAGGTTATTCAAATTGTGGTAGTAGCGTACAAGAAGAACCACAGATTATTAGGTATTGTCAGTCAGTCAGTTAAGTGCCATACATGATACACATTTGGGCGATCATGTCTCGAAAAAGACATAACTGACAGGGCAGAAGATTACCACGCAGTAGGTTGCCATTGCTTTCTGCAGTAGACTGGTTGCCGACCAAGGCTATAGAACCCAATCTGTCCTGTTATTTAACCCATAACTGGAGGGAAGAGACGGATTAATACCTTTACCAAGGGTATTTGCGCGTAAGTTAATGCAAGGAATTCAACTAGAATTCGAACTCGGCTCTCCGATTTCTCGCTCCAAGCCGATATCCACTGCACCACAACGCACATAAAAATTAGATACAACCAAATTAAAAATAAGCTTCAAGGAAGCACAAGAGAGTGAGCTAGAACTTTTAAAAGGATACAAAGTGAGTATTTGATTAAAAGAAAATTACTACCCCAAATACATTCAAGCAAGAAAAGTACCAGTACATATACTGCCTATAATGGTAGCCAAGTTAAACCACATGATCAAGCAAGGTATTTTCCAAATATCTACACATAGTGGAAGTAACTGGGCCTCACCTCTCTTAGCAATAAAAAAGGCTAATAAAGATTTGCAGATATGTGGTGACTATGAAATTGAAGTAAATCACCAGATATGCTCGGACTCTTTTTCATTACCAAACACAGAAACTATGAGCCATGAACTGGCAAACGTGGAATATTTTGCAAAAAATGACTTGAGATCTCCCTACAACTGAATTCAGATTGATGAAAAATTTAAAGAAGTTGCCACAATCAACACCTCTATAGGCCTGTTAAGGTGGATTTGCTGACCATATGGAATTAAAACTTCTAGTCATATATTTCAAAAGGCAATCAAAGGAACATTGTTAAGTAAGGTAACTAACATGATTATTTGCCAAGATGATATAGGGGTAGGAGCGAAGACCAAACAAGAGTGAAAACAAAAAGTGGATCAAATATTATATTGATTTAAAATAGGCCTGATTAACCATTAATAGAAACAAATATAACTTTGATTGCAAGAACTGGGCATATTTGGGCTATCAAACATTGAAGACGAGTGTAGCACCTGACAAAAGGCTAACAAAAAAAAATCATGGAGGTAGCAACTCCAACCAATAAAAAGGAATTGGAACCCTTTTTATGGTAGACTAGCAGTATAGCCCAGCGTTGCTCTGGTGTAATGAAAGCTTTAAAACTAATCCATGGTCCTGGAGCTCAGACTCTTTGGATGTTGGCATGAAAGACAAAAAACAATAGTTGTTTCCAGTTAAAGCGAAACTGTGGACTGAAAGAAAAATGAATGGATGTAAGTCAAATTTTGATTTCCTGGTATCGATATCAAATAAGTTTTTTTTCGTTGTAAACTGAATTTTTGAAGAAGTCCTCTGAGTAAATGGTATCATGGCTGAGACTAAAAACTACAAATATACCTACTTAGAGCCAAACCCGAAGCAAAAACTAAAATAAAAGGGCCGAAAAAATACAGACATACAGGCAGATAAACAGACACACACACAAACATCTTGCCTTTTATATATAAATATTATCGATTTTCTGCACTACTGTAAGAACTTCAACCTTGAAACTTCTGAATATTGTTTCTTATGTCTTTGTCTATGAGTGTATCAAATTTGATTAAAATCGGACCACTCCTTTTATAACCCAATTTTTTCGATTATCGATTTTTGATATTTATTGGGGGTACCTTGACACAAAACCTAACTAAGAACACTCGCAGACGCTTATAGTACAACTGTGAAAATTTTCAAGAAAATCGGTTCAGCCGTTTTGGAGTCTATAGGTAACGGATACACGCACACACAAAGTTCCATTTATAAACAAGTTTAGATAAATTTTTACAAGGGATATCTATCCCTTGTAAAAATTTAGTGAACTAATTGAACTATTGTCAGAGTTGTGTAAGAAGAACACAAAGACAAAATAATGCATTTATGATACTGAAAGTAATTATGAAAAAGAAACCTATACCAAGGATGTTTGATCCTAAGAAAGAGATAATGTTAACCATGGACACAAGTGAGAAAGTCATTGCTGCTATGCTGTCACACGAAGATCATCCAGTAATGTACTTATCTAGGAGATTGACAATGATAGTGATAAATTACAGAAACATTAAAAAAGAGGCCCTAATAATTGTTTGGAGTATGGAGAGGGCACAAAATTTTTTACTAGGTAAGAAATTTCTACTAAAGTCAGACTACAAGCCATTGGAGCTTATTTTTAACCCAAGAAAGGAGTTGCTGAAGGTTACATCGCTGAGAATTTTATGCTGGACCATTAAAATCATTTGATTTTGACATTATATACGTTAAGGGAAATACTATCCCTCATGTAGATGCTTTATCAAGACTACAGTTTACAAAAGGAACAGACAAAATACATGAAACTGAGCAAGACAAAATAATTCAATGGGTAGAGACAAACGTAATTCCAGTTAACGGGTTAAAAAATGAGATTGAGCAAGATCCAGTACTGAGTAAAATAATCAAAGGAATAAGGAATAATAAGTGGAACAATTGTTAAATAGCGGCACTGCCATTTAAGGAGATACGACATAAGTTAACAATTGAAAATGTAATTATATGCAATGGAAAGGTGATAGCAGCTCTGTGGATGTTAAAGACAGACATATTAAGAGGAGTACATGATGGCATACATTGCAGTGTCACAGTGACACACACAAGATTAAAATTACAAGCATGGTAGCCATGTTATGCAAAGGATATTGAAGAATTTATTAATAAATGTCCAAAATGCAATGAAATTAGAAGATTTAACCAAAAAGAGCTTCATTCATGGCCTAAAGGGGTACAACCATGGCAGAGTACATATGGACCATGCACATGTCAGTAGCATAGGATCATTTCTAATAATGGTGGATGCATACTCTGGTTGGCCAAAAGTAATCAAGGCTAAAGACCAGAGAGTGTCTACAGTCAAGCAGGTTTTTAGAGATGCATTTGCAACAAATGGAGAACCACAAATGTTAGTGTCAGATATGGTCCTGAATTTTGGGATGAAAATTTGTGTACATGGTTGAGGCAGGTAGGCTGTGTGCCATATAAAACACCTTCGTACCACCCTCAATTCAACAGAATTACAAAGTGGATGGTACAAACAGTTAAAATGACACTGGAGATATTCTCACCCGTTACAGAAAACACTGAGGCATTTCTAGCAAAAATGCTCCTCAATTTTAGGTCAATATCACACATGGAGAAAAGTTGAACCCATCAGCCCTCATGGGAAGACAAATTAGAGCTTCCATTACCATATCTTTTCCCACACGGTACAAGAGTATAGTACAAAAAAGATAAAAGTGCAAATCCCAAAAAAGGGAACTTCCTTTTGCAGAGAGACAATAATACGGCTTTAATTGAAAAGAAGGGGTAGTATGTTTTGGCTGATGCAGATCAATTTAGAAAAAGGATTGTGTTGATGTGGAGATGGAAGACCAAAATCAGGAGAAGGAAGGTAACTACAATGAAGAGGTTAAGCAGAGAACAGAAATGCAAGAGCAAGAAGAGAGAGAAAACTACAGTGATGAGAATGAACAGGAAATGGACATAAGTAAAGAAGAAAAGAGAATGAAGAAAGACCAAGGTTGCCAATAAAAAGTAGAAGAAAGGAGCAAAAGCAAGACCTATATAAATCGTGAGTAGTTAGACATTACGAAAGGAAAAACAAGGGTATATGACCACTCCAGTTCAGAGAAAGTGTGGTATTCTAGGCAAATGAGCTGAATTGTATTTAAGTGCTAAGCCACTAACTGTATAGTCCCCATCACATCATGCCTAATGCTGTTCCATGTATTGAGTACTGAAACTGCGAGATATACCAAACATAATACCTTTCTAACACATTTAAAATTTTGGTTAAAAAAAGTGTGTGTGTGTGAGAGAGAGAGAGAGAGAGAGAGAGATGTCAGTCAGTTAAGTGCCATACATGATACACACTTTGGGCAATCATGTCTTGAAAGAGACATGACTGACTGGGCAGAAGATTATCCCGCAGTAGGTTGCCATTGCTTTCTGCGGTAGACTGGTTGCCAGTCAAGGCTATAGAACCCAGTCTATCCTATTATTTAATCTATAAGTGGAGGGAAGAGATGGATTAATACCTTTCCTAAGGATATTTGTGAGTAAGTAGATGCAAGGAATTCAACTTGAATTAAAAATGGATATTTTAGTCCTGTTTTTCCAGTGAAAAACAACAGTTTGGAAGTTTTTACGGAAATCAAATAATTGGCCAATTTTAATAAAACTTTCAGGACTTATTCACAAATGGATGAAGTTATTTTTAAAACTACTTTTAGAAAATCTTGTTAAAAATAATTTTTTTTTTACATTTGTTACTCACTCACCTTCAAATGATTTCACGAAATTTACTACTGCCTGCAAACTTTGTTTTATTAGTTAAATGCAGGACTCCTTGGGAAATGTAAAACATCTATTTCCCCCAACCCCACAGTAGCTGTTTTTATAAAATTCTACTCCAAATAGTAAAATAAAAAATGCAATGAACTACACTATTTTTTTTTATTTAAATAAGCATTTAATTGCTTTTATAAATATACATTAAGAATATCATATTCTAAAGACAAAAAATTTTTCAATGAATTAAATTTTTTACAAGAATTGTTTTCATTTTTTCTTTGTTAATTAACATGATGATTTATAAAGTTTCAGACATCTTTTAAATTTGTTCCAGCAATTGTAGTTGGTTATGAAGTAAAGACTATATTTACTGATCGAAAATTGAAAAGCTTAATACAAATCATTTTGCACTTCTTCTATGTGCTTTGTCCTTTCAGAACGTAAGCATTCTTGGCTTTCCACATCTCCCTATCCTCTGGTGGCTCTTAGCACACTTTCTCCTGTTACACCACACAACCCCCGTTCTGTCATCTACCTGCTCAGGCCCTTCAAATATGTTATCCACTGCTTTCCCCTGTCTCTTTTTTCCTCTATCTGGCCTGTTAGTATCAGGTTCTCCAAGCCTTCCTTCGTCATTGCATGTCCCAATAACTTTCAATGAGATTTTTTTTTAAATAATTAATTTTTTTTTTTATGTAGAATTGTCCATTTTTTGTTTAACTATAAGATGTTATAAGAGACATCATTAAAAGGTCACATGTTTTAAGGGCTGTCCTCCTTATGAAACATTCACTTAGGTTTCATAAATTTATGTCAATTCTATTCAACCATACTTAGCTTTTCACCAAATTTGGCCGTCATCAATCACTTCACGAGTCAGAAAAATATGATCACCATGATTAAAAAATACTTTTGTTCTAAATTTCATGCTATAAACAAATAATACTTGTTTCAAATCAGATTAATTTAACTTTAATTATGCTAATTTTCCAAAAATAATGTTACAGATGTAAATTTTATTTTTGCAATATTTTTAAAACTGAGAATTAACTTTTGTTTACAAACCTATCAATCTGTAAACAAAATGGACAGAAAATGATAACTTTTGAAAACTCTCAAAAAGTTGTGATTCCAATCAATATGATTTCTATTTTAAATACACCAGAGTAATTTACTTAATGGAAATAATGAATTTAATCATATAGCTTTAAATTAAAGCTAAAAAGAAAGCTTTATTTTTTTAAATTCACTTAATACTTAAGTATCAAAAATAACTGGAGGTACCTAATTAACCGCTACAGGCAAACTCATTGTTTCTCCAACTGCATGATTCTGTCTTACATATCACTCAATAAGTACCGAGCTTGACATATAGATGGTGCCACTAGTAAAAAATACATATGATTTTTATGAAGTACTAATTTTCAAATGGCATGTGACAAAATTTGGGCCCAATCAGATCATTAGTTTACAAATTACAGTCATTTAAGTAAAGCTATTGTTGCAAATTTTCAAAACAATGGAAAAATCTGAATTTTGTGCATTGATAAAGCATTGCTTTCTGATGGGAAAAAATAGTGTTCCAGCAAAGCAATAGCTTGATATATGCTATTTAAACTCTGCTTCGTCAGAAACAATGGTTAAGAGGTGGTATTCTGACTTTAAACACAGTTGTACAGATACAGATGATGCTGATTGCTCAGGTTGCCCAAAATTGGCAGTTACACTGGAAAACACCAAAAAAATCCATAAACTCATTTTGGCTGATCATAAATTGAAGTTGCGTGAGATAGCAGAGGAGTTAAACATATCAGAAGGCAGTATACTCATCATTTTGCATGACCATTTCTCAATGAGAAAGCTGTGTTCAAAGTGAGTTTCCTCACAGTCGATCAAAAACAACAATGCGTTGACTATTCAGAGCATTGTTTGCAACTGTTTCAATGCGACAAGGAGTTTTTGCATAAATATATGACAATGAATGAAATATGGATCAACCACTTTACTCCAGTCAAATCAGCAGTCATCTGAGTGGACAGCAGCAGGTAAAAGCTGTCCAAAGCAGCCAAAGACACAAACATCAGCAGACTACTGGCTGTTTACAGACCTCGAAAGAATGCTTCAGGGAAAGAGATTTGGCTCCAATGAAAAAGTGATATGAGAAAATGAGACATATTTTGAGGCCAAAGACAAATCGTTCTACAAAAAAGGCATTGAATTGTTAGAGAAGCGTTGGAATCAGTGTATCACCCTAGAAGATTATGTTGATGAATAAAGTCAAATTTTGCCTAAAAGTTGTTGTTGTTTTATTAGTTAGGCCTAGGATTTATTGAGTGATGTCTTAGTATCTAAATCATGATTTCATTTTAACCTTTTGGTCAGTCAAAATGTATTGATTATAAAATTTAAAAAAGATTTTTTATTAAATCAGTGTGAAAAATAAACTGACCCCAACATAACTTTAAATTGACACCTATAAACATGATCTCTGAAACAAGTTACTCTCCAGACTAAAGATATTAGTGGCTTTTCATAGTAGTTGGGATTCTTCATCAATACAGGAAAACCAAAACAGTTGTGGTAAAAATTTTTAATCTCATATTCAGTTTTTTTTTCATTATGTTTGTGTAATTATACAACATAATTATTACTGATAAATTCTCAGTGGGTGAAAGCTATTTACTGCAAAACAATGAGATATCTTTTCAGACAACTTATCATTCTGGTCTTCTTAATTCATATTCCTGCTAGAAATAATTATGTAAACTTTTGTTGCTGAAATATAGTATCTAAGAAAATTAAACCAATTTTGTCTAAAATTTCTCAAGAATCAACCAGTGTAGAGGATCTGATGAAAGTGAAGTTATTACACAATTAAAGAAAAGTTTGCAGCTTGTGAAAAAAGATCTAAAAAGTAAAAATTTTTACAATACTCCCAAAATGTTGGAGTAACCAAATAAAATTTGGCACAATATATATGACAAGCCAAGTCAAGCCAAAAAACTTGTAAATGAACAAAGAATATTAACTGTAGCAAATACATGAAAATCTAGATTCCCACAAGAGACAATTGATGAAGTTGTGCTGTTTTATAAGAGTGAAAAAAATCAAGAGGGAAGTCTGGAAAAAAATGACTATAAGTCTTAAAAAATGATAGAAGAGTAACCTGAAAGAGGCATACAAATTACTTAAATAAAAAATCCAAACAGAATTCAAAATTTGCTGAGCTTATACCAAAAGAATGTATTCTAGTAGGTGGTGCTGGAACACACTGTGTCTGTGATTGACAATCCATCAAAATATGAATATGATAATTGTTGGGGCTCATCTTGGTATACAGACCCAAGATGAGCAATATAAACAGGGGCTATCAAATGATAGAACTAAGCTGCAAACTATCACAATCTACAGAAGAATTTATTGACATTTTTTGAGCAGGTCTTCAAAACTTGAAAAAGCATGATTTCATTACCATAGATCAATCAAAATTTCATTCTAATAAAAAAGGTTCTTTAATGAATGGTGAAGTCATAGTTACTGCAGATTTTATTGAGAATTATTCATTTATTCAAGCCACATTACATCCATTTATTTTGTATTACAGATATGACAAATATCTGAAGCATATTAATATTGTAATTATATCATATAGTCTCAAGCATGACACAGTAGCTGTCCATTTGTTACAAAGAAAACTTACAGAAATACCGAAAAAAAATGTTAGTTTTAAGATAAAAATTCTGATCTATTCCACATTATAAACATTTTACCAATTTCTGTAACCATAAAGCTGAGATTGGTATTAATAAAGAGTGGTTTTTTGCTACATCTCATGGGAAAGTACCATGTGATGGGTTAGGTGGCACTATTAAGAGACTAGCAGCAAAAGCAAGCATAGTGACCCTATAATGAATGAATAATGACACCAAGACAGTAGTTTGATGATGCAAGATAAAATATTTCAAACATAAATACTTTGTATTTCTAAACAAATGAAACAGAAATCTTAGAAAATAAATTAAAAAATGCCTTAACAATTACAGGAACTCAATCAAAAACCACATAGTTTTATTTCTGTGTATCAAAAAGAGGTAGAAGTAAAAAAAAATATGAAATCAGGATGAAAGAAAAATAGTAAAAATTATAAAACAGAACAATATAGTGCTTGAAAACGTTAAAGAATTTGTACAGCAATCTACGATAGCAATTGGTGATTAAAATGTGTGCTTGGAAAATATCCTTATAATGAAGGGGTAAAATTGACATTTTTACAACCAAAGGGCCCCTCCCCATCTTTCTGTTATCTATTACAACCAGATATATTAATTTTGATTTATTTTGTTATTCTTAGTTTAGTTGATCCAATAATACTGGAAGAACTTATAAAGTTTTAATTGAGATTGAAAATGCTTTAAAATATTTTATGAAAAATCAAGGTTGGTCAATACAAATATTAAAGTGAAAAAGTAAGTGGTTTACATATCCAAATTTTTATTTTCTATTTAAACTTAGTTTTCTACTTGTTGGAATACATTCAACAAGCAGAAAACTAAGTTTGCTTGTTAATTTCTGTGTAAAGAATCTTTTAAATATTCATTTCAATGTATCACTTTTTCAGATCAAAACTTAATTTTTTTAAATTTAAAAAAACCCTGAAAATTTGATTTTCATGCATTTAGTATACAATGTCAAATATCAACAAAAATAAGGTTAGTTATTTTCCACCAAATTGGTCCCCATTAAACCACAAATACCATAAATTCTTTTTAATTTATGATTATAGTTATATGAATATTAATCAGTATTCAAAAGGCTTTCTAAAAATATATACAGCTTGACCATATTGGGAAATATGAAAATGTTAGCATGTAGTGGCAAATACCAAAATCTGCCATTTTGAATTTAGCCCAACTTAGTAAAATCCCTGTAACTTAAGTCACAGTCAAAAGTTCTCCACAAAATTCTGTACATGTCTTCCCATAAGGCAAACATATTTTTTGCCAAACTTTAAGAAAAATTAAAGATAATACACTTTTTGCGGAATTCATGGTTTAACCTTATTTGACCGTTAAACAAAAATATAAAAAAAGATCACCTTTTAGCTCTATCCAAGTAATTTAAAATGCTGTAATTTAGCTCTGTGGGGGGAAAAAACAACTAAGATATTGATATTTAAACTTTGTAACTATCTTCCAAAATTCACTTTTTTGGTAAGGGTCAAAGGATCTTACCTCAGAAACACTTTGACATAAAGATGTAAAATAAGTACCATTCAATTTCTATGATGAAGTTCTATAAGTGTACAAAAGTTTTTAAAAATCTGTGTCAGTGATGGCCAGACCCTTGTTGATTTGACAATGGAACGACTCATATGCAGTAAAAGCCTCCTCTGCAAATGCCTTTTTCTGTGTTTATTCTATCATATCTACATCCAACTTATTCTTGTCACTCTCAAGATAAGGGTATTAAATTGACAGTTTTAAATTTCCTGCAATTTTGTAACCAATTTCACTATTCTGAGCCACATAACTATGTTTCCTTTTCCAGTAAATGGTTTCACCATGTTGTCACTCTACATTCTCTACATTATCTATCAGGCCAAAGATCAAAACAGCTTGTGGTTTCAGAAACAGTTTTGATATGCTCTTTTTCTGTTTTAACTTAAACAGAATGGCTTATTGTGGCAAAGTATTCTTATCAGTTCATCGAACTATTCTTTTTTCTCTTCAAATGCCTTTAATACCCAACTCAATTGCACATTGGCTCATAAAAATAAATAAGGAGCCTCAGGTTTTCTCCCTTTTTATTTTTACTGACTATTACCTGTAATTCATTTGTTCATGCCCCTATATATCAACCTAGTATCATAATTTTTTCCTTGCATCAAGAGCCCCATCTGGGACACATTTCATAAAAAAGAAAAGAAATTGAGATACTTTGAGCCAGTTACAAAGCAGTTAAATTGATAAATTATGATAATTCAGTAAAAATTGCAATTATTATAACTACCCAAGTACTGTTCACCCATTTTATCTATGATTTTACTGGTATGAGACACATGATTTCAAAGTGGACACCTATTCATACACAAATTAAAAAGAAATTCATAATAGCAATAGACTCAATTCAACTAAATAAATTGATATAACCAACTTTTACATTGAAGCCTCATTTTTCTAGTAATAACATTTCTGAGCACAAAAAGACATTTGGAACCCATTTTATATATGGGACAAACACAGGGCAGAAGTAAAATCTAGCATTGATGACATTTTCATATTTTACCAATTGTTAATGGTAATGCTTACAAACTAGGCTCTTGGAGTAATTTACACTAAATACATTCCTCAGCTAAAAAGGTTTTAAAATATTTAAATTAGCAATCAATGGTCTTCTTGTGATTAACATGTTAATATGTCTTGTCATAGAGCAATGGTTAGCAAGTTATTGTTGCAAACCATTATGAGTGTAACCTTGTACCAGTTAAGCTTAGTAAATAACATGATCTGCTGAAATAGTTATATATTTCACATAGGTGTCTATTTCAGCTATCACTATTTTCAGAGGTCAATGTTCAAGGCCAGGTAAAAGATTATATGATGCAAATTCTTTAGTCAGATACTTTCTACTTGAAAGATTTGTATAATTTTCCTCTCTTCATTTGTCATTGTGCTAAGCTTAATAAATATTAAAATATCACACAGCCAATCAATTGTAGTTAAATGTGAAGAAAAGAAAGCAGATGAAATAAGGTAAGGTTTACAAGAGAACAGATGTTTGGCATCAACGTGAAAATTTTAGAAGAATTAAGCATTCATCAATATTGACATAGCAAAAAGAAATTCTTAATGTCTTTTTGGAAAGTAAATAATAGAAATAACTCTTGAGAAAGATCCATTTTTGATATTTAAAGAAAAGAAAGAAGAAAAAATGTAGTTTTTAACAATTTGAACCTGCCCCGATTCTGAATATAGGTGAGCAAGAATGCATCTTCTTTTTAATCTTAAAGGTTTATATCAATCTCAAACCTTGTATAGTTAAAAAAATCTAAATTTTCAGAAAGTGTGGGCTTATTTTAGAACTAGCTATATAACCCAGTGTAGCTTGGAGTTTTTTAGTGATTATGCTGAAATGGTAAGGTCAAGTACTTATTCAAAAAACTCCATTATGAGGTTTCTATGATGCGTAAGTTAAAAAAAAAATGAGAAGTATTGGTTTTCGTTGTATTTGTAAAATGGGATTCATTCTTAGTTAATAAATGGGAATGATGTATGTACAATTGGAAGAAAGAACAAGAGCAGGCATTATAGGATCCTGTAATATGATGCAATGACATTGTGACGCAGAAGTGGATGCACTGTTCCTGCAACATCGAAAGGGTTGGCATCCTTGTAGAAAGTGTGAAATTGTTATGTCATATAAGGTAGAAGTTACAAAAAAGACCCAATTTTTGTTGAATACAACTGAGCATTTTGGAGAAATAAATGATCACAAAAAGCAACATTCTCCATTAATTTTTGCCACACTCAGTGTGTCAATTAAAATTTTTGCTTACATATCAAGAAATTAGACCTTGATTTACCAGTGACTCAATTTTAACTGAGTTTGAGTGAAGCATCTTGGAGAAACATAAAAGTGTGCAAAATTATGTTTGTCATTGATTTTTGACAAACCCTGTACATTAATTTGAAAAATTTTGTGTACCTCAAAGGTTTTAACCTTGATTTACAAGTTACCTGATTTTGGTTGAATGCACATAAGGCATCTTAGAGGAGAAGAGTTCGTAAATTCTAAGAGTTTCAGTGATTTTTGCTGTACACTGTAAATTGATTCAAAAATTCTTGCATACAAAGGTTCATGTCATGATCGACAAGTGATCCAATTTTGGTTGAAATTGGACCAAGGGTTTCAGAGGAGTAGGGTTCATTAGAATGGAGACACACAAAGACAGACATATCTATAATCTATAGATATAAAATTTTATATATATATATAGATTGCATACACAAAACAATTATGAATTATAAAATCTGGTTTAAAGATGTAATCTAAATTATTGGCTTCTTCAAGCTGAAATCCCTGATTTTAAGTTTGATTTTTGTTATTTTGGTAAAATGAGTTATTTTTAAATAAGGTACTTTAATATATAAATAAAATTTCATTTCATCATTTTTTTATACATTTTCTGGCAATCTTTGTTATTGCAATTTATATTTGTAATAATTAATGTTAAGTCATAATTGAGCTGAATCTATGTAAATATAAATTCTGCATTTAGAAACAATGCTGTGAGTGAATGAACAAGAATTTATATTTTAAAATAATTATTAAATGGAAATTTAAATTTAGGAAACCAAAAGTGAAGTCAACTAAAAATCAATGATAAAAATTTGAAGACTGTGATGGAAAATGAAATTTAAAAAAAAATAAGAAGAAAATAATTGGTTAAAAAGCATACACAGTAATCTCAATGTATGAACTGGGACCAATTTAATTCATCTAAGAGTGAATGGTATAAGAAAAGAAGACAATAAATGAGTTCTATTTAAAATGAATGTGGAAGAAAAGTTAATTGCACTAATCATGTTCAATTGTATAGAACTGGTGTGTTTTTTGTATAATAATCAGAAAAAGTATTCAGAAGTTCAAGCAAAACTGTACTATATCTGGAAGCATTTAAGAGGAAACAGGTGTGATTCATTACATCAGGACACTTTTTAGATTGGTTCAAACAACATTAACAACAATGTGTAAATCAAGATGAGGATTGTGTTTTAGAAGTCAAAGAGCCCTGCAATTAGTGATTAGAAATAGTTTTGTTTTTTGTTTTACTGCATGATAACATTCATTTTCGTGTTGCAAAAGCAATGTTATTAATTTGTTGTTATCCAAAAAGATCCAATCCTAAAATGGTCATAATTTGTACATGTGTGTGTCTACACACACATACAAGGAAATTTGTTAATTGTTTATATTGTGATCCTTTGAGACAAGAAGATCTTTTCAATTATTGAAAGTATCAAGTAGTTATTAAATTATTATATTGAATAATTCAATACAATAACTACATGATGACATTATGCAAAACATATAAAAATTTAGAACTAACTTATAATACATTTATTGTTACAAACTTTATGCACACACACAGATAATGAAAGAATACAATTGAACTGACAGATCACAATAATAGCTGCATAAGCTAAGCATTCTTCTTCAGTTAATTTTCATGACTACTATACGATAATTTTTTTTTTTTTTGCACAGTGTTTCCGTTTTTTCATGGTTTTCTTGTGTCAGATTTTTTGTATGCATTTTCTCTTCCATTTTCCAATAAAGTGAATTTATGGGAGAAGGCCGAAACTCACCCATTCAATAAATGAATTGAATATGATTATCATTAAAACAGCTTGTGTAGTTCAATATTTTACCACTCTGGTTACCAAAAATAGCATCACATTTTTTTACAACAGAATTACGAAATCATCTAGCCTACACACGTGTGTGGGTGTTTTTGTGTCATTTAAATTCGAGATGATAAGGATCAATACGACAGGCATTCAAAACACCCAGTCCAAAAAAAAAAAATGTATATTTTTAAGGACGCAAAAAAAAAAATAATATAAGTTAATAATGAGAAAGTCCTTTTTACCTTTAAGGTGTGTGAAGCTAATTTATTTTGGTAAAAAAAAAAAGCTACATATGGACAAGGTGATTATTGTTCATTAGAAATCAGGTGACGAGATTGGTCAAGCAAGACCGAATTATTCTGGGCAGATATCGATCTTAAATTACTACCAATGCTATAATCATTAAATTATAATGATAGCATTGGTAGTAATTTAATGGTATGACTAGTTAGTAACATACCAAAAAATAGCAATTTCAAATATCTAGGCATGAACTGACATTCAAACATAAAGTGGGCTAAGTTTAAATTAACCAACGTTGCTTGAGAACTGAAATTATGAACAAAAAATCGATTATTACACGTGATCGTCAGGTTTTACAAGAAAGAGAACTTTATAAAAATGTTCCTGTACGTTTTTTTAAGCATAAAATAGGACTTTATTGTAAGATGACAGCTTTTTTAAAGACTTTAATTCTACTATTATTTTTTTTTAACTTTAAGTTTTGCTCACATACACACTTCTTTTTTACCGAGTTAACAAAACTTAGTGAACGAAGAAAGAGGATGCCTTTCTTTTCTCTTAAAGAAAGAAGCGACATGAAGTTTCTTAAGGAGCATTGAACAGGTGAGATAGACTCAATAGAGTCTTAGCATCAGTTTAGAAAGGTAAAACAAAGATCAGTCTTTCTTTAAGTATGACTGAGGGTACACTTATTTATTTATTTATTTATTTTTTTTTTTTGCATGTTTCGAATCTAATATTTTTTAGAATGTTACAGGACAGGAAAAGATAATGACGGTTTTTTTTAACAGCCAAAAAAAATCACTGTGATCAGTTGAGTAAAAATAACTTAGGCAGACTTTTTACAAGAATACCGCAATTTTTTAGTTATCCGCTCATACAAAAAAAAAAAGTCTATTTTTTGTGTGTTTATTTCATTTTCTGCTTTCTTAAAAATGTCTAAGAGTCTATATGATTGACGAATAAAAAAGTGCTTCATATCACAGAATCGTTTAAAGAAGGAAATGTGGACCCAACCGAACTGAATTAATAAAAATAACAAATGAGTAAATAACGATAAAATTAATGATTAATAAATATAAAATGTCGTGTGGCTGAAATAAAACCAGATTTATGAAATAGAAGATTAGGAATAACGAACCTTTTTGACACGGATCCATTTTCCTTGATTATTACAGAATTCGTGTCCACTGGCGATGGCCCTTGATAGAAGTACTCCCGTCATGGAGTCAATGGGATCAGTGTTGAGGTCTGGTTTTGGGTACATGTCCACAGTGCCGGCAATACATTTGTACTCGACCCGGTCGGGGACATAACAGAGAGACTCGGGCAAGGGTCCGGCCTGTTTCAGACACAAAATACATTGGTGCAAACAACGAATGCGTGCAAGACGACGGCTGATGTCGTTCGCAAACGCCATCCTCAAAGACAGCACAACGAAACAAACCACACGAGCAGATCATGCATTAGGGTTAAAAGACTTTAGGGTTGGGGAAACAAAGTTAGAGAAATGAAATAGACACAAGCCGGAAACTCAGCTAGTTGGACGGACAGAAACAGATTGTTTAAGGAGGACGGTGCTGGAAGACAACAACGGCGAGACACCCTCCCTCATTGAAATTACTGTTTCTCTTCTCCCTCTCTTTTTACGCTGCTATTATTATTGTAAAGATAGGCTCTTCATGAAGTTTCGTATTGTCTAACTTTACTCATTCATGAATTTCGTTTTTTTGACATTTTTTATAAAGATAATTTATTTTGTTATACTTATTTACTTTATTTTTTCTCTTAAAATAGTAAACAATTTTTCAAAGGCAAAACTATTCTTTTAATATCCAAAATGTTTTATTTCTTTTTCAAAGTAAAAAAAAGTTGAAAAAATAGTTTCAAATTTTAACTTTACTTTAAAATCAATTCATAAAGATATTTTGTGTTCATTTATAAATTAAAAGTAAACAACTGCTGAAAATCTGAATTAAAATTATTCTGGTTAAACTTAAAGTTTGCACGAATAATTTTCTTTTCAATTATACTGAATTTTGATGTTATATGAGCATTTAATAAATATTCAAGTTGCTAACTCTAAGATTTCTGTAAACAAATGTGAAAGTACAAAATGTAAAAGAATATTTTATGTCAGATGAACTTTTAGAAAATTCCAAGGAACATGATTTTTCTTAGAAAAGTCAGTTTCTTATTCACAGTTCCTTTTTCGAATTTTACAAAACTTTCATTTCACTCATATTTAGTATTAACTTCAGCCAGATGCTAATTTCGTAAAACTTAATGAACATTATGACCACACACAGAAAGTGTGGCCATAATGTTCATCAAGTTTTCTGAAACAGTGGCGAAAAATACTACAAAAGAATATTTGTGTGTCTGTGTGTACAATGATTCAATGGTTAGTAGTACTTACTTAGCAACTTGGAACAAGAATTTTCCGAGTTGAGCTTGAATTTCAGTTAGGTTCATTATATTTACTTGGGAAAGGAATGCATCTCCTAGCTATGAGTAAAAGTGTAGAGACGGCTATTTAGCTTTGGTTGCCAACCTATCTCCTAGCTATGAGTAAAAGCATCTCTGAGCTATGAGTAAATGTGTAGACTGGGCTATTTAGCTTTGGTTGCCAAGCAGTCTGGGAGAAAGACAACACTGAATTCAAAACATGAGGATTGTTTAGAAACCTTGTGGCACACTATGTACACCAGTTCTGTGTATTTTAATTATCCCCATAAAGTGTAATTCATTCTGAACAAGCTTTCATCACCATAATGAAATCTTATATGTAGGTAGTCTGGTTATTCAATTTCAAAGAACTGAAAATTTGGACACTCAAACATATATATATTACGCACAATAAACTTGTAGTAATTAACTATTAAAGGTACACCTAAATAATAAAAAGTGCTCAATACCACACAAGGTGGTAGAGCTAAATATAATTAACATCTTGGTCATTCCCGAAACCTGAAGCCAGCCACGACCCGGGTTCCATGCACATAAGTGCAATCTTCAAACCACCAGAATACCAGACTAAAATCACACCCAAACATTTATAACCTGGACGAGTGTAAGTTGTTAAAAACACAGGGGTGTTGGAATCGAACAATCTGATGGAAAGCGATTACCAAACCTGACTAAAATGTTAAAAAGCCATGAATTCTTCGAGAGAAGGAGAAGGGAACCCTTTAACAAGAAAGAAATTTAATTTTGGTGTAAAATGAAAAGCCAGTATAGTTGAAGCATCTAGTGGGAAAGCATGCCATATAGGCAACACTAGACAGAATGTTTAAAAAATACTTTATCCCACCAAGACACCCAACATCCCAACCCAACAGAGCTTAAATATTGCACACAGAGAACTTGCAGTAATAAACTATTAAAGATACACCAGAATAATAAAAAGTGCTCAGTACCACACAAGGTCAGTCAGTCAGTTAAGTGCCATACGTGATACACGCTTGGGCAATCATGTCTCGAAAGAGACATGACTGACTTGGCAGAAGATTATCCCGCAGTAGGTTGCCATTGCTTTTTGCGGTAGACTAGGTTGCCGACCAAGGCTATAGAACCCATAACTGGAAGGAAGAGACGGATTAATACCTTTCCCAAGGGTATTTGCACGTAAGTGAATAGAATAGATTCAACTGGAATTTGAACTCGGCTCCCCGGTTTCTCGTTCCGAGCAGATATCCACTGTACCACAACACACATCCACTGTACCACAACGCACATCCACACAAGGTAGTAGAGCTAAATATAATTAACATCTTGGTCATTCCCAAAACCTAAAACCGGAATGATGAACAAGGAAAACCAAAACCGATCTGAAGAGGAATGGGCTCTGTTAAGCTAGCTTGCTATAGATATACTACTGCTGTTGTGGCTGGAATACAAGTTGTGCCCCTATGACTTTAATGATATGATATTTACAGGATGAGAGTGCTCAATATTTAAAATGGAGTGTTTATACATATATAGTGTTCATAGGAATCAATACTTCATGGTGACTTCTAGAATATGTAAGTCTTTAAACAACCCATGCTCCTTGTGTCTATATGAAAAACTATATATATATTTTAAATTTCTGAAGAATAAAAATCTGTTAAATAAACGTAACGAAATAAATGTCATATGTAAACATTGCAAAATGTTCAACTTAAAATATGGTTAAACAATTCTTCACAAAAAATATCCATTAACTTGTTTTGTATTATAATATAATATTAAATAAATATTAAAATTTTTACAAATTAATAGTTTAGGAAAAAAGGAAAAAAATGCTCTCTGAACTGAATTAAAAATGGTATAATCATACTTAAAGGTCCTTTTAAGTTAGATCAAAAATATAAAATGTTTTCTTTCTTTCTTTTTTGTTTTTAAAACAATGCTGGGATGTAGAGAAAGCTAAGAAAATAATCTAGTAACAAAAATGGATACATCACACCAGAAGTGAAGCAGTCTAGATGGTGGCTCAATCGACTGACACTTTCTCGTTAAGATTGAAAGAAGAAAACCTGTATTCCCTAAAACCCTATATTTTTAGACTTTAAAGGTTGAACTTAATTCTAATTAGTTAAATTAACACACACATATATTTTTCTGTCTTCCCTAACCCATATCAACTCTTTAAATAACAAGTGTATTGTTTTATGCATTCAAATCTAAATCATTTTCACAACAATAAGTGAACATTGCCTGATGATGAGGTAAAATCTTAAAACATACAAATTTCTGTGGCATAATGTAAATTAAATTAATTTTAAATAGCAGACAAATTATAATCATATTTTGCTCTGCAATATATGTTGTATTGAGCACTTTTTTCAAAAGTACATGTTGAATAACTTGAAATTCAAAAACTGTTGGTTCTCTTTACCTGGAGCAGTCAGTTAAGTGCCATATGTGATACACGCTTGAGCAATCATGTCTCAAAAGAGACATAACTGACTGGACAAAAGATTATCCCGCAGTAAATTGCCATTACTTTCTGCAGTAGACTGGTTGCCAACCAATGTTATAGAACCCAATCTCTCTTGTTATTTAACCTATAACTGGAGAGAAGAAATGGATTAATACCTTTTCCAAGGATATTTGCGCGTAAGTGAATGCAAGGAATTCAACTGGAATTCAAACTCAGCTCCCCGATTTCTAGTTCCGAACCAATATTCGCACTAACTAATAAATTCCAATGGTCACAGACTGACTACATTATCTTGCTAACACCCACCAACACACACTAACACTCTCCACAAAAAATTCCAACTGTCAACGAAATATCACAATATCAAAACCCCCCAGCCAATACCCCTAACGAAACGAAATAAATAAAAATGAAAAGAATTCCCAGTACCACATCGCCTGATGAAGCATCAGTACTCTGATGCAGAAACGGACATGCCTTTGTAGCGATTATATATAGAGAAGTTATGTACATGTTCTAAAAAATATAATTTATAATAGACAAAAAGAAAACTTTTCTTTACCAATGTGTTTCATCTACTGAGGGACATTATACAGCTAGATGTAAAGATTTTATTTTGCAGCATGTATTTATAAGTTGAAGTATAAATATTGTTAAGTTTTAAAATTTTTTCATTTAAGAATGCTCTAGAATATTCTTAAAGCTATGTAAGTAAAGGTAATCTATAGAAGACAGTAAGTGATATAATTTAATGCCTAATAAATGAAAGTGAGTAAATACTGTTAATATTGTTTTGAATGATTTTTTAAATTTGTACATATGTATTTATTTCTTTTTAAAAGTAATTATTATTTATTATTTGATATCAGTTGGATAAATTTTTATGTATGCATTTATTTTAAATAATAAAAGGTCTTGATTTAACAATTTTCTTTTAATTATAAAATTTTTTGCTAAGGTCATGTATATGTGCTTAGTAAAGAATTACTTTGTTTAAGAAAGAAAATGTTTAAAAAATCATAAGTTAATGTTTTGGAAATAATCAATAGCTGCACTTTTAAGAACTTTTCCTCTAAGTTATTTTCTTTCATAACAAGTGTGGCAATTCTTTTGTTTTTATTCATACCGCATTTTTACATCTATCTTTTATTTATTTCTGAATTTTTACACACACACACACACACACACACACACACACACACACACACACACAAACACAAATAAAAATCAAATTAACACCAATAAAAAGCACATAAATTATTTTTTTAAATTAATATAAAAATTACTGATACTTCCTGAGGAGTGGTCCAAATGATCTGGAGTTGAGCTGCTGAATGTAATATCAATCAGCTAAATGACAAATTTTATATTTATATTTATATACATATATACAGGCTTCATTTACAACAACTGACAAAGCACTGTTATTAATCTTTTTATTATGTTTTACTTGCATTTGTAGAAATATTTTCTTTTTTTGACATAATGTAATAACTGTCCAAAAGATGTGTGGATCCAAGTGTTTTCAGCTAATCTATTAGTAATTATCAAGGATATTTTTGGTTTTCTAAATATGTATTTTTTTATCATTGATAATGGCTAATAGATTAGCCAAAACATACACAGATCATTTGGTCAGTTAGCTATGTCATCTTCAATGAAACCTGTATAAAAGAGGGATTGCTGCCCAAATACATAAATACACACACACACACACACACACACACACACACACACACACACACACATACACGCCAAATACTCAACAGAAGAAAGGTCGAAGAATGTGAAATTTATTAACTGATGTGTCAAAGAAGCATATTATTTCCAATGAAGAATGAAAATCTTTTTCTGCCAAAGTTACAAACACAATGTAATAACAATTGGTTTTGCTTGAAGAGTTGTCTCCCTTACTCCTTGGCTGATTGATAAATTAAAAATAAAACAAGCAAAAACATACACAAAAAAGTGGCAGGGCATGCAGCTATAGCTTTGTAATCAGATCATAAGTCTGTATCAAGAGAGGTTTTAAAATTTCTCTAGATATGTCAGTGATACTTATTACAATGCATTCATCAAACAAGAAGAAATGTTTAATTTTTAAATTTAAAAAGAACACATTTTGCCCCAAAGATTAAATTTATGGATACAGTATATTTTCACATGTTATGTGAATAAGAAAAATTGCAATAAAATACTTTTTTAGACTGTTTCACTTTTTAAGCAATCATCTCATAAAAACAATGTGAAGATTAAAAAAAAAAATGGAAATCAATGACAAACCCAGCAGTAATAATTTCTTGAAAGAAATAACACAAAACTGCTCATGACAAGCAGGGTGTCACAACAAAATAGAAAAGGAGTGTTATTTACTGATATAATTTCTATTTTCTGTAATTTTTTGAAGTAATCTATTGTTAAAAGAAATTAATTTGAGGATTTCTTCACGGATAAGGGCTTTGCAAATAGCTAATATTGTTTCCCAAAATTCATTTTTGGATACAAATTGATTTCTACTCTTATAAACACACATTTTGACAATGCTCCAAAGTTTCTAGATTGGGGAAAATAGCAAGCACATGATAAGCCTGATGTTTTTAAACCATCAGGCACGTTTGTGTTTGTTTAACATTAATGCATTTGCTTTACTAAGATTTCATGAATGTGCTGGCTGATAGACAAAATACATACTGTTGAATGAATAAAAATAGGTCATCTATTTCAAATATGGATTAACCACTATAGCAGGTTTTCCCACTGGTGGGCGATTTTAACTGTTGGGTGGGAGATAAGCAAATGAACAGAAGATGGTGGGTAAGTTGAAATTTTGGTGAGTAATATAGGATTTAGAATATTAAAAAGATATTTCAACATATGCTACCCAGAAAAAAATTACAAAAGAGGTATACAAAAAAGTGTATAATAATAATAAAAAAAAATAGGAGACTAATTAGGACTAACTGGGTCACCTTCTAAGATAAGATATAAATTAAGAATCTGGCACCTACCATGCTTTACACCATTGTGCAAATTAATTGAAACAAAATGAATAATGTCTTCCTAGGATCTTTCACATTTTCCTTGATCATGTCTCTTGGCATTGTTTTCCTTTTCTGACGTGATTTTCATTTACATTTAGGACTGATGGATCCAGTTTGTTTCTTTGCCTTGATGACACGACTGACAGTTGAAAGGCTGGCACCAACAATATCTGCAATATCTCTTTAAGACTTGCCAGTGTGTTTATGTAGTATTACAATTTTCATATACTTCCTTGGAGTAACATCCATCACAGACAATGGCCATAGGACAACTAATCAACAGTCGAGACAATAGTATCTAGCTGGGATAAAAATCTGATGCAAGCATGGATAACTTAATATTTTTCAATTTATGACAATTTTTGCCACTTTTTACATAACTATGTACATATTCTGAATTTTGACCAATAGATATTGTTGAAATTTTAATCTTTGAAACATGATCACCCAAGCATGTATCACATATGCCACTTAACTGGCTGATTGGGTGAGCATTAGTAAAAAAAAAAAATAAGACTGAATGGTAGAAAACTCTAGAATTATTTTATCATCTCTTCTATACAACAGTGTGATGGATATTTATAGTGCATTTCAGGGATTAATTGTGAAAACTTGTAAGGAGATTAATTTAGTTTCCATGTGCACTTTCATTTGAGAACCAAATAAAATGTTCCACCATTTGCAGCAGTCATTTAACCAGAAATGATAACTTTTCATTTTTGCATTGCATTGTTATAGATGATGAAAAATGTGTTTTGCATGTCAACATAAAATGATGAAAATAGTGGTTATCACAAAATGAGAAACCAGTTCCATTATGGTACCCTCCTACAAGGAATGATCTCTTCCTCTTTTCTATATATAAATTAACCTGTGTGACTTCTAGAGAGCAGTGATAGAGCAGTCACGTACAGCAGTTAACAAGAGCAGTTAATGACAGCTACTAGTCAGGCAGTGTAAAAATACCTTCAGACTTATTTATTTCTATATTATTATTAACACTTCCTCTGAATATCTTGTTTATTGTTATACTAATACACTGTTTTGAACCTACTTCTTGTGTTCCATGTCTTACTTCCAAACAAACCGGTCACTACAACTCTTTGCAGTGAAGTTTCGTTACAACTCCACAACAAGTTCCAACACAAAAACCAGGACTCCCTTTACATAAGTCCTTGCTTTTTGTCTGTTGGAAGCTCTTCTTCCTTATGACCTACTGGAACATGTAAAGACCATCACTGCAGACATTTATCAGTGGCAACATGATTAGATGATTGAAGCATAATAAGAAATGAAACATAATGATAATTATCATAGAAAAAAATGAGGTCCTGGGTATGATGGTAGACTGCATCTGGCAGCAAGGCCTATGATTAAGAGGTTGTGAAGAGCATGGAACCACCTCTTAATTGCTGTTGCTCCCAAGTCCACCCTGACCCAGAGTGGTAGCATCTGTTAGGGTCCCAGCTATATGTAAATAGTTAGCCCCCAAACTGGGGTCAAAACACTATGAAAGACTTTCATAGAAATATATACATAAAAATAGACTTTTATGGAAAAATATACATTTTTGAAGGAAAACAAAAATATTACCAGCAATACATTTTTTAATACAAAACTAGAAATCTTCAGTTTTCTAAAATAAAAAAAAAATTAAAAATAAATTTTTTATCAAAATCTGACTAAATCAACCTTCTTACTATAACCGAACATTAAAAAAAACCCCTAAAACTCTACCTTTTTGGCATCAAATAACCCACAGTGGTTGATATGCAATTAAACAAAACTTAGACTCAAGTTTATAGAAAAAATGTAACTGGGAAATCAAATTTTCTCTAAAATAAAACCTTTCCATTAAATAAATGCATGCTCTTTTTTATATATTTTTCATTCTTTCTCTTATTTACTTGAATCTTCTTAAAAGCTATATTTATTTATAATGAATTCTTTCAATTATGTGTACAAAGTGCAGCCTGTGATATAAGCATCTCCTAAAAATTGTAACTCAAAATTTTGACTTTTTACTTGAGTTTGAGCACCAACCCCTTGTGTCAGTAGGAAATAACTTATCACAGGAAATATCCTATCACAGCATGTAAGCTTTAATGTTTTGGTTTTTTTACTTGGCAGAAGCTCATAGCATATGATTCCTTTCAAATCCTACCAGATACACAGTATGATTTTCTTTGGATGAAGACCTGCTTTTGAGGTGGCTGTGTTGTGGTGTAAGGATGTGCATTGTGGTGCAGTGGATATCAGATTGGAATGAGAAATCGGAGAGCCGAGTTCAAATCCAGTCCAATTTGTTGCATTAACTTATGTGCAAATATCCTTGAGAAAGATATTAATCCATCTTTTTTCCCTCCAGTTATGGGTTAAATAGCAGGACAGATTGGGTTCTATGGCCTTGGTTGTCAGTCTACCACACAAAAAAATGGTAACCTACTGCAGGAAAATTTTCTGCCTAATCAGTCATGGATTGAAAGAGACATGATCACCCAAGCATGTATCACATATGGCACTTAAATGAGTGACTGAGTGAAAGTTGGCTCACATTGCTTATCCAGAATTTTTTTTACTGAACATTGATGTAAATGATCCATTTCTCATCACTTGTCACAATTTGCTTTCACAACAAATCACAGAAATGCTGTTCAAAAGATTCTTTTCACTTAGATACCTTAACAGTGCAGCAATTTGAGTACCCAAAGTTCACTAAGTACACATGAATAATGGATTTTGATAAATTTAGTGTTTCTGCCAATCCTCCTGTGTAATTCTTAATTAATGTCTTGATTTGGTCATTACATGTAGTGAAGGGGGATCTGCCTGAGAGTTCTTCATCAATGGGGCTACAGTCACCAACTCTAAGCTTAGCAAACCACTTCCGTACAGTTCTGTCAGCTAAAGTGCCTTCACCATACACAATACATATCTTTTTTGTTGCTTGAGAAGCATTTTTATGGTAATAAAAAAGCATCAAGTATTTAATATGCCCCTTATAATCTTTCATTTTCATATGGATGCAAAATTGACATGAAATAGTTTGAAGTGTGCTCTAATTGGAAAAGTAAGCATATTATATATGTTGATAAATTTGATGTGTTATAATGTGTTAGAATATGAATGACTAAAAATTAGCATGAACTTTCCAGACAACCTATCTCAGGAAATACCCATCACAAGAAATATGTTAATATCAAATTATTGATCTGTAAATTTTCAGCTTTTAGACATTTATAATTATTAATTATTCAGACAGGAAAGGAAGAAGAGAAGAAAAGGCATCAAACCACACTATGTCCTCCTAGAACACCAATAAAAAGCAACAGCAAAATTGAACAAGTCTAGTCAAGTATTAATAATAAAATATTTTATTTAACAATTGAGATAAATCAGGAAAAACCACACAGTGTAACAAAATCAATACAATTTTTAACTTTTATTAAAAATTTACTCTTTTATTGTACTCACAATATCATAACAAATTTTTCAAATTGTCTTGTGTTGATCTCTGATATAGGAGGTATTAACTGCTAAAAGTTGTCTCTAAGTATGAGTTTCTATATATTATTAACCTTTATCATCTATAATAGCAAAAAACTATAAAAAGTATCAGTTACTTCCCATTAAGCTATGTTCTCAATTAAAGATATTCATACTAGGTTATTAGAATAATGAGTTTCATACATTCTCTTCAAATTCAAAGAATAAGTCAATATGATAGATGTGCTACATACCAAAAGTATGGGGTACTCAATGAGGATCGATCTCACAATTCAGTCGTAATTGATCTAGTGAGACAAGCTTGCTTGTTAACCATTTCACCACGTCAAAATGCCCAAGTCAATGTTTAATGGATCTAATTAATTTCTATTTACCCACAAATATAAACGAAAAAGTACAGAGTTATTCCCCTTTTATTATTCAGTATCCTTATTGATGACGTCTTCATTATCTTTGTTTTTCATACCTTTCAGTCAATATATTCTTCAGCTTCCCTCAAGTATATGTAGCATGTAATATTTGAAGAAAGACAAATAATATATTGACTGAAATTCTTTGTTAAAAGAAGATAATAATCTATAAAGTATGGAATAATAAAACTGCTTTTGCTCAGAACTTCATAAGATAATTTGTGAATGGGGTGTGTTATAGTTGCATGCTGTGTGTTTAAATAACATTTGTTGGTCACTATTTGCTGAGTGGGTGAAAATGTGACCTTGTAAAAATATTCTTCTTCACAAGAAGGAAAGGAAAAGAAAAAAAAACAGATAAAATGTAAATCCCAAATTCTTATATTCCAGAAATTGTTAAGGTGATGTATATTTTTTAGTCTAGTTTCTTTTTTTGAAGATAATTTTTTGTACAACATGGAACAGACTAGACACAAGAAGATTTCTTAATGATGTATGTTGACTTTTTATTTATACCTCATGTGTAGATGTCATTCTTCTTCTTTATGTGCCATGTCTCTTCAGGACATAGGAAATCATGGACATCCACTTGTTCTTATTCCTTGTCATTCTTAACATTTATCATGTAAATATCATGTGAAAATTATGGGAATTTCACTTTTTTGAGGTTAGTTAGCAGAACTTCTGCTAAAAAGGGCCCAATAGATTACTCAAGCTATAATATTCAATAAATTAAGAAAAGTTCAAGTGATTTATCTGGTTAGTTGACTTAAGAGTTTTCCATCAAAACTCATCATGACCAGATGTTTGATAAATCAATTACAGTATTTGTCTATACTTCTGAAATGAGGTGGTATTTACACTATTTACATTGTTCAGACTATTGTCCTCATCTTTACTGCCTGCCATGTTTATGAAGTTCTGGCTGTTGTACGCTCCAACCTTCTTCAAGTGCTAGGAATAGAAACCAAACCCTTTATTATGACCATTAGGGTATATCATTCTCATTTCATGTACAATGCTACTTCTGGTAGCCATGTAAGTTAAGTCACTGGAACTAACTTGCGTTCCTTGAGGATGTTGGTTATTGCTAGTGACTTGATCCAAAGAGTTTGTAAGTTCTAATACCAAGCTACAGCAGTGGTGAACAAATAACTTAGAAAGTTAAGTCAAAGAGAGATAATAATATATATCATTATTAATGGATTTATTTTTTGATTCAATATATTTTTATTACTTCAAACGTTATTTTAGTGGATACTCATATTTGAGTAGACACTCTCTTTATTTTAAACAATATTTATTTTGTCTGCCAGCCTAGGTACTTGAGAAAACAATAAAGAAAATGTGCTCTCTGGCAGGATTTGAATTTGTATCCCTCTTTGCAAGAGAAACCACTGCCTAATCTGGTGTGATTTAACTGCTTGGCTATGAAGAGCAAGGTTCTATTTTGTCTTTAAAGCACAGTCATTTGTTCAGATTTTCTCAAAAAGGTATATCTGCTCAGTTTTGTATATGAAATGCAAACAAAACAATTTCTAAAGAATTAATGGATTTATTTTTTAATCCAACTTATTTTTATTACTTCAAATGTTACTTTTAAGTTTTCTTGAGTACATAGGCAGGTAGACAAAATTTTTTAAAGAATCTATGAATTTTTTTTTGCTTTTTTTGTTTTTTATGCCCTTTCCGACTGCGGTTTTTCCTGCAGGTTTAAATCCTGCTAGAGGACTGAATGCAGAATTATGACAAAAATGATGTGTTTTTTGAAGCTTCTGAAATTTAACAGTTTTTTTTGTTTGTTTTTTAAGTGCAAATATAAAATTTTGTTATTTTTACTACTATTCTAACATAAATATGAATTTTTCTTCTTATTTTTATTTAATTTATCTGCTTCTCTTTTAATGTCCCTGATTGATTAATCAACTAGTTTTCTCATTTACATTATCTCTTAAAAACATGGTATTCATTGATTGTTTTACTGTTATTTTTTAAAAATAAGTGTTATGTCACAAATGTAGGGGCTTCGGTGATGTTTATCAAATTGGCCTTGTGCCAAACACAACCGAAGTCCCCACAATTTAAAATATCAAAAGGTAGATTGAAGATTGGAAGAATAAGTGTTTTGTTTGTAAAATAAGTGAAATTTTATTAACTGAACAGAATAACAAATTTGTAAGAAGAAAATGTTCAAATAGAAAATGTACATAGTTAAATGTTCCAGAGAAATAGTAGTAAGGAGTTAAGTGAATCAAGAGTTTAGGGTTGTAACTTGTGTGTATGCAAAGATTAACAGGATAGTAATGAAGTCTGCGTTCCTTTCCTTTTTTTTATGGCCAGGGAGAAAATGAAAAGACAGGTGACGCAAAAAAAGAATTTGTGCTTATCAGATGTTAATTTTTAGGAGTCAGTTGAAGTATCTTTGTTGTTGTCATCTTCTTCTTTGTTGAGTGCAAGAATGTTGAGGATGGAGAGGAAGAGGTAAAAGAAATTAGCATGAGTGAAGAAGAGTCTGTCGGGACTTTATGTTCTGGTCAGACTTGAAGTTTCCTTTGTCACATTTTAGCGTGTCATCTCTCTGCTCCCATTTGACTGTCTTTGGCCAATCAAGGGATGTGAATAGATACTTAGCAGGTCATGTGGTTAAATACAACCGCATACCCATTTTTTAGGTGTTAAGAATATTTGACCAGAGTCATAGTTCAATTTGCTATTTCCTATCCAATCAGAATCCAGAATCTTAATTTTCACACAGGCTTGTGAAATTTGCCTTGGTCTGGTTTTTCCAGTCATTCTGATCCAATTATGTGGGTGTTCAATTTTACTTTTTTGCATTTCATTTAATTGTTGGATGATATAGGATTTGTATCCTATACACGTTTAAGAATTATTATATTAAGAACATTCATTATCCTGCATTTGGTAAATTACTTATACATTTATACACTGGTATAAATAATTCAAGTTTATCTTATATTTAGCATAATATTTCTTTTTTTGAATGAGTAACTTTTGAAGTTGTAAGAAAATCATTTACGAGTCATATTATCTATTTTATTTTTAATAGAGTATCGTTGATTTCCTTTCACTAACATTTATTACTCAAACGTTTCTTTTTACAACATTTGCCTATAAGTTTCTTATTTAATGTCTGTAAGTAACATTTTTAATTTGAACAGGGACATAGGAAGCTACATGATTTCTCCTTTTTCGGGTGCCTGAGGTTCACCCTATTTATTTGCGTATCTCATTTGCATACTATGCTACACCTCACTGAACCTCAAAGGTTTGACACACTTACTTGCTCTATTGCTTCTTCTGAATATTCTGGATGGTTTGCATTGCTCTTCTGTTTCTTTTACTTGTGTCCTCTTTAATGGAGATCTTGGTCTAGATTCATCTTTCTCTTCTAAGTCTGTTAACTCATTTCCACTTTTCTCCATGTTCTGTTCTGTTTTGGTTTTCCCCTTTTCTGTCTCCTCTTGTTCTTTATTTTGCATTTCTATATCTTCAGGCTCAAACTTGGTTCTAAATTGATCAGCATGAGCTAATATTGGTTGCCTCTTTTTTTTTTAGCACAGCTGTGTTCTTTCCTTTTTGTAAGACAAAGCTTTCTCTTTAAGGCTCTGCCTCCTTCTTTGTTTGTTTTTGTTTTTTTTTGTACCATACTTTCTCCTCTGTGGCAAATGTCATGGTTATTGGGGCTCTAATTTGCCTGCCCATTAAAACTTATGGGTTTGCTTTCTATCCACATGAGGAACTCATCAATAGCTTAAAAGTAAGTTAGGGATATATGTCTCTACATTCTCATTAAAAGGTGAAAACACCTTTCGTCCCATTTTTACTGTTTGGACTATCCTTTCCACTATGCCATTTGATTGTGGGTAATACAGCAGCATTTTATATGGTAAACATCCTAGTTTTTTAACCAAGGTACTAAATTTTCATCACAGAATTCCAGTGTGTTGTTGGTGACAATGGTTTTAAGTACACCATTTCTTGCAAATATTGTTCTCAATGTTTGTTTCATGGTGGCAGCTTTCCTATTTCTGACCTTTATTACTTCTGGCCAGCCTAAGAATGAGTCAACTAAGATTAAAAATAAATCAATATCTCTAATGTAGGTATGGTTCATGTCAATCCTTGTCCATGGCTCCCTCTCTTTAAGCCATGTGTATAATTTGGTTTGTTACCAAATTATATGTTTTAATTTCCATACATTTGGGGCATCTTCTTTGATATCTTTAGAATATCCCAGACATCAAGCTTGCAGTCTCAACTTTCTTTGCATTGCTGTGATGCTGCAATGTATATCATTGTGCACACTTTTAATTATTTTCTTCCTTAAAATTTGGGAAGGCACTATTGCATCTACATTATATATAATGCCTTTCTCTACTGTTAGCCTATGTCTTGCTTTCTTGAAAGGTCTTTCTGCTATAGTGCTGTTACTTTACACATTCTTTCTTATGTGCTCAAGTATTTTATTTAGTATCTGGTCTTGTTGGGTTTCTATGCTGAGTATTTTGCTTGATAATACTTTTTGTATCAACCCATTGTATAACTATCATCCAAATTTTCATGTTCCTTTCCATTTTCATTCTGAAATCTTATTCTTGATAATGTATCCACATGAGAAATGAGGCTTCTTGAACATACATAATGTCAAAATCAAATGCCATGATTTTAACGACCCATCCTAAAGTTCTTGATGATGTTGCTCTTGGTAATCCTTTTGCAAATTGAATAAGAATTCCAAGGGCATGTGATCTGATTTTAAAAAGAACTTTTTTCCCAAGAAGAAATTATGTACTCTCTCTATACTCCAGATTATGGTCAATGCTTCTTTTTCTATATTAGAATAAATGCATTCTGCTGACGACAATTTTTTTGAAAGATACATGATTGAGTGACCCTCTTGTGATACTATAACCGCTATGGCATGTTCACTTGTGTCAGTTGTTAAAGTAGCTTCTTTTTTCAGGTCATAGATTTTTATTACCAGCTTACTTGTCAAAGCCTTTTTTAATGCTTTAAAAGCATTATTTTACTTCTGCATCTATGTGAATTCTACGTTTTTTATGCATTTTCACAAATGGTTCTTGGAAGATATCTGCTGTAGAAATTAATTCTAAGAAAGATTCCAATTTTTTCTTGTTCATGAGCTTTGCTACTTTCATAATTTTGTTTGTTAGTTACCCACTCGTCAGGGGATATTCCTTCTCTTGAGATTTGAAATACTAGATAGGATATTTTTTCACAATTTAGCTCGCATTTGTTTCTGTTTATCATCATGTCTGCCTGATTTAATCTTTGTAGGGCCTGTTCTGCTTTATGCTTTAATTCATCCTTGGAACAAGCTTTATATATTATCTTTATATATTATTATGTTCCCCACTTTTCCTAATAATCCTTCGTATATATATATATATATATATATATCTTATATTTAAATGAGGAGTCATGCATGCCTTTTAACATGTGTAACTTGATCAGCTTGTAGATTCCTATTATCATTCACACCAACATATGTACATGCATTAACAAAATATGCCATGTTGTCAAACAATGATTGGTTAATCTTAACTGATCATCTAGTTTGAACGTGTTAAATCTAGTTTTCCCACACATTCAAGCGCGTCTATATAAGCAGCACATCCACATGTCGCAAGCCAGTGAGGGCTCGAGCTGCCTAGCAGCTGTAGGGCATACTTATAATTCTCACTTATATACACCCTACTTGATTGCAAGTAGCAATTGGCTGCGCGGAATTGTTTCTCATACACACATGTATGCATACACACATACCAACATACTCCATGGCAACCCAACAGCAGAAGGTTGTTGTGGGAACATGTGACAACCTCCAATATACAGAACAGTATGTACATTATTCTTCCTTTCAGAACAAAACTTTATTTCAAGCATCCTTTCTCCAAAGAACATTTGACTTTCTCTACAGTTTATGAGAGAAAACTCTTTCTCCTTCTTCACACTTGTTCACAGTTATATGCATATTTTCTCAACTGTTGTGTTATTGTAAATACATGTCTTTTTTTTTCTGCATTGTTATTTTATTTCAGGAGTCTTGTGACTAATTTCTAATTGCAGATTTAAATAATATGTGGTAGACAGGCCATCAGCACACTACAAGCTTCTCTTCTGTGGTTATTTCACCACTGCCAAGTTTTTCAAATTTGCAGTGCTTGTTTTTTTCTTTTAATCAGAGTAAAAATTGTATGATAGACTTGTTCAGTTGTCTCATCTCAAGAAACTTTGTTTTTTCAGTGATGACTAACCTTCTCTTTGGTCTAATATTATTTTTTAATATTTTGACGATTTCTTTGAAGACTAAATCTTCTAAGTTTTTCAGATATGACATCCTCAAAACTTTCTTCACTGCTTCACATGCTACTGTTACTAGGAACATATTCATAATCATATTTTGTTCCCATTCATTTCATCTGACTCTCAGTTTCTTTACTCTGGCCTGTGCAGCAAAGCATCTAATCAATGTCTTCACATGCTCTGGATCGTCAAGCATGGTCAGACATCCTATCAGCGATGTCATTGTTGTGATGTGTAAATCTTGTAGGAAGCTATGTGATTTCTCTTTTTCCTGGTGCCAGACATTCACTCTATTTATGCATGTATCTCATTTGCAAACCACGCAACAGAGATATGTTAAAATTTGTCTGATTGTTTCGAGTCAATGTTTATTTTATTTGAATGTTAAATTTTATAATGTCATAAATAAGTTAAATTTTAGTTTTTAATTGCCTATAAGTGTCTTATTTATTGTTTGCAAGTAACATTTTTAATTCAGTCAGAGATGTATTTTAAAATTTTGTCTGAGCATTTCAAGTCTTAACATTTATTTTATTTGAATGTTAAATTTCATAATGTTATAAATAAAATAATTGTTTCTAAGATTCACAGTAAAATTCTTTACTCTTTGGGTGTTTATTTATTTTTTATTTATTTTTGAGTTTTCCAAGGTACTGCTTTATTTGCATTTTTCTTTTGTTAATCTAAACTTATTTATAAATGGAACTTTGTGTGTATGTGTGTCCGTTATCTATAGACTCTGAAATGGCTGAACTGATTTTCTTGAAAATTTACACAGTTGTACTACAGGTGTCTGCGAGTGTTCTTAGCTAGGTTTTGTGTCAAGGTACACCCGATAAATATTGAAAATCAATAATAAAAAAAAAATTGGGTTATAGAAGGAGTGGTCCAATTTTAATCAAATTTGATACACTCATAGACAAAGACATAAGAAATGATATTCAGAAATTTCAAGGTTGCAGTTCTTACAATAGTGCAGAAAATCGATAATATATATATATATAAAAGGCAAGATGTTTGTGTGTGTGTCTGTTTATCTGCCTGTATGTCTGTATTTTTTCGGCCCTTTTAGTTTTTGCTTCGGGTTTGGCTCTAAGTAGGTATATTTGTAGTTCTTAGTCTCAGCCATGTTACCATTTACTCAGAGGACCTATTTAGCCTTCAAAATTCAGTTTACGACGAAAAAAAACTTATTTGATCTCACTATCAGGAAATCAAAATTTGACTTACATCCATTCATTTTTCTTTCAGTGTACAGTTTCACTTTAAGTGGAAACAACTATTACTTTTTAGTCTTTCGTGCCAATGTCCAAAGTGTCTGAGCTCCAGGACCATGGATTAGTTTTAAAGCTTTCATTACACCTGAGCAATGCCGCGCTATACTGTAGTCCTTTATAAAATCAATAATGGATTATACAAAGTTTTTCTGGCTCATACTAAGTTAAAACATAGTGATTTTTTTTTACAATAGGAGTAGATAGGCTCTCCTATCACCCAGTCATTCCTCTTTCCTCTTCCCTTGAACAGAAGTAGAGGCTGATCTCTTGCTTCCTGTTTAGGAAAAGGTTTCAGGTTTCTTTTCTCTCCTCAGGTTTTGATAGTGGTGGTACTGCAAGTTTTTCGTGATGTATGTAGATGGTGGCAATGTCTCCTCATACTGAGGGTACCAAGTTGGCAGTTTTCTGGTTGCTGCTTCTGATTGGTAGTTAGGAGCCCAAACTCTTGTGTAGCTTCTTGAGAGGCTGCTTTGATCAACAGTTGAATAATATCGGGGTTTCTTGTAGTGGCATGTCGCACATAAATGGATGTACCAGTAAGTGTCTCCAGAGGTCAACTGTAAGGCCACATTATGCTGCAGTCTGTGCCAGTTCCATTCCCACACATGTTGCATTTGATGACCGACTGCTGCTGCTGCTACTCTAGGCCTCTCGTTACCCAAATAACTCTAAATCATGACAACACACAATGAAAGTTATAAAACTAAATCAGACAAACAAAATACACCTACACAACATCTCTTTCTCTAATGTCTATGGTATCTATACCAACTTTTGCAGTGTGTGTGTGAAAGGTCTCCTGACATTCTAGCTTTTTGTGAAACCAACCTCAATCCCACAATTCCCTCCTCTGACTTCTTGATTCCTGGATACCTTCCTCTCTTTAGGAAGGACTCCAATGTTCACATGCATGGCCTGGGGGTTTATGTCAGTGAACATCTCTCTCCAGCTAGGGAGATCTCTCTGGAATCTTCTGTCCACTCCTCCATATATCTCTGTCTCTCTCTGCTAAACTTAGTAAGCTATCTCTTCTTTCTTTACTACTCCTCTTCTTCTCCTGACTGCTGCATACTAGATAGTATTTCAGATAGTATAGACAGGGTCATTTTTCTTCATCCATTTGCTAATGTATTTGTGTTTAGTGACTTCAATGCCTATCATGCCAAGTGACTGAAAAACTCTGTCACTGATGTTGATGGTGTTCAAACACTGAACTTTTCAATCACTCAGCCTCTCACACAAGTAGTGGATTTCCTCATGCATTTCCTCAGTCACCAAATGAGACACACTTCTCTTTTAGATCTTTTCCTTACTTCTATTCTTGACTCTTGCCGTGTTATACAGCTCTGCTCTCTTGGCAACTCTGATTATGCAGTGGTGTCTGTAAATGTCTCTTTCTACTCCCCTTCATCCATGAACCTCCTATCAGTAGAACATCTTACTGCTATTAATGAGCAGACTGGGAATCATTACATGATTTCCTTTGTGATGTACCTTGGAACAAAGTTTTTAGTCTCTCTGTTCAAAACTGCACCTCTGAAGTCTCCTCCTGGGTGAAAGCTGACATTGATGCTTTCATCCCAGCTAAGAAATTCTGACTTATTTATTTCCTTGGTTCTCTCCTGCTTGCTTGGTTGCCATTACCTGCAAGACTCGCTTCTTTCGGCTATACCAGAGTGATATATCTGATCAAATAAGCACCTTTTTGTCTCTGCTCGTAATGAATGTAAGCATGTCCTAAATGACGCTAAGCTGTTGTTTGTTGATAGAATGAAGCAGTGTATAGCATCTCACAAGTTTGGTTCCAAAAATAACTGATGGCTCTACAACATAAAATCCTTGATTCCTCCTCTATTCAAACAATTTAAAGTCCTCATATTCACAGCAGACAAGGTCAAGTGCCTTGCTTGTCCAAACCCACACTTGACTTGTCTGAAGTACCCACACCCAATTTCCCATCTAGAACTGAGGCTCAACTGAGTAATATATATATAACCCCATCTCTGGTCTCTAACTAATCTAGCTGAGTGATTGAAAAGTTTTTTCTTCTTTCTCCCCCATCTCTCCTTTAACTCTTTCCCTGTCTACCCTGTAAACTTTCCTCCACTTACATTCCTGTAACATGCTTTATTTTTTATTTGTCCACACAGATGTAATCTAAAAGTCATTTTCAATGACTGAGTATTGAATCTTGTTTGCTGTCTCTCTGTTCTTTTCCTCTTTTTCCCTACCTTCATATCAATGTCTAGATGACAACCTTCTAACATAATTTACTTTCTCTTTTAATACCCCTCCAATTATTCTTTCTTTTTTATCTTATTCTTTTTCTCTTTCATGTAAACTTCCAGCGTATGAATTTCTTTTTGAGTAAACATCCAGTATATGAATTTTGTCCTGTATTTGTATAATAAAGAATTTTGTTGTTGAAGAAGAAAAAGTTTCTCCTCGCTGAAATAGCCATATGACATATGTAATTTTCAAAGTTTTATTTGAATATATATATATGCACACACATGCAAAATTTTCCTTAAAAACAATTGACAGGGTACTGTAGTCAATTTTTTATGTAATTTTTCTTATATTTATATAATTATAATTTTTTCTTTTCTGGTCATAAAGTATGCAGAAATTATTCAAAGAAAAACATTACAAGATTACATGAACAATTATATAAAAAAACTTAACCATAGCAGGTTGTCTGTCATTTTTCACAAACCTTGCATAAAAGAGAAATTGCTGCCTAAATACACAATAAATAAAGAAATAAATATATATATATATATATATATATATATATATATTAGATATATTTTTTTTAAATAACTTTAATGCAAACGGAAAAGTAGGAAGGTAAATCCCAAAAACCTGATCCTAATTAATATTAAAATTTTAATATTAAAAAATGATACAGGTAGAGAGCTCAATGTAATTAAAATTACAGAGCTAAATATAAAGCTAGACAAAGCCAAATTTTCCAATGTTTTCACTTACAAGTCTATCTAAAAGGAAAATCTAAAAATAGACGTTGATTGCTAACCGATTTTTTTGTGACACAAATTTTTAATTCTTAACCTTCATATTTTATTTCTTTTTTTATTTCATTTTGAAAATGTGGTAGTTGCTGATGAGACGTGAAATCTCTCTTAGGGATTTCATGATGAAATGATCATTCAACAGTTTTGAATATCAAAATTTATTTTATTTTATATGAGATATATGTAGAGATGCCTATATTGATGTATTTTTGTGGAAGTGGAAAGAAAATTGGGAGGAAAATTTGTTATTGTGACGTCTTTTATACAAACGCAGACATAAATATACACTTGTACACCCATTAACGTATGCGGACACGCAAACACACACACATGCTCAACTACCGGGGCTCACACAAGCATAACTGCTTGTGAACAATATGCGACTTGGCATATATATGTATATGTGTGATGTTTTGTACATGCATACACATTTGATTGGTGTATAGTGTATCTACTGAGTCTGATGCCAGAAGTTTTGTCTAAGTATTTTCATGTTTGTGGTTATATAATTTTTTTTGTATATGATAATCTGTGGAGTTTTCAGTCATGTATGTTTTTGTTTTTAGCTTGTGGATTTGTGTGGGTATATATCTAATTATGTTCATGTGTTCATGCACTGAAATATGATTGTGTTTGCCATGACCTCATTAATTCAAGGCTAGACATATTACGAATTCACTCTTACTGTATCCAATATGGTGGCAGTTCAGTCTGTTTCCAAATAGAGCTTTAAAATTTAACAGACAAATTGACAAGTTGATATAAACAAAATTTTGTCATTTGTGCATGTATATATGCATGTGCATATTAATCTGTATATGTGTCTGTTTGCCAGTGTATGTGTGTATACTCATCTATTTGTCCATGTGTGGATGTTTGTAGGTTTATTTATGCATGCGTTCTTTCTCTTCCTCGTTTAATATATGACTAACTTTCTTAATTTAATAAATTGTTAAACTTAGAAAATTTCTTTTAAATTCGCAATAATAATAAAGTAAATCTAATAGTCAATTAATAATGCTGATCTCAATTTAATCAAATATTAATACTAATCCTCCCAAAATTATTTTTGAGTCTGCTCACATATTCTCCAAATTAGAAGTTACTTTATTCTGATTGGTCCACACTATCTATACAACAATGTCTCCCTGATTAAAGGGGTTTTGCTTGTTTTTAACCTTTTAAAACCCTTCACATTGGAATAAACCTCATCACTTTATAAGACACAAGAAGTGTTAAAACAAAATAGCTACTTTTGTAGTGATATTATAACATATTCATGTTATAATTTCTGAATAAATATTATTAGCTCTACTTTGTATTGAGCACTTTTTTAAGAATAGTGTTTCTTTGGATATGGAATATTATTCCATCCATACATACTCTATGCTTGGATATATATATATATACACACACACATGTGAGTGTTATTTTCATATGTTTATTTAAACAAAAGTTCATATAAACATATGTCTACAAATCCTTCATTTTTGAGTTATTAAGTTTAAAGTTTACAGTAGACACAATATTTTTTACAAATTTTGGGGTTGGATTCCAAAAGCCCTATACACATTGCAAATGATACAGATACAAGAGCTACTCTTGAAATACTCTTCATGCAGTAGCATGAGATGTACGACTTGCTAAGGCCACTTTACATGTGCTGATACCTGAATTGTCTCCGACAGTCTTGAGAATGTGTCTTTTGTGGTCAGGCATATGAGTGGAGGTTGGTCTTCCTCAATCCATAGTTTATGGTGCCATGGATCCTGTTTTAGTAACACAACGATAAACAGCAGCAAAGATTGGATGTCATTGCTGCCTTTGATCTGGAAACAATTTGATACAGCTATGCAGCCTCATCTCCATTACTACTCACACGGCCATATGTAAAATCATATCTGCCTGCTCACAATATCCTGCCATTTTTAAATGGAACACTTCTTATTTAACTCACTGCTATACATGTTAAACATTGAAGACAGACTAGCCACAAATGTACATGAATGACAAATGTAACCTAGTTTACATAGCAACACAGCACCATCTACCATAAACTTTCTTTAAACTTAATAACTCAAAAATGAAGGAATGCAGATATATGTTTATATGAACTTTTGTCTTTGCTTTAGTATGGAGAACCTGCCTACAAAGTTTGTAAAAGTATTTTTGATATAACCTGTATATATACCATTATTTTAAATTAACAAATTTGTTTGAGGCATGTTTCACAAATCTCAAATGTTCAGCCATTAAACAAATATTGATTTGCCATATCTGACTTGTTTATCTATTGCAAAATAAAAAGCTTTATAAACAATCACTGACTGTGACTATTCCATATGTTTTGCTAGTAGTTGTAAACAAAGATAAAGTAACCAAGTTACTGGCTGAAAAGTTCTTAACCTAACCTGAACTAAGAAGCTCTTTTAAAAAATAATTTGATGTTAAGTCATTTGATCATATTTGAGGAATGAGTTTGGTCAAGAATTTTAGTTTCCTTTTTATTTAATTTTTGACCCTATTCACTTCTCAAAATCTGACGAAATGAATATCCTTCAGAATTTTGGAAAATGGATTTCTTGTTTGGGTTGAGAAATTTCCAGCCCCACACCTATAAATTATGAGGATTTGGAAAGCTTTAGAAATTATAAGAGAATTTAAAAAAACAATTCAGGATTTTTTTATTAAAAAAAAAGGCCAATGTTATAGATGTGAGTTTTGGAAGAAACTTCATAATTTATTTTGAAATTAAATGAAAACATTTTTATATGATAAACGATGTGGATGTTGAATAATATTTTTCTTTAGATTTTGTCAGTATTTGATAAACAGTTAAGTGATGGGAAATCTAGAATCAAGTTTTCTTCATTTGTAAATGAGACTTATTCAAAGAAAACTACAATTTTTTTTCCATGAAATCTACTTTTAAAAAGTAGAAGTAGCAATGGGAAATTAACTTTTCTATTGAATTTAAAACTTATAAAAACTAAGTTTGAACAGTCCATGAAGATCTCATTCATTGTGGTAATTCATATATATATATATATATATATATATATATATCATTGTTATGTGAACGAACCCAACTTTTGTTCCCAGAAGCATTCTTTAATTAAATTATGCTTTTAAATTGAACTTTATTCTCTTTGTTTTTATTAAGAAAATACAATTATCATAAATTTTTTTAACATGGAATATTATCAATCCTATTGTCTGAAAGACCTGATGTTTTAATTATATATTAAGTTGTTAAAAAATAATGACTGATTTCAGAAACATAATTCTATTCTTGAAAAATTAACTGTAGAAATGTTGAAATTGGTCAAACAAGCCTTGAGCATCTAACAGAAAATTTTAAACATATAATATTGACCAGCTGCATTTAGAGTAAATTTTTGACAGTTTGAAGCAAATTGTTTCACTGATTTGTATTAATGGTTCAACTTTTATCTCTGGCATTATTGGTCAACAATATTTTAATAATGTTTATTAGGCTTAGATAAGGCTACCTCCTCCCACCCATTCGCTCACATATTTGTATTTGGAGATTTTACTGCCCATCATGCTGAGTAGCTTAAAGACTCTGTTAACGATTCAGCTGGCATCCACGGCATGAACTTTGGCATTTCCCAATCCCTTACACAACATTCCCTCAGGACACGCCTCTCTACTAGATCTATACTTTACCTCAGTACCTAACTCCTGCCAAGTCTTGCAGCTTTGCGGACAAGGCCGAGTGCTTTGCTCGCAGATTCTCATCCAACTCCACATTTGACTCATCTGGAGTACTGCACCCGACTTCCCTATTAGAACTGAGGCTAAACTGAATGAAGTATACATTACCCCAACACTGGTATCTAAGGTAATATGAAAACTCGACCCCCATAAGGCAAGTGAAGGTGATGGAATCCCAGTGATTGTCCTTAAGAAATGTGCACCTGAACTCTCCTCTGTCCTCTCTAAACTCTATAGTTACTGCCTTTCTACTTCCATTTTTCCTGCATGCTGGAAGTCCTCTTCTGTCGTTCTTGTATTTAAGAACTTGGGGGAACCCTCGAACCCATCCAACTATTGCCCTATCAGCCTTCTACCAATTTTTGGGAAAGTGTTCGAGGTCATTATTAATGCTGAAATAGTTCAACATCTTACTGCCCATAAACTATTCTCAGACAGGCAGTACGGCTTCCACTTTGCTAGGTTCATGGCCGACATGCTAATGACCATCATGTTGTACATGTTGAGAAGTTTGGCAAGGCTCATGCTGTTGCTCTGGACATCTCCAAGGCTTTTGACAGGGTTTGGTATGCTGACCTTCTATGCAAGCTATGGGGTTATGGTATCACCGGACGCTTGCATGATCTGATCAAATCTTTCCTATCTAACTGCATAATGAAGATTGTCTAGAATGGGCATGCCTCCACATCCTACTGTACAAATGCTGGTGTCCCTCAGGGTTCTATCCTAGGCCCGATGCTCTTCCTTATTTTCATAAATGATCTCCCAGATGTGATCAAGTGCCAAGTAAGCATCTACGCAGATGATACCACAATTTACTCCAGCATCAGTGAGAAATCCAACGAGGCAGACAAACATAACCTCGCTGCTGATCTTGGGAGGGATCTACATTCTGTGGTGGAAGAAGTAGCTTGTAAATCTCAATGTGTCTAAGACCAAGCTGTTGTCTGTCAATCATCACAAGCAACCTCTCCTGCCTCCCATAAGCATGGACCAAGTGAGTCTCCCTGAGAGCAATACACTGCACCTCCTCGGCCTTACCCTCTCTTTCGATCTCAAGTGGAACCATTACATTGAGTCAATAGCTAAATCCACTGCTAGGAAGGTTGGGTCACTGTGTCAGGCCAGTATGTTTTTTCCTCCTGAATTCATCTTGCATATATACAAATCAACCATCTATCCGTGCATGGAATACTGCTGTCATATATGATCAGGCGCACCCGCTGTTCATCTCAATGTTCTTGACAGGCTCCAAAGGAGAATCAGTAATGTGATAGGTACCGACCTGGCTGCTTGACTCTCACCAACGGGATGTGGCTTCCCTGTCTGTTCTATAAATATTTTCATGGCTTCTGCTCCAACAAACTTAAGTCACTGGTGCCCCTGAAACATAGGTAACCAGACTGGCAACTGGGTCCTACCCATTCACAGTTAGATCAACCAAATGCAGATAACAATTCTACTTCTTTTCTCACACTTACCGTCTGTGGATCTCACTTCCATATTCTTGCTTTTCTGACAGCTACAACCTCCAGGAATTTAAATGCAATACTTAACCCATCTCTTAACTACTTGACTCTAGTTCTTTCTATACCACTCTGTTTATCTTTTCCTTTCTCTCCACCTTTGCAACTGTCATCACACCTGTATTCCCATTCTTAACTGGTTTGTCTTTCTTTTTACTCTCCGCCTATCTCATTTTTTTTTACTCTATGTAGCCCCTGATATGATTAAAAAAAAATCTATACATCTCTGCCATCAATCGGTGAGATTATTTATTCCTTGCTGATAAAAAGTTATCAGCTGTGGTGCAATGAAAAGCTGATTCTACCTCTGGTTTGGACCTAAAAGTTTTACCATTTAAAAATGTGCTTAAGTGTTTAAAAAATGATAATCAGTAGCTGAAAGATCAGGAGAATATGGAGGATGTGGTAAACTCTTGTATCCCAAGTCTGTGTTTTTTGCAACATCATTTTTGCATTGCAAAAATGATGTTGCAAAAGACACGCATTATTGTGGGGTAGAATTGGACCATATCAATTCACCAATGCAGGTCTCATTTTTTCCAGGTGTGCATGCATTTCATCAGGTTCATTGCAGTAAAACTCTGCATTAATGCTCTGATTGACTTCCAGAAAGTTGTAGTGAATAACACCAATTGCAGACCACCAGACAGTTACCATAATCTTTTGCTGATGCAACTTGGCTTTGGGAAATGTTTGGGGGACTCCTCATGATCAATCCACTGACCTGGTTGTTTAAAATTATCATAAAGGATCCACTTTTCATCACAAGTGACTATTTGGTCAAGAAAGGGTCATTGGTATTATGCAGAAAGAGAATTGAGCACACTTCAAAGCACTTAAGTTTTTGATCTTCATTGAGATTATGAGGAATACATTTATCAAACTTTTTCACCTTGCCAATACTCTGCAAATCGGGCATGTGACTGGTGCAGTGCTAATACCAAGTGTTTGAGACATTTTTCTGACACTTTGATATGGGTTTTGCTCAACAATTGCTTGCAATTTTTTGTTTTCAAGAATGCATGGTTGTCCTCTACTTTCTTCATTTTCAAGGCTCTCATCACCAGTACGGAATTTCTGGAACCACCTTTGTGCTGTTCAATTGGTTGATATTGGCAGAAGTGTGGGAGGCACTGTGCCCAAGTTTGAACTCGTGCAAGGAAAGTAAATGAAGGTCATGTTTTGTCATGTTCATAATTAAGAGTTTCTATGCTTCAAGAATATTTCTGTCTGAAAATAAGTTAAAAATTATTAAAGAGCACACATTAATTATTATGTATACCAGATTCACCCAATATTCCATGAATACTATGTTAAAATGACTTTTCAAATTGCAACACTTCATGCGGCCATTATTTTTGTAACAACCTAATAAATAAAGTATACAACTACAAGTTAAGAGATGAAAAGATTCTGGACAAAATGCTTGATTGGTGACATGTCTTACCACAGGTGATAATCATCAAAAGAAAGAAAAGTTTTAATGTGTTGTAAAAGGTTCTTCCTTTATGTGGTTAATGATGTACTTATAAAATCTATAATCCTCAAATTTAGTCCCAAGCCTGGAATGAGAGAATTTTCAAATCAGGTGGTCTTTGTGTTCTATAAATAGAAAGTGATTTTAAAACTTTCTTTGTTTAATTTTCACTAATATTGTTGTCTGAGTTGAAGCCTTTCCAATTATCAAAACATTCTGGCTCACGCTGTCTTTGGACTTATTTGAGTGAATATTGTGTATGTTTCAGTTTTTAAATGAATACTACAATCAGTTGAGTCTGTGGAGATTACTTTCCCCTTGTCTACAAGCATGGCCGCTAGGTGTCTTCATATTTAGATCTATAAAAGTAAGGGACATAAATACTTTCTCTCTATTTTGCTTCACAACATAGCAAAAATAGTGGGACTTGTCTCTGCTAGCAAATTTCTTTCTTCTGGCAAACTAATTAGTTTCAAAACCATATGGGCACCAGACACATACAGAGGCTAAGTACATAAATGTTTCATTTAGTACACATATAATTTTTCTTTCTCTTCCATTGTTAGTAAAGTTGTAATATTAGATAAAAATATATGTATAAAATCTTCTACATGTTGAATTTGTTTCTTTTGAAAATGTTGAATCTATTTTTCTTTGAAAGTTTTCCTTCTAATCAGCCATAATGAGTACTAACTCTTCCCGCTACAGGTTAATGACCAACAGTAACCTTGTTCATTTCAATTCTGTAGCATCTTATTCACTACAAATAAGTTAATTCTGATGCTGGATTCTCAAGCAATACCAAATAATTTGCATTGAAGAGTTTGTGGGAAAATGAAATAAAAATCAATAAATAAAATAATACCAATAAATAATGATAAAAAAAAAAATTCCCATGATGTGAGTAATAAAAGAGCCAGAAATTGTATTACCCCACTTGGTTTTGTCAGATGTCAGTTAGGTGTGTGCTGTTTTAAGTCTATAAAAAAAAAAACATTTTCTTTCCTCTGTCTCTTTCTCCCCCTTGTCCTAATATGTAGTATGACATGGATAAAGGGACACATTTTGTTTCCTTGGTTCACTGATGACCAGACTCTTTTCCACTTTCCAATACACAGTGTTTGTACATGTCTAACAAAACCTCCACTTATGAAGTAAATCAACCTTTCCTTTGGTCAGTCAAACTCAGCACAAGGTTGACTGGAGCTTGACCATAATAACCATGTTTATTATGACTTGCCCAAACATCTGGACCAGAAAAAGAAACTCCCTTCTACTATCTAAAGTTAGCATGTTTTTTGCCAAAATTACACTGATGAAGTATGACAAAGTTTATTTTGGTCATTCTAACTCAGTGCAAAACTGACTTTAGCTTGGCCATTATAATTATGCTTATTCTTACTTACTTTTAAGTTCTGGACAAAAAGAAAAGAAAATGGATGTATCCAAAAGATATTGAGAACTTTGTTTCACTACAGTTTATACAAAATAAAAAAAGAATAAACAGAAGTAGTAGAAATCCAACTTTTTATATGCTTCTTATTTAATTATTTATGAAATCATACCTACCTAATTTACACCCAATATGTAACTTTTAAATTCTTCATGTTCTAAAGTTGGCAAAAATAAAACAAAAATTTGCTAGTTGAAAGTTGCAAACCTGTAGTTCATAGATCACAAAACTATCCTTCAGACAAAAAAAAAACAAAAAAAAAACAGCTCACTCATCACTTGGTTTATATGTAATTTGGGAAGTCAGTGATAAGTTGAGGTGGAACAACAATTTGCATGACATTCTCTATAGAAAGAGAGAAGTCTGTTTTTCACTGGCATGCAACATGCTGTCACTTGTTTTGATAAGGTACGTCACTATTTTCAAAGTAAGAGCAGAATTTTAAAATTATTTGTGATTCTCAATTTAAGCATTTTTATTCTTTAGAGAAGTTTTTGACTAATATTTAAATTTTTTGTTGCTTACAATCAAATCATGCTAAAAATACTGGTTCTTTTTCAATCACCAAAGTTAAGCAGTGTCAAGCCTAGTCAATACTTGGGAGCACTGGGAACTGTAAGTGACCTCCAACAATCTGAAATATATTTCATCTTTAAATAACTCACAGATGGTTGATAAGCTGTACAAAAACAAACCAATTCTCAATCAAATCGTTTTTTGCTGTTTTTTTAACATTTTTGGCCTATATTTTCACTTGTTCATAAATTTAATTCAGAGAAATATCCTTGAATAAGATTTGAACTTCTATTCAATATTATAGGAGATTGCTATGCTATAATTGACTAAAGTATTCTTTAACATTCAACATGTCATATATTAATTTAAAATGTTGCAATAAAACCAAAAAACATGAGGAATAATAAAAAGAGTTCAAAATTTGACAACTGATCTAGAAAATTACCTACAATCTGTTTTTAAATAGGGCAACTATCATGTTTGTTAATTTTAACACCTCCAAAACAAAAATGATTCTCTTTTAATTGTCTGAGAGAACCCTTTTTACCTTCCAGGAGACTGACTCATTGTACCTTTCAGACTAACAGTTTTCATTGATATGAAGTGGAAAAATGATATTGGATCAATTGCTAGATCTGCTGCTAGGAAAATTGGTTCACTGTGTCATGCTAAACAATTTTTCTTACCAGAATCTATCTTACATTTTATAAGTCTGCTATTTGTCCTAGTTTTGAATATTGTTCCCACATCATGTCTGGTACTTCTGCAGTATATTTAGAGATTCTTGAAAAAACTCCAAAGAAGGATTTGCAAAGTTATTGGTCCTGATTTGGCATCTTTGCTTCAGTCAGTTTCCCACCAGTATAACATAGCTTCCCATACTATTTCTATAAATATTTTCATGGTAATTGTTCTGATGAACTCTCCTCTATATAACCTAAACTATATGAATTTAAGCACATTACAAGATTGGCAGCATGGTATCATCATTTTACAGTTGACATGGCTAGATGTAACTGTAGGTTCTATGCTAAGGTTTTTTTGCTCACAATTTTTCCTTGTGGAACTCTCTTCTGGTTTTTTGCTTCTCAGTCAACTTTGGGTGTTGGTATATAAAATATACCATATTGCATAGGTTCTTTTTTCCTTTATGTGGGCCTTTCTTCACTAAACCTTTTCTTTAACTGATTCCAATGTCTTTTTTGTTCCTGTATTTTTCCTTTCACCATATTTTTTCCTCTTTTTTTCTTTCCGATTCTTCCTCAACCTGTATTTGCAAATATGCTTCAGAAAGATCTAGATTTAAAAAATTTTTCTACCATTAAATTTTGAAAATATTTCCTCAGGATTTGGTAATGAGTAGTTATGTGATTCTAAACAATCACAATGTTGCAAATAGTACACTACATTTTGATTCAAATACTGGCATTGACCCCTTTTTCCTTGAAATTTTGCTTTGACTTTGCAGCACCGACCCAACTCATCTGAACATCAGGAAAACATTTTTTCAATTCTTCCTTTAAATTTTGACATTGTTTTTTTAAACTGGTCACTTGTCCACTTATATTTTTGCAATAAATATTTATTGGTAAATCCCATAACTTGGGTAACTCCATCCAGTCAGCACCAAATAAGTTTGTAGTATTTTTTAACACATAGATTTTGAACACTTATTACAAAATGAAACATTGCAAGTCATTTCACCAATAACAAATAATTTCTCACCCAACACACCACATGCAATTTTCAAAGTTATTTTTAATATAGGTTTTCCATTTTCTTTCCATGTGGCTTCTTTAATTGTGATATCACTACCAGTTTCTAGTTAGATTATTACATCCACATTATTCATTTTTACATACACAAATTTTCTTTGGTTTTCTATAATGATTTTTTTTCTGTTTCAATGCTGTATACAAAATTTTTCTTGTGAGAAATTTTCATGGCTTTAGTTTTTTAGTGTGATTTTTTATGTCCTACTTTTCCATGCTTGTAGCATTTTAAATTCTTAAATGGGCAGTCATCTCTGACATGTAACATCTAAAACATGTCTTAATATTTCTTTTAAAACATTTTTTTTTTATTTGTATATATGCATATGCTTTTTCTTCAATGTCCTCTGTATCATGTCTCAAATTCTTTGGCATTCATCTGATATTTCTTGGTGTCTTAGTTTGAGATTCTGTTTCAATTTTGTTAGGATTCTAGCACATATTTGTGTCTTTTTTTTTGCCATTAACCCTTGAATAAAAATTACTCCTTTAAACATATCCAGAGTCAGCTTATTAAATTTGAGTCTTTCGCAGTCCTTGTTGATGATTCCAACATATGTGACAAAATTTTTGTTTTCTTTTTTTGTCAGATTCATACATTTCCAACAAATATTGAATAACAAACTTTTCTTGCTAAAAATAGTTACTGTTCCTTCAAAGTAAATTTATTCTGGTTTTCTCAGTCGTACAAAATTACAGTATTTTTCATATTCTGCTGGTGCTAACTTTCTCAACAAAAGTTTTGTTTTTTATTTTTCATTTTCCCAGTCATTGCATTCTTCTTTGTAAATTTACTCATATCTTCTAAAATAAGCAGAAAAGGTAATTCCATCATCTGAATTGTATGTGAATTCAGCTATGCTATTTGCCACTACATTAGAAGTGAAAGAAATTGGAGAATTTTCTGTTTTTTTCTTGTTTCAATTAACTATTGTAGTTGTTTCTGGAGTTCCAACAACTGCTGCTGTTGTATTTTTACTACTTGGGTTAATAACTCTTCCATATTTAAGGATATCTGTTTATTTTCTTTACTCCAGCAAAAAAAATATTACACCAATGTGGTTCTAATTTTTCATTGTCACTATTATTATGAGCTCCATAGCAAAAACGGTATTTTTTCCTACTCTGTATAAGTTTTGATTCCTCATCACCACTGTTATAACTAGCTGCAAATAGTTATAATATTAAGTCACAAATCCAATGACACTCTAATGAACACTATCAGAATTTTCTTGGAACTCTAACTCTGAACTCTCTTTGAGTGTTTTATTTAAGGTGTCTTGTCTAGTTCATTTGTGTTACTGGTGATGCCATATTTACTCCACACTACTCTCACAAACTATTATTCTATGCCAAATATCTGTCTTCTACCCTTGGTTTGTGTCTGCAAAAGATCAAATCAACATCATTCCCATTGTATTCCATTAGTAAGAAAGAAGTTCCACTCAACGTCTTCCGAAGAACAACTAATTTCAGAAACAGACTTCTGAGAAGATGTTTCCTAATTACTACAATAATTGCCAGATTTAACTATAGGCTTAGCAGGCTGAAGTCTAGGGCCTCAAAATCTAGAGGTCCTCCAGCCAGGGTGTATAATATTTTTTGCATTGTCATGGACATTTTTTTTTTTTTAATCATATCACCCCGAGCAAGGCGGTAACGCCACTGATGTGCAGGGGGCTACATAAGAGTGAAAAGATTTGAAAAGAGAAAGCCAGAAACCACATCCCAAACAGGGAACAAGGGATGAGCCTCTACACCTGTACAATAGACGTGGGTGGAGTGTGAACCGGGCGATAGTTTAGTCTATCTACTCCAATTCTTACACATGCTGTTATAATGCACTGTAGACACTGAATAACTCTTCAGTAATTTTAAACACCCGTCATCATTCTCAGCTTTACTCAAATTGTTTAACACTTTTACATTTTTTTCTATTCTATGTGTGAGAACAGGGAATTTGGAGGAACTCCACAAGTAGAAAAGCCTAGGGCTTCTCTTCATTTAAATTAATTCCTGAATAAAACCTTAACTTCTTCAAGCCTAAGGTCAGCTGTTATCTTGTAAAGAGTAATCATTTAGCAAAAAAATGCAATTTTGAGTTTGTAGTGTTTGTGAAGAAAAACTTTAAAATCCTATATAAATTAAGGTTTGGTTTGTTCTACTGCATATCAAACTCAATGAGTTATTTAATGCTGACAAGATTTTTACAATAGATGTGTATGAATAGAATATGTATTCTTTATAAAAAGGGTTTGTCAAGGATCTGATGTATTATTGGTACATATATTTTTTTCAAAAATATATTGCTGTTAATATTTTTTTCTTCAAAACTTTACTGCTGGAATTTTCATTATAGAAATCTATTTTTATACTTTCATATAATGTTTTGATCCTAGTTTAGGGGTTAACTATTTGCCCATAGCTAGGACTTTAAAGTGGTACAACCCTGGGTCAGAGTGGAGCTGGGAATAACAGTAATTAAGAGGTGATTCCATGCTTCTCAAAACTTCCCAATTAGAAACCTTGCTTCCGGATGCAGTTTATCATCAAACTCAGGACTCGGATGTAGTTTATTGTCATACCCATGTTGCTAAGATTTGGTGAAATGAACAAATTAGACAGATACAAATTCTAGCAGACACATTTTTAAAACATATTCTATTAAATAATCAATTTCAGACAATAAAAAATGTTTTTATAAAGCAAGTTATTAATAAGATACAATATTTCTATTGAGAAGATACCAACTTAAAATAAAATTTAATTAACTTATAATTCACAGAGATAAGTAAAATTTATACAGCATTTTAAAAATATCAAATTATTAATCAGCTTTCAGACATGTATAGTTATGAGAAATTTTATACTATTCAATTAGCACACTTTCAAATAGAACAACATAATTCTGTTAAATATTTGTAGAGAGCCTGGTGTTTACACTTTGTTGTGTATGTTTAGTATAAATAAGAGACATTGTTTTACATCGTAAGTTTGAGTAAAAAAACTGAGTTGAAGTCAAATCATATAAAAAATCTTTCACAGTCTTGTGTATTTCTTTTCAAATTAAATGTTTATCTTCAAAAGAAGAAACTTGATTCAAAACATTATTTGAAAAACACCTCAACTATTCTGGAATATAAAATGTTGTATTTGCACTTTATCTAATTTTTTTTTCTTTAAAGGCATATTGAATATTTTGGTTTACATTTGCAGTCTTGAGTTATCACATGCCTGTCATTCTTTCAACTATTATTTTGACACCATTACACTTTATAAACTTTCTATGCAACATATACCTGTGAATGGTTGAAGAAGATATTAGCAAATATGTAATAAAAATAATAAAGATGCAGACTTGTATCTGAATAATTCATGAAAGTTGCTAATATTGTTATATGGAATATCCAAAAATCATTTAACTGGCTGTAAATAAAATTGTTGTCTTAAAAACTTGCAAAATGATTCTTTTAAAATATCATCATATTTTGGCCACTATGCTCTCAGGCCTTCTTTAAATGTGTCATTAACATTCATGGAATTTTTAACAGAACCAGATGTTGATAGATTAAGCTATAAGTAGTAAGTTGTGTATGCTAAGTGCTACTAAATTTTGAAATTATTTTCTTCTCATCAATGGTTTAAGCCCAACTTATTTTAAAAATAGCCCCAAAATTTATGAGCAGTAAAATTCAAAATTTAGTAGTACCAGGCTTTCAAATGTATTCCAATCTGGCAACTTTAAATGGAATTCCTTTATGTTGTCCAAGTGAGTATATTGTTTTTATCCTTTTCTTTTTGGTCATATGTGGAATCATTTCTTGAGATTTCTAGCTGACTTTGTAATTGTCATCTTTTTTTCTTGTACTGCTTTTTTTTTTTTTTAAACTTTTTTAAATTAACTGATGTGCTCTTGCACTGCTGAACCCAGAGATTGAGCTTCTAGTAAACAAAACTAATGCCTTTATTTAATCAACCATAGATAGTTGTTTTAGATGTAGTTGTGACAAATTTTATTGCTGTAAAATAAACTTTAAGAAAACTGAGTGCATGGTCATCAGCAAAAGATACAACCCAAAATGCCAAATACAGGTGGGGGATAACAGAATCAAACAAGTCCAAGAATTTAAGTACCTAGGAAGTGTTCTAACAGGAGATGGAAAGTGTGACATGGAGATCCGAAGGCGAATTGGCATGGCAAAGGACGCGTTCCAGAAGATGAGCAAAATACTAACACACAGGAAGATCTCAATAGAAACGAAGAAAAGAGTGCTAGACTGCTACGTGATGTCAGTTCTTCAGTACGGCTGTGAATGCTGGACAATATCATCGAAAATGAGGAAAAAACTGGAAGCGGCCGAAATGTGGTTCTACAGAAGGATGCTACGGATATCGTGGACTGAGCATACAAGCAACGACAAAGTGTTAGAAAGAATGGCAACAAAAAGGAAATTGATGCTGAGCATCAGGAAGAGACAACTGAAGTTCCTGGGACATGCAATGAGGAAGAAGAGCCTGGAGAACCTGATACTGACTGGTCAGATAGAAGGAAGGAGAGACAGAGGAAGGCAGCGGATAACATATCTGCAGAGTCTGATCAGGTGGATGACGGAACGGGGGCTGCCAGGAGCAACAGGAGCAAACATACTAAGAGCCACAAGGGATAGGGAGACGTGGAGATCCATGATTGCCTACATCCTGAGGGGACAGGGCACATAGAAGAAGAATATATTCCTGTGATACTAACTTACTGGATCTTGTAGATAAACTAAAAAAAGTCAAACATACATTAGAATTTACATATGAAATGGAAGAATAAACAATACTTTACTTTTCTTAGACATCATGTTACACCAATTAAGAGCAACCTAAAACTTAGTGTCCACCAAAATCAACTAATAAAAGTGACCTTATAAACTTCTGTTCCCATCATAACCTCAAAATAAAATCCAGAATGATCATTGGATTCTATTTACAAGCACACAGAATTTGCAACCCCAATATTTACATGAAGAGGAGAAATTATCAAAAATACTTTCAAAAACCTTCAATATCCTAGTTATCTCATATTCAATGCAAAACAAAAGGATCATAAAATATTCTAAAATAGAAAAGCTGTCCTTCCAACAAATCAAAAATAAATATTATTACACCCACTAACTTTATCACAACTATAACCAAAATAATTTTTCTACAATGTGGGATATTTAAAAACAAAGATCATGGAAAGAAAAAGAATATACATAAATTTGGCTAAATTGAAAAAAATTATTTCAAAAACTTCTTTAAAAAATTTTTAAACTACCAATTTCTCTTATCCACATGCATATGTAGTCATAACAATGTCAACAAATTCAGTTTGATGAAGTCCTAACAGATGAAATGTGTCACATATAAACTTTTTATTTTGTCTTACAATTTCCTCTTAAGTGATCTTGATGGCATACAGCAGAATTTAAACTTGCAACCCCTAACAATTTAGGGGAAGCCATCAATTGATCTGATGCATCTTAGACCGCTCAACCACTAATAATTTCACAGTCTAATTAAAGCCAAATTTGCACTTATAAGGCTTGATTTGACTTTGTTTAGACTTTGAAATCATTAATGGTTGAGCAGTCTAAGATGCATCATATAAATTGATGGCTTCCCTATAGATATATATATATTATTTAATGTTCTAAAGTATAATTTATAATAAATATTCATTGCTCTATTTTTATATTGAGCACTGTTTTAAATTGATGTTTTGAACATTGCAATTATTTTTTTGTTCCTTATATATATATATATATATATATATATATATATATATATATAATACTTCTTGCTAATGTGGTTCTATTTACTTATATTCAAGTGTAAGAATAAACAATTAATAGGGTATTATATTTAGTAGGTTCCAAAATGCTGGCAATTTTTATATGCCTAAACTAAGCCATTAAGTGTTTACTTTAAGTGAAAAGGTGAAAGTAAAAAATCATATACTGATTACAGTAAGAATCAATTTTGTCTATCACAAAAATGTTATTCTAACTCATAGTTATAAGTTTCTTTTATTATTAGTTATTGTTGTTAAACTCTTTTTACAAATTAAAATTTATCATAGGAAAAGCATACAAAAAGATACTGAAAGAGAAAAATATTCTCATGTTTGGTTACCTAGGCAGATTTTGGAAAATAAGTCAGGCCCCAAACCTTTCAGCACGCTCTCTCTCTCTCTCTCTCTCTCTATATATATATATATGTATGTGTGTGTGTGTGTAATTTGGTATTATCTAAGTTCAGCAGGCATCTGTTGAAGGACTTGGAACATATCCCCCAAAGGTAAGGACTACTGTATCTGTTCTACAAAATTGCTGAACACATACACACAAATATATATATATCAGAGATTGCCTGATAATTGTGTTGCCATGTCTAATATAGGCTCATATAAATTGTTCAGTTGCGTGAAGATAATAGTAAGTACCTTTATTATATATTGCTCTCTTCATTGTTTTCTTTCTTCATTGAGCACTATACTGTATTGGTAATCGTGCTATATTTGATATACATTTATGTAGGTAGGTAGGTAGGTAGGTAAGTATATATATATATATATATATATATATATATATATATATATATATATTATATAACAAGACTCATTTAAACACACATGGAAACCTATACTCATAGAAAATACAAATATAATAAGCTCATACACATATAAAAAAAAGCTAAAAAAATGGAAGTATTAATAATAAAAAAAAGAAAAAGCCAATGCTCAATAATATCAACTATGAACATAGCCACAATGTGCTGGTAAAGTTTGGAAAATAATAATAAAACATTCCCATTGCTCCTGATATATACAAAAAAAATCTGCACATTCAGTTAAAAATTAAAATTAAAAAATATCCTTATGAATCATAAAATAAGAAATCCAATAAAAGTAAGACATTATTTAATTAGAAACATTTCTAAATAATTTTATGATTAAAATTTATTATGGATACTATTGGCTTAAGAAGAAATTGTTTTCACTGAATAATGAATTTTTACTAGAACTGTTTTTGTTATTTTTTAAATTTTAATTATAATAATTTATAAAGTTAAAATTTCTTATAATTTTGTATTAAATTGCACCAGTTAGGTAATTAAGTAAAATCTATATTTACTAATCATAAATTGAAAAGAAAATACCAGAAGAAAAGAAAAAAAAATGTGTGTATAAATGTGCCAATTTTTGTAAGTACAAATGTCCACACACAACATTATCAGAAAATAAGTGATAATTATAATAAATTAAAAATGTATTGGTAATTTTCTAACATTTTCTCAACAAGCACCATAAGTAAGACTATAAAGCCAAAGTACCTAAAATTCAATAAAATATCTGTTAGCAGAAATTTATACTTTGACCTATATCCTATTAATATGATTTCCTTATAATGAGATTAGTATATTGGAAAAAGCTAAATCAAAAAATGTAAATTGCTAATTACTAGACTATGACTGCAACAAAATAAATGCCTTTTTGGTAACGGTCAGTCTAGTACTTTTAAAATTGTCAAAACTGATGTGATACAGAAAAGAATGGATTTATGCTTTCAGAAACTAGAGCAAGCAGTGTTGTTAGATAAAAGAGACTTAAAAACTACAAGATGGCTGAAAGCAGTCCATCATGCTATCTTGGCTGTGACTAGGCAAAAATCAATTCTTCAATCCATAAGTACCATTAATTTCACTATTCATTCTTCAAGCACCATTAATAGAAGCAGCAATGACCAGAAAGAAAAACACTGGAGGAGATCCAAGAAGAATATTAATTCCGTTCCAGACATTGGATTTAGGACATAGAAGGTGGGGGCGTAAAAAAAAAATCATATAGATTTTTAATGTAGATATACATACATGTACTTTTGGAAGGCAACATTGCTTTCAAGTAGTGGCTAGCAGGATAGTCCAACAGACATTTATTACTGTAGTGAGTTTGATTATTACTATTAGACTACATTTCAGGTTAAACTCAGTAAACATCAAATAAATAAAGGGGTATACAGTAATAGTAGTCTCAAGAGAAAAACTGTCATTTTTAACCATTTCTTTCAGGTATGAATGTTCAACACTGCTGATCAAAGAAGGGATCAGCATCAGTTTAACAATGACTTTTGATACAGTTAACAGAGAGGTTTTCTAGGATAGTTTAAAAAACTTGGTTGTCATGATGTGTTATTGTTCCTTTTTCCTGATGACATGAAGGCATGGGCATGTATCTGTAGAAATTTGTTAGAAATTATTAATGTCAAAAATAGTATTGTAGTGAGAGACAAAAAGACATTTCCCTTTAACCAAAACAAAAAAATACCAATATAATTTAATTATAAATATTCACAAGAATAGAAAGTCACATGATCTGACAAGACCTATTTGAGACATCATTGGTGAGAAAGTCAATCTTCCTGTTTTGGTCTGTGAAGTTACAGTAACAAGACGCACAATTTCAATCTGTAACAACCAGACAGATAAGTACAAAATTTATATTGTTTTTGGTGCCACATCTTTTGAAAAGTATATATAAATCTTGTATTAAGAATATTGAATATATATATAAGTGTTTTTATACAAAGACTTTTGTGTTTTGTTTGAACTTTACATATATTTATGTTGTCATATGTTTCATGCAACCTAAACCTATGCTATATATTTCCACAAAACATACTTGGTGATTCTGACAAAAAACATTTTGATAATCCAACACAAAAAATGACAAATCCATAACAACATATCTGGTGGATTCCTATATATATATATATATATATATATATATATATATATATATATATAAGTGAAAGAACATATAGATTAAAATCCACTGTTCATGCATTTACTTTTATAAAGAGTACTCAATACAAAGTAGAGCTTAATATTGTAATTTTGTTATTACAATAGTTTATAAAAACATTATATCACTACACAAAAAATTTCATGTTTCAGAACAATACTGTTCTTCTTCAGATGATATTTTAAAATGGTGAAAATGATTTATTTAGAAAATATGAGATGAATTCATGGTTATTTAGAAAATTAAGAGTTGCTAGTTAGAGAAAATTAAACAGTATGCTTGTAGGTGTGTCAATATTGCTCAATCAAAAGTGAGAATTAGGTTGAACTATTGAGTTAAAAATTTTGCAAAAGAGTACAAAGTAGCATAATGTCAAGACATGACACTTTTTAATTTTGTCTGAGTAAGATACATACTGGGACCATACATTATTTAAATGGGTAGACAATAATTTTTAATAGCAGGTTGGATTTTAGATTTTTTTAAAAATTTGATTTTGTACTACCTCATCAGTTAAAGGGGCTGGATTGTTTAGGTTAGAATTAAGTAATTATGGTTAACTAAGGTATACTGGAATTAAGAAAACCAAATAAGTATTGTGTGGGTCATTTATTTTAGCAAAATAACTGCCTTTAAAAGTTAAAAGATACAAATAAAACCCCCAAGGTAAAATGGAAAATTCTGGAAAAACAAGAATCTGTAAATCATTCTATGACATCTGCCCTCTGTGCCTGAATGAAAAGCTGCAGATTATAAGGTTCCTTAAAAATAAAGTGCTGCTGAATCATAGGAATGAATTAATGGTTTTATGTAAACATTGAAAATATTTTTCTCTAAAATTAAATTAAAATTGTTTATTTATAACTTATGCTTCCTCGGTGTGGTGTAAAGGTTAGCAAGCTTGTCTTGTTAGAACCTATTATAACTGAGTAATGAGTTCAATCCACACTGGGTACCCATACTTTCAGCCTTGTACCACATCTAAGTCGGCACTTAGAAAATCAACTAATATTACTTAAAAATTATTTTAAAATATCACCTGAAGAAGAAGAACAGTATTGTTCTGAAACATGAAAGTTTTTGTTTAGTGATATGTTTTTATAAACCATTCTAATAACAAAATTACTATATATGTATTTGTGTGAGTATGTGTGTATGTAAAAATTGAAAGTACACTAAACAAAAAGCTGAGTAAAGTAAATCTGATTAGGCAAATTTTTCTGCTAGCATGCAATGGAGGGAGACATTCTTGAACTCATCATCCCATCTGTTGGTCACTTCACTTGCCTGCCTCTTCATGAATGCTGTCACCACTCTGAGCCATCTACACACAGAGAAAAATGCTCTCATGGGTGATGATCTGTGGAACATCCGGAATATCCAACTTAATTTTGACATACCCACGGCACTTCAAGGTTCTCCCATCGACTGTCAATACTTCTGCTTCCTTCCACCTCTAAAGACAACATATCGTTTTGCTCACCAGCGTCTGTGAGTACCCAGAATCCACCAGAGCCACACACTTCTGTCCATCAACAAATACCTCTATAGCAAGTTGGTGATTCTTTAATTGCTTGGGAAGCAGACTGGCATTGACACCCTCTTCCCTCAGGTGTTTCCCTGATATGTGCACTCAGATGATAGGTGCCCAATCTTATCATATTTAAAACACATCTCATGGCGGGTCCTTCATGATATATTATCTTTCCCCTTGGAATGTCTCTGTATACAGTCTCTGACTATATGCTTAGGACTATATAGCAAATGACAGTCTGTCTGATGAGTTAGTAAGAAGAACTTTCTTGTCTGCATGTATTTGTTGGGCAAATGTGACCATCAATTCCTCATACTCCTTGTCATCAGTCATGATTTTCTGAGCCTGGGTTAGTTACTGTTTCACGGTCATATTGCCTATCCTAAATGATGCCTGGAGAAGCTGTCTAACATGTTGTAGCAGACCAGATACAAATACACATGCCATCCAATGTTTGAGCAGTGATCCTCCAACCAGTCAAGCCAGGTGATGCAACTTGGCCAAAAATTCATCCACTGTTGCATCCTGTCAAATTTGTCGTGCTGCAAATAAGTTAAATGCATTGAACACATCTGTTGCATATGCAGTCATAAGGGCCAGTTTGATCTGTTCTGAGTCTGCCCTTTGCTCCTTACTCAGTTGCTGAGATGCAGCAAGAGCATCACCTCACAGTCTTAGTAGCAAGACACACTTGACTTAGTCTGTGAGCTCTTTGCCATGGACAAGCTCAATGTTTTCGATCCATTCTACAATTGGCATGTCAGTTGCAGCACTACTGAACTCTGGAATCAGCCAGATATTAAAGGCCTTGTCTGTCATCATGGAAGAAAAAAACAATGCTAAAATAGCTTGTGTAAAAATTGGAAGCACACAAAATAAAAAACTGAGTAAAGCAAATCTGATTAAGCAAATGAATTCTACAAATCACTGTTCCTCTATCTCAGGTAAGCCACTCTCCTTGCCAAAAACTAGACACTCTCTGAATGAGCTTACTTTGCTTTTATGCACCTGATCAGCCATCACTTAGCCAACAAATGCCTAGAACCAGCCAATAAAAATGGCTACAATCAACGCCACCACTTATGCCAACATTAAGTACTTCTCAATTCACCTTCAGTCCGAAGCTAGCCAATTCACCATATCCACACTCCATTGCAAAATATACATGCAACTGTAGCTATTTTGGGTTGCCAAGTATGAACCAGTTGCTCCAGTCCACACGTAAAAGTAAAGAAAGAAACAAAGCTCTCTCAAAATTGCAGATATGATTTTTTTTGCTTTTATTGTTGTGCTATTTTTTTTACAAGGATGAATTAATCTTTCGATTGACTTTGTTTATCGAGTTCCTATCTCTTCCCTGGATGCTGCTGATCTCTCATTCTTTAACAGCAATGGATGCCCGCTTGGTTTTGTTGGATGGCCTACCCACCGATCTGTCATTCCTTGGGTTGTTTACCTGCTCATTTGCCAGTTTGCAAATTGACTTTCAATATATAGAAGTTACAGGACACCTCTCAGGACTTAATTCTGCTCATCCGAATCAAGGTGTAGGCGCTGTCTTTGTCTTGCTCTAAACATGAGAAAGCACTTCCACCATGGAACACGCCTCTGATAATGTCAGCATGATGCACAAATCCTTAGCTGGAGCTTGAATTTGCTCTTTTTTGTCCGTTTCCACCTGGTGACACCTCATTGAAAAAAATCACTTAAGGTATTTTAATGTTCAATAAAATAAATTAATATTTTCTACTAAGTGCTAAGAGGTACATATTCACAATTTGCCTGACCAGGTCAGTGGAAACTAAGATTGGTCGGCAGGTGTATTATGGAGTCATATAAAATCTCTTCTTTGTCTTTTCACATGTTTGATCTAAGTGTCGATATCCCTGCTAATTGTATGACTTACTCAGGACCATTAAAAAAAAGAAAGAACAGAGATACAAAGAAATGAGGAAGGGAGACATTAGATTCCTCTCAGGGTCATCAACACACCTGAAAATGCTTTTAGGTTTAACAACTGGGCACTTCTTCACACCTTAGTATCAAGACAATAACCATGTTTGTATTCAAGACTGCTTTGTTAAAATTATAAACTGAACACCGTGGGAGTGATCAGATTTATTCAATGGGATAATAAAGAAAATATTTCAACAAGTTCTTTCTTGTTTTATGAAAAGCACTTAGTTCTTCCCTTCAGTATGTTTAAGTCAAAAAATCAACGCTGATGAATTAATAGGGATTTCAAACGATGGTTGTTTGATTCAGTGGCAACCACAGACATTCCGTCACCTTTATTCAATGAGATAATAGAGAAAATAGGTATTTTAACAAGTCCTTCCTTGTTTTATAAAAAGCATTTAGTTTTTTCTTTTTAGCATGTTTGAGTCAAAAAACTGATGCTGATGAATCAATGGAGATTTCAAAAGATGGTTGTTTGATCCAGTTGGCAACTGCGGATATATTATCACACCAAGCTAAGTCTCTGCTACAATATATTACACACAAATACAAAAAATAAATAAACAAAATGGAGCATGAGCACCATAAGCTGACTGTCCAAAAAATAATGATAAAGACACCTGAATTAATATTACCTAATTAACTAATATTAACTAATATTACCAGTTGGGTCAAAATTATTGAATCTCAATTCTACCTGAGAAATGTAACTTCACAATTCACCAAATTTCATGTTGTTGCATTTCTACCTCTGGAAACTGGCAAAAATACCTAGCAACATTTTGTGGATACTCACAATTACGATGAATTAAAAACTGCTTTAATTAAAGCATGTGAACAGACACATCCAGAACTGCTAGATAAATTAATGTCTATCTCCATTATTACTGACTGACCATCAGTTTACCTTCAGGAAATGTTGTTGATTGCAAAAAAATTGAAGATAGGCAATAGCATAGTTTCATACAAATTTTTGTAAGTATTACCATCTTCCATCACTCCCGCATTAGCAACACATGAAGATTTAAACCTGACCAAGCTGGGACAATTGGCGGACTAATTAATGCCTTTAATACAAGCTACGGCTAAAATAAGCATATGTAACCAAATTCAGATGAAAGAAGTGCCTACTAAAACCTCAGCAATAACTTATGGTCTCAGAGAGACTATTACAAAAAATATGTAGAGTACACATTCATAATGTGAGCACGGTGCAAATGATAAAACAAAAAAAAAGAGATTTGATTCAACAGCCAAATTCAAATCTATCTTCAATGGTTCCAAACTAAGCAAGAACTAATTGGGCAGATAATATCCCTGCTGAGTCTGCTATCATTACAAATACCAGCAACATTTGGGACAAAAAAAGTTTTCTTTCATAATAGACACTGGTGAAAGCTTATCTATCATTCCATGTAGCTACGTCAACAGTTTATCAGCGAAGCCAACACCAGTTTCTCTAACCAAGACTACAGGCTCAGACATACACTGCTATGGGCAGATTGAAGCCAAGATAAGTCTACCAACCCTTCGACAATCTTTTCTGTTGATATTTGTAGTAGCGGACATTCAATATCCGCCTCTACTAGGATTTGACATCCCAAACAATTTTCATAAAAGGAAGTAATATGATCAAGTTAAACAAGTTTGAGAAAAAAATGATTTTTACTGGAAGAAAACAATATAAAAGATTTAGTTACTAAACTTTCTTTACATTCTGCTATATAATATCAATCTTCCAATATAGTAGTGAATGCTGAACAATATCACAGATGAAGAAGAGACTTAAAGCAAACAGAAATGTGATTCTATAGAAAGATGCTGAGAATACCATGGACCAAATGTGAACTATAACAAAGTTTTAGAGAGAGTGGAAACAAAAAGAGCACTTATAATTAACATCAGAAAGAGGTAGTTGAAATTTCTAGAGCTTGGAAAATTTGATACTAACAGGACATATTGCGGAAAGAGGAACAGTGGAAAACTATACATAACCAACCAAAAAAGCTTATGTAAATGGACAAAGAGGGTTTAAAAGAGATAACAAAAAGACAAAATTTATTAAATCTTACAAAGGACAGGAAATTTTGGAGAGCCATGATCTTCAATGTCTTGAAGAGACATGCCACAGAGAAGCAGTTGGACTAGTGTCCTCATATTTGTCATTATTAGCACTACATTTTGGCCATAGTTTAAACTCACTGGAAGCAGGACTAGCAATAAAACATGACAATGCTTAAAAAAAAAAAAAAGAAAAAAAAAAAGAAGAGACCTGATATCCCTAGACATAAAAATTGGAACAACAATCTATCCCCCACCATATATTAATTATATATTAGTTTGAAATTTCCTGGCTATAGGCACCAGAAGAGGCCCAGAAAGCACAACGGATAACCTATTGTGATAACAAAGATAAAGATAGTTGTCTGACTGTAAATAATGATAACTTTGTATTTTAGAAACTCAGACAGAAATAAGCTTAGTTTGTTGTAAGACTACAAATGTATCCCACAAGTATTAGAACTGAATTCACTATATTGGAAAATGAGTCTGTGAACCACTGGCAAGGTTTATAAAAAGCGTTAATATCAATAATTTATTTCTCAGGAGAGAAATAAAATTAAATTAAAAAAAAAAAAAAAAAAAAAGAATGTAGAGGTCATCTAATCTCCATTTGTTGTCCAGCTTTCAATTAACTTCACTTTGATTCTGGTGTTTTCAGTCTTGCATTGCTAACATGATAAATCAATTAACATGGTTAATGAAACTGAAGTTAAGCAATATTAGACTTGGTTTGTATTAAGAGGTGATCATTTGAGTAGCACAAAAGAAAATAATATGAATTAAAAAATTTTCTGAAATGGTGAGTGTAATACTTACAAAATATACAATAACCATGGAGTATAAATGACTTGTTCTAAAATGAATTTATAATAAGATGTTTTTTATGCTTCATTCTCAGAGTTTAGGTATTTTTTTTTTTGTTGAAAAAAGAGGGCGAGATATTTTAACCTGCATTTAAGTATTCTTAAGTATGGAACAGAAGGGTAGGTTGAAAAATTCATTCAAGATTAATTTGTTTTAAGAACAAAAAAGGAGATTGGTATAAATGAATAAATTGGAAAAAAGTGAAAAATAAAATAAACTGGAGATCTGGAATAACAATAAGTAGGTTGGAGAGAAAAAAAATCCAAAATTTAATAGCCAACTAGGACTATTTAATTTTAATATGAGGTAATGCAGTTTTTGATGTTTGATCCATTCATTACATATAGTAAACAATAGCGAGTTCACTAAAAGTGAAAAAGGGGTGTATAAAACTCGAAAATGTCTTGCACTGGAAGTCTATGAGTTGTTGATTAAATAAAAGAAAGTGTGTGATAATGATGATTGACATTTAAAGCCATTATAAACTTCTATATAATTAGGGAATTAAACATTCACTATTAATAGTTGGGAAACTTGTCTACTGATTGAAAAGCAGTAATTGGGGTTGGTAATTACTGGTGGGAATTGTAGAAAATCACAGATAATGAATGCTTCTTGCAGAGTATTGTACTGTGAAGGGGAAAAGAATTTATCTTTGCCTACTTCTCTTTCATACACAGAAGGTACTAAGATAAGCAAAAGTGGAGAAGACAGGAAAAAAGAAGTTGCCAAAGACAGCCTTCCAAGAAATACACTTAAATTTAGAAACCTTACCTGATCTGTTAATGATTTATTCTGACCAGCATCTTCATCATTGTTGTTTTGATCACATTCCAGCCAGTGAACTCAGAACTTCACACAATATGTAATATTTAATATATTTGCCTTAAACTGTGCTTTACAAATAATTCAACTGGAGATGATCTGACTTAAAGATCAGTATTTCAAATCCAGAATTTTATTTATTTATTTTTTAGCATCAATTTCTGTTACTGGTAAGGAAATACACAATTTTCTTAACTTATAAGACAAGCCTTTATTTTCAGTGAGGGTTGAAGTCATTACACTTGTGACTATGTGAAACATGCCTATCAATCATACTATAACTAATTTGCAACCCTATGTTAAGATGTTTATTTCTTAGACTTAAGTTACTTTGGAACAAGAGCACAATAATGAGGCACCAAGTGAGGTTCAAAATTGTTACAGAAGCAAACTCTGCTTGTTAAGTATTTGTTATGGTAAACTGTTTTGAGTCCAGAATATGAGATAAGGGGTACATTGGAATAGTCGAGAGGTTGTAAGAAATGCTAAAATATAAGCAGTGGGTTGTAAGAAAGAATGTGAATAAGTTAAAAGTGTTTATCTTTTGATCAATATTCAATTGCAATGCAGGGTCATCTCATTAAGAATGAGAAAAATAAAATATATTCTCACAGTTGTTATTCTCCTTAAAATAAAATTACTGATAATGCCTTCCATCCATACAACAGAAAAAAAAAAATCAATAAATCACAAGCTTATCTCAAATTCTTTGATAAGAAACATTTTCAACAATAATGCATTGCAAAAATATTTAAAAATGGCTGGTTAACAATGATTATAATAGCTTTTTAGTGTCACTACCTTAACTATCTATTTATATATAAAAATTCTGTAACCTGTTAGTTTGTCCATCACAGCTTCTAATAAGCCAAATTGACCAATTGAAACCAAATTTTTGAGAGAAGTGCAAACAGGTAAGGGTTATAAAGCACAGTTGGCATAACTTAGTACAAATTTTCATTATTTGGAAAAATTAAGTTTTATTATTTAACGTACAAAATACTCCCACTATTTTAAAAACAATGATTAAAATAAAATACTTATTTAATAAAACTGCAATATTATTTTTTGCATATCTTTAAGTTTTTATAGATACAAGAATCCAGTTTCCAGTTCACTTTGCATTTGTGTGAACTATAAACAACATTTGAACACTGATATTGGCAAAAAAATAAACAATGCTTTTACTAATCAAGTAGGCTTAAAAAATTGTTATTATTCAAATCAATATTTTTTACATTTTATTCAATATTCTTAGGCAAACTTCTAACACTAAGTTGGTTTCAATCTGATAAGTGTTTTCTTCATGATTTAAGACAAAATATTATCATCATACTATGAATTATTCAGACAATTATTTTCATATTGTTTGGATTACTAACTTTTTCTTGTATCATTTTCTGAGTTGGGACTCTTTAAGAGTCCCAACTCAGAAAATTCTTTAATGTGTTTTGGGAAATATCATCCCAGTCTTTGTGTGTTTGTTGGTAAAAAATCAAAACAACTTTGTATATTAATTCTAAATTATATCTTTTTTAAAGAAGATATTTATAAAATTGAAACCAACTCAAAATAATACCAGAAGCTTGCATAAAAATATTGATTTGAATAACAATATTTAGAGTTTGATCAGTGAAAGAGTTGTGTATTTTCCAACATCATAGGTCAATGTTCAGTAATTGATTTATCTTTGTTTTTTTTTTTTATACAGTTTATCAACCCTCTGTGGGTTATTTAGAGTAGAAATATTTTGTATTATAAGAATAGTTTGTTTAATTTTTTGTGAGTAAATATTACATTAATAATTTTTTGAGAATAACTGATTTAGATACAAGTGCTACTATTCAACCCATAGCTAGGGGAGAAGATGGATTCGTAGCTTTATCTAGGGTATTTGGCACATTGACAAACTTGAGTCTGTAATTTCTCATTCAATGTCACTATCCATTACATCACCTGCACATCCATGAGGTCAGTGTTCAAGCCTAGATAAAAGATATAATATAGTTTATAGTTGCAAATAATAGCAGCAATTATAATGATTGTTATCTTTGACATGGGCCAGTTTAAATTTTTATTTTATCGGAGATGAACTTGGATTCATTGATTTTTTTTTTCTGTTGCTTGGATGGAGGGAATTATCAGCAATTTTATTTTAAGGGAAGACAACAAACATGAGAATGGCAAAACAGAGGTAGAACCCATGAGGATTGAACTCAGTACACAGTAGTAATAAACTGCTGAAAAAGTTTGTTAACCATTACCTGATGATGATGTTTTAATATCACAATCTACTGATACAGAAGCAGGTAACATGGCATGTCTGGCAAGAAAAATGTTACTTATCAATCCTAGAATAGTAGACAAGAGTTTATATTAATGAAATGGTCTGCAAGACTTAACTATTGAAGCCCAACAACTCCAAATGGAAATTGAGTATTACCTTATTAATATAATTACTAATATTAAATTGTATTATAGATATTTATTAAGTTTAAATTGGCACAAAACTAAATGGAGGAAGATTGAAATTAGAAAAAATGTGTTGCAACAATCTTCCAAATGGAGGCCATCTATATAACTTGAAAAAGCAGCATTCAAAGTCCTACCTTTTTAACATGGCTTGAGCACTGATCATGATTGTTTTTGTAATGGCTTATCAATCTTTTGTATGTTTTATTTAAAGCCAGAAAATATTTTTAGATTCTAAAATTTTTTACTGAGACAAGTAATTTATCTCATCTCCTCCCACCCAGTTGGGAGGGTGGTGGTGTGTGTGTGTGTGTGTGTGTGGGGGGGGGGGGCAAAATGCATTCATACCTTTTCCAAGGATATTTGCACCTAAGTAAATCTAATGAACCTTTCTAATTCTGAGCCTTTATCAATTACACCATCCATACATCCAATGTCACAACATCTGATATTCCTCAGCAGTCACCCATCTAGGTACTGACCAAGCTCGATATTGCTAAACTTCAATGTGAACACTGATCAATTTTACATAAGCAGTTATCTTTCCAAGTAGACTTTTAGTTGAGCATCATGGTTCCAAATGTAAAAAGCTGGTTGATTTTTCACTTTTTCTTTTATTTAAAAACAAAAAAAAAAATCAACATTGCATTCTGTGAAAGCTGAGGTTTTATGTAATAAGTACCGACACCAAAAATTAGATTTATAGCTTTTACCAATTTTTGAGCATTTAGTTTCAAAGAGTCGGAAAATGTACAGAAATACCCACTTTCCATTAGATTTGCTTAGACACTGACTTCAGAATTTTACTATTTCAAAAATAACTCTAAATAAAGTTGATATATTTTGTATTAGATACATTGAATGGCAAATATATTCAAACCAGAATTCTAATTATGAATTGCCACAAGCAAAATACACAATATTTTCCTCTAGTCAACTAGGTAAAAAAAAAATTATAAAAGATTACTAAAATGTTATTCAACGAATAAGATGTTAGATCATAATTAATAATAACAAAAGATAACATCATAATCCTGCTGGGCACAAATTATAAGATAAAATATTTAAAATTTGCATTGCTTATTGAAAATTGCACTAAAACTACTGCATCATAATATAGCTAAATTGTTCAGTATAATTCCCTTTTGAATTAAATAAATATTACATGGTACAATGATTTAGTAGTAATGTCCTTCTGCCATGCATCTCGTCCATATACAATTTGTAAAGCTTCAGTAAAATGTAGATTTTATAAGATTGTGCTATAGGGCTTTCACTGATCACTGGAATGAAACTCCAATGCAGATTTTGAACCTAAATTTAATCTTTTAAACTTGTTTTTTTTTTTAAAATGGTAACAATTTGGATAAAAATATTTTGTCAAATGTGAGTGCAATACCACAGTTTAAAAATCTGTAGTGTTTTATGGAGGAGATAATTTGTCTGTCAAATCAGAGTATTGCCATAGACAAGATAAATTGTGTAACAAGTGTTCTTTTGCAAGATACAAACATTTCTTTTGTGCAAAGAAAATCTGCATATTTACATTGGTGATATGACAACTACTGAATGTTTGCACAAATTTGCACTACCAAAGAGATTAAAAAAAAAAAAAAAATTAATTGATGTTTGGTCAGATATTGCAAAGTGGGTCATGTCGAGAACTTTTCAGCCTGGTTTCATGATTTGAGATATTGCATATTTACTTAAAACTATATAAATGTGTTAAAATAATTTATTATACTTAAATATCCTGTTTTACATAGCAATTGATTTATATGAAAATACAATTATTTTAAAGAAATAACAAATACTTTCTATTTTCATTATTACTGTTATAAAACCCAATCAGGAATTATAATGCTAAAAACATACTTGGAAATAAATAGATAAATGGTCAGAGTTTAGCCCTTTAACCCTTGTGCCACATATTTTTTTAATACCAGGCTTTGTCAAGATTAGATGATCATTGCTTTTATCTGTGAATTACCATGACTTCTTGAGGAAAAATAGAGTACTTTTCTATTGCCTTCTCCACAGCTTTGGATTTAGAGTAGACCTTTTCCTAAACTGACTACTACAGAACCCAATCCAGTTATTTAACCTCTGGCTTAGCTGGAAACAGAAAAGATATAGCTTCATTCTTTTCTCAAGGGCATTAGTGCAAAATACAAGACTAGACTGGAATTTAAACTAGGCTTGTGGAATGTGGATGCCACTTTCTCTATCAATAATCATTACACTATTGCTCCATAATGAAATAGTGATTTTTATAGCCTACCAACCCTTTGCAGGTTATTTAAAGCCAGAGAATATTTTAAGTTTGTAAGAATGTTTTTGGAGGTAATTATTTACTGATACAAATTCTACCAATTAATTTGTAGTTGAAGAGAGAAGAGGTAGATTCATATCTTTTTCAAGGGTACTTTCGTGTAATTGAATATATACACATTTAGAACTTGAACTCTTCTCTCTGATTTGCAAACCATTGTTATCCATTACCTCCCACCCCAATATCCAAGTTTACATCTGGGATTCCCAATCACCCACCTACATACTGACCTGGCTCAATGTTGCTTAACTTTGGTGATCAAATTTTAACAATGCTGAGTCCCTAAACAGAAATATGTAAAATGAGCAAGGCAAAGCAAAATAGAATAGAATTTTCAGATATGGGATTTATGTATATAACTCAGTTGGACATATTCACCAAAGTAGCTGATAAAATAACACACACACACATTTTGTAGTAGTTATTTACATGTTCTAATGTAAAAGTTGAATACTTATTGTTCTATTTTTTATATTGAGTTTTTTTTTAAAGTAATGTCTAGAATGTTGCAATTTTATTTTTTGTTCTTTTATAGTTGTGTGTGTGTGTGTGTGTATATATATATATAGAGAGAGAGAGAGATGAGATTAAATTTTACAAGTGTCATATCAATTTCCAATGTTCAATATACCAAATTTTTGTAACCAGTATAATTCTTTATTCTATTACTAAACTTTAACCCTTATACTTTGCCTCCATTCTAATGATCCATCACCACAGAGAGTGAACATTTCCTTGTTAGTCAAATTTTATTTAGTACTTACATTTTTGTGCACAGCAAACCAAATATTTGTTTTGGCACCTACCTGGCAAGCAATTGCTTGAGTTTGAGCTGTCTGTGGTTGATGTTCCATAAATATGACACCGCGTCAGACTATTCTAAACATAGTTATTTATGCAGTTGTGCAATAGACAATAAACTAGTCTCAAAATATTGTTTGGGTGGTGATTTTACTCACTAGTGTCCTACTAAAATGGACACATGCCAAACTAAGCAAGTCTCTCGTATAGATATTTTTTCTTGGTGCTCATGGTAAGCATTCAAATTCAGTTATTTCAAATGTTGACTTTCAGAGTAGTCCGACCCTTCTTTCTAGGAAAAATGACAACACAATTTTCACATCCTCATTTGGCTTTTTGTCAAACCAAAACCAAGTTTACAGACAATTGTTAGTGCTATCCTTATAAGATGTCCCAATAATGTAGTCTTAGTAAATATCAGCCATATATATATATATATATATATATTTACACACATAAACCTTGGGCATTCTTTTATATTGTATTAGTTATCAATCTGGGCTTGTGCTTGACCCTCACTGGATGTCTTATATTTGTAACCAAAATTAAGCTAAATAAAAACCATATAAACCTGGATGGCTAAGGTTTTTTACTTTTGTAGTGCTATGTATAAGCAAAAGAAATCTCTTTCTAAAAAATGAATTGATTAAATTGAAATTCTGATTGCAAATACTTTTGAAAATACGAGATCAAGTCTTAAACTGTTACTACTATATTCATCAGCAGTTATGAAAGAATGAAACATGATTAATATTTGTAAAGTAATATACAGATAAGCATAAATAAAAATTAAAGCATTTAATGCAATTGTACAATAGGCAGTGTGACGAGAAAAAAAAAAAAAGGCATTTATATATATATATATATATATATATATATTATAGATTAAGCACTTCAGATTATGAAATTTTTCTTTTAATATTAAATTTTATAAGTTAATACAGGGGTCCAATTTGCTTTGTAACTCCCATCAACTTCATGAAGCTGGTTCCAGTCATCTGATGCCACATTCTTTGGGAATTTATATGCTCAAGCACCTATGGAACAAGTATATAAATCTAGATGGTGCCTATTTCTAGCTTATTTCTGTGGCCATCTCTTGTAAACTTAAAAAAAGCAAATAATAGTAACCGATGCCGATAATAAAAGAAAGAACAAGCAAGAAGTAAAACCATTTAACCACAAGTGTGCTTTAGTAAATTAATGCCAAGTTGACTTGGAGGGTGAACAAATAAGAATTCTAGTGAGATCCTCTTTCGATGAGTAAAGAAGCATAGGATTGACTAAATCCAAAACGCTTGAAAAACAAAACCAAAAAACGAAAAACTTTCATCATGCTATTATTTGGAACAGTCTTTTTATCTTCAAATCACTTGTGCACATTCTAGCTTTTCAGAAACAGCATATTTGTATATAAGTCAATGCCAAGTGTCACAAATTCATAGACAAAAATATTCTTATTTGTTTAAAATGATGACTAATGATGACTAAAAAATAAAGTTCTAACAGAAAAGCTCAAGTCAGTCTTATAAAACAGTTTGGTCAAAGACACTTATGGAAATGTATAACAATGTATGTCATCGAACTGCTTGAAAATACAAGAATATTTCGGGGAAAAATTTAGTTTTCTGTAAATGAGAAAAAAAATTTCAACATTATCCAGTTTTTATTATTGTTTCTAAATGTTTTAAAATGAAATTTATTTCTACACAGCCTAACAGAATTTAGTAAATGTTGTGAAATAAATAACTTTCATTATTCAGCACATATTTAACAAGGAAATTTTAGTGCAGGGAGGTAAAAAAAAAAGAAGAAAAAAGTGAACAAAACAAGGTCTAGATTTAAAAATTCAAATGCTAAGCGCTGACTCATTGATTTTGTCAGAAATAAAGGAATTTTCTCAAATTTACAAACTTTGCTTAGCACACACAAAACCTGCAAAAATTCACACCTTGATGTGAAATGAAACATCTAAAAACAAAATAGAAAGGCCAGAATCACATCTGGGAGTGAATTCCCAAATGACCTTTTGGATGAAAATAGAAGACAGAGCAAGCCCAATTGTTGCCAGAGGAGCATAATTAACATGTACCCCTGACAAATATCAAGCAATTGTATTATTAATGTCTATCTTTCTCTCTCACCTCCTTCCTTTTCACCATCCACCCTGATCAATTATTTCAGACAGTCCTGCCAAAGATAATGCTTGTACATACAAATGTTTCTGCCTACATCCACACAATTTACTACTACAAACTCTTGATATCCTTAACTTCTTTACCATAAATAAATTTCTATTTACACATACAAAATATATACTTTTATTTTTCCACACATCCCAATCTCCAACCTTCTGATGGTAAGGAGTTTGGTTATGTATGACACAGGTAGAATTTAATAAACATTAGCCATCTCCCTACAGCTACAATGTCTTTCCCAAATCATTTTCATGAAGTTCAGAACATTATGCAGAAGTTAATGTGCTACTTTTGCAAGTCATTCACAATAAATTTAAAAATCAGTGTTCCATGTCTTTGGCTCTGTACCCAATTCAGTCTGAGTTAATTTAAACCTTAACTGGTTGTTGAGACTCAATAAGTAGCGTGTAGATTTAGGCTTAATTCATGGTAGTAATACATTTGGCAATCTATTTTTTTTAAATAAAACATGACTATCTCAATCAGTAACCCAGTCTCATCAATCCAACTCTTTTCTGTTTTAGGAACATGATTGATTTGTGTATTGTTTTTAAAGGTTTAGCAACCCTTTGAGGATTACTTAAAACCAGAACATATTTTGGATTGTTTGAGCATAGGAATATCACACTAAAATTCTTTTTGAGACTAACAATGATTTTTCCAGGAAAAAAGCCTACTATTTAACCCATAGCTAGGAGGAAATGGCTTTCCCAAGGGTATTTGCACATAAGTGAATATAATGAACCTAAATGATTGATAACAGGAAGCATCATTCAGTACTTATCAGCAAACATGCTCTGTGTTGCCATAACAGAATATATAAATTTGTAATTAATGATGACAAGTTACTCATATAAATTATTTCTTTTGTTTTGTGCTGAATTACTTTAGAAATTTTTATTTTTAATGATTTACAAAGCTAAATTCTTTCTTGTCACACAGTTAATAGGAAAGATAAAAACCCATGATAATTCATGCAGAAAATATTAAAAATAACATGTCCTTTTTTTGATGGTTCAGGTAAATTAGATTTGTATATGAATGCTGGGTAAGTTGTCATGTGGGGGCAGAAATAACTTGCTATGAATTAATTTTGCATAACTATAAGACAAATTCATGGTAAAGCATGCAAACCAGTTTCAAATCATTATAGTTTAATGTGTAACAAACATGTTATATGAGAACAACTTCATCATAAAATTGCCTTGGCTAAAAATAGAAATTATTTTTTAACAAATAAAATTTACAAAATTAGAATAAGAAACAATGACTAGATGAAGAAATTTATATCAGTTTCGATCTGTGCTGTACCAAGTCACACACACACACACACACATATATATATATATATATATATATATATAGCCTTTGAGATTTCACTTGCCTGATCAATTCAATCGATTAAAAGCTTAATTGGGTGATTAAAGTTTGATTAACTTGCCCGCGGTTGATTAAAAATCTCACAATAGAAAAAAGAAATATGATTTCTTTTACAATCCAAAAGTATGCCATTGAAGATTCACAAGTTACTTAGAATGATCTACAATGACATTATTGAACTTTTGGCTCTTATCGTCTCGGTCAGTGTAAACATTCGTTTAATTAATGTTTCCAGAGTGGAGCCAAAATGTCTGTCGCCCAGATTAAAGACGCTCATAGACTTTTGGAAACTCATTTGGAAAAATATTATCCTATATTTCCTCCGCACTTAAAGTAAAATGAACATTTGAAAAAAGACGCATACTTCTTTCAACCACGCACCAAAAAACAAATTATACAAGTAATTTTTCTATAGAAAATTGTTGAAAAAAATCAGATTTATTATTCTTTTATCTATGAGATGGAGGTTGTAGTCAAACAGAAGAAACTACGAATTTAGGTACCTCCACTCAATTGCAAGAAAAAAAAAAAAAAAAAAAAAAAAAAAAGAAAAAGAAAAAGAAAAAGAAAAGAAAGAAAAGAAAAGCATATTATGATGTTAAAAGGGCTCAAACTTAAAAAAGTTTTGTCATCAAAATGTTTATGGTATTACTAAAAGGAAAGAAATTTTGTTATTTTTAAATTTTTAAAAAATCCTTTCTAACACGTTTGAAATTTTAATTAAAATTTCATTTTTTGTTTTCTGTCAGCGATTTACGCTGTTTACGTAAGGCAACTATTTAGAAAATGGAGTGAGTTGAGTAAATTTTATATCAAATCTCAAAGGCTCTCTCTCTCTCATATATATATATATGTGTGTGTGTAAATTCAGATGAAATTTAGAGGGGAAAATAGCCATTTTCAACGTCATTTTAAAACATGCATTGTCAACCCTGTGTGTGTGTATCTAGACAGCAAATGTCCTTTAAGGCAAATACCATTGAAAATGACAGACATTTTGCATCAATTAATTTTAATGATCAACTTTTCCAAGATACAATCCTAAAACAATGAGGAAATTCTGTCAGTAAAGCACAGGAAATATGGTTCAACTTTCTTAAATCATCATCAGGGTAGGTAGAGACAATGGGGGAGTTTAATAAAATTTTGAAATGGTGAAACACTATTTTTAAAAATAAGCTGTTAGAAGTATGTGATGAAAATGTGTGGGGCACATTTTGGGGTCTAATGTTGTAGAACATGTAAAATTTAAAGCATAAATATATACAATAAAAACAGTTAAAAATATGTGACAAAGGAATGTGGGATGCATTGTTAGACAATTTCAAAAATTTACTACTCACCAATTGTCTCTACCTACACTGATGACTTAAGAAAGTCAAAAGCTTGGACCATAATTTCTGTACTTTTATTCCAAAATGAAAATTAAACTATTTCTGACAAAATTTCAAGCTTGTCTTAGGATTATCCACAACTTGGAAAACTCAATCATTAAAATTAATCAGCAAAAGGTCTATCATTTTTAATAGTATTTGCCCATTTTATATAATTTTTTTCAAAAATTGTTATCATAGTGGATACTTGTATTTGAAAAAAAAACTATAAATTTGTGAAAACTTTTTACAAGCCCAGTTAAATTTTCCAAAAATTAAAATGGATTATAGAAATTATGATTTTTGACATTTTCAGAATGTATCAGATTCAAGCATGGTACATATCAAATAAAAAAAATTTTTCCAGAGAAAATTGATGATTCTTTCTCTATTAAATATTATAGAGAAGATTGAGCCCAGTGATATCAATCTGATTTAATTTTCTAAAAGTGTTTATGTTCTACAGAACAAGGCTAATTAGCTTGTGTATGTATGTGAATGAGACAAGTAATCCAGACCCCAACTCAAGGATTTGACAAATTAGTTTCCTCTCTCAACTAACAGAACACTTGAATGCAATATTTTGAACACGTGTTTGTTTTTTTCTAAGCAAAAATAAAAGAAAATTTCTCTAATAAGAAAATTAACATTTGTACATTTTGGAGCAATTCTGGAAATTCCAAAGCATGAATGTACAGAAACAATATCATTTTGCATTTATAAATTCTGTAATGAGTAGGGATGGACGAGGAACTGGTATTGTGCATTAAATGATCATGAAAGCTATAAAATTCCATCCCAGAAGTACACACAAACATGTTCAAAAAGTCAGTGCATTGATAATTTATAAAATGTGTGATAATCAAGTGCTGATCATGCATGGTTTTTGCAGGAATTGGTTTATCTCTTAGTAAAATGGTGGATGAGTGATTGAGTAGTTCAAATCTCCATTAACAGTAATCATTCCAGTAAAGAATTTTATCAAAAAGGAAGGAAACATTTCAAAATTGAACCCTAGCAAGCAATCTGCTACAAATTAACTTTGTGATATGTGAGATGCAAATGACACAAAGCACACTAAAATCCTAATTCCTAAAATGACTTTTGAGATTCAGTTCTTGTGATCATATGGTTAGCTGTATGTTTATATTTTAAATATTTTAATTGATGAATTTTGACTTATAAGTAATTGGAATACATACAAATTTAACAGGCAATGTTAAATAAAAGTGGAGGCAGAAGGGAAACTTCTATTGTTTATTATTTTAAATTGACTCATGACTGGATCCTATCAAGGTTAGTAACAGTTATTAAATGAGTTTTAAGTTAGCTGTTTGCTTAACCAAGTAGTCTTTTACCTCCTATATTTTGTGTATAATACGAAAAATTTTGAACAAAAATTAAAAGTGAAAAGAGTGGTTGTATTATACACAAATACACTTTTCAGAAATTCTTACTCAGTTTAAAAAACCTCATTTGAAACAGCAAGATTGAAAATACATTCATTACAACAGATAATAAAATACAAAGTAGGCAGGTGTTGATGATAATCATTTACAAAAGATATTTGATATATAGACAATATGTTTGTTGGGAATCAGTATAATTGAACATCTTTGATTTTTTTTGTTTTGTTTTTATAAACATTTCTATCTTTATAGTTTATTATATTTCACTATGTTAATAGTCATAAACAGAAAAGTATGAGAGATTAATTAGCACCTTACAAATGTATTACGGGGTATGTTTAGTTAGCCTGTTTTCTCAAAATAAGTTTTGAAATGGAAATTATGAGAAGAAACACCAATGGTTAAATATCCAGTTCATTTCTAATTTTTAATATTGTGAAAAACTAAATATTCTAATGAAATATGCATGGGACAATGAAATTTTAATCAACAATATGGCACAACTTAAAAAAATATTACATAGGGATGGCTGTAGTAGAGAATCATATATATATATATATATATATATATACACACACACACACTCTCAAGTTAATTTATTCCGTTTGTAACTTCAGAAAACGTGTTCTTTTTTGTCAATGTGGTATGTTATGAGATATTTTCCCCACAAAATAAGTGAGGAGATGAGATTGGAAGGAATGGTTTCAAGCATTTTCCCAAGAAAATTAATTTGAAATGAATAAAACAATTTGCAATCAAACTTTTAAATAATTTACTGATAACTATTAGGTCACTCTGCAATCAATACTAATGTGTTAAAAGTGCACATGCAAGTTGATCACAGTGAATAAGAGAATGTGAAATTAGGCACAATCACTAAATTGATGTCCTGACAAAATATTTTGCTTAATTGTTGATGCACTCTTAAGAAAAAAAAAAGATTCCAATAAATCTTTAGCCATGTTAGAATCTTAGAATGAGAATAAGTAAACATTTATTAGTATGCATTAGTTTATAAAAACAACAAAGGTAGAAAAAACAAAGAGAGCTAAATTCTTAATGTTTTCAAGTAGGAACCTAATAGGATTGCAGATGCAAACTTTGTCTTCTTAGCAAATGTCTTTTCAAGAAAGCATGTGGAAATCTGGAAGAGTTATGAATAATTCTCAATTTAAATCTGAGTTTATAGCAAGATTATTCCATCAAACTTTCAGAGTCTGCTGTATGACTAGAAATGTAGGCTAACATTAAGAGAGAATTTCACAAACACTTAGAGGAAAAAAAAAAAAAAGAAAAAAAAGAGAAACAAACACTATCATTTGAGCAGGTTTTCATATGACTATTACAACACTGGATTATGAAATTTTGCCAAACCTTAATTTTTTTTTTAAACAAGCTGATAAAATTCCATACTGCATCTCTACTCATCCTTTCTAGAGTTTTGTAGCATATAAAACTGGCAGATATCCCTTTTTAAAATTTATGTTGGCACAAAAGGTTCCTTTCTTTTTTCTCTAAGATTAGAAAACACCCATACAAGAACTGAGTATTTAAGATAAAAATTTTGTTACAATGAAATTTGTGCATGATGGGAAAATATTTGCTAGTAAAAATCAGACAAAATATAAACATAATGAAAATTATGTCTAAATTTTCTCTGAAAAATTAAAATTATGCAATCTTCCATTGAGGAGGCTAACCTCTAAGGAGGAATAAAGAAAAAAAAGCTTCTGTAATGAAATCAACTTTTTGCTCCACTATTGTTAACTCAGCTGAGATAACTAAATATTAAATTTCTATTAACTATTGTCATACTGTAATGGGACCCTGTCCTACCACTGTTTACCATCATGGTCATAATTTGGAGTAGGCCTGAGTTGTGATAACTGTTAGCCACACAACTATTCACCTGAATATTTGTTGACTAAATGTGTCTTAGTTTTATTGTAAGCAACAGAATAAGCTATTAATAAAAACTTTCAAGTTTTGAGAGGTGGGGGTACAAGTACAAATTAAAAGAAAATATTTTCTTTAAGTACAACTTGTCATTTCATGAGTAGAAAATACAGTATGTGTCTAAGAAATCATTAAATGTATTCTATGAAAACAAGTTAATAGAGACTTGCACAGCAATACCCACACTATTCTAAGCCCGTGACTGACAGCACCATAGTCAAATTGACGGTTACCGAAACAGGACAAAAGAAGGAATGGATCCATGTCCTTTTGTAAAAGTGATGGACAAATTTTTAACTTTAATGTTTTTAAAAGGTAGCATAATAATTATTTGCATAGAAAACAAAATTGGTGGCCCAAATCCCAACACTAGTTGGGGTTGTGTAAATTTACTTTTTACTAATGTCTCTATGAAAGTAATGGGTTTAAATCTCTTTGGATAAAAGTCCCATTTATTAGATCTCAAATTGTGTGCTATAATAATTGATAAAGAATGCAACCAGATCAAGAATTTTCCCTTATTATGCAACTCAGTCTTGTCTTGAGATACTTGAAAAGGAGACATACACCACACTAAATGATCAAACCTCATTTTGCTACAAAAAATTCCATCATGCTACACATATGGTCTCTTAAGCAACTATGACTTCTTTAAATTTATTTTAAAGTGTCATTGAGAACAATTAACAAAATAATGGAAAGTGTTCATGTTTTGAAAGAAAATGAAGGACTTATGTAAAATTGGATCAAGATGGTCATGGGATCAGACTGAAAAAAGATGTTAAAATCTGTATACAATATTATCAAGAGTGTATAAAGACTGAACTCAAATACTATGCAGAAGAGCTAGAAGATTAAAACTATATTTATTAAAGGCTTCTATTATGAAAATTAGTACACATACATGTATGTTCCTGTAATACAAATATTTGAATTTAGTGCAAAGTGATTATTCACTATTTAATGAATACAACTCTTATGAGATGCTTGGCTCTTGATGTGATTATGTGCAAGATTACTATTATTTTTACTACTAAATATACTTCTACCCCGTAATAGTTGTTAGGTTTAGTATATGAAATGTGGAAGAAAATTAAGTAGCTATTATAGAACAAAGGTAGTACATTATTTGAACACAAGCATGAAGATAATACTGTGATTAACAGATTGTGTGTATGTGTGCAATATGTTATTACATTATGGTAGATACTCCTATTTAAAATAGTTGCTCCAGTTTTAAACAGTGTGTATTACATCAATCAGCCTACATATTTGAGAAATCTTGAAGAAAATGTGCTCTACAGCAGGAACCAAATCTGCGTTCTATTGTAGAAGCCACCGTTTTATTCAGTGTGCTTTACTGTTTAGCTATAAAGGAATGTCACAATTTTATTTCTCCTTTCTGGTTGTTTTTTTTCTACGAGAGTTGGGAGAGGGGTGAAGAAGAAGGTTGGGTTCAGGCTTGATTTCTGTTGAAGAGCAAATTTGTTTTAAGATTTCTTGAACATGCAAACCAATACAAGCTGCTTAAAAGTAAAAATGAAGCATCTTTTCCAAATACAAGTATCCACTACTAATAATCTTTCACGCAAATATATATATATTACACACACTCTAGCAGTATAACCTGGCATTGCTCGGGTGTAATGAAAGCTTTAAAACTAATCCATGGTCCTGGAGCTTAGACTCTTTGGATGTTGGCACAAAAGACTAAAAAGCAATAGTTATTTCCAGTTAAAGCGAAACTGTGGACTGAAAGAAAAATGAATGGATGTAAGTCAAATTTTGATTTCCTGGTATTGATATCAAGTAAGTTTTTTTTCCGTCAAACTGAATTTTGAAGGCTAAATAAGTCCTCTGAGTAAATGGTATCATGGCTGAGACTAAGAACTACAATTATACCTACTTAGAGCCAAACCCAAAGCAAAAAGTAAAATAGAAGGGCTGAAAAAAAATACAGACACACACGCAGATAAACAGACACACAAACATTGCCTTTTATATATAATCGATTTTCTGCACTATTGTAAGAACTGCGACCTTGAAACTTCTGAATATTGTTTCTTATGTCTCTGTCTATGAGTGTATCAAATTTGATTAAAATCGGACCACTCCTTCTATAACCCGATTTTTTCAATTATCGATATTTATTGGGGGGTACCTTGACACAAAACCTAGCTAAGAACACTTGCAGACACAGTACAACTGTGTAAATTTTCAAGAAAATCAGTTCAGCTGTTTTGGAGTCTATAGGTAATGGACACACACAAAGTTCCATTTATAAATAAGTTTAGATATATATAATCTGACATTTTTCGTGATTTAATAGGTTTTTATTTATCGTCTTCATACGAGAAGACTAATATATAAGCTCATTAAAAATGAGACATGGTACTGTGGTTAAGTTTTTTTATATCATTTTTAATATGATCTTATTTTAGTAAACAAATAATGCAAAAATTGTTGGATCGTTTTATTTATCCAAATACTTTAGCTGTTACCAAGGATGAACTTTATTTCACTTTTAACTGAATATGTGGATGTTTTATGTATGTATGCATGCATGTATCTAAAGCTATAAGCCCCCCCCCCCCCCAACACCACCAGAAGATTGTGGTTGTGTCCCTAGTTGATATTGTATTGTTTTTCGTTAAAAAAAAAAAAAAAAAAAAAAAAAAAAAAAAATGTGGCTGATGCTATTATATTTTTATTATTGATGAGTAAATTTTGTACCCATAAGAATTTGGCATTAAGCAAGTCTTTTTTATATTAAAATTAGGCTATCAGAGTTTGGTAGTCCTCCATGGATATTTAAAGGAGATCTAATAAAGCTATGATCAGAGAAGTGTAATGTGAGTTTTCTTGTTAAATATGTAGTATATCCAAGGTATTTTTTTTTTACAAATTTGAATTTGCCAGAACACAGTTCCTTAAAGGACAGGTAAATAATATTGGTTTTATTATATATATAAGGGACTTGCTTAAATGAGTTGCCACTAAAACTTTTTGAAGTTATAAAAAGGTTGGTTTATAAATTTAATTATATATATATATATATATATATATATATGTGTGTGTGTGTGTGTGATGCCAAAGATAGCATGAAGCTGAAAATTCTGACATTCAATGAAATACTGAGAGAAAATGCATTTAAGGTAAGAAGTTCTTAAATAAAATATTCAATATCAAAGAGAGCATTAATAGAAAAATATACGTAAAAGTTTGTCACTTAGCTGATTGATGTTACTTTAAGCATTCTGACTGCAGATTAATGATAACACCCTGAAGAGTGGACAGACAGGTCTGCATATGAAACTCTGGAGTTGGGATGCTGAAGTTAACATCAATCAGCTAAGTGATAAACTTTTACTAACTTATATATAAGTGTGTGTGTGTGTGTGTATATATATATATATACTTGGATAAGTCTGGGATAGTAAATAAAACAATGGTATTAGTTTGAGTAATTCATGGAATAATAAAACTGACATGGAGAATCAGAAAGCATATGGCTTAGAGAGAAAAAACAAAACAAACAAACAAACCCAAAAACAAAATTATTTTTTTTTTTAGGCAGAGAAAGGATATCAGTAACAGCAAGTTTGTCTTACTTGAGTGCCTCATTAGATGAATGAATATGTAGCTGTATGCTACTCTAAACAGAATTTAATACAAAAAGTTCATCTTTGGTGTAACATGACTGTCTCATTATACAGAATTTTAAAATTAGGCTATCATAGATATGCATAAATAAATATGTACATGTGTGCATATTTAGTACTATCCACAATTTCAGGTATCTGCTGGGTCAGGGTTCTTGGAATATATTCAACTATTGTGTGTATATCTGTGTTTTGCTCTCCTTTAGAGAGACATTAGGAAAATGTGACACATATTGAAGATAAACAATGCAAACTTCAAATGTTATACTTTTTAGCTGAAGATTGTTTCAGTTGAGCATATAAAGAGAAAAACCAGGTGTAAGTGATAACACCATTGCCACCATATCAAATTTAACTCCATTGTAGTTGTCTTTTTTTCTAGACTGACCAGAAAAGTGAAAAACTAAAACTGCTTAAGAAGTCTATATAGAAATTAATCCTGCAATGTTTTATAAAAAGCAAGTGTCAAATTAGGTTTTCCATTAACACCACTATTATTTTAACTACATCACTCCTCAGCAATTAAAATTGTAATAAAACCTATGAAAATTTATCCATTTCTTATTTTTGTTCTTGAGAATTTGCAATAAAAATATTAATCACTATTAGTTTGCTAAAAATTCTGCCATAAAACTTGAAGGTAGACATCTGAACTTATAAACCATGAGAAACAAGCATTTACTTCATGTAGAAAAAAGATAAATATTGGTTTTGTGCTGTACTAAATTGAGTGAATAAATTCTAAAATAAATCACTTAACTTCCTGTACAGATCATACAAGGTGGTATCTCCACTAACTTTTGATACCAGTTAGTGTGGAACAATGAGAAAATAACTGATTTTATAGCATTTCATACCACCCCAATCTCCTGGAAAAAAAAAAAAAAAAAAAAAAAAAAAATTGATGTCAAGAGAAGATTTTAATTCTTGAGTACTCCCTTTAGTGCTAACTTATCCATTACAAACTAAACAAATTCAACACAGAAAACAAATCCATAATTGGGAAGCAAGGAAAGAAAGTAATTTAGCTTCTATAATGCATGAATAGGCCAAAGTGAAAGAGCTTACCAACCTACTAGATGATTAAATTTTACCAATTATGAACACACAATGCAAGATAGTTAAATTTCTATTAGATAACCTTTTCAATACCAATGTTCCATACCAAGGAACTTTATCAAGGTAAATGTAGAGATTTTATCTTTAACTTGCATTTATACATAAAGTCAAAAATGGAGGCAAATTATCATTAAATTTTCAAATTGTAAATTTGAGGATTATGTGTGAGTGAGAGAGAGCTATTGAAATGTTCAGGAATAGATCATCTACATTAAGTTTATTGGTTTCATGTTTTAAGCAACTGGAGGAATTTATATAGCAAAAACAATTGTACTCTTGTTATAAGATATTGAAATACATAGTTTTAAAAGGATTTTAGAAGACAATGATTAATATTAATGAAAACATTTTCAGATATGAACAAAGGATTTTAAAAAGGGAAAAATGGTTGGGAAACTGAGTGGAGGGGAGATTCTTACTTACAATCTTTTAAAGAGTGGTGAACAAATGTGTCCCCTCAACAACAAAAACAGTCAAATAAATATACATGCTCAATCAGCAGCAAGAGATACCTCAAAGCAGTGAGTAGAAAGTGATATTTAATCATTAACATAAATGTGTGGGTGAAGAAACTTTAACAACTGTGGGAAGGTGGTCAAATTTAGAGCAGGCATCATTTCCAACTCTGAAGACACCACTTAAACTTAACAGATTTCATTTTTATGTATACACTTGTAAATACTATAAACTTACAAACTATTCAAGATGCATTTATTATTTACTAAGTATTTGTTTGGTTGTATGATACAGTTATTACTTCTGTTGATATTGAAATATGACATGGATTGGGATTTGGGGCAATATCTAATTTTGATTTCTGCATTGGTCATTTAAATTACTTAAAACAAAATACATGCTCATATGGTACATCTTTCTATGGAACAATAGTCAAGAAGCTAATCTTGCAGACTTATTATAGTCGTAAGTCTGCATGTCTCACTGATTATGAACCTGCCTCATATCATATAGTTGCATATTTTATAACGATAGATATTTTTGTTCCAGCATAGACATAACACAATATTTCTTTCTGGACTTAATTTAGTTTTGCTTAATAGTTAAACCAAACTTATTAGACCCCGAAAATAATCTACAGATACTGCCATATTTATTGTCTGTAACAAATTTTGTTTTGAATCAAAATTAACCCCCCCCCTACTGCACAGTAGACAAAGTAAGCAGGTACTGATGATCTACAGAAGGTATATGTTGGCAATATTTGTTTCTCTCATCATTCTTAAGAGAGACTTTTTTTTTTCCCCATAGTTTATTACATTTCTATATATTAATAGCAATATCAAACAAAAATCTGATGGATTATTTAACACATTAAAATGTATTACTGGGTATATCTATTTGCCACTTTCCCCTGAACATAACAGGCAATGGCTAAAAATATCTGGTTCACGACCAAGGTTTAATATCATGAAAAATTAAATATTTTAGTGAAATATATGCACAACATTGAGATTTTAATAGATCATATGGTACAATTTAAAATAAGTTTTTGCATAAGGATAGCTGTAGTATGGGGCAAGAGTTTGTATACTAAAAAAAAAAAAATTCAGAAACAATAGGTATCCCCATTAAATTTTCATTATATAATGTCTAAAATGAAAAAATCAGAAAGCAGTCTTGAAACTTATTTTTCAGCCTTAAGTAAAAGCTGAATGGTTAAATTTACTATTTCCAGAAAGCAAAATATGCCAGTGTATTTCAAATAGAAATTATATTGATCGGAATCAAACATTTTTGGTTGCTTTCATTAAAATAATTGAAATCGTCCATTTTGACACATTTGTAAAAAGTAATTCTTAATTTTAACAAAGATTAGCAGCGATTATGTACTTACCACTCGTCAATCACTTGACAAGTACTGAAAGTGTCAACAGATTCCTACAGACAAATATGAAAATGATGGGTGAACCTGCTTTTAATATAATTTCTAAGTATGCAGTAATCTAAAAAAAAATATTGAAAAATATTTTAGGAGTGTTAATATTAAATTTACTCTAGCCATCACTCACTATTTTCTGATCATGTCATGTATGGATGACCATACTCTTAAAAACGAGCATGTTATACAATATGTATATATATATAAAATCTTGGTGCAAAATAACTTGTATTAAGCTTTGCAATTTTTGATTAGTAAATATAGTTTACTAAATAACATCATCCAAGTGGTGAAAATAATGAAGTTAAAAGAATTCTTGTAAAATAGGATCCTTAAGTTTTATTTATAGAAACTTTATAATCAAATGTCAGTTTTTATTTTATGATTTGGAGCAGATTCGAGAAATGAGTAGTTGTTTTGAAAAAAATTTCCAAAATAATTTAATTCATTTGTGAATAAGTCTTGAAACCTTTATTAAAACCTGACAAGTACTTGATATTTGCAAGAATTTCAAAATCAATGTGCTTTTTTCATCTGATAAAAAAAGTTAAAGGATTAAAAATTTAAAATAAATATTTTGGTCTTCCTCTTAATTTTGATAAACCTTTTTTCATCATGTTATGCTGTTTTTCATTGAAAAAAAGTGGAGATACCTATATTATATGCAAGAATATATGGTAACTTAGGTAGAAACTTTTAAAGCAACAAAATCTTAAGTACTTTGAGCAGGCACATTATCAAGTAAATGTTATTGTGACCAACACAGAAGATGTATTTCAGCATTAGGAATTATGAACATACATGCACAGTGATCTTCACTGTTTGAACATTCTTAAAAATGCTTCCCCCAGGTGTTGTGGAAGCTAATTAGCCATTTAATCTCAAGAAAAAGTGGCTTCACAGATCTTCTCTATTAGCCACCCTCCCCCATTAAATTTAAATTTCAGTGTAAGCTATTTAGAAATAAACTGCAGATATACATCTAGTACAGGACTACACTTCAGCCTCACAAAATGTACTTTAATTTCAATTATAAAAATTTAACTAGGCACACAAACTTGTAGAGAGAACAAAAAGTTATTAGGTTAAGTGCACAGACGGGTAGACAAAAAACATCACAGCATCCATCCAAATATGGGTAACAGATAAAAAAAAAAAATCCATTAATTCTTTAGAAATTGTACACACAAGTGAGAATGAGGAACACAGAGTAAGAATTATTTAATCCTTTTCAGTAAAAGTGTAAAACATTTTTTTTGTAATAAAGCAATATAGTAGTAACCTCCATTGCATTTTTTTTCCTTAAAAAATTAACATACTGGAAATATTTTAAGCAACAGAACTTTAAACTCAATCTAAAATACGTTTTTTAATCCTTACCAAAGCATTTTTTAAGACTATTCCATCATATTTGTTCTGTAAAAACAAAGTAGAGATCAATTTATTACATCAGATAAGTGATGCTTTCAGTTATTTTCTTGGGTGCTCATGGTGAATAAAATAAATATTTTACAAAATATTCAAATTTGGCCGTGTTAAAACAAGATGGTAGAGACAAAATTTGATCCCCTCCCAAAATCTAAAGTAAACCAAATAAACTTATGTGATAAGAAGCTTAGAGAAATAAAGAAAAAATAATTTTGATTTGTCTACAAGACTAAACCAAATCAAGAGAGTAATCCTCAGTGTTTACAAATACTTCAGACTTTTCTATTCCCAATCTCCATGTTGATAATACTGTTTGAATTACTTTAGAAAAGCCAAATATAATTAAAAAATAAAAAATGTTCAGAAAGTTCCATTTAACTGGAAATGTGTTCCCCCCCCCCCCCAAAGAACACAAGATTAAGAAATCATTCTTTTAAGACAAACTTTCTTGTAATTCAGGAAAGTTTGATAAAAAAAAAAAAAAAAAAAAAACAATGGACAGTCTTTCTTTACATTTGCCAACATGCAAAAAATATAAGAACCTCACAACTTGATTGTGAATCGTGTGAGAAATTTATTTTAGCTAAAAGAGTTAGAAAAATTGTTTTAAGATGAGAATTTGGTCAGTAATATAACCAAGACATTCTTGAAGTATCATACACCTACATTACATATCCAATTCCAATAGAAACATCATAGATCAGGGGTTTTGATATCCAGATCTGAATTGTTCTTTTGGCAGAGAGAGAGAGAGAGCGAGAGGAAGAAGAAAAAGAAAAAAAAAAAAGCAACACTCAATTGGTGAAAAAGAATGAGAGCGCGAGAAAGAAAACTTAGCTGAAATATTGAGATACAAAGACAAAAAAATCCTAACGGTTTGTTGGGGAATTATTTTTTTTAGTTTCATCTCAAAATTTCAGGTACGGTAACAGAATGTAAAAATATTTCAATTTCTGCTGCTGAATGAAAAGCAGTTGGTTTAAATTTGAATTCAACGAACGAAATGGGATATAAATTTCAGTGCAATCACTTTTAGCACATCTACTGATATAAGGAAAAAAAAAAAAAAAAAAAAAAAAAAAAAAAAAAAAAAAAAAAAAAAAGATTTTTTTTAATAAACATTTGATTTTAATCGCATACACTTAAATACCACAAGCAATTTGTATTCACGCCAGAAACTTAACGATCAATTGCAGTCATTATAAAAGTTGGGCATGCAGGAGCAACTCTACACATTTACAAGCTGATGAAAATTTTGCTTCAGACTACACTACAGTACACTTAGTTTAAGTTTATATAAAATTGTGGCACAAACTCAAACTTTTGATTTGAAGTTCTTTTTGTGGGGACAAAGAAATATTGTTTAAAATTAACACCCAACTTGCAAGTGGGGCGAGTGACGTTGGGGGGGGGAGGGGGGGGGAGAGAAAAAAATTTAAATAAAGAAAGTAGGTTATATTTGCTACGCGCGTCAACTTTTACCAAAAATATCTACTTGTCCGCCTGCTATTTTCCAACTTTACTCCACACTGTTCTCCTCTCCCCGTCACATACAAGAACTGATCTATTTTATTTTTGCACTTTAGAATTTGTACGAGATAAGGGGGGGGGGGGGGATTTAAACTATTAAATTAATATATGCTACAAGATATCAAAAGAAATAAGTCACTTTAGAAAGATGTCGGTCGTAAAGAAAGGGAAAATATTTCAAACGAATTAATTATAGTTATACAATCACATACAATCATTAGAAGGAACAGATGAAAGAAAACCAGATTTAACTGCTACGGGAACGAATAAGCAAGCTCTCCTCTTCCCAACGACAACCGGATAAGATGTGTAAACCAATGCTATCAACATGTTGGGAGTGGCCAGGGATGGAATCTAATAAAAATGCTACTACTCAGCATACATTCCAAAAAGTTACCTTAAAAAAGGGGGGGGGAGAGAAGGGAGAATTAAGAGACCATTTTGATTTTATTTTTAATTAAATATATAGACTCGATCACAGGTTCAAAGAGAAAACAATCCAGCCAGTTGCCAGTATGTTTAAGATTTTTTTAGAGTAAAAATAAAAACAGGAAAGTTAGAATAATTTTAAAGAGAAAAGACCCATGTGGGTAGGAATGAGATGACAACACCCATAGCGAGGGCACCAAGCCACACCTTTTTGTAAAAAAAAAAGAAAAAAGAAAAAAAATGTTCGATACTCAAAAATAAAGTGATCAAATTGAAATTAAAGCACGAGAAGCAGGCACGAAAACAAAGCTGGAAAGAGAAGCAGGAAAAAAAAAAAAAAAGACCGAAAAAGACTTTTTTTTAAAAATGATCATCTTTCGTCTATGTTAAAAAGGTGCTCAGCATCGTGTATCCAAAAAAGGTCAATGTAAAGGGAAGTAATTAATAGAAGCCTCTCAACACGCACAGATTACCTCCCCTTGAGAGCTTTCAGTGGCGCCAAGAAAGAGGGAAGAGGAGGGAAACAAAGTCTAAAAACTCAAAACGAGGAAGAGAATACTGCTTATTAACACACGATCCTTATTCTTACTCCAGACATACTTAAAATAACGTTACGAAATTTATAAGAGAATTAAAGTAATGAAACAGATTCAAATTTTATCTATTTTAAATTCGACAATAAAAAAAAATCTTGATCCCCTCAAAAAGTCTTCAAAACAGTTTTAAAATCAATATTTTTTTTACAAGCATTTATTTTATTTTTATAGAAAACAATCCCTAAGACACGATCTTATTTAGCAATAATTATATTGTCGAAATCAAAGTAGTAGTACTATGCTTCAAAAATTATTTGCCGAGTAATTCTGGTGAGTACTTTCAATTAAACAAGATAAGTGATATTACGAAAAATAACTTGGATTTAATTAAAATCTTAGACGCAAAAAAAGTGATGCCTTTAAGAAATTTCAATGGAAAAAATTGCCATTCAACAGAGATTAAGGTAAGAGAAATAGTAAGAGAGAATAGTTATTTGAAAAAAACAAAAAAACAACAACAACAAAAAACACCAACTTAAGTAGTTAAAAGCAGACTGAAATAAATGAAATGTGACCAGGGAGGTTAGATGAAGAAAGAACCTCCTTAAAAGAACATTAAAGAGTAGGAAGACACTGCTCATTGGAGAGAGACTTAAAATATCGAGTGGGAAAGATTAACAAAGAAAAAACCCAAAGTATAATATTTGATAAAGAGATCGACAGAAAATCACGTTTTTAAAAAAAAATATTTAAAGTGTACATTAGTAATCCACAGCCCCCCCCCCCCCACTATTTTCCAGAGGGTAAGTCAATTTCAATAATAATTAAAAAAAAAGTTCTAATCAGAATCAAGGAAATTAAAGACTAGCGAAAGCGATCATCATGAAATAAAAAACGATCAAATTCAAAGTGTTTGGGTTTTTATTTCCATAGTAATAAATTAATCATTGTGCAGTAAAAAACGAAGATTAATTCCGTACGTACCAACAGTCAAAGACCTAATTTAGCTCTATAGCACGAACTCTTTAAAAACAGTAATTAAATTGTTCTTAGCAGGAATGATGTAATTAAGTTTTGTTTTTAAGTGGTTGGTTACAGGTAGAGAATTAAAATGACATTTGAGAGAAGCCGTCGGGGAAGGTAAGAAGGTTGTTATTCTTGTGTCTACAACAGCCAAATAGCAGCAGTGGAGCAAGTGTTTTGGCGGTGGTGGCGGCGGAGGCAGTAGCACCATTTCTACAGAATGACACAGCAACCTTTGCAGACAACTACACACAAATCATAGCAGAATGATAAAGGAAGACAATAAAAAACATCATTGACAATAATCACCAACATTTCAATAAAAAAAAAAAAAAGAAAGAAAAAAGACTATAAAAAAAAAACCCTTTTTGTGTTGATACTACCACTATGACTTGTCATGAGTCATAATTATAATAATAAATAATACTAATACACGCACTGAGGCAACTAAATGAAATTGTTTTTGTGAAAGCAAAGAAAGAAAAAAAATTATATAAAAATAAAACAAACAAAAACAATCCGGAATTAAAGATGGGCATTTTTTTTTCGGACTGGAGAGTAATCAATAAATTAGGAGGGAAACGAGACCAATTTCAGCTGTTTAAAAAAAAAAAAAAAAAAATAAATAAATATATATATATATATATATTATATAAATAAAAAGGGTGATTCTTATTCCAATGGTGTAGTAGTTGTACTAAGATGCTATACAAGCCATTTATGCTTAATGATTAAAAAGAAAAAAAAATGATTGGTTCAACATAATTAATAATGAAGTTAATATTGTGATTTTATAAAATGAAATCAATGATGAAAAATAAAATACATATTTTGAATTAGAAGCAAGCTTTTTAACATTATGTTAATAATAGTAAGAAATTAGGAGTGGTCATGAATCATGTAGATATATTTATTACAATAATTCCTTTACTTATTACATTCATTAGTCAACCGTGACGTACAAAGAAATGAGAGAATCAACATTTTTTAAAGCTTTGAGTGTGGGAGACATTTAAATATCGATGACGACAAGCTCCGTCGAAATGAAAGGGGGGGGGGAAGCTGGTTTTATTATTCGGGCCCCTTTAATATTTAGGCTTTCTTTTTTTTTAAATAATTTTTTAAAAAAATGTTACTGACATAATGATACGTTAATTGTTCAAGAACAGTCATAACATGATTACACAGCTCAGAAAAAAAGGAAGCTGATTTTATATTAAAATTTCAACATTACACAAAATATGCATTTTTTTTTTTAAGGAATTTGCCATTTATGGAAGAAAAAAAAGCCATAAAGAAGTAGTAATAAAAAAAAGAAAAGTACAATTTAACGATGAATTAAATTTTTTCTAGTATTTTTATGCACCTGCCACGCCCTCATAGATCTGTTCTCTCCCCGCCCGTATAGATAAAAAAGAAATCCTGTAGAAAGATAACAAGAAAGGTAGAAATTTAAAAAAAAAATGTAGCTTGTAATTTAATAATTGCTTCATTTTGATCGTAAAATAATGAAGAGTTGACCTAGTGTAGCGGTTACATTTTACTAGATAACACAAGGGACCTTTTTTTTTTTTTTATACATTTTATTTCCTGCTATATCGAGGGCCCAACTGATGTTTTTATGAGCATTTTTTCTTTTGAATAAGAAAAATTCCAAGCAGGAAGAAAGAACACTTAAGAGAATAATAGTTGTACTCACAAAATCTGTTATCACTTGTCCTACAATGGGGCTAACATTTTACAAGAGGAATAACGGCACACACATTATTGTATTTTGGTTACTTTTATACAGATAACATATATCCATTACAGAACAATACAGCAAAAAAATAAAAAAAATAAAAAAAAATAAAAAAATAAAAAAAAGATGAAATTATGAATTAAAGACAATACTACATTAATCCTTATTTTGTCTTTTTTTTTTTTCCTTCTTTGCTCGAGTAGCCGTGGCTTCTGATAATGGCTACGATACAGCTCAGCAACAGAAGAAATAATCAACAGCAAGGAATTTTTAGCTAAACTACTTTTTTTTCCTTTTTACTTAACGTGTGTGGAATATTAATAATTATAGTTCAAAGTAGACTTACTACTACTTACTAATAGTAGTTGTAGTAAGAATTTTCTTTTAGAAACGACAATAAAGCGAGTGTAGACAGGAGAGAGAAAGAGAGAATAGCTGAGAGTAGGAAGGAGAATAGGAAGAAAGAAAGAAGTTAGAAGAGAAAATCTTAGGATTGAGCTTCGGGGGTCGGTTCTCCCCCATCTTGCTGCTCCGACTTTGGCTCGCTTTTCTGCTCAGCAGCTTCTTCGGCCTGGATGTCAGATGTCCACAGGGTGAGGTTATCCCGGAGAAGTTGCATGATGAGCGTGGAATCCTTGTAGCTCTCCTCGCTCAGTGTGTCCAGCTCTGCGATCGCGTCATCGAAGGCTGCTTTGGCTAGCCGACAGGCCCGATCTGGGTTACTAAGGGTCTCGTAGTAGAAAACGGAGAAGTTAAGTGCCAGGCCGAGTCGTATCGGGTGGGTTGGTGGTAGCTCAGTAGTGGCTATGTCACTGGCCGCCTTGTATGCCTGAAGACTACTTTCGGCAGTCTGCTTCCTATCGGCACCGGTGGCGAATTCGGCCAAGTAGCGGTGGTAGTCACCCTTCATTTTGAAGTAAAATACCTTCGACTCACCGGTGGTGGCATTAACCAGCAGCTTTTCATCGAGGACACTAAGAACGTCATTACAGATGTCCTTCAGTTCGATCTCAATCTTTTTCCGATAGTCACGAATCACAGGGACCCGTTGTTCATTGCCTTTTGACTCCTCCTTCTGCTCCATGCTACTGATGATTCGCCAAGAGGCCCGCCGAGCCCCTATCACGTTCTTGTAAGCTACCGACAAAAGATTACGTTCTTCTACCGATAGCTCTGAACCTTGGTCCGCAACGGTTTTCATACTTTCCACCATTTCCTCATACCTTTCGGCTTGTTCAGCCAATTTGGCCTTGTAAACTAGTTCATCCCTGTCCGCCATTTCTAATCACTGATTCGAGGAATAAAATGCGCCTCTCAACCTTTTCTTATCTCCTTTCTAGTCGCTCTTCAATGATTATCTCCCCTTGCTTCCTGAACTCGCCCAATTTACGCGCAAAATTTAATCTCGCGCGTTTTTGCCGCCCAACCCATAACTGCAACCCTCTACTAAATAGTTAACAAACGATTGTTGTTTTTAAATGGCATTTTCCCACTTTCTGATAGCAGCAGGAGAAAGTTCCATTCATCGTTTTCGGGTCACGAACAATGGACAAGACATTGTTGATGAAGTTTTTAGTTTTTCTACACATTCAGGTGGAGGTAAGGATAAAATTTCAAAACAAGAAGTTACACTCGGTTGGAATGCAATTGCTACTCCACAACATGTGTCCCTGCCTGCACTTTCTTTTCCACCCAACTGGACATTACTCGATGCCAAAAACATAACAGAAATTAACACTGGCAAAAATATCGTTTGTGCTTTACTTGGTTCTTGCCAAGAAAATCAACTTTCATTTTTTATTGTGACGACCAATTGTGATAGCAAGTTAGTTCCTCTTAAGTACGTTAAAGTTTATACACAAATTTTAGAAGCATCATCTTTTCATACTTGCAAACCCCGACTGATAGATGGTCCAGGTTTAATGTGGGTGCACAATTCCAGTCTTCATGTAGCCACTAGTTCATATGGACCTGCATGTCGTCTTGTTTTAAATAGTAAATCTCTGGAAGACCCGTGCAATGAAAAAAGTGTTGCTAAAAGTTATCTCTCCGTGTTGTTTTATCATCATTTTCAAGGAATGTCACTTGTGGTTGGAACTAGAAATGATGACAAGAAGAATAACAACAAATCTTTTGCTGTCATCTTTTCAATCCCTGTACATTCTTTCAAAAATGTGGATAATTCTCGAATTATACCAGAACCCTATGCGTCGACTGTACAACATGTAAAAGTGTTGCAGTGTAGCTACAATGTAGAAAGTGATAACGTTTGTGGAGAGAATTATTGTTTAGACATTCGACTTTTAACTGTTACCTCTGAAGGCTACCTGACAGAATTCCACTCTGGAAAGTTGATCAGATGTCTGTATATATCGAACATCAAAGTTGGAATTTCCCAATTAACAGCTATTCCTACTTTAACTCTTGAAGAGTCATCTTGGTTTCCTGTCATCATAACAAATGAACAAAAAGCTTGCATAATAACTCCACGGCTTACAAAGGTATTACTGAAGTGAAGTTTTTATTATTGTTTTTTATTGCTAATCATTTTTTGTCTAGCGAAGCTGATTTAAAAAGTCTTGTTTTTTTTGTTTGTATTTGTTGACATTAAAAGCAAAAACAAACACATTTTTCAATACATGGAAATTCATTTTAAAAAAATGATGAGGTCGACAACATTTAACAATAAACATTAACAAGGTTTATTAAATTTTTTTAATAAGTTTTAATTAAAATTTTTCACTTGCATATTTTAAGTTAATTCTATTAGAAGTTTTGCTTTGGAAGACTTCGAAATGAGTGTTTACTTACTCTCTCTAGTATTCTGTAGTTATTCGCGAAAAAAAAAAATCTATTGAATTATGTGTCCATCCTCAGTGGTGGTGTGCCAGAAACTTTTAATTTAAAAAGGAATCATTTTGTGTAGTTAAGAATCTCTACTCGTAGACTATGTCACTATATTTTGGTTTGTGCAAGACAAGCTAAGTTTCGAATGTGAAACTGGTCAAACATTCATTTTAACTTTTTTTTAACCTTTAGTTTACGTTTTATTGTTTTTCATCGCATTTATTTATGTCTATAAGTAATTATATCCAGAGAAATCACGTTTGATTCCACTGACAGCTATTGGAATTTTTCTTTTAATTGCATTAAAAGCGTATTAGTATTTATTTTTTTAAACTAATTTTTAGAGAAGTTTCGGTATATGCTTTATTATTTTAAGAAAGGTAACAAAATGTGACTCAAAGTAAGTCAAACGAAAAACATTGTCCGGGTTAACACTAAAAAAAAAATTAAAAAAAAAAGATTTAAAATCAAGCGTTTCAAAAGTAAAGTGGTCTTTAAAAATTAGTATTATTTTTTTACTGGATGATATGGTTGGATAAACCAGGAGAATTTGATAAACAAGGTAAGACTGGATAGAGATAGCTTATACTAAAAAAAAAAAAATCTCATGTTGAATATTAAGCATCAGCTTGGTTATGTTAATCATTTGGATGTGTGGCTTCCTTGTAAATGAAAATAAGAATCTACTGGACTGTATTTCTAAGTTTACTACTTAAAATTAACGAATTTTCTGTGTTTGAAACAAAAGAAGGAAAAATGTAACAATACATCATGGGATAAGTGCAGTTAACTACTTATAAAAATTGAAATTGTGGATAGAATTGGAGAGAAATTCTTTACTATGAATTTGTTTTGAAAAATCAGACATTTTTTTTTCTTGATCATTTCACTTCAAGCAAGGCATTAAAGCCACTATAGTGCAATAGCTTACTCAGTGAGAGAGAATGAGAAAAGAAAAGATTACAAAGGTGGGAGAACAGTAAAAGAACAAGAATTAAGAAGACAACTTCTGATTAAAAAGCAAGAAACTGGAAGAGTTCCACAAATGAGAGAAGAAACAGCATAGAACTTAAGTTACCATGAAAATATTTAAAAGACACAAAGAAGTTTCATTATGGCAGTAGGAAGTGGCTGAAGCCAAGATGTCAGGTTATTTGATTTAAACACTTATTGCTCCCAATTAGATCAATTGAAGACAACAGTAAATGAAAAGTATCCAAAATTAAATAAGTGAAGTATAATATTCCATGATGATAATACTAGACTGCATATTTCTTTGAGGACAAGGTAAAAATTATTCTGGCTTGATTCAAAAAAACTATCACTCATCTATTGTATTCTTGAGATATGCATCTACAGGTAATTATTAGTCTTTATAGAATTATTGTAATGAAACTTCTCTAAGAAAACTAAAAGATACCTGTAGTAGTTGGTCTTTTAGAAAGATTTGGGAGGATGGAATTATGAAGTTTCCTTGAAAGATAAAACAAAAGCAAGGCAAATGTTATGCTTTTTTTAATTTGATTTCGTATACACAACTCTTCTTTGTTTCTAACAAAATATTTATTTCTTGAAACAAAAGGGTACTGAACTGTTACATAATATAAGTCTTATATGGCAGTGAATGCTGAACAATCTCTTCACAGAAGAGTCTTGAAGAAAGAGAAATGTTCTACAAAAGAATGCTGAGTATACAATAAACCAACAAGATTTTTAGAAAAAAATAGAAACAAAAAGGAAACATCAGGAAGAGATAGTGAAAATTTCTAGGGCATATAGTTAAGAAAGGGGGCTTAGAAAATTTGATACTCACAGGAGAGATTAAATGCAAGAGGGACAGGAAAACAGTGCATAACTTACCTGGTGGATGGATGGTGAGCAGAATTTGAAAGTTAACATTTAAGAGCTACGAAAGACAGGAAGTTGTGGGAAGTCATAAATACACAACTTTGACTAAATCTTAAACAACTCCACTACTGATTTCAGTGTGGCTTAAGCAATTAAATATAAGAAAAAAAATTAAATGAAGCATTAATAAGTACATTATTTTATACTGTATTCAAGAATTCTACCAATTCTGTTAGCTTAGTTATATTAAAATATCTTTTTTTTATCTATTAGACTAAAGCATAAGAAATATAAGCAACTTGAGTATTAATTCTTGTGCAAAAATTAAGCAATTTGAGTACGGGTCAAAATTCTAAGGTGATTGTAAGTTTAATAAAAACATTTGTAGACTCAATTTTTTTCCCAATTTTCAGATGTCTATCATACTTTGTAAGTAACACCAAAATTTAAGCTAAAGAAACTTTGAAAAAGTTTCTATTATAATAATAAACTGCTCTGTGTGTGTATATATTAGTCATCCACATACAAGCCTGTTTCACAGCTCATCAGTGTGGCTAGACACTTCTACTTGCTTCTGGCTGTGATCAAAACTTATATTGCAGAAGTGGAAACTATTTAAAATTTTCTTCTCTAGAGAGCTCGATCATAATGAGAGCATAATATATATATATGTATTTCCCTCCTGTCATGCTCAGGATTTTAGATTATTTTCGTTTTTTCTTATGTCTTAATGTAAGATACTCAATAGTAGATATGTCAATATATATGTTGCTGTCATTTTAGATGGCTTATCAATATAAATATTTTGACTCCACAGGCTCACTTGTTTAATTTAAATGTCTCATTTTTAGTAAAAGTTTAGTTTTATTTGAAATATAATAACCTAAAGCTAATCCATATGAAAGGAAAAATTAATTTCTAAATTTATATAGTTTTTAGACCTTTTTTAAAAAAAAATTCACATTTGCTCCAATATTTGTCCTCAATAAGTGTTTCAAAGTAAATGAGTAAATTTAAGGATTAATTAACTGTATTTTGTAAAAGTGATGCTTACTTGTTTAAAACATCATGAAAATAACATTTATTGCACCTGTGATGCCAACAGTAGTTTTGGACGGCTACCTTATATAAACCAATAGTTATAATGTAAGTATTTTTATTCTATATACTTTTATGAAACTTATTAGAATTAATTTTATTTTTTATATTGCATTAAAAATACAAAAGAATTACTTAAAAACTAATCATACTTCTGAGTTTAATTCATTGCTTTTATGTTTTTTGATTGTTTTCTTACCTATTTGATGTCATAAAATATTTAATTGTACCCAATGAGGTCTTCATAATTATTCTGATTTTAAAATTTATTGAACTAAAGGAAGTCCTGCAAAATGGAGGGTAAACTGATGAAACTCAATACTAAGATATTGAAACTCTTGAGAGGGGAGTGATGTAGAACTTTTTCATGTTTGATCTGTCATACAAAAAGAAAAAAAAAATTTAACACTTGTGAAAATAAAGGAAATAAAATTCTTTTTAAAATATTTCTGCTGTGAAAATGACCTAAAATTTTATATTTGTTTTATTCTTCAAATACATCTTTACTTAATTAAAAAAGAAAAGTTCTCTTTTGTCATCAGCAACTGGAAGAATTTCAAAATTGCATAAAACAAATTGCAAATCCAATTTAAAAGTAAATAATATATTTTATTAGGTTATGCAAGTACCAACTCTCAATAAAATTATATTGAATTCTATTTAATTATTTTTGTAATGTTTCAGGACAAATTTTCAAGATTTTCTGATTTGTTATCCCAAAAAGTTTTTCCTTCTATTTTTGGGAATTTTTCTTTATAAAACTGTAATATTGCAAAGTTTTTTATAAAATAACTTATTCAGTATACAATTCATTCATTAATAAGTGTTATAAATTTCATTTAAAGTAGATTATTCCCTGATATTTGGTAAATTTTTAAAACTGGTAGCATAGTTTTTTGTTTTTTTTTGTTTTAGTTTCTGGAAAAAAAATAGAATCATCCTTTTCTGCAGTACCTAGTAATTTGAGATCATATTGGAATTTTGAAGTAAACACCATTCCATCGATGGGGAAAATTGTTCTCATGCTTAAGGGATATTTTGTATCAGTTAATACTTTCCAGTCTACCTTTCTGTCAAGATATCCCCTAAGTGTAGAATCAGTCAGTTAACTAATATGCCCTTTGGGCGATCATGTCTTGAGACATGATTGACTGGGCAGAAGATTATCCCGCAGTAGGTTGCCATTGCTTTCTGTGGTAGACTGGTTGCCAGCCAAGTCTATAGAACCCAATCTGTCCTATTATTTAACGCATAAGTGGAGGGAAAAGGCGGATTAATACCTTTCCCAAGGGTATTTGTGTGTAAGTGAATGCAAGGAATTCAACTGGAATTGGAACTCGGCTTCCCGATTTGTCATTCTGAGTCAATATCCACTGCACCACAATGTACAGTGTAGAAAGCAAAATAAAAACAATCTATAGCTGAGGACTGAATGAAAGATTTACTTAAAAATTCTATGAAGGTTACAGAGTTTGAAAGATATTTGAAGAAGGCAACTGGCAATAACTGAAATGTGAGTATAACAATCAAGATTAGTATACTAGTCCAAAGGAAATGACTTATAACAATGATAGTTCCAAAGTAATTATGTTGTTCAATAAAATGAATGTCAAACTTTTACATAATAAATAAAAGCAACATTTTAGCGAAAGCAATAAAGATCTAAAACACCAGATGTATTTTTATTTAAACCCACTCTATGTAATTTTTCTGAGAAAAGAGAAGTTAAAGAAAGTATAAGTGTTTTCAGAAAATTGATTTGTTGGTCTTTCAATATTAAATGTTTCATGATTAGCTGGTTACAGTGAAAAGTTTTAAACAAGAGTTAAAATATGTCTTGAATTATGGGATCAGAGTTGTTGTATGGTTGAGGAAATTGGCACAATTATTCATATTTTTCTGTTTGTAAATAAAATGAATATATGATAATTTCTTTTAAGTTTTTGCATTGTTTCATTTTCTAGAATCTAACCTAATAACGAAATATCTGACTTTTTGTTTTTAATCCCTTGGTTTGGCTGACAACTTTTCATCAGTAGAACTGTTACATATGATCCTTCACTAAAGGTGCTGGAAAAATAGTTTGTTCCCTGTACTGATCCAGCAAGTGCCTGACACCTGCTATCTTCTGACTTTACAAGACCTAGATCGGGTTAAAAATGGTATACTGCAATATATGGGCAAGACTTGCCCAATCTTTGTTTTCTAGTTTTGATAGTCCAAAAGTGTCTCCATGTCCTTGTGGGTGACAAATTATTTCCTACCCTACACCCCCTTTCTCACAGACAAGATGTTGCAAACCTCTCTCTGCTCTATCACTATTTCCATGGAAAGTGTTCAGATAAACTACACACCTTAGTTTCACCAGTCTTAACTACTATGGCTAAGATCCGTCATGCAATGCATGTTTTAGCAAATGATTCCCTTTGTATTCCATTGGTGAGATGTAGGTTCAACTTGAGCAGTTTCTTCCCATAAATCACTGTCTTGTGGAAGTGACTTCCAAGAGGATAATTTCCCCAATCACTATAATCTTAACCTGTTCAAATCTAGGGTTAACTGTTATTTTCCACCCAAATTTGCTTAAGCTGTGCCACTTACTCTGTAACCCTCTACCTCATGGCCCTAAAGCTCTTGCAAAAAAAAAAAAAATGAATAAAATAAAATCTGAAATGGTATTTAGCTATAGTTAAAGCTTTGTATTAATGCCCACTGTTCTAAAGATGGAATGATGGACAGTAATAGGTTATATAGACACCAGATTTTTTATGAACTGATACTGGATTTTTTAATTTTTTTATAAACCTATAATAAATACAGGATTATTATTTTAATACTTACAATTAATACTGGATTTTATGTTAGGGCCACTGAAACTAATCTTCAGTTGCCTTTTATTTCACTTAGTAACTTGTGATTTACTTAGAATAAAGTGAATTTTATACACTATTCTTTTCCATTGCTTGGGACGACTTAATGAAATTGCTATGCTTGAACTGCTGAAAAGAACAGGAATTTTCTTGTGTATATTAAAATAACCAATGAAAAGGATTTCTATTTTAAAAGCATCTATTTTTATGCTATATTACTGACTTCATAACTCTGTAAAACAGGTATGAATTTTTACCTGGAATTTTTTTATATGCTTGGTTGACTAAAATATAAAATAAATGTTATAAATGACAACTTGACATACCCTAAATGAGTTTTTTCTAGTCTGTAATTATATATATAAAAAAAAAACGATTCAGAAAGCATTTATTTTATTGTTTAAGAGAAATAATTACATCATTAGTAAATATATATGCAAATGATATATAGCTTAGAGGTCATTCAGTTAAGTGCCATACATGATACATGCTTGGGCAATCATGTCCCAAAAGAGACATGACTGGGCAGAAGATTCTCCCGCAGTAGGTTGCCATTACTTTCTGTGGTAGACTGGTTGCCAACCAAGCCTATAGAACTCAATCTGTCCTGCTATTTAACCCATAGCTGGAGGGAGAAGTGATGGATTCATACCTTTCCCAGGGGTATTTTTGCGTATGTGAATGCAACGAATTCAACTGGAATTTGAAGTTGGCTTTCTGATTTCTCGTTCCGAGCTGATATCCACTGCACCACAACACTAGCTTTAACAGCTCAGTGTGGGGAACAACTAGCTTATAGCATTCAGTACCTCCAAAACCAGGCTATAGTAACATTACATCATCATCAAGCAGATTCTGGATTTTCTCCAGTCACGATGAATGGTTATACTTTTAATGAGGCTCCTTGCAGTGAAAGTCTATTGGGGCTTAAGTTCACCTGGATCTCAAATGAGATTTGTATATATATGATCCATTTCTAAGGATGCTGCGAAAATGGTCAGTTCCTTCTATTGCTCCAAGAAGTAACTGGTTCTCCTGCCATAATTTATCTTTACAAAAGTTATATCAGATCAAAAATGGAGTATTGCTGCCACATCTGGGCTGAAGTTGTCCTATCCTCTCTTTCAAGTTCAAATGTATTTATGCAGCCTTGTAGGTGTTGTATTATTTTTTTACCCTACAGCTCTTTTCTTGCAGACAAAATGTTGCAAGCTTATTGCTACTCTATCATTATTTCCTTGGCAAATGTTCAGAAAAACTACATTCTTTATTTACACCACTTCAGACATTTACATCTATGACCTGTCCTGTCACATACACAGGGTTGGATCATCTTCCTTTCATCTGTATTCCATTAGTAGAAAAGAAGTTCCACACTCAGACAGCTTCTTCCTGAGAACTACTTTGTAGAGTAGCTGCCCGAAAGGATACTTCCCAGGTCACTACAATCTTAACCTCTTCAAATATATGATTGATTGTAATCTATACTTGAATTAAAAAAAAAATCTTTTAAATGAATTCACCACAAGCAAGGTGATAATGCTACTAAGATGCAAGGGGCGACTGGGAGTAAAAAAGAAAGAAAAATACTTTAGAAGAAACTGGAAACTCAATCCTTAACAGGAGACAAGAGATAAACCCTTACTCCTTTTCAAAAGATGAGGGATGAGTATAAATCATATGATAGGTGAACCTATCTACTTCTATTCTCATAATCTTCAGTTACTTCCACTTTTAGGTCCATATGCCATTCAGTAACCCTCCACTTTGAATGGCTTTGGGACCTTATATTGGATGAACATTTAGTGTAAAAAGAAGTAATTTACATTTTTTGATTCATCAAAAATAGCTCAAATTTAACTTAATAACAATTTTCCTTATCTGGAATCATTATGTTTTTAAAGAGTTAACTCAAATTATCAGCAGTTTAAGATTCATTAATATAATGCTTGTGAAATTCCATATATATAATGATACTTTGTTGTTAATATTTAGTTTTGTTTATAATAGAAAAGAGATTAATGTTAATTTAATGCAATCTGTAAAAGAATACACTCTCAGCCAAAATATTTTAGTAGAAAGATTTGTCTACAGTGCAGTGATCAGTTATTTTAAGTTATTGATTATTGCTAGAAACTTATTTATTTCTGCAAGTGAAGATTTTCAGTAATTAGGATTCAAGTTGGTGTGAATAGTTCTTTACTAGTAGTTACTTTTTACTTGAAGCATAAAAGCATAAATTAAATTTTTTACCAAAGATGTTTTTACAAATAACTAATGTTTAACAAAAAGTTTCTTTTTCAGCTTTTCAATGCTTTGCAGGTTATTTAAAACTATAAAATATTTTTAGATTGTAATTTTTTTTAAATTCTAAAGATTTTGTGATATACATCTTATTAATTAACCCATAGCTGGGAGGGAAGAACAGGTGAATTCATACTATACCCTTTCCAGGTGTATTTGCATGTAAGTGAATATAATGGACTAAATGGGAATTGGAAATCACCTGTTTCATTAGCAATTCTAAGCCATTATTCATTACATCATCTTCATATCCAAACTTACACCACCTGATATTCCCAAACAGTCACCCATTTGGTGCTGACCTGACTCGACATTGCTTATTCTTAATGATTTTACAGAAACTAGTGTTTTAACATTAGCTTGAAAAGTTGCATTTTGAGAGGTTGATGTTACTGATGAACAAACATGGCTGCAAATTATGTAGAGACTAGTCTTGGTTTCCAAATTCAAAATGAGTTGTTTTTTTTTTTGTTTTTTTTTTTTTTTACTGAAGTTTTCATAATCTGAAATATGGAGCTGAAAATTGTCATTCTCTTTGTCTTTAAATGAAAGAGCTTTAAAAGAAAGGGGTTACTAAGTACATTATTTTATACTATGTTCAAGAATTAGTTTAGTTGCATGAAAATGTATTAATTGCATTTTTAAGTTTAACATCCTGGACAAATCATTTTGTTTTGTTCATAATGTTGGGAATAATGAGTTGATGCATGTGTAATTGTATACTAGGTGTATTTGGGAAGCAAATTTTCATTTATGTGCTTTTGATAAAAAATCCAAAGAAAGTTTTTTGACTTGAAGTATTAATTCATACATATCAATTTCTGAATAAGTTTGGAAAAATGTAAGAATCTCTTAATGCATTTCCTGTACAAATTTATGGTCCTGATTTGGTGCCAGAAAAAAATCTTTATCCAGTATTTCCAAAGCTCTAAAAGGTTTAAAAAAAACTTATGTAAAAACCTTCTTGGATCTTTTATCTTAATAACACACAAGATTTGAAGATAAACTCTTTTTATTATGTTTTGTTCATTATTTTATTATTATTTTTTTAAATTTTTTTATCATGCCTTCTCTTTTTAACAAATTTTTGGAGACACATATAATTAATTTGAATTTTGTTCATTCACTATAGTTTGACTTTGACAAATTCCTTTTATAAAACTCTTGAATTGAAGTAATTAATAAATGATATATAAGCTTTCATTATAGAAGAATGCTAGACCAATGAACATCCAGTTCAAATTCAAGTAAACATATATAAAAATATGTTGTGAGATAAAGCTTCTTAGTCAGCTAAAAGCATATTTGATTTGGAAGATGACAGATATGCCAAGGGTGAGAGATGAAGATGGAATAGAATTAGTTCAAGGAAGATATGAATGGAGTTTTTTTTTTTTTTTTTTTTTTTTTTGTTTGCAATTGAACTCACTGGTCAGTGAGTCATATCAAAACGATGACATTTATGAGTGTACATATGTATATATATATATATATATATAGATATGTGTGTGTGTGTGTGTGTTTTCTCTCTCTCTAACACACAAAAACATTTTTAGTGGTTATCCATATTTGAGTAAACTATCGGATTTTAAACAGTATTTTGTCTAGTGATCTGTATACTAAAAAAAAATTAAAGAAAATTCATGCTCTGACAGGATTCAAATCTGTCTCCCTTTGCAGAAGAAACCACCATCTGATTTAGTATCCTTTTACTGCTCGGCTATGAAGAACAAGTAAGGTTCTATTTTGCTTTTAAAATACGTGTTCAGAATTTTAGTCAAAAAAAAGTTTGAATCCTTCCAGAGGGGACACATTTTCTTTAGTAGATTTTCTTGTGTATGCTGGCTGGTAGATGAAATAAATACTGTTTAAAATAAATGGAGTATCTACTCAAATACAGGTATCCACTAAAAAGAATGGTTGCAGTCATAAGAATATATTAGATTAAAAAATAAAATTGACTAATTCTTATATATATAATGTATGCAGTTTGTGCCTAACAATTATCATATTGAAAATGGAGTCTTCAACCAAATAATGTTACATTTTATGAGATTTCTGCTTACTTTGTTTTTAATAGAGTATTCTAAACTAGAGTTGAGTTTGCTTTTTTCTAAAGTATTAATGTATTTAATTTTGGAATAGTCAAAAACCACCTTATTGTAAGAATTGGTACTTAGATGAACTTGGATTGATTTATATAGGTTGTTGATAATTCTATAGTGGTGGTTTGATTCTCTATTGATATATTTGTGATTATGTGACTTCTTTGTGTACGGTTTGTACAGACCATTGTTCAGGTCAAAGGTAACATTTAAGAAATTTACAACTTTAGCGTTAGTGATGGTGGTTATATCATGATCTTAGAAAAATTTGATTAGTTCCTCTTTAAGTCTGTCCATTTTTTGTGGACTAGTTTTTATCAATCCGTCATCTTGGTGAAATCTAGTGTTACTTAAATCAGATATGCCTAAAATTCCCAGGCAGGTTGACCAAATCTCAGGCCTCTGCTGAATCATATCCTCGCATAGAAAAGCAGAAATCAGTGTAGTTTTTTTCTAGTCCACAGGCATTCATTGTAAAATAAAATATATTTTTGGGCCTGTTTAATGATGCCTTGATCACTAATGGGGCAGTAATTTTTAGCCAAGTTTAAGGCCAAGTTAGGAGTTTTTCAGATATGGATGGATAGAAGTTAAACTAGATAAAAGTGCAATCCATTTTCTTTTTTTATTTTTGTGATCCAATCAATTGGCTTGCCTGTATTCTTCTATTGGTTCATGCTTAAGTCATTCTTAGTGAATTTGGAAGCTCTTTCACGAATGATTTTGCTAATTGCAGTTTTTGGAAGGGTTTAGTAATTGGTATTGTGGGCTGTTTGTGGAACTGAGTTTATGGTCTTTAATTGTGATGATGAACTTTTTGCTTATACAAAATTGGGACTCTCATCTATTTTAAGGTCTTTAGCAATTTTTTTTGCTTCCCTGTTTATATTGGTTTCTTAATTACTAGATGTTGTTTGTTGTTTTAATTTCACAAAGAAAAATGGTATGTCTGCATTAATAAAATTATAATGATTTTATCAGATTTGTTGAACTTCAATATGTTCATCCACATTGTTTTTTGTTGCTTGTTGGTGGTATTTCTGAATTTAATTTTGTTAGTGCAAACAAGTTGTTCTCAAATTTTAATAATTGATCGTCAGGTGGTGGAGTTTTTTGAGATTTAAATCATAAAAATCTATGTTATCCCGGATGGGGTGGATTTTTGTAGCAGTAGAGTTTCCATCTCATCCTATTTAAGACACTTTCAGTTTTGCGTAATAGTGTCAGTGTATATTTTTTGCCAGGGAACAAGATATTTTTGGTAGAGTAGTTTAAATTAATAGGTTCTATATTCCAGTGACAAGTAGGAAATAAGGTATAAAGTAGTATTACACCTAAAAAAAATGTTGAACAGTAAGGAGTGAAGTTATGTGTATGCTCATATGTATTAATTCATGTAACATATATATATACTTCCATCCATATCAGTTTTGTAATTATTTACCATTTGAAATGTTATTGCAATGCTGATTACATAGATAGAACATATTGGAAACAAGCAGTCAGTATTCAAAAAAGGAATCTTGACAATGCATTAATTCATCTGAGTTGGCAATAGCTGAGCATTTATTAAATAAATATCAGTGTACTAGAATATATAAACAAGACATGTTCTTGATACTGAAGAAGGTGCACTCTGATTTTCACTTTATGGTTTTTGTGTAAATTCATTAAATTGTTTTTCTTTTTTGTGTAAATTCATTAAATTGTTTTTCTTTTTGGTTAATTTATTTGCGTTTTGATATTATAAACAGTAGTGTGAACTGTTTTTGCTATTCTTTCCTTTTTCTTTGTTTTAATATTTCTATTTTAACTGCAATTATTAAATTTTGTACCATTTTAAAATGTTTAAATATGTGTGTTTGTATATGGAAGTAAAAATGACCAGTACTGGGCCCAAATTATTTCATGTCTTAAATAATCATCAGACTTGTTCATTTCTGTCCACACTTTGTCAATAAATGCTTTCTTCTCATATATATATATATATATATATATATATTTTAAGCTATTTCGCATGCTGTAAAGATTATTTGAGGAGTATAAAACTGCCAGTTAGCATCTAGTATTGATTCCTATGTCCATATTGTCTATATTTATAATGGCTCCATCTTCAATATTGGGCACTCTTCTCTCAACATAACAAATTTTAATCCTATTCTTTTGACATCAATTTCAACTAGCACTATTTTTTTCATATATCTAAAAAAAATATAGAAAGTGAAAATTTTACTGAAATATGTTTGTAAATTTCCAAGTTTTCATTTGAAATCAAGAAAACTGAAACTTTTTGCAAAATGTTCACAGTAGAAGGCATCAGTTTAAACTGATTCTAGACAGATATGAGTTAATATATTTATGTGTGTACAATTATAAGAATGTTTTCAGTTCATGTCTGCATATACTTACATATGTAGGAGTAGAGGTGAGTTTTTTATCAAATTTAGATATGTTTGTCATAATGTGAGTGTTAGCACATTCATGGTTATAGAACTTACTCAGAACTCTGCTACTGTAGCTTTGTTCCAGATTAAGCAAAGCTTAATAAATAAGTATATATTTATCAGTGTCAGAAAATATATACCTATTAGACATTAGCATGGCCTGAATGTGTGTATGTGTGTGTGTCCTTGTACTGTACAAGTCTAAACTTAGTAAATTCCTAGTTGAGTTCCTTTGTCTATTTTTAATCAAGTAGAGAAAATACAAGTTTAAAATTATTGGCTAGAGGAGCAGATGTTGACATGCATGAGTAAAAGTCCACAATCATTACTTTCTTAACCACCTTGTCCTACCTCATTTTTCAGCCCCCCCTCACCTCCATAGGGAAATAATTTTTGATAATCTTTTGTCAAGTGTGTAAATAGTCTTTCATAAAATATCTTCATGTGTATTTCAAGATAATTTGTCTTTGTTGAGCATAATTATTATCAAAACATTTCTATTTTTTACTACTGAGATCAACAAAAGTAATTTTTAAACATTTTTTAGGATTGATTTTTTTTTTTAATACTTATTCTGCAAATTCTTAAGACTAATATCCTCATTCTTGTTATTATATACTGGTACCCCTGTACTGTCAAAAATTATGCCAATTGTTAGAAAGCTTGAATAATAAAACTAGTTTTGAAACAATGTATTTGTGATATACTGCCTGGTTCTAGATCTTGAATCATGACAACAATTGTCTTTACAGACAACTATGGAACAACACATATATATAAAAATATAAACTTTTATTTTTATTCTTTGTCAGTGATGGTTGTGTGGAGTAGGAGGGTAGCCAGAGATATATTGCTCACATGCAGGAGCTATTGGGTAATCATTAACCAGTGGGAGTTCTCTGTTCTCTCTCTCTCTCTCAACTACTCTTCTTGGCCAGAAACCTCAGACTGAAATAACCCAAAATTCCTACACATTTTTCCTTTTTCAGGTTGTGGCTTAACTGGTGTCATCATATCTTTGTTGGCTATTTGCCTTTCAAACCATTTTTTATCGTCTGTATTTTCTACCTTTGATGTCAGTTATATCTTTGTCGGCTATTGCCTGTGTTTCTGCCTTTGATGTTGCACCTCGTTGCCACCATCCACAGTTAGATATATTTTTGTCAATCATATTTTTTGCTGATCAAGATAATATATTACTTATTGAGATTCAATAAAACAGATAAAGAATTCATAACTAAAATAGAGGCCAATGAACAGTATAATTAATTTATTCCCTTTATACCTTTTTTGTACATTCAGTAGTATCTATGATTCATTGATTACTTCTGATATTATATAAATCACTTTTTGCTCAGTATTGTTTAATGTTAAACAGTTTATATGTTTAATATAATAGTGAAATGGAAATATCTATTTGACAAAGAAGATTAGCAACAGAAAGACAGAGTATTTCAAGGCCAAGTTGAAGCAAGACAATCACTTAATAGAAAAAGATATCTGAGTGCCTCACATGAAAGGCTTGAAAAATAAGACTGCAATATAAAAAGTGTATGAGCAAAGGAACTGATTAATTAAACAGTTAATTTTGCTTGGGAACTATTTTTTGTCTAAATGCAGATAAATATTTTATTTGTTTAGATTTTTAAAATGATTAATTGAAGTAATCACTCATATATTTACTAACTTAAGTTGTCCCACTACAGATGGAACAGAAAATATAGAAATACACATTGATAATTATTATCTGGTTATATTTTGATTAATGCATTCTTTAGCCTTCCTTAATTGTGTAATTAATCAAGTAAAGATTTCCTGCTATTGATAGTTTTTGGAATTGAGTGTCAAAGATTATTGCAGATATTCTCAGTTACTTTAGATTTCTGAGACTGAAACATCTAATATATATATATATATATATATATATATATATATATATATATATACTTTTTTTTTTCCCCCCCAAGAAAAAAGGGATAAGAGTTCAGTATATTCTCTCTCTCTCTTCTTTTTTTTTAATTGAACAACCTACTCAAGTGAATTGTTTAAAATGGTTAATAGCTTGTGCCCTGCAATGCAGTCTCTCTCTCTCTCTCTTCATCATAGCACCATGACCTGCACTGGTGCACTGTATGCCACATGTCAGAGAATGCTACAACTGCAGGCTATTTTAATTTTTTCATTTCCTAGCAGCATGTTAGCTCCTATAAGAAGCTCACCCACCTCTTCAGGCTGGGATGAATTCAGTTTTCCTTCTAGATTAGTTGGTAACCAAGGCTATACAGCCCACTCTTGTCATGCTATTTACTCATAGCTGGGGATAGAAGAGATGAATTTATACCTTTCTCAAGGGTATTTGTGCATAAGTGTATTGTAACAAATCCTGCATCAGTTTTTTGGCCAAGAACAAAGGAGTTCCAGGAATGTGTCCATCAATGGAAACTGCATTGAATAAAGTATGTGGCTTCAGAAGGGGTTTTCTTTGAAGAAGATTAAATGTCACATTGTTATGTTTTGTAGTTTTCTTTTTATAGCACTATTCCCAATAGTTTTTGATCAGCTCTCGTGTTTGTGTGTGTCTGTGTGAACTGTGTACATTGAAAAATAATAATGCATATGTTTAATTTATGACGTACACACACATTCTGGTTATCAAAAAACTTTCAAAAGTTAAAAGTTTAACAAGAAATTTAGTAATACTAAAATTTCATACACACTCTATAGCAAGAATAACACTTGTGTTGCTAACAACACTTTCATTAGATGACAACCGTGAGATTAGATATTATTTTATTTTTTTTTTATTGGCTGAAACATCCCTAATATCACTAACCCAGAGTACCCCATTATAAGAGTATTATTACTACCCAATTATGCTTTGACATTTACTAAGCTTAACTTCATAGAACAAAACCCTAAATACTTAAAAAATTAACACCTTAGTGTTGTCTCAATCAAAAAAAAAATTCAAAATAAAAAAAAAAAAAATTAGAAATCTGTTGCAACCAATACATTTATATTTATTAGATCAGTCAGTCAGTTAAGTGCCATATGATTGCTTGGGCAATCATGTCTTGAAAGGGACATGACTGACTGGACAGATTATTATCCCGCAGTAGGTTACCATTATTTTATGCGGTAGACTGGTTGTCAGCCAAGGCTATAGAACCCAACCTGTCCTGTTATTTAACCCATAACTAGAAGGAAGAGACAAGGGTATTTGCACGAAAGTGAATGCAAAGAATGTAACTGGAATTTGAACTCTGCTGCCTGATTTCTCGTTCCGAGCTGATATCCACTGTACCACAACACACATCTGTTTATTAGATAGACATACAATAAGGAAACCATAAAATTATCTGAAATTATAAGTTATTTTCATTCAATGAGTTGTTCACACTTGTTGGTTATATGATTTTCCTGTGGAAAATCACAATGTATGATGTTCTACTTTCCTAAACAAAACTGTTCTGCACCATCCACTTTATGAAATCTGGACTTTCATAGTTTCAAGCAAGTAAATCATGTAGGTTTTAGAAAGGATCATCTTTCTTTGAACTCCTGAAGACAGAACTGAACTGTACTACAGAACTACCAAATCACACTACTTGAGGACTTTTAGCAACAACAGTGATAACTAAAATGGATATCACCTATCACCGAAGACAAGGACTTCTCAAAGTGTTATTAATGAGTGAGATTGTTATAAAGATGTTAAGGAGAAGAAAGAAGTACATATAAAAACATGTGGGGTAAACTTGAAAATATTAATATTGTAGTAGTTGGGAAAGAATTCTCTCTGAAGTCTTTTCCATAAAATGACAGTTCTGGGAAGAAGCTGTCTGCATGGAACTTATACATTACCAAAGGAACGTGAATGATTTGATGTCATGTATGTTGCATGGCAGGTCCTAGTTGTGAAGGTTTGAACTGATAGAACTAACAAATGGAGCTTGTTTGCTATAGTAATTACAATAAAATAATAAGATGCCAACAGCATTTTGTCTGTGGGGTAGGAATTGTGGGGTTGAAAATAATTCATCACCCACAAATAGGAAATTTTTATAAATTTGACATGTTTTGCTATTTAGCTTAAAAGAACATATTGAATTTATAGAAATTATCTTATTTATTATTTGATTATTCTGTCAGATTTAATTCATACCATATATAATATCGCAAAAGCAGTAATAGCACAATGCAGTATATGAGCTAAAAGAGAAAAAAAGTAACAAATCTACTTGGAGTGGACCAATTTAAAATCCAACAGACATCAATGGTTCTAACAGGCACACACGCATAAATAAAGACAAGGAAAACTTATCTTAGCTGACACATTTTCTCCTCTGATGGTAAATGTGAGGATTTTTCTTTGTAACAAGTATTTATAAACTAAAGTAAAAATATTGTTTTAAAAAATTTTAAAGTTTAGCAATGAGCATCTCGCTCAAATATTCATCAGGTTAACCTAAGAGTAGGTACATTATGAAGGATGCTAAGTGATATAATTTAAAGTCTGATAAAGAAAAGTGAGTAAATGATGTTGAATTTTTTTTCTTTATGCAATTAATGCTTAAATTATTTTAATATGGAATAAGCTTATGTATTACATGTTTTTAAATAACAAGAAATTAGGAATTTAACAGTTTTCTTTTATTTTTAAAGATTTTTATAGTTATGTACACATATATAAAACAAACAAAATTGTTGTTGGAACTGATAAGGTAATTTATTTCTCTTCTTATCCTCAAAGACCCAGTGCATTTTCCTTAGATACAATTTTGTTTTTCATTCCAACCTGAAGAAACTAAGCCCAACACTTGCTAAATGTGTTGTCTAAAAGATTTTAAGACACCATGTGGTAGAAACCTAGGTTGCGTAATAACTTGTTTACAAATGAAAAATATTAAAAAGTTCTACAATATAATTGTATTGAACACTTTTTAATACAACTGTGTACTGGTCTAATTTTATTATGACCAAAAACTAAGTAATTAAACAAAATATATATATATATATATATATATATATATATATATATATAAAGCTGATGTTGACAATAGTAATCTTTGCTTATTAAATACATGAGACCCAAGTGGCATAAAAATGTTAGCAACAAATGTAGTTTTGCATTAATTTTTTTCAAGTGGTGACTGTAATTTCTGTAAGCTTTGAAAAATATCCTTTTCCTAATTTTATTTTATTTTTTTACCAATTTTGAGTGCAATCTGAATAAAAACTTGGCCAAATTCAGTGGCCTCATGATTAAGTGATTTTTTTTTCTTTTTGTCATATTTTAAACTCAGCATTCAAGCTAATCAAGAAATCTTCAAAATTTTGTTTTTGCTCTTAGTACGGATAAACCAGATTATACTGATTTCTACTTCTATTAAATTTATTAAAAATGACCAATAGTTGCTTGAGTTTTCAACTCATTGATGAGAAATGTCATTTATTGATTAGTATCAAGAAAGAGATGATGAAAAACCTTTAATTTTCTGGATATTTTTTTTTATCTTAAAGGAAATGAGAAGGTCTTACAAATGAATCCATTGTAAAGGAGGTCAGAGATCTTGTGTTAATGTTAAACTCTTCACATCTTCTGAAGCTCTTCACTGGGTGAATGGATGGGTAGGTGTTCAAAATAACACTTCTCCACTCTTGTCACATGGCAGAATTTCAGCCAATGGAACAGAGAGCCCTTTTATAACACAATTTAGTTGCGTGGGAATATGCCCGCAAGTCCAACAGTTGAAGTGTGGAGCTTTCTGGTTGATTGGCGCAAATGTTAGTCTTCTAACTATGAGAAGAGTGTGGCTTCATTACCATTGGCCAATGTAAATGTCAAACCACTCCAAGTTAAAAGAAAACAACTGCTCTCTGTCTTCTACAAGAGGAGTGCTTGTTCTGAAAAGGAAGTTTTCAATGTTTGTCAGATGAATGAAAATAAACATTAAGAAAGTAAGGGCATTTGTGGTTTTAATTTTCTCATTATTTCCTGCAAAATTTTTAATAGAAATGAGAAGATAATTGATGGCAATGTGCTAACAGGGTTAACACTAAATAGTAAAAAATCCATCACTGACCAAATATTAATAATATATGAAAGGTTAATTAAAAGTTCTCAGCTTGACCTGCTTCTTAAAATTTAGCCAAGTGATCAAATGTTTGATTTTTTTTTGGTATGAGCTTGGATGAGTAAGAACTTTTCAGCTACACCATGTATAGATAAATCTGTTACTGATCAAATATGAATGATATATAACTGATGATATAAAATAATCTTATTATTTTTCAGTTAATATACTAAAAATTCACCTAATATAAAGCTCAGGAGCAACACAAGTTAGAGGGTTACAGTAGAAATGGTAATGATAAAAGAACAGTGTTTTTAACAAGAGTAGATGTTTATAGCTTTTTTCTTGTTTAGGATTAAGTTTCCAGTAGCTTTTAAAGTCTACTGCTAATGTCACCACATAAACACTGAAATTTTATATACCTTTTATTTTTTTTCCTTCATTAGGATTAGATAGGTTTACCTATCTATTTCTAATTGACATTCCTCTCTAATCTTTTGAACAGGAGCAGAGGTTGATTTCCTGTTTTCTGTTTAAGATTGGGTTCCAGTTCCTTCAAAAGTTTTCTCAACTCCTTTCACTCTTAGTATCTCTCTTGCATCTTAGTGGTATTATTGCTTTGTTTGGGGGGGAATTAATTAAAAATTGTGAGATAGCAATGAAAGAATAGTTGTAAGAAGTGAAGATCATGAGGATAGATAATGATTGACATTTGACTTGAAGAGGTTATGATGGTAGTGCTTGGAAGCACAAGCGTTTATATTATGTTCCACAAACTGACAATTCTTGGGTAAAAAACTGCCTTTAATTCATCCAGTTGAAAACAGAACTTTTCAGAATCAACTGATAGATTACTTGACAGAAACTCATAGTACAGGATTCCTTTCCAGTCGCACCAGATGCCCAGCATGTCTTTCTTAGTATGAAGACCATCTTTTGGGGTGGATAAAGTTGGCTCATGTCACTTACCCAAGGATCTTTTTGCTGAATATTTTTTTAAACAACTGATTTTTCATCACCTGTCAAAATTTACTTACAAAAGCATTTTCATAGTATTTATAAAGGTAAATCACAAATAGAAATGTGATCCAAAAGATTCTTTTCCTCCATATCAAGTAGTACCCAAACATTGTAGTGATTTTGAGTACCTGAGGTTCACTAAGTGCTCATGGATGGTAGATTTTGATAAATTTAGTCTTTCTGTCAATTCCAGTGTTGTGTAATGTGGGTTATTCTCAATGTCTGGATTTGATTGTAACTTGTAGTGAGTGAGTGTGTGTGTGTGTGGGGGGGGGATCTGCCTAAGGGTTCTTCATCAACAAGGTTACAAACATGAACTCTAAACTTAGCAAAACACTTCTGTACAGTTCTGTCAGCTAAAACACCTTCACCACACACATATCTTTTTTGCTGCTTATGAGGCATTTTTGCCCTTATGGCAATAAAAAGCATTAAGTGTTCAAAATGGACCTTATAATTTTACACTTTCATAGAGATTAAAAATTAACACAAATTAATTTTACACTTTTCAAAGAGGGTTTGAAGTGTTCACTGATTAGAAATATAATGATATTATATCTTGATGAATTTGATGTTAGGACACAACTAAAAATTGGCATGAACTTTCTGGACAACTCATTGATAGGTACCTCCAAAGATTTACTACAAAATGATCATACATGATGAAAAAATGCCCCAAATTTAATAAAAACAAAGTTTTATTGTCAAAATCTTTGACATTATTAAGAGCAAAGTAACTTTATGTTATTAGATTATATTTTTCATCCTTTTTAGAAAGTTAAAAATTTTGTCGTCTTGTATCAATTGGGTACAAAAGATTAATGTTAATTAATTTTAGTGGTCCTTTTATTGCGAAAAACACATTGATTTAGAAATTCTTGCAAAAGTCAGATTTTATTGAAACTTTCAGAAGACTTATTTACAAATAAATGAAATTATTTTAGAAATGTTTCTTTTAGAAATACTTGGTAAAAAAAAGTTTTTTTTTTTTTATACATCTGTTACTCCCAAATTATTTAATTTTATAAAATTCTGAGAAATTCAATTTTGTATGGGTTAATGTTTGTATTAGTTATATGCAGAACTCCTTGGATAATTTAGATTTTTTCTTTTTTTTAAAGATCCTTAGTTACTGAAAATCTGCTTTGAGTTGTAAAACAAAAACTGCAATACAACTAAGACATTATCTAATTAGAAAAGCATTGGATTGCTTTCATGAATAAGATATGGTATGGACACTATTGTCCCAATTTTTTATTCATATCTTGAAGTGTTCTTCAAATTTAGACAGATGAAGTTAGCTATTTTTATTTTGAAACTGTTTTATGATAAGATTTGATGTTGGCAAACCGGTTTCTCTTTTGCTATTTTTGGCATGTCAGTCTTTTTCATCATAATACTGTGAAAATATTTAACTCTTTACCTATTTAGTTTGAACAGAAACAATTGAACCTTTCAAGGAACTCAAATTTTTTTCTAGAATTTTATTCAATTGAATATTTCATTGATTCACTTTGTCTGACCAGTTACATCCACTTGTTTGTCTTTTGTTTTCTTTACCTGTGTGTATCTTATATCTAATTATATGTGTGGGTATATATATATATATATATATATATATATATACATATATGTGTATATATATATACACACAGACACATGCACATGTAGGCACATCAGGTATGTTTTCAGCCTAACAATGAAACAAATCCTTTATTTTGTATTACAAATGTTAATTTCTCAACAGTTGATGTTATATAGTAAAAATGTTAAATCAGTATTCAGCTACTATGTTCTAATATTATATATATATATATATATAAATTGCATAAGACAGACAATGAAAATTTGATGAATTTATTTATTGGTTCTTCTAGTATTCTTAATTTTTATTTATTTATTTTCTTTTGTTGTGGGAGTAAAGGAGTGTAACAAATTGTCTATAGTGTCTATTGTTCCAAACACTTTTACCCACTTCTTGAGCTATTTAAACAGTTTCTGGGTAATTATTAATTTATTCTCATATTTGTCTTGCATATTGTTTGATAGTAGTGTTTATTCTGAGCCTGTGAGAGGAGTGTGACAGGAATTCAAATTGGTGGTGTTCTATTTTAAAAGACATTTAGCGTATTCTTTCCACTGTTAAAGTAAGATTAATACTATATATATATGCATGCAGGTTTCATTAATAATGACAGTTAAGGTGTGATCGTTAAGTTTTTTTATCTAATTTTTCATCTGATCTTATATTTTTTATTTTGAGGACATAAATTATATAAAAAATGTCCAAATGTCTTGTTTATCTGAGCAGTTTCGGCTATACTTTTGGTCATTTAGTCATGACTGTTATTTTATGTGTAACAGAATGTAAGTGGTGTTATGTATAATGTGGAGTAGCGGTATACCTATGTACCGAACATGCTAAGCATGCTGTTAGCATGTTTGTAGTTGATTTTATTGAGTGTTGGGTTTTTTGTTTTTAATCAAAATCCAATGTTTGAATAACGAAATCCAAACACCTGATATCATATTACAAAATACCCTGACTGAACCTGAATACCATGAAGCACTACAGCACATTAACTTTAGTATTGATAATGCTGACATGTTTGTATGATCCTAGTTTGTATTTATAGGTATGATTACATGTGGAAAAATTTCTGATCTTTTTAGTAATTTTTTTTTCATTCTGGGAACAACATAGCTAATTTTTCCTCCTGGTACAATCTGCATACATTGACACTGTTGTATGGTTTGGCTATTTTAACTATACTCCAGGTTATATTGAGGTCTTTTTATTTTCACAAATAGCTAGCCAGTTTGCTAAAATTTTTGAGGTTTTCCAGTTTAAATGTAGATTTATGATTATTCCATCTGATTTTACAACTGTCTTTAGTAGACCCCAATATGTCTTTCTTTGTCCATCTATGTCATGCACCTCTAGTTTGTAAATAACCCCTTCTGTATTTACAAAGTCTATTGAGTGGGCATTTGTTTTTGTCCCTACAGTTATGTTCCTTGTTAATGTTATTTTGTACATTGTTATTTAGGTTTCTGGCATTTTGTTTTTTATGTAGTTTTCTGTCAGAAATTTAGAAACTGCATGCTGTACTGCTTGGCATTTGCACTGGAACATCTAATATGAACATTTCAGAGTGTTTAGGTGTCAATCTGAGGATAGTGCAGATGATTTGGAATGAGTTGGATGAGTCTAATTGTGGTTACAAAGGTACAGCAGCTTGGGAAACTAATTCTAATCATTCTGGTAAAAAAAAAAATACTCTTAAATTGGTTGCCGAGATTCTCAGACTTAACACAGAGGCCTACATCAAGTGACTTGAGGAAGTATTGCTGCCCTGGGTCAAAAATGAGGTGGGATCACACTATACACAAGTAACATTTTGAAGAGGTTAAAAATCAT